>CM060431.1:169146140-169808917 GCA_030545235.1 Helianthus tuberosus
TCCTCTTGTTGCTTCTTTTCACTTGTTTTTGCACTTAGTTTTTTCACTTTCTTTTGCAGCTTCTTCTTTTCTCTTTCTTTTGCAGCCAATTTTTCTTCTTCTTCTTTTAACCTTGCCTTGGCCTCCTCATTCTCCTTCCTCTTTACATCAAAAAACTCAATGAGGCCACCAAGAGCAATGTCCGGATTGTTATCTTTGAGAAGCTGTTCTGCCACTTCAGCAGGGGTAACATCCACGTGGCTGATCAACTCATCAATGTCTTCAAAAAGATTGTGTTCGGTAACACCAAGATAGTTGGAAGCTAGCATTCTAAAGGCACTCGGGGTGCAGTACGACATGTGGATGTGAACATCCATACGACCCGGACGAACAAGCGCTGGATCAAGTTTCTCCTTCCTATTTGTCGTGAATATTATGATCCTCTCGTCACCACAACTTGACCATAACCCGTCAATAAAATTAAGGAAACCTGATAAAGTTACCTTAACAAAACCAATTTTTGTTAGATTCATAAAAACTACATGTATAAAAATTAGTTATTATTTACACTCTTTAATAACCTTGTGTTCTTTCTTTGCAGTCTTGTCTTTCTCCGTTTCTTTCTCCGTTTCTACCTGCACCCGATCATGCAACTCGACCGAGCAATCAATATCCTCCACCACCAGTATCGAACGGTTTGCAGTCGCCACCAACAACCTCCGCAGCTCAGAGTTCGAACAAATGTTAGTCAACTCCAAGTCATATATGTCAAATTTCAAGTAATTCGCTATCGCCGCAATCAAGCTAGACTTCCCAGTACCCGGAGGACCGTACAACAAGTACCCTCTCTTCCACGCCTTCCCGACTTTCCGATAATACTCTCTCCTCTCCACAAACCTATCCAAATCCTTCACCACCATCTCTTTCACACTGGGATCCATCGCCACCGTCTCAAACGTCGCCGGGTGGTCGAGTTTCACCGATTTCCACAATATAGTTGAATAACTCCACCTCCTGTCGGTTGTGAACAGCTTCACGGTTTTCTCATTTTGTATAATGGATTTTGAACTGTTGATTATAAACGGCAAGTAGGAATCCAACACGAGATCTTTATGTTTCCGGTGAAAGGTGAGTTCTAACGAGCGGATCTCCGATCGTAAAGACCGGCCGTTTTCGTAACCCGTTCGCTTCTGTTTGGAGAGTAAAGACCACGTGAAGGTAACCCCATTGTAAAGATCGGTATACTCCTCGTTAGTTTCCATTCCTACGTTAAACTTTTGTTCGTTAGGGTTTTTAGAGACTTTCACACGGCGGATGTCGGAGGATATTTGGGTGGCGAGGTACCGTTGTGCGGCGGTGTAGATTTCGTTGTCGCCAAACCCTTCGGATTCGTAGAACACCATGGTTAACTGGTTGGAGAAGTTGTTGAGGACATTACGGAGGCTGAGATGGATGTAATTTTCGACCTCACGGCGGAATTCGGTGGGTAAGTACTGACGGGAGAATGTGTGGACTACTGCCGCTGCCGCGGCGACGGAACCGACGGTGGAGATTACTGTTTTGGCCATGCTGAATCGGGATTTGGTTGACGGTGAAAGCATTGTGAATGTTTTGACGTTGTTGGTAAGGAATCTACAAAGTTGAGCAAACCTGAAAAGATCAGAGAATAAAATCGAACAAAAAGATGAAATCTTTGAACGTGAAACAATGGGTGAAGAAAGGAAAGTGATCGAACCTGTGGTTGAAGATATGAACCTTCGGATTTGAAACGAAGGTTCTAATGGAGAAAACAGGGTTTTCTTGATAGAAGAAAGGAGGGGTTTTTGTTTTCTGCAGACAACAATAGTAAATATATAAATAAAAGAGTTAAATGCCATTTTAGTCCCTATGGTTTGGGCAATTTTGCCAGTTTAGTCCAAAGGTTTCATTTTTAACCTGTGGGTCCAAAAAGTTTTCACAGTTGCCATTTTAGTCCACTGGGTTAACTTCATCCGTTTTTTTCTGTTAACGAGAAGGCCAATTCGGTCATTTTATATGGCTGAATTGCCCTTTTAGTTAACAGAATTACATACAAAATGACCAAATTGGCCTTCTCATTAACAGAAAAAATGGATGAAGTTAACCCAGTGGACTAAAATGGAAACTGTGAAACCTTTTTGGACCCACAGGTTAAAAATGAAACCTTTGGACTAAACTGGCAAAATTGCCCAAACCACAGGGACTAAAATGGCATTTAACTCTAAATAAAAAAGGGCTTGGTTATTCACACATCCCCCTTGGTTATTTGTACATCCCTTGAACCCTATAGGAAGCGTATAGGGCAATACGGTTCCTCTGGTTCCAAGTGTATTGAGCAATACACTTCTTATATGTGTACTTGAAGTACAAACTTTTCAGAAGATGGTCAGCTAATGATTAGGGAACCAGAGGAAGCGTATAGGGCAATACGGTTCCTCTGGGTCCAAGCGTATTAAGCAATACACTTCCTATATGTGTACCAAACTTTTCAAAAGATGGTCAGCTAAAAGGAAGTGTATATGGCCATACGCTCCCTTAATGATTTTTTTTTTTTCAAAAGACAAGAGAAATCATATAGGGCCATACGTTCCCTCGAGGAATTTTTTTTGCAAGAACAGCATATTGTTATTAGTATCTTTTTGAACTTTATTTTTTTAAACATTAATTAAGTTGTTTTTTGTTATAAAATGATGTTAGTTTTTTTGTTATAAATTTTATAAAAGACGTAGTGAAATTAAACAATCCAAACAAATTAAACATATCCAAATTAAACAAATAAACTAGCTCTAGGGGAACCATATTGCCCCATACGATTCCTATACTTTGGGTCTAGGAAAAGCATATTGCCACATACGCTTCCTATACTTTGGGTCCAAGGAAACCATATTGCCCTATACGCTTCCCATTAAACTTATGGGAATCGTATTGGGCAATACGCTTCCTATTGATTTAATGCGTTCACCAACCCAAGTCCTATGGGAAGTGTATTGTCCTATACGCTTCCTATTAAACTTATGGGAATCGTATTGGGCAATACGCTTCCTATTGACCGTATTGCCCAATACGCTTCCTATTGGTGTCGCATTTAATGCTTCAAACCCTATGGGAAGCGTATTGGCCTATATGGTTTCTATTGAGGGATGTACAAAAATTTTAGAGGATGTGTAGATACCATCACCCATAAAAAATTGTTGATACGACAGTTTCATTATATGTGTGAATCTCACGTGTTCTTCTAAGTTTTAACAGTTTAAAGGTATAGGGGTGTTTGAAATTCTTTTTCACCTTCTTCTTCTGATTTTTCAAAATCAAAAAGTCACAAATTATAACTTCTTTCTTTACTTCTTTTTGAAGACAAAAAAATCTTTAAAGAACTTATTTCCATAGTATTTGGAATTCCTTTTCTCCTTCTCCTGACTTCTATATAATGTTTGAATGGAAAAGTCCTTTTCAAACACCCAAACAATGCAAAATATTTTAAATGATAAAACAGTATTGTTTCCCGAAAACAATCGATTTGATATTTAAATTTAATATATTGTATACGCACACACATATTTGACTAATCAATTATGGGTGGGGGTGGTGATCACTCATTACTCACAACATCCAATCAAGTTCCACTATGTCATCAATCATTATTCCATCACTCACAACGTTTTTTAGTGGAAATGGTCATCACTCACAACACCCAACAATACCCATCACTCACAACACACAACAATACCATCACTCACAATACCTTCAAGCGTGATAATTTCCACACGTTATAACTTTCACGCATTGAAAAGGATGGGTGGCGGTGGTGTTTTGCTTTGTTCCACGAGTGATGTATTTCCATCACGGGGGAAACACGCTCCACCCCGGGTCCCCTTAGAGCATTCACATCCTGGGAATCAAAATCTGTGTGTGGGGGGTTTTTTAAAATATAAAGAGTACAAAAAGTGGTTGTGAGTGGATGAGAGAGAAAATGTTACTGTTCGTCTGTATATTTATGGGGACACCATTCACCCACTATAATTTTTTAATATATATTGAAAGTGATTGTGAGTGAAGGATAGAGAAAAATGTACTAATGATAAAGGTATTAAAATATTATTTAATTGAAAAGAAGAGAGAAAAAGTATTTATTTTTAATGAAAATATATTGATATAGTAGTTGTTTATACAACATACTACATTAACCACCTCAAAGTGAGAGTGATCCGTTGATACCATAGTAACAATGTAACGAATTACACTTTTAATTTTCACTTTTATTATCAATGGCAATTCCATTCCACTCTAACAAAAGTGTAACTTAGTGTGTCTCTAATAAATAAGCAACTTAATTTTAACCTTTTATTCCAATATATAACAAGGTTTTAAATTGTTAAGAATAAAAACATAAATGAAAGTTAGGGACATCTAGAGTTACTTTTCTATTTGGGTGGTATTGGTCTTAGCAACGAGCCAACGAACATGAAAATCACAAGTGTCATTGCTCACATCGCTAGCATATATTATTATCGACCAATACATCATGATTTGCATTATTAAAATCCAGTTTATGTATACATATATATGCAACTGCATATGTATATATGTTTGTTTGTCTACTTGATACAACAGAAATAAACATAACGTATAAAACATAAGATAATTTTTTATATTCAAAGACTTAACAATCAAAACAAAATTTTGTTATAAAAGAAACGGGTGTGATTTTAATAACTTTGATGGAGTTGTTAAAATTAAATAAAAATCAAATAAAACTTATTCGGTAAGACATAGGGCCTGTTTGGCTAAGCTTATTTAACTCAAAAAACATTTTTTGTGAAAAGGACTTATTTACTTATGACTTTTTGAGAAGAAGTTTTTAAAAAAGTGTTTGGATAAGCTTATTGGGTGGAAAAAGTAAATAAGTCAATAAGTTGTTTTGTTAAAAGTGTTTGGCTTAGCTTATTCATGTAAAATTACCAAAAAGGACATTCTTTTAATAAGTCAATAAGTTATTTTTTAAAAAGTGTTTGGCTTAGCTTTTTTGTTTCTCTCCCCTTCCTAATAAAATGTTCATTAACATAAAACCTTACAAAATAAAAATTATGTCTTTTACAAAAATAATAATAATAATAATAATAATAATAATAAACAAACAAACCCAAAAGCACAATAATACCACCATAGTTCCCTACAATAGAAACGATAAATTATATGTCTTTCACAAAAAAAAAAAAAAAACCCGACAAACAAACCCAAAAGCACAATAATACCACCATAGTTCTTATAGTACATTCATCCCTACAATAGAAACGATTGCATGTTCATCCCCGCAATGTCATTATATCTTGCGCAATGATATCTCGGATCGCTGCCATATGCAGATCATCACCATGTGTACGACTTGTAGCCTGAACTTCTGCGTGAACTTCGTCACTAGTACCACCTCCTCTGGGATTGTAAGATTCTTGTTGTGCCATATCAAATAAGTCATCAAACCCACCGGCCCTCCTAATAAAATTATGGAGCGCCATCGATGCTATCACAATACTCACTTGGTGGTTGTACGTGAAACCAACATGCATATCTCTCAATAACGCCCACCTAGCTTTCCACACTCCAAAAGTCCGTTCAATGATATTTCGCAACGATGAGTGGTAATAATTAAATGTCTCTTTTGGTCCTTGAGGAGCACGCATAGCGCTAGTTTGTGCACGTCGAAAATCCGCTATATGATAACGAATGTTCGTGCCTTTGTATGGAGCAAGATACCCTCTAGTATTTGGGTATCCGGCATCAACAACGTAATATTTATCTGGAATTAAAAGAAACAGTTAATATTCATTTTAAACGCATAAAATTGACATTACTAAAAGTATACTAACCACCCGTGGGATGTGGAAATTGAAGTCCCACATTATCTAACGCTTGATTAAAAATTCTCGTGTCATGTGCAGTTCCCTCCCATCCGGCCCATACAAATGTAAAACACATGTTAAAATCACAAACAACCATTATATTTTGTGTAGCGTATCCCTTTCGACCAATGTACTTCGGTTGCTCTTTCAATGGAACCGATGCCCTCACGTGTGTCCCGTCTATAGCGCCAATGCAGTTCTACAAATACAAAATGATAACATAATTAAAACATTTGTTAAAATAACTATAGCATTATATACATCAAACATTAGATAATATCTCGAACATTGGATAATACCGAGGATTGTTTAATATATATGCAGGTACATCATCATTATAGTTTGCGGCTGGCTTGATGATATCAGCACTCATCTTAAGCACGGCTGCCAAAACTCTATAAAAATGTCTGTGAATTGTTTCACCAGAATGATTAAAAGATTCTTGCACAAGCCTATTTGTACATCCATGACCTAAAGTCATCAATAACATTCCGACCGACTCCTCAATAGACACATGATGTGTTTGTTTCAATCCGTATTTAGTAACAAGATCAACACATAACTGTCTAAAAACCGGTATGTCCATCCGAAGCATATCATAACACCGTCTCGGATGGCCATTAAGAATTTCATTAATATACTTGTGCCCAGTGCGAGCCAAAGTGTGACATGGTGTACGCGCGTTACGCAAGTTATGAGCTATTATTATCCCTTTCACAACCACTCCACATAACCTTTTAAATTCTATAACCTCATCGTCCCTTTGTTCTTCCTCACTATCATCTGAACCAGAGTAATCACTATCCATCCTGTACAACACATAAATTAAAACGTCAAACAACACATAATGTCATACGATAACATAAATTAAAATGTCAAACAACACTTAAATTAAAACGTCAAACAACACATAATATCAAACTAAAACATAAAATAAAACGTCAAACAACACATAAAATAAAACGTCAAACAACACATAATGTCAAACAACTCATTCTTCCATAAGTAACTTAAGGAACTCCATCTTTGCTTCATGAGTCTTGGGATACATAAAAGCTTCACGGGTTTGCTTTTTGATGAAGACACGCAAGGCTTGTGAATACTTTTTTGAACCTTCTTCAAAGTCGGGAAAAGTGATGACAATGTTCATGCAATCCGCTATTGTAGCCGAGGGATCATTTGGTGGAAAAGTTTGCGTGCTTTTTGTTGATAAGGCATCTAGTACAACATCTAGCTTTTCCCAGTGCCCAGTGCGAGCCGAAGTGTGACATGGTGTACGCGCGTTACGCGAGTTATGAGCTATTATTATCCCTTTCACAACCACTCCACATAACCTTTTAAATTCTATAACCTCATCGTCCCTTTGTTCTTCCTCACTATCATCTGAACCAGAGTAATCACTATCCATCCTGTACAACACATAAATTAAAACGTCAAACAACACATAATGTCATACGATAACATAAATTAAAACGTTAAAACAACACTTAAATTAAAACGTCAAACAACACATAATGTCAAACTAAAACATAAAATAAAACGTCAAACAACACATAAAATAAAACGTCAAACAACACATAATGTCAAACAACTCATTCTTCCATAAGTAACTTAAGGAACTCCATCTTTGCTTCATGAGTCTTGGGATACATAAAAGCTTCACGGTTTTACTTTTTTGATGAAGACACGCAAGGCTTGTGAATACTTTTTTGAACCTTCTTCAAAGTCGGGAAAAGTGATGACAATGTTCATGCAATCCGCTATTGTAGCCAAGGGATCATTTGGTGGAAAAGTCTGCGTGCTTTTTGTTGATAAGGCATCTAGTACAACATCTAGCTTTTCCTCAAACGATGAAGCTTTACTCTTGGTTGAACGTTTGTTGGCAACATCCTTCTTCCTTTTACTTGAACTACTTTCAACGAAACTGGTAAACAAAGACTCATCATCACCTAAATTCATTTCATCGCTGTCTCCTTTGCCCTCCATGTTTTCCTCAATTCGAACATCGCTCGGATTGTTGTCGTTTAAAAACTGTAACGGAGTCTGTGTCTGATCCCCAACGGCAACAGAATCCCGAAATAAATCAGCATAAACCGACTCGAATATTTCCAAATTTGCTCCCCTAAATCTGGCAAAGTTTTTATTTTCCTACAAGTTGAAAAGGTTAATTAATGGGTTTTCAAGTTGCAATCATAAGTTCATAACCACAAATGATTAAAAAAAAAGTATAACTTACCTTTATTTTCTCATCCCACCACTCAGGCGATGCCTCGATTAAGCTCCTCGTCCCACCGAGCCCAGTTTCAAGCCTTATTAAGCGGTCGTAAAGCTTTCATTCTTTTTTCATGAAGTCCCATTTGTTTCTAAGTTGTTTTTTTTTCAAAGACCTTGCCGGTTTTTTCCTTCATGGTTTTTTCTATATTCTCCCACCCAAGCTTACTGAAGGTAGTACCCGGTCTATTTCCTTTTCTACGTTCAAGCAAGCAAAATTCGACAAACTCCTTGAATGAAGCATTATCCCACACGGTTCTTGGTTTATTCTTTTTAGTTGATGTTTCACATTCAACAACATTTGTGCGGTTTTCTTCCATTATCTATAATATACATATACAAGTTCAACATTCCTAATCTAAAACATACCAAATCAACATTCTAATCTAAACACATTCGTTAGTCACAAAAGCAATGAAGATAAAACATATGTATAAACTACCCAAATCAAAGAATCCTGCATAAATTGAACTAGCATTTATATTGAACAAATCAAACAATTTCTGAATGTGAAACGTTTCTGACCAACAATTTCAGGCCCCTGTTATAAGAACTATAACAACAATTTCTGACCAACAATCAAACAATCCTGCATATGTACCAACAATTTCTGACCAACAATTTCTGACCAACAATCAAACAATCATGATATTGAACAAATCAAACAAACAAACAATCAAGAAATTGAAAAAATAGAACAACCTTACCTGGTGACGGGGGCGGCGGCGTAAGGGGGCGGCTGCGTGAGGGGGAACCGGCGAACGAACGGTGTGTGATCAGTACTCAATTTCACAATATTTTTTTTGTTTTGCCTTACTAGTATCGTACTGTCATGGGTACGATTGTTTGTTGCTTTACTTATTTTCGGTACTGGTACCAAGGCCGTACAGTGCCGATTTCACCGATCTCATCCCTACATAATATTGTTATCTTTTTTTTGGGAAATACAAAAAACCAAAGCCCTGGATGAAGGGATTTGCCATATGAGGCCTTTTTACAGCCCAACTTGTATGTGGGCTAGCTACCGGTTACATGTGGGCTAAGTTATACGAAAACTGGACCAATTAATAATTATTTAATTTTTGCCGACGTTTAGACCAACCAAAACCTCCGTTACTGACATCCAACCCTAGGTAGCGTAAAAGTTATCGCCACGTAACCACCGGTAACGGTTCCGTTTACTCCTTCTCCTTAAAATGGGCCCCACCGTAACCGATTTCAGGAATGCCGCCGATTGATGCTGACGGTTGCTCCGCCGCATATTGTCTCAATTTTCTCAATTCAGATCCAGTTTTCACGCGTTCAACGGTGGCGCGTTCACACCAATCTCCCTCTGCTTTCAACGTTTCTCCGATTATAGTTTCAAGGTATTATTATTTCTCGAGTTTTAATTAATCATACGGTTATTCATATTTCAATTTGTATAATAATTGTATAGAACTATAGATTCAAATATATAATACATACAGTTTAAAAATCGAACGTATTCGGTTAATTGTTAGGTGTACTTACTCCGCTTTTGTTGTTGAATTAAATTAGGTTATTTGTATTGACCTTAATTTTGGATGTTTTAGGAATGTTCAATTTGAGCTTAGGGTTTGATGGTTTTGTTGAAATTATATAAAATTAGATTATTTTTGGAAGTAAATTATGCAGAACATAAATCTACAATAGCAGCAGCTAATATAAATAATCTGTAGGTGAAGATGCCTGAAATGGAACACGATCCTGATATTGTTAGGTGGGGTCTACATCATCTTATGGAAGTTTGTTCGGTGAGTAACGGCGGGTCTCCGGGAGTTTTTACTCATTATGATAAAGATTTGTCTAGCGTTGAGTATGTGAGCGAAGGTTATTGTGAATCGAATGATGTTGGTGGTGAGAATGATGAGATGTTTAATGTTGTGAATGGTGAGAATGATAAGGGGTTGATTTATAGTAATGTTGAAAATGATGAGATGATTGCGCGCGCTTTTCCAGAAGAGTTATCACGGCTTGCGGTGGAGGAGAATCATGGATTGGTAGGAGAAGTTCATCAGAAAGAATCAGTACTTGCGCAGGATTGGCTTGCCCCTTCAAAACGACATGGTAGTTATAGTATTCGAGTAATTACATAGCTCTTGATTTTCTTTATGGAAATGTGTTCTGATATATATGGGTGGTCGGTTTAGAGTTTGAGAGCAGTCAAGAACAAGATTTGGAAACTGGAGACAGATCTGGTGATGATGAAGATGAATCATGTACCCCTGAGATGGCAGATGAGTCTATTCTTGATGGTGAAGTAGGAAAGAGGATAAATAAAATGCTTCCCATTCGTGTAAGTTTAATCTATATTAGGCGTCCTTTAGTTGTTGGTTAGATTTTTCGTTGCTTTTCCCGATAATTGCACTTTCTTGGTGATTATGTCTTCACAAAAAATTAAAATTACACCTTTACACTATTTTTAAGCATATGTATTTAAATGCACGTGCTTGGTGACGAATACACTCACACACATACTCAGAATCAGTTTGGCTTGATTTTTTTGCAAATTAAGACCCATCTGTTCAACATATATGCATTGATGATTTTGGTGGTGGATTATTGTTCATATGTGGTGTAATGCAGCATGTCCCTAAGGTAAATGGAGAAATGCCCACTGTTGATGAAGCAACGTCGGATCATCAGAGGCTAATGGACAGGTTTTTTTTTGTATTCTTACTGTATTATTACGATTTTTAGCTGTTTATGGATGATTATAATGCCTCTGATATTCAGGTGTTCTTTGTCGTATGTGTTTTCCAATTATGGTGTTTGATTTTTTTCGCAGATTGAAGATTTATGATCTAGTTGAACTTAAAGTTTCAGGGGACGGTAACTGCCAGGTTCGAACTCACATGTTTCCTACGTTTTCACTATTAGTGTGTGTAGCATGTATAGTTTCTCAATCTTATAGAAATTTATGCTATTTCGAGATATTCTTCTTTAACGATCGCTTCAAGAAACGAGATTATAATTAAAGTAAAAAATCACCACGCATTAGATTTTATTCATGTGCTAGCTTTTTGTGATTTTGTTATACTAAGCCCTGTATCTATATAAGTGAACTCTTCTCTAATTATTCACCCCTTTTTCTTGTTTAGTTCCGCTCTTTGTCAGATCAAATATACCGCTCCAATGAGCACCACAAGCTTGTGAGAGAACAAGTTGTCCATCAGGTAGGTTAAAGTAATATTGGTGCGATTATTATATGTTCTTTTGAGCACCGTAGGAGCTGGATAGAGGAAGTGAACAACAACCACTCATTTACCGGTTCCAATTGACACTTGTTTCCATTCAGCGTACTCACGACTTGATCACATTTCACTTCATCTAGCCAGCAAACCCTTGATGTTGTAGGATTTGATATTAATGATCTCCTATCATTTGTATGATCAGCTCAAATTACATCCAGAACTGTATGCGGCTTATGTTCCTATGGCTTATGATGAGTACTTGAAGAAAATCAGCACGTATATTACAGTTTTTTTTTTTTTTTTTTGGTATTTACAGCGTTTACCTTTTCATTTATAATGTCTAACCATACTCATTACAGGGATGGCGAATGGGGTGATCATGTCACATTGCAAGCTGCTGCTGATGCGGTATTAGCATTCACACGAAAGAGACTCACTTTTTCCTTTATTTCAGAAATTGATCTCATGTTTCTGGTAATTGCAGTTTGGAGTCAAGATATTCGTATTGACTTCATATAAGGATACATGTTACATTGAGATTCTACCATGCGTTCAAAAGTCAAAGAGAAGTAAGTTTGTTTATGATTTATTATGATGAATTTAGCAAGTTTTGAGTTTTATTTGACTTATATGCAGTCATCTTCTTGAGTTTTTGGGCTGAGGTGCACTACAATTCAATTTATCCTGAAGGAGGTAAGTTGTGTGATCTAGTCTACAATGCTACCTATTCACATCAAAAAAAAATTAAAAGAAAAATCAAGTTTTTGAATTTCTGCTGTTGTATCAAATTCCATGTTTTCTTAAACAGAGCTGCCAATAATGGAGTCCAAAAAGAAGAAGAAATGGTGGATGCTTGGCGGTTGAATGGCATTTGGACTCAAAAACTGTGTACATAAACTTTGAATTATTAATGTGAGAATTAGGATGTATAGAGTTCATATTCTTTTGCAGTAGTTTACCATTCTTTCAGTTACTTTGTCTTCTCTAACCTATTGATCTAGCTTGTAGATGTTAGTACTATGGTGTGTGTGTGTGTGTGTGTGTGTGTGTGTGTGGAGGGTCAAATACAAACTAGATTTTGTCTGTAAAGTGTAAGAAACAATCTGGGCCATTGATTAAACTCATTTTATAGTTGAGATTGAGGCGATGGTACATCTGTAATGGTTGGAAGTTAATAACAGTTGGGACTTGGGAGGGAAATACTAGTTTCACTAACTTTTTAAACACAAATTACTTTTATATGCTTCAGTAATTTTAAAAAAAAAAGGTATACAATATTTATTTTATTAGAAGAACAGAGAAAAATCTTATATTGCTTCGTACACTTCTCAAGCAAAATCCATTTTGTTTCTAATCCGCCTTAAATATAAAACATTTGAGATGTTGACAATGTCTTTTTATATCTCTTAATATTAATTATATTTGACCAAACAATAATATTTACCTTACATCATCAAATATATGTAATAACAAAAAAAATGATCACTAGCAGCAACAGCATACAAACTTGATCACCTGTCATTCAAATGATATTTTAAAACATTACATATTAGTTGTAAGAACCATTCAGAAATGCACATAACATATTAAAGTATCATTTGAAGACTTCCTATACAAACCATTTTCACATGCACCAATTCAGGCTTCCCTAACTAGTGCTTATAACTTTAGGACTCAAACAAACAAAGCATTTATTCTCTCCAACTGGATCCAGAAGCCTTTTCTTTAACCCCTCTGTTATTGACCTCTCAAAAACACCATTTTTTGGGGTCAATGCACCCTCAAAACATGGCGATGATGATTCCTCCAAGCTCTCGGCAATCTCATCTTCCACAATTGTGTTTAAGATCTCCACCACTTGGCTCATTTTCGGCCTCATCTTTGGTTGTCTATGCAAGCACTTGTTAGCCACAGCTGCTAGCTTTTGAGCCGATTTGACTGAGTAATTCCCTTCAAGCCGAGGGTCTAGAATCTTCTGGAATTTTTTAGGGTCGTTGGAAAGGTGTCGTCTCACCCAATGGAAGAGCTTTTGCTCGTTTTTTGGCTTGTTACGGTCAAATGGTCTTCGACCCGTGATAAGTTCATATAAGAAGATCCCATAGCTCCAAACGTCACTTTTGTATGTTAGCCGTCCTGTTTGAACGTATTCTGGAGCTGCGTATCCAACTGTCCCAACTACCTGTTATAAATATAATAAACATTTTAATTTGCGTTATTGGTTTTTTTTGTGTTCTTTGTCCAACACACCAATACCATACATAAATAGTTCAAAGATGGTTATAACTTATAAGTTTTAACATACCGCTGTTGATACATGACTTAGCTCATCCGACGGGCCGAGCCTAGCCAGCCCAAAATCCGACAACTTAGCATTCCAGTTCTTGTCCAAGAGAATGTTTGAAGATTTGAAATCTCGGAAGATTATCTGCGAAACACAAATCAATAGGATGAGCTTGTCAACAAGATAAACAGGCCCAGGTCCTGGGCCCTTTCAGCCCAACACTGATCAAACGGGTACCTGAAATTCCATTCCTTCATGGAGATAAGCTAAGCCTCGAGCAGCATCTCGAGCAATCTTGAGTCTAGTAGACCACGGAAGAGGCGTTTGAAACCTAGATAAATGATCTTGAACACTCCTATTTTGCATGTACTCGTACACAAGAAGGCGTTGGATCCCTCTTTCATCATCTTCAGAGCTATATCCCACAAGTTTGACCAGGTTTGGATGGTCAACAAACCCTAGAACATTTACCTCTGTCAACCATTCTTTGTGGCCCTGCCGAAGTTAATCGAAATGGAACCTCAATATCATGTTTCATTAATCGAAGCGGAACCTCAATACAGGAAAATAAAAGAGAAAGGATCAAAAACGTAAACCTGCAATCCCCTTCGGCTAAGTTGTTTGATAGCAACGTCAATCTTCTGGCCCGAACCGTCTGCTTTTCGTATGACAGCCCGATACACGCCTCCAAAACCGCCTTCGCCTATCATGAGAGCCCGGCTAAAATTCCGTGTGGCAGTTTTCAGCTCGGTAATTGAAAATTCCCTGAGGTTATTGTAACTTTTGCCACTCGGGTTTTGAGTCAAACTTGTGAATGAAACCCTTGTGGAGGACACGGTGCTACTATCGGACATATCCATTGATGTAAAGTCTGAGCCTGATTTCCTCCCCTCTTGACCGTTTGACATGGAGGACCGGACCGAAGTTGACTTTGGGGTTTTCGGTTCTCCATTTTCATCACCATAAGAGAAGGAGAAACACTTCATAGCCTTCATGGTTCAACAAGACTTTGCAACCATAGTCTCTTTTTTCACTACATGGAGAGACACATACAACCAAAAGGTGTTGTCAATAATCAAGAACTCTTTTGTTATGTATTGTAAAGCTACCACAACACCACCACTGTTGCTATCGATAGCGCTTCATGTGAGTAAAAAAGCATGGGATGTGGTTTCACTTACTCTCCTAAAATTTGGAAAAATGGCAAGTTTGGTGGTAGTTATAGACCTACTCTTACAAGTAAATGGGACAAATAACCATGTCTTTGTTGCTTCGAATGCGTATAACCCTGACCCACAAATAGAAAATCGAAGTGTATTAGGTTTTGATATTGAAAATTTGAAATAGACTCTTTTCCTACCATGTTTTGTGGGACTCAAATGACACAAACAAGATCCACAAAATCAAGATTGTGTACTTAAACCATAAAATCAAGATTTTTAATGATGAAAACAAATATGATCCTTATATCTAGATGACGAACAGCGCTGTATACAAACACTTTTCTCTTATCATCAAGTAAGCGAGTTGTATTAAACAATGAAAATCGATAAATCTATTAAAACTAACAAACTATTGATGAAGAACACTTGTCTCTTAATAGTGCATAATAGGGGATGTTACTTGTACCTCACTCTTTTCAATTTTTTCACATCAAAATCACATGATCATAAACTTATGGGCATGTTACTTCTTATTAAATATTTCCTATTAATAAAAAATCAAAATTTTCCATTTTTATCAATAAAAAAACAAAACAAAACAAAAGGGTCATCTAAATTGCTGAAAATACACAATAAATTGGGAATTCAAGAAAATCCCAAATTGGAATCTTAAAGTCATAAGCTTTAACCAAAAACCACAACCAATTTTCGATACAATCAGTAAACTAAATACCCAACTTATGAACAACTTAAAAAATAGAAACTTTAAGAAAAAAAAGTACCTGAAGTGATTTGTGCTGAATAATAATAATAATACTTGGGGGAATGAAGAACCCTAATATTGGGAAATATAAAGAAAGGCTGGGGGAATCAATAAAGATATTACAAGGATAGGCAGCTGGAATTTAGCTTACCAATAAAAACTACACAGAGGATGATGATGAATATATGGAGGGAGAATTGTGACATTTGTATTTTTTAAATTATTTACCAGGAATTTTCTTCCTTGGTAACCAGAGTAGGTTCGATGACGAACATATTATGCCTTTTGGCCGACCGTATTTTTTTATAGGATTTGATCGTTTTTAATTTATTAACATTCATAGATAAATTACTAAATGCGCTTTACATTAATATCGCAGGTAAGCGAGCAACAAGCTGCGCCGTTACCCCTTTCTGGATAGCAAACCCTAGCCTAAGACATTTTTGTTAATTCTTGTTTTCTTGAAGTTAAACTAACCAGATTTTGATAAACATTTAAAAAGTTGATGCAATTAGAATTTTTAAAAATTATTATTTTGTAATACCAACACCCTAGTCAAAACACGATACATAATATGTAAACTGAATAAAAAAAGTATAAAACAACTGAAAATCTTTTGTTGTTTTTTTAATCATTTTGTTATATATGTAAAATCATAGGATGTGTAAAATTGTGAGGTATACACGTATTATAAAATTGTAAAATGTAATATGAGCAAACTTAAATGATTGCGTGCGGGTTTTGTTGGTTGTCTTATTTGTCATATTTAACAAACAAAATGCAATCTTATTATTTTTCTATGTTTGTTCATTTTTCGTACATAATCTAAGTTGTTTAGTTTGGACTGATAACTTTGAATTAGATAATTAACATGTGTACCTAGCTAGTACATGGAAGATTACGATATATAGTGGAAGACAGACGCACGAATATATCATTTATGAGTTTTGTATCATCTTTTAAATTTTTTTATAATGAACTATAATGAATAAAATATCAATATTTTAAACAAGGTGTTTGGAATTAAACTATTGAATATGAATAAAATTGGACGTACTTATGGGTTAAAAGGAAAGAGTCAAGAAGTTTAGCAAACACCTTCATGTGGTGCAATTTTCGATCAAAAAGGCAATCAAACTTTAGTTTGCACAAGACAGATTTGCTCCAATTAAAACCGAGATTAAATTGCATAGCGATTTCTTTGTTGTGGTTATAATTGTAAAATGAATATTTCAAGATAATTTCTATGTTAACTACAATAAGAGAGATGAAAAGTATCTTGATACTTCGTTTAATTTCAAAGAGTGCATACTTAAATCGTTCGCATATAGACACACACACGTCGTGAGAGACATACGCGAACAATTGTAAGAAATATATATATATATATTTCTTTTTAAATTGTGTACACATATACAGGCCCGGCCCAGAGGGGGTGCGGGGTGGGCCACCGCTTAGGGCCCAAACCCTCTGAGGGCCCGATTTAAAAAAAAAAGTTATATATATATTAATTGTGTATATTTAAACTTTGTTTCAAGCGAATGAACTAGTTAGAAACTGCTCGGGTGGTATCTGTTCCCAAGTTAATACAGTTGGATGGTTTGATGATGATGGCTGAAGTTCGATTCCCCCTTACAAGGCTTTTCAGCCTAATTTATTTCTTTTATCTATCATTTTCTTTCCCATTTATTTTTTTTTAATTTTTTTTTATCAATTTTCCATTCTCTTTCTATTTCAATTCTAAATTTTGTTTTTCATTTTAAAACTGAAGTCTTATATTATTATTTACTTATTTTGTTTTTCATTTTAAAACTGAAATCTTATATTATTATTTACTTTTTTAATTCTTTTTATTATTTAAAATAATTACAACTAAACAACTATTTAAAATGCTTCTTTCCTTTTATTTTATAATTTAAAACTAATAAAGCAAACACGATTTGAAAATATGACGACTATATTTTTTTTGGATTTTTATTTCTGTTTTCGTAGCGAATGCATCAAAACAGACAAAGTTTTTATCATGCGCAATGTGCGGGTTTGATCCCATTAGTTTTCATATATTTTTGACCTTATATATATGTGGGTTGGTTAACGTACAATATTTCTTAACGTACGATGCGTTCGAGATGAAACTACGCACGTTATAAAACTCAAAACTCTAATCACGCATGTTGAAAACCATAATCACGCATGTACAAAATCAAAAATCACGCATGGGGTAAAACCCTAATCACGCATGTTATTATTTCATCTCGTACATATTGTATGTTAAAGGATATTGTATTTTACACTTTCACTATATATATAAACACACACTTTTAAAAAACGTATATTTTAGCGGCAAATTTTTTCATTTATTCTTATGTTCTCTTGTATATACAAATGTACCGATTCAAATATATTTATCTCTTCTTTTTAGAATTAAATTATTGACTTTATATTGTAGGGGCCCGTTTTTTTTTCACTCGCTCAGGGCCAAAATTATTTTGACGATTCTCGAAGACGGCCCTGCACATATATCTACTAAAATTGATTTGTGCTCTTCTGTTTGATTACTCATCCAACATATTCTTTTTTAATGGCAACGTCTGTATATAAATATAGAACCCAATAAGGAACTGGAAACAAAACGTTTACAACAATTCATAAATCTTAAAATCCACCCGTTTATCCCATGCAAGAGATTTAAGGTTGGACCTATAACTACACCAAACAAAAAAAATACCATCCAACATATTCTAACAAAACAAACTATACACATGTGTCAACTCACTTTGTGTTACAAACTAAATGACCTTAATACCGAAAGAAACAACAGTGTTTGTAGGGATATACAACTTTAGACAAATTTATAATTTATAACTATTTTGTTTATTTAGTTTTTCATATAGATTTTTGGCCTTTACAATGAGGGTAAGAGGCATAATGTTGACAATATCTTGGTTTGAGCCTAAAGCACACATTACACCCACGTTTTGGTTTGTATACATCTCTTCATTTTCGTTTGACTGGGACAATGCTGGAAACTTCATCATGATTTCTTATATTCCGTTAGGAAGAAGCCAAGTTGACATATATTAAAGAAGTTTAGGTATTAATTGACTTTTTATTGTTAAATTAATATTGATGTGAAACACCATATATACATTATTGCATAATAAATATATTAAGTTGTACGGTAAAGGTAAAGTAATATGTATTTTCATTGACTATATGTAGGTGAACATTAGTTTATATCAAGTGTTATTTTTCACTGATTTCTTATAGTGATGTGTTTAGAAAGATTATCTTTTTTTGGTTGTATTATTGTGTCTAATTTGTCATGTAACTTGTTTCAAGCTCACATACGCTTATGGTTACCGTAGAGATTATCTAAATTCTCAAACACAGCCACAGTGTGTATGTATATTAAAAAGTAATTTCATGCACTTTTGCATATTGAAAAGCAATTTAAACATTATGTTGTATCATTACATTTTGTAACAAAAATAATCTTTTGTGTCATTTAGGATTATAAGAAAACAAAATAAAATGATGAAGCATGTAAATGAAAAAAACTATGATAATATAAATGAAGTTTATGGAAAAAAAGTCTTCCTATCTTAAATTAAGACAGTAAAGGAGTATGGTCTCAAATCCTGCGTAAGGCATCCAAAGACATGTGCGCAAAAGACCATATCCAAACTCAACAACATTATACTTATCCTCAACAAGAGCATATGCGCAGGCCCAGACCGGCGCATGCAACACAGCGACAGCTAAGCCAAATACAATAGTACAGATGGCAGTTGTAGCCAATCAGCATTCGACAGGACCTGGCCAGACAACTCGCATGATGGTCAATCGTGCAGGAGACAAGATGTAAAAAAAGACATTGACGTGGAACCAATCAGGTTGCGCGTTCGCTGCTCCATGATCTCCACTCACAGCTGGTGACAGACTCGACAAGGACAGCCGATAGGCCACGTGGCTCCAATCACCGTGCGCCAACGTCTCTATCCTCTGCAAGCACTAACAGCCGTGTCAGAGGAGACAAACAGGATATTCCGTGTTGGCGGCGTCCGGCCCAAGGCCTATCAGCCCATTTCCTTCTCCACACTCTTCGGCTATAAATACCATCTTTCAAGCACAGGTTCAATGATCGGCTCTTTCACTCCCTTACTCTTAACACACACTCGTTTCCTCTTCTTAAACGATACTTATTCTCACGCCGGATGGTGGTTACAAGAAGAACCCCCACCTCTCCTCCTTGTAACGAGTCTCACAGTGTTTTGTTTTGCAAATTATACTCAGATTCTCACCTAGGAAAGACAAAAGATATACCATTCTTAACGAGACCATTCCCACAAGAATAAACACATCAATTTAGACTTGGTGTTTCTTCAAACAGTTATTTAAATATACGAAATGCATCAAACCGGTATAAACATAAATGGATAGTTGACATTAGCAAAAAAAGTATATGTATTTCATCTCACAATCGGTTTTCGAGTTTGGTGTAATATATGTCAGATTTATATTTCGTATTTATGATGTGTTGATGATAATTGTTAATTTTAAATTCAATATATATAATAGGTTTAAAAGATAACTTGGACGTAGTTAAAGATGTTTTGAGGTGTTGAAAGTGCATTTAGAAGTAAACGTGCAGGTTTTGATCAAAATGAGCCATTTGGGTTAAATAGCGGCACAAGCTTTTGAAATTCTATACCAAGTGTTCAACTATTGTCAAATAAATTCCAATATTTAATTAAAAATGATTGGAATGTGTTTATAAGTTAAATAAATAGTGAAATTGACCAAGTGATGGCTTGATATGTATTGTTTTCAAGTGATAAGTTTACTTTTAGAAGCCAACAAGAGACTTGCAATACAAAAAGCTCTATAGGCAAAGGTGAGTTTGAGTACATGTATTGTTGAGCTCATCCGTACACTTTTTTTTTTGAACGGCCAAGAAAGTCAATCCCGAGCACTCTCGGGGCACCTACTGGAGAAACGAAGTACTCCGAGAGTAACCCGAGTCCACCACCAATTCCGGGGAAAACCCGGTAACCCACCCGCCCGTAGCCACTAAGGTGAAATTACCGGTAAAACCCGTTTGGCTCAAGGATCCAATTCCCTGGATCTCATATCCTTGCCCACCAGTACATCACTCTGCACCAAGTGGGAGTCGAACTTGCATCTCTCAAGAGAAATGCAAGCCATCCACCACTTGATTTAGAGATCATTGGGAGCTCATCCGTACACTAAACTAGTAAACCCAATCACAAACAAGAGATTTTCAACATACTAAACTGCGAGGACTTAAATGTAAAAAAACTAAAGATGAAGGTTAGTTATAAACAACAACAAAACCTCCTCCTTCCCCTTTTGAACTCACTTCCCCCCTTTCAAAAACCCTAACCCTCGTCACCCCCAAAACCTGCACCACAAGATCGGCGAAAATGTCGATGTCGAAGGGCTCAAAGATGCTGCAATTCATAAACTACCGTATGCGAGTCACAATCCAAGACGGCCGTCAGTTAGTCGGCAAGTTCATGGCCTTCGACCGCCACATGAACCTCGTCATCGGCGACTGCGAAGAGTTCCGCAAACTTCCACCGGCAAAAGGCGCCAAAAATAACGAAGAACGCGAAGACCGTAGAACTCTAGGTCTTGTTCTGTTAAGAGGCGAGGAAGTGATTTCAATGACAGTTGAAGGTCCACCACCACCTGATGAGAACCGAGCTAAAGCCGTTGGAGCGGCTGCTTTGGCTGGACCCGGTTTAGGCCGTGCTGCTGGCCGGGGGATTCCGACTGCTCCCTTGGTTCAAGCTCAACCTGGATTAGCTGGACCGGTTAGGGGAATTGGCGGACCGGCTCCTGGGATGATGCAGCCTCAGATTTCTCGTCCGCCTGTACCGAATATGGCAGCTCCGCCGGTTAATTACCCGGTGATGCGGCCTGGACAGATGCCGTACCCTGGGCAGGGGCCTCCTCAGATGCCACGTGGACCGCCTCCTCAAATGCCACCGCAGTTTGCTCAACGACCTCCTGGACAGTATCCGGTGCCTCCGCCCGGGCAGTATGGGCAGAGGCCTATGGCGCCTCCGCCCGGGCAGATGATGAGGGGGCCGGTTCCGCCTGGTGGAGCTCCTCGCCCTGGTATGCCGGGACCGCCTCCGCCTGCTCGGCCTGGGATGCCGCCTCCTGGTGCACAGGTTCCGGGATTTGGACCTCCTCGCCCTGGTATGCCACCTCCGCCGAATAACCAGCAACAACAGCAGTAGTGGCTGGTAAGTGGTTTTAATAGTTTTATTTATGCATGGAGTATTTACTTTTGATTGTAGTTTAGTTGTGGTTTCATAGTTTATGGTAGTCTATGTAGCACGGGGACTCCATTTATGTGGCCGTACCCGTATCGGGTACTTGTCGCGGACGGAAACACCATGGGTACTCGTCGGGGACGTTTCCTAAACGTTTCCAATGTCGGGGACGTATCTGGTAGAAGTATCCAACCCGTTTCCATTTAATTTTAGGGTTTTAACCCTTTCAAATTCCACAACCGGCCATTAAATAAATAGACCTATCATATTCGGCTTCGCTAATCTCTAAACTCTCAAGTCTTATCATCTCTAATTCTCTATCGATTGCCGATCTCTCACTAGATGAACCGGAATTTGAAAATGATTTGATTATTGATAATTAATTACCTTTGGAAGATGTAGTATTTTTGGAATTTGTTTAATATATTTTTATTTTTTTATATTTTTTATTGCCGTACCCGTATCTTGAAATTTTGAGTTTTGCCGTTCCTCGTTCCCGTATCGTCCCCGTACCCCGATCCCGTACCCGTTCCAGTGCTACTTAGATGGTAGTTGTTTTCTGTTTATTGATTTGCATGTGGCTTAAGATTTATGTATGTTGATTAACTTAGGGGCTATGTAGCACGGGAACGGGGACGATACGGGTACGGGGAACGGCAAAACGCAAAAATCCAAGATACGGGTACGGCAAAAAAATATAAAAAAATAAAAATATCTTGTAAAACTATTCATACATAATGAACTTGTCTATGTCTTTCAATCAAAGTTAAACGCATATAGATAAACTACATTAAATTTTTATTGATAAAACTCTAACATAGATCCGATTTTTACCCATAATAGATATATAAACGATTTTTACCCTGAGGCGTGCCTAGGCGCGAGGCGAATCAAGGCGCAAGCCTTGGCGCCTTAGGTAGCCCGAGGCGCGCTTTTTACAAAAAGCCCCAATAAAGCGCATTTTTAGAGGTTTTTCTGGCCTGAGGCGCGCGCCTTATGTACATAGGGTATTTTTATGCTGTTTTTAAGCATCAACCTGTTGTACAATAGGTTTTTTAGCTTGTACTTATGGGTAAAATCATATATAAACCTTATGTATAGCTATAATTTGGATAAGAGATGCTAAAAACCTATAGGATATTTATGACAAGAGAAATTACAAGGTTTATTGTGAATCAAAAATCATATCAATCAGAATTGTGTGTTACAAGATATAATCTTTCAAGATTTGTAAACAATGCAAAACTCGGTTGCACATGTAGTTGCAATTTTCTAACCATAAAATGTTGGATGTTTATCTAAAATGCATGAAACTTGGGGAACAAGCTAAAAACACGTTAATAAGCTTCCCTATTAAACCTGATACGACCTGGATAAATATTGACAAATAAAACATGGCTTAAAGATATGCCTTGAAGGAGAAGGCTAAATATAAGATTTTTGTTAGTTTTCTTATTGTAGTTGTTTTCTAGTTTTCATATAGTAAACGTCTATGTAGTCAAGAGACCCAGGTGAAAACGCAGCCAAAATGCCTTGCGGCCAATGCCATCAAGACGCTCCAACAAGATTCTAGACAGATTCTGCAATTCCGACCTGAACAGGTCTGAACAGTTGATAGTGGTCAGGAACCAGCCTTAAACTAGGCCTAAAACATGTCTAACGCCCCTAAAAAATAGTGTACTTATATTGTATGCCTGCTTAAATAAGCCCTCGTTTATTAAAGTGCACCTAGCGCCAACTACCTAGATAAAAGTAGTTTTCTACTTCTATAACTATTAAGTTTCTTTTAGTAGATCTTCATTATATTGCTTCAAATGACTTTTTGAGAATTAAAATTTCAGGTTTCTTTGATCACATATTTAAAGTTATTCTTCGTCTTGTGTTGTCTTTACAATCGTGGGTGATACCCATTAGATCTTTATCAACAATTGTAGTGCCTTGTATTTATCATTTGTTAGGGTGTTCACTTAGTTTTTACAATCAAAGCTTCAAGATTTACAATAATCCTCTCTGATTACCCATCAACTTTTGAATGAAAGAATTGTATTACTAAGGCGCCAGAAACCACACCAACTGCCGCTTCCACCACTAAACCTGTACCTAAAACAGTCCAAAATCCCACAACATCCCCTAAACCTGTACCAAAAACTGTTCGAAAACCCAAGCCATCTGTCCCCAAACCAGCACCCGGGCACGTTTCCGTTTTTCCCAACTGAAATCAGCCCATGAAGCTGTTCCAACACGACCCACGGTTATGCCTACGCTGTACAAACTAACCGAAACCCGCCCAACACCATCACCTCCATCCCCTTTGCAAAATCCATTGCCGCGTCCACCATAATTTGTATTTTGTAGTCCATAGAAGGTTAGGACCTCACTTCAGCTAGCTGTGAAGAAAAATATCGTGCCGAAAAAGAGAACAGTTTATCCTTGAGGACAAGGATCATTCGAGTGGGAGGAAATGTTACGTGCTCTCAATCCCACGTGACCCTGTAACCGATTCTCCCAGGCAACAATCTAAGTCCCACGTTCCCATTATCCTGCATTTTTTTTCTTTTTAGTTCCAGGTGGTTTTTTGTTGTAGTGGTCATCTTGGTTTAAAAAAGCGTGAAGTTCACAAAAGCGACAAGGTCTAAAATCAAAGCGCAAAGCGCAAAGTGCAAATCGCAAAAGCGGTGGGCTTTTCGTACGTGAGGCACAAGGTGCTTATATACTTTTTTATGTATATCCTATAGGCTTTAATCATCCCTTACCTAAAATATAGTGATAAATAAGGTTTATATATAATTTAATGTATAAATCATATAATGTACAACCATTTTAGCTGCATGTATAACACTTTAAAGCACAAAAACACCTTTTGTACAAAAAGCGCACGCCTCAGTGGGATTTTTTTTCCAAAAAAGCTCGCTTTTGTGCGCTTTTTGTACAAAGCTCGCTTTATGTCACACAAGGCGCAGCTCTTTGCGCCTAGGGTCGCTTTGCGCTTAAGCGCGCTTAAGGCGCGCTTTTTTAAACCAAGAGGATATATATAAAAAATTATATAATCACTTTGCGCCTCGGGTACGAAAAGCCCACCGCTTTTGCGCTTCACGCCTCGGTTTTAGACCTCGTCGCTTTTGTGCGCCTCTCTCTTTTTAAAACCAAGCCACCACCTGAAACTCCATAACCTATCTCCTTCTTCACTGTTTCTTATCAATCGGCCGACGTTATGGAATTTGCAAGGCCTTGATTCTGTTTTATTTATAATTAAAACCCTAATTTTAATAAGGAAACGTCCCCGAAACGTGGGATTGCCGTCCCCATATTACCGGAAGCGTATCATTGCCGTCCCCTTATTCCCGGAAACATCCGGGGGACGTCCCCATGGCGTTTCCAGCGCGTTTCCGTCCCCACGCCGTCCCCGGGACGGGTATCATGGTTCCATCACGTCCCCGTGCTTCATAGCTTAGGGGTCAAAGGCATGTATTTAACTGATCTTTAAAGAGTTGTGTTACTAATCTTGTGTAGGATGAATCTTGTTTAGTGTTGTTAACTTGTTATTAGTATCTGAGTAGTTATTCTAGGAGTGAGTAGTTTATTATGTAATTGTAAACACTCTATGAAGTTTGAGAAATGAACACATACAGTTTTCAAATATAGTTCATTAGTACATAGTAGGTTAGAATGTTAGATTAAATATAGAGTGAATTTCAAGGATTGTCCTTTATCTTTATACCCATTTTCAGGCACTGTCCTTTATGTTCAAAATTGATGTGTTTTGTACTTTATGTTTTAAAATCTTACAAGTTATATCCTTTAGACCTAACCTAGTTTATATTTTTTAATTAAATGTGACCATGTGTAGGTCACATGAGGGCAAATATGTCATTTGTTCCACCTTTAACATCTTCCCCCAATTTTTACCCACCCAAACCCTATTTAGTCATTTATCCCCAAATCAATTCCCCATGTTCATCACAACCAGTCTTCCATCAAGTTAAAGCAAGCAAAATTTTTTTACCCATTCATCTTCAACCCAATCTAAAATTTCAAGATTCAAACCAATATCCAACGACATAACGTGTTTCGTCTGCAGGCAAACAAATGAAGAAGTTAACAGAAACCTAAATTCAAGAAAACTGAATATATAATAAATCTATAACAAGAAACCACCACCCACCAAGAGAAAAACAGGAACATTTGCATTTGAAATACGACTAGCCAATCCTTCTACAATTGCGGTTTTCCCAACTCCAGCTTGACCAAGAAGAATCAGATTATTTTTAGTTCTTCTACAAAGAATTTGAACAATTCTTTCAACTTTCATGTCCCGCCCAATCAACGGATCGATGAGCCCATTACTAGCATTAGTCGTAAGATCCACACAGAACTGATCCAAGGCACTTTTACCTACAAAATTCCCAATTAGTGTTTATTGACGTAACATAATAATGACATAAATAAGAATGTTCAGAGACCGAAAAGCGATTACCTTTTGCGTTTTCTTAGCCGGATGTTTTACCAAAAGACGATTTCTTCAATGTTTCTTGGCAGGATGTTTTACCGGAACCTGTTCTAGTACTACATAAATGCCGTAGTATAGTGAAGCTCTGGTGTAGGTTCCTGAACAGAGTTAGATGGTGGTGGGGTGGACGGCAACGGTGGATGGTGGTGTGAGTAGGTAGTCGCCGGAGATTCTTGAACAGAGTTGGGGATAAATGACTAAATAGGGTTTGGGTGGGTAAAAATTGGGGGAAGATGTGAAAGGTGGAGCAAATGACATATTTACCCTCATGTGACCTGCACATGGTCACATTTAACTGAAAGAGTTAAATGCTTGGCTGGTCCCTGTGGTTTTCAAAAATTGCAGACTTGGTCCCAATGGTTTACTAATTACACGCGTGGTCCCTGTGGTTTTCAAAAATGCACTCGGTTGGTCCCTAGCCCTAACATCAGTTAAATTTCTCAGTTAAGTCCATGTTAAATGACCAAAATACCCTTGCTTATTAACTCTCTTTCACCACCCACCCACCACCACCTCCACCGTCAACCCACCACAACTACTGTCACCTTCAACCCGCCACCTTCATCGTCACCTTCAACCACCCTCCACCTTCTTCGTCACCTTTAAGCCACCGCAACCACCTTCACAACCAGCAACTACCTCCACCACCACCATTTCGTAATGTTAATGTCGGTTTCTACCTTCACAACCAGCAACTACCTGCAGAGTAATGAAGGGGTGAATTCCCAACAAAAACCAACACAAAACCCACAAACAACCGATAAAAAAACACTCAATTTCTTCTACATCGCTTAAATCCCGAACAAAATTGAACATAAAAACGCCATGATCACACCCTAATTCCCCCAAAATTGAATAAAGATTGCTTGAAACTGGAAAGGGTTTATTGAAACCCTATTCACAAATTCAACAATAACTACAGATCTATAACCACACAATTCAAATTCACAAAAAAATTCTGGATAAATTACAGAAAAAATAAATATACCAGTTCCGGCCAAGGACTTCATCGGCGCGATAACCGGTGACGGATTCGAACACCTTATTAACATAAATTACCGGAAAATCTGGTTCCATAGCATCCGAAACCACAATTGAAGTCAGAATCATTGGATTTAAAAAATCGCCTAATCTCAAACCTGAACTGTCGTCGTCTACATCGGTGTAATCACCGTCGTCGTCTGTGTGCATCCCCATGGTTGACGGATCTGGTGGTGGACGGGGTGAATCCACAGCCGCAGGAAGGGAGATGGACGGAGGTAGCCATGGTTGACGGATCTGGTGGTGGTGGTCGGGTATTGGTGTTCGGAGGTGGTGGTTGTAGAAGAAGATGATGATTGTGGTGATGGTGGGTGTTCATAAGCAGAGGGTTAATAAGCAGATGATGATTGTGGTGATGGTGTGGTGATTGTGGTGACGGATCTGGTTGTAGAAGAAGAGAGTTAATAAGCAGAGGGTATTTTGGTCATTTAACATGAACTTAACTGAGAAATTTAACTGATGTTAGGGCTAGGGACCAACCGAGTGCATTTTTGAAAACCACAGGGACCACGCGTGTAATTAGTAAACCATTGGGACCAAGTCTGCAATTTTTGAAAACCACAGGGACCAACCAAGCATTTAACTCTAACTGAAAATATAAACTGGGTTAGGTCTAAAGGACATAACGTGCAAGATTTTAAAACATAAAGTACAAAACTCATCAATTTTGAACATAAAAGATAGCGCCTGAAAATGGGTATAAAAATAAAGGACAATCCTTAAAATTCACTCTTAAATATAATACAACTCGACCAATATTACGAGTCAGGCACCGACCGTTAGTTTCAAAATCTGAACAGATGAAAAAAATTAGACACCAATCCTGAATTTTGTAAAGCAGAGCAAACAAAAACAAGTGCAATAAAGATTTGCCAAAAAAAAAAAGTCTCTAGAAGAAGTAGATTGCAGATGAAGAAGAATGCAAACTTTAAAAATAAAAAATCACAGATCTCTGTGAACTTAGAATAGAGGAAAATTTAAGTTTGAGAAGGAGAAGGTAGCAATAAAAGAAGAATCACATGAGATTTTACAAGCACAAGTACGCAACAACAAAAAACACACATGGAATTTAGAAACAACAGGAGCTTACAATAATCAAGCGGTGCTGAATAAGAATGTGATTTATGTGTCGCCGTTGATTATTCTGCTTTGATCACCACACATTACCAAGTCACTAACAGCCATCTCCTTTCAACCACCACGTCAATCGTTAGAATCAGACAGCAATGTTATTCCCTTCCTCTTTTCGATGTCTCAACTACGCAGACTTTCTAATCTTGATTCCATTTTTTGGTCCGGAATCTTTTAGCGTCTTTCTTCGACTACCAATTCTATCCTGTATTTTCAGAACCCACTGTTTTTATTGACTTATGGTTCCATTCTCTTAGGTTACCAGTTACCACGCCAATAACTACGCAAAACCCCCATCATCTTTTCTTCTAATTTTCTTAAGTCTTAACCAATCACCATTTGTGAATCCAAAATCAACAGAAAGCTTTTTCTCTCAAATGGATTTGGTGCAATCAGACAAACTCAGATTCAAGAACTTCACACCACTTTACCAAACCTGGTTTCAACTTTTAAGATTTCAGACCGGCTAACAAATTGCAAATCAGTTTGATACTTTTTATGAGGACTTTAGTAGTATGAGGATTTGAGCTAGCAAGAGGTTAGAAATTGTTTGTATGTGAAGGAGATGAGTTGCATGTAGAGAGAAACAAACTTTAATTTGAAGATGAAGGTATGGATTGAGGTAAGGCGCCTGTAGCCTCAAGGGGTGTTCTTTAAATGATGGGCTAACGCTAACCTGAACAATGATATATTGGGTCTAGACAAGCATTAAGCATGGATTTGTTTCTGTTGGGCTTTAGCGAAAATTGGAACAACAACCGTCTGTCTTGGGCCTTAAGTATAATCTCTAATCTCTTCATGAATCACAGTGTTGGGCCTCTTTCCGTTTTCATTGTTTGTTTTAAGCTAAACGTTAAACTGAAACCGACTTTAGCTTGAGGGGGGATGTTAAGAGTATTAGCGTAGTGGGTAGTTTATTTTGCGGTTATCTTAAGTTATGCTATATCGTTATATATATATATGTGTAATCGTAAACACTTTATGATGTTTGATAAAAGATAGCACAGTTTCCAGATATAATATTAATACTTCCTCTATAGTTTAGTTTAGATTAGTTTTCTTAATTTTATTCAAGTATATTATGTTGCTTATAAGGGAGTACTAGATTGCCATGATAATATCTATTTTTGCATGGCACATAATGTTATTTAATGCACTTCTAAATGTTGCAAGCGTATTGCTCATGATGTTCTAGTCTACTTAAGAAGCTAAGATATTACTATTTGGGAGCTTTAGAAAGGAATGATACCCTTCACGTAAATGTGATCTAAGAGTCATACAAGCAAAAAAAAAAAAACGTATGTGTGTGACTGTGTGTGGTTTGACAAGCTATAAACAATCTTATACCAAACTTGAAACCAAAATCATTTTACACCCATTCATGTTTAACAAGTTGAACTGTTGAACCCAAGTTACATATCCTTTCAACAGTAAGATTACCGTGCTCTAAAGTTGGTAAGGACTCAGGAGTTATCTGAGTTTTTTTTTGTTTTTGCCATAATCATTTCACATAGTAGCCTTTGGGAACACATGTATTTTCACATAATCAGATCAATTTTAACATACAAGTTTGTCTCTCTATAGTCTATCAGATAAGCATGTCCTATTTCTGTCTTCTAATTATTCTCTGTGCTTGAAATCATTAATGTGAGAAATCCCATCACCATCAACTTACTCTAGTTCGTATTGTTGGGGTGCTTTGTCCTCTTTGACATTTACAAATGTATGAATATTGTTAGTAATGCTAATTACTTACAAAAATGAAAAGGATAAATTACAGTTTTTTTTATTAATTAAAAACATATATAGAAAGTATAGAAATGTTTTGAGAAAACAATTGCTTCTTACCCATGTAATGCGTAGCTTTACACTTTATATAACACGGGGTAGCAGCCATATCTCATTCAGATCCTATTTAATGCTTGTTTACATATATTATATCAGAAATTGGTGGACCTAGTGGTTAATAGAACAATCCATTAAATTTTCCACTCTTCACTTATGAACTATGAAGCACCTTACGTTTTCACCCTTATTTGAATAACAGAAATTATCCTTTAAAATGTAATTATTTGTTCATGGTGCATAATTATATTGTTTATTGTGGCTAATGTAGACTCTCTTCTCTTCTGTGCCAGGGTGGTTCTTAAATCCTGCAGTTTTGTGAAGATGTTCTACTGGAATTCCATATGCTTATAATCGGTGGTGAACATCTTACCGTGAGCTTTTAAATAGGTTTTGTATTAGTGAAGTTGTTGGATTTGGTCACCGTTGAATAGTTTTCTTAATCTTACCTTTTTTGCTTTTAAATAGTTCAAACTTGAATTTAACTGCCTATTATTGCTATATGCCTTTTACATGTTTTCTTAATCTTTTTTTTTTTTTTTTTTTGCTTTGATGTGAATCTTTGATTGTCTGCATTAAGTTCCCTACCAGGTTATGAATGATCAGGTCAATTCCAATTTCTATTGGCTCCATCAAGCTTAATTATATATGAGTTATCATCTTTGAATGTATATGAATGTCATATATATTATTTGTGGGACCAGATATGTTTGGTCAAACTTGTTGCCAAATGGACCACACTCACACATGCCACTACAGAAAAACTGATTTGACACTACTGGTTTTTGAAGGGACCGGAAAACAGTTACGTTAACTCGTTATTAGATACAAGTTTTATCGCACAAGTTGTGTCGAATAAACTTTGAATCCATGAGATGCAGTTGGCACAATGAAAGGTACGACTTGTAATGCGTAAGCAATGTAGAATTTGACAACATTTAGCTTTATGTAAGTGGGTTGTTAGGTATTCAAGTTCAAACTAATTTTGATAAAACGGAACGATCAATGATCAATGTAGAATCATTCAAAGGCTTGGTGTGAACTTGAACTTGGTTTTGAATGACTGAGTTGGGTCAAACAAAATCCAAGCTGGTTTGTATTCAAAATCCAGTTTATAACGATACGAGACAAGTTGACTCGGGTGGTAATTATCAATTTAAGTTGGTTCGTATCCAAATAAAATACAAAGCCAGAACATTAAATGGTTGTGTTCATTCCAATCGATACCAAAGTTTAACGTAACATCATACCTTTAGCTCTATTGCACTAACTTAGACGTTGGCAAATCCAAGAAGCGTCTATTAATATAACCAGGATGACAAGATGAATGTGCCAATTGGGTAAGGTTATAACAGATACATCTAAGAAAAACATATTGTTAATTTATCAAACATGTATGATAAAAGAAAGAATTAAGCATGGCATTGGCTACACAAGAAACAACCCGGGTAAAAAGTGACTTAGGCGCGTGTGAGGTGGTAAGGCGTTGGCAGAATCGCTTCACCATAGTGGAGCATTGTGATCCCTTGAGGCAACCCAAAAGTGGCTCTTTTTGCCGGAGGTGGCGTTTACTATTCTCAATCTTCGTTATAAGAATGAGAATGGAGGGCGAGAGTTGGAGCAGATAGGAAAGAAAAGAACATACTAATTTTTTTTTAATAACCTCGGGCTTTCTAGATCCCAATGCCTCAACTCATGCTTTAAATACAATGAAATAGTCATGTTTAAGTAAACCAACTGATTTAGACAACCCTAATTTTCTTTCTATCATATGCGTAATGTGTATCCATTTATAAACTTACCACTCCCTAGATCTTTTAGAGGTACCCAAATTAATTATATAAAAGTCGAAGCCTATATCAATAATAATTAATTAGATTGATTCTCATTTAGACTAAAAACTATACTTTAGTTTTGATGTATAACTAGTCAATATTCCCCCGCGCTTCATGGCGGGAATTCTGTCGTTATCTGTTCAGTTCAATGCGGTACCGGCACTCATTATACTAATCTAAAGAGAAAACCTTACATCGATAAAAAAACAATAAAAACGAATATAGTGTTGTTTAGTTGATTACATCAATCAAAAACAATAAAAACGAATATGATGTTTAGTTGATAACGGTCTAGTTGGTTTGCGTTCTATGTTTCCTATTTTTCAACATCGCGATGTAAATTTTATTGCAAACGAATATTGTTCCACTATCGTACCAAACCTAATTGAAATTGACTGGACAACATCTGTATTGGTACCGGTTATTGTTTTTGTTTTCGATAAACTGACACCGTATCGCTACCATACTATGTTAAACCGACAACATCGGTATCGTATCGCTACCATAGTGAACCGAGACGAAACCAAACGAACAACATTGGTTCGGTACCAATATTTATTTTTACTGTTTTTTCTTTCGATAAACTAACAACTTATCGCTATCGTACAATACCGTACTATAACAACCCTCCTAAAAATATTTCCGACACCCCTAATATATTTAGAATACCCCTATATGTCCTAAAATACACCCCGAATACGAGATTTGGCCCTAAATACCTTTATATAATTAAAAATAAAATAAAAATCAAGATTTAAAGGTCGCTCGCGGGCCGCGAAGACCTTCATGGCCTTCTACACGGGGCACGACAGCTCAAGGTCAAGGCGACACCCTGAGCTGCCACGTGTCAGCAACGTGCTGGAGCTAGTAAGCTGAGTCGATCAAGCTAGGCCCTACATAGGCTACATCGCGGGCCGCGAAGGACTTACCTTCGGCTTACGCGGGCCGCGAGGAAGTCATGATCAGACACTATAAAAGGAGGTCATCGGCCTTCAGTTGCAATTCGTTCAATCTCTCGATCTCTCTCTAATATTCTGCATAGCAAATATAATACTGGGCATTATACCCCCTAATTAAGGAAGTTCTGCCTCGTTGTAAGTATCATAACCCCCGGTTACGTATTATATACGCTGCCATATTGATCTAGTGCTCCGTAACGGCTGTCGAGGTTCTGCCCGACGTAGTCGTTGGAGTTCTGTCTCGGGGAGGGTATAACTAATGTAAATATTGGGTTATTATACTAACACGTGTGCATTGTTTAATTAATAGATTTTAACCAGGAAAAACCCTAAAGTTGCAATGTGAGTAATCTCCTTTTTATAAACCTTTTTGCAAACTATTTTTACAAAACCTTAAATATTTTACAATATGATTAGCATTGATTGAGTCTTTGTAATTCTTCAATTACTGCCGGTATGTTGGGGTTTTGTATACAAAATGTGGAACACGTTACCATTGGACAACGAGATAGCCAATGTGTAATATGACCCACCAGTCAGGATTGACAGTACTGAATGAGTAACTGTGTAGATATAAACATTGTAATCGCTCTCAATACTGTGAAATGATAAAACTCTTCTTGATTAAATTGGGATTCACTCACCAGTATTTCCCACTGATAAAATGTTTTTAAACGCGTTTCAGGTAACAAAATGTGAAAGCCAATTAGAAGCCCGCTGGACAGCAGTGAAGGCTTGGAAAAGTGGCTATAAAAGTTACCTAAATAAAGAAGATGTTTTATTTCAACAAAATAGGGTTTATCCCTATAAATCAGTTGTAATGAAAACTTGGGTTTATCCCAATATATTTATTAATATAAAATGTGGTGTTTAACTCTGATAAAATATTTTCTAACTACATTCCTGATGTAAATTCCGCTGCCAAATAATGATAAACACCGATACCACTGATACTGGCCGCGGCTGCCCATTCCCGGGTGAATAAGGGGACGGGGGTTGCGACAGAAGGTGGTATCAGAGCTACAACCACTGATTCAGCCACAGAAGTGTTCTGCTGACACCAAAATTTTATTCTTTACGTTAGGAAATAATCTACGTGATTACGTGCATATCTGTATATTATTGTTTTGTGTTATTTTACAATTTGTTAGTTTACAGTATGAGTGATCAAGGACCTTTTAACGCTTACCGTCAGTTGTCCAGCTCACCTAGGGACGAAGGCACCTCTTCACAGCCTACCCCCTCAGGGTATTCGGCTGATACTGAAGATGGGATTTTCGTGTTCAATGCACAATCTGAAGAGCCATTCCCTCCCAAGAAGAGATGATGGTTCAGCAGAGGAGCTCACGAACGTAGAAAAAAGATGAAAAAGTTACAGCAACAGCGAGCTTTAGCAGCCGCTAATAGAGAAATGAACTCTCAAGATATAATCAATAGGAAACTGGCAAACTTCCACATACTAGCAACCACAGCCGCCGACCCGAATTTAGAACAACTCATAGCACCCCAGTCGTTACCACTGTTTCCCACACAACCTATGGAAATCGAAGCCAACCCAGAAAACCAAATCCCAATGCATGCGTTCGACCCAGCTGAGATCCCTAGAGTACCAGCACCCCATCCCCCAGACTATGACCCTTGGTTTGACGACCATAGGGATTATGAACAACGCTACCCAATACCAGACGAACCCATGCAAAACCTAGTAGGACCCTACCCAGACCTTGACCCTCTAGACCCCTATTATGATAATGATCAATACATCAGGGAAATTCTAGAGAACCCGTACCCTTACGAAGAACCCATGCCCCAGTTCCCAGACCCGATACCAGCACCCGCACCACCCATGAGCACTGAGAATGTGCAAGAACTCCGAACCTTTGGTAAGGAGATTTTAGAAGGAAGTGAAAGAATGCGACAAATAGGTGAAAGGCTCGTCTGGAAATATGACGAACGTAACATGGAATTTTGGATGAACCCGTACCATTAATAGTAATATATATATATATATATATATATGTGTGTGTGTGTGTGTGTGTGTATGTATGTGTATGTTTGAAAAAAATAGATAAATAGCTACGGATGCATACTAGTATTGTAATTTTAAATTTCAGTTCCAGTTTGTACTAGAAGCACATATATATAAAATAGAGTAAAAGGTCGCAATGTTCGACGATTTTGATCAATATGCTTGTTGTGTGATTGTTTGCATTAAACATTATTTTGTAATATTAATATGTGACAAATGTTTAAAATTCAGATGGACAACGAAGTGAACCAGGAAAACCAGAATAACGATAACCAGAATAACAATAATAATGGAAACCAAGTGGATAACAGTGCCATCCAACACATAGTGGCACAAGGGATTATAGACGCAATGCCATATATTATCAAAACAGTTAAGGAAGCGGATAATAAAAGTAATAATGGCAGTAAACAACCACCTACTGAACCAGAACATAGCGTAAACAATGGACCAATACTTCAAGTGCCCATTCCCAAAAGAAGAAGAACCATGTCTTATGGTTGTTCTTATAAAGAATTCTGGTCCTGTAAACCAATGGAATTCTCGGGCAATGAAGGAGCCGTTGCAGCTCTACGCTGGATAGAAAAGACTGAGGCAGTCTTGAAAATAAGCAAGTGCGCAGAAGAGGATAAGATAATGTTTGCCTCCAATCTGTTTAAGAACTCAGCTTTAGAATGGTGGAACACTATCCTCCAGTCTAGGGGAAGCGACAGGGTTTATAATATGGAATGAGATGAATTTAAGAATATGGTTGAAAGGAAATTCTGTCCTCCTAATGAAAAGGAACATATAGCAAATAAATTATTAAACCTTAGAATGACTGGAGTAGATAGTAAGGGTTACACTACGTTATTTTTCGAATATGCTAGAATAGTGCCAACCCTTGCATCACCAGAACCTGTATTAATCTCCCGTTACATGTGGGGATTAATCAGTGAGATAAGGCATGTAGTTAATGCAGCTAGACCACAAACCATAGAAGAAGCTGTAGAACTAGCAAACACCTTGACTGATGAATTAGTGTGTACGCAAGAAGAGAACCAGAGGAGGAACCTAGCTCAGAAGCTTACCCAAGAATTGCGCTATGGAAATTCCAACCGTGGGAAAAATGTAGGTTCTACTTCTGCTCCTTACTGCAAATATTGCAAAAGAAAGCATTCTGGACGATGCTCTATATATTGCAATTTTTGCAAAATATCTGGACACAAGGAAGAAGACTGCAGGAAGAAACCTAACAACAGGATACGCTACAACTGTGGAGAACAAGGTCATATCAAGCCGAACTGTCCAAAGTCAGCTCCGGCCACAAACAACAAGACTACTAAAAATGCTAGGGCATTTGTTCTGACCGCAAAAGAAGCCAAAATGATCCCGAACGTGATTGCCGGTACATTTTTAGTTAATGATGTTTTTGCTAAAGTATTATTTGACTCTGGTGCAAACCAAAGTTTTATTACTACTTCATTTTTCAACCTTCTCAATCAACCATTGACTAAACTCTCACAAGAATGTCTAGTAGAGACAGCGAATGGGGAATCCGTTAAAATTACCAAAATCTTGCAGGAAACAATAATAGAATTTTTAAACCAAAAGTTTATTGCAAATCTTTATCCAAAGAATCTGGCATGATTTGATGTTGTGTTAGGAATGGATTGGTTAGTAGCAAATAAAGCCAGTATTCTATGTGATCAAAAGTCAATTCAAGTAAATTCACCAAAGGGTGAAAAGATCACAGTTAAAGGAGATAAGCCATCAAGATCCACAAAATTCATCTCTGTGATGAAAACAGCCAGTTATGTAAGAAAAGGATCATTAGTGTATTTGATTTCCATAATCATTAACACTAAAGGAAAGGAATTGAAAGATATTCCCGTAGTATCACAATTTCCAGATGTGTTTCCAGAAGAATTACCAGGACTACCACCAGACAGGGAAGTCGAATTCAGAATTCATGTGCTACCAGGGACAACACCAATTGCCAAAGCACCATACCGCTTGGCACCAGCAGAAATGCAAGAGTTAAAGAAACAGTTAGACGAACTGTTGGAGAAAGGATTCATACAGCCAAGTTCATCGCCATGGGGAGCGCCGATCTTATTCGTCAAGAAGAAAGACAGGTTAATGCGTATGTGCATTGATTACCGTGAATTGAACAAGGTCACGATTAAAAATCGGTATCCATTACCAAGAATCGATGATCTGTTCGATCAATTGGAAGGAGCTCGATTTTTCTCTAAAATTGATTTACTTTCAGGATATCATCAACTAAAGGTACAAGAAGAGGACATTCCTAAGACCGCATTCAGAACAAGGTATGCCCATTATGAATTTACTGTCATGCCATTTGGTTTAACCAATGCCCCAGTCGCATTTATGGACATGATGAACCGAATATGTAAGCTATATTTGGATAAATTCATAATTGTTTTTATAGATGATATTCTCATTTACTCTAAGAGTAAAGAGAAACATGCAGCGCATCTGCATGCACTTCTAAATTTGCTGAGAAAAGAAAAGCTTTACGCTAAATTTTCAAAATGCGAATTTTGGTTAGAAGAAGTACAGTTTCTTGGGCATTTAGTCAATCATGAAGGAATCCATGTAGATCCCCAAAGATTGAGCCAATTACTAAATGGATAACCCCTGAGTCACCAACCGAGGTTAGAAGTTTCCTAGGATTGGCCGGTTATTATAGAAGATTTATTCGAGATTTTTCTAGAATAGCCATTCCCTTAACAAAGTTAACCTGTAAGTCTGTTAAGTTTGAATGGGGACCCAAACAAGAAGAAGCCTTTAGAATTCTTAAGCAAAAATTAACCAATGCACCCATACTAGCATTACCAGAAGGAACTGAAGACTTTGTAGTCTATTGTGACGCTTCTAAGTTAGGTTATGGATGTGTGTTGATGCAACGTCAAAAGGTTATAGCCTACGAGTCTAGAAAACTTAAGAATCATGAAGAGAATTATTCAACCCATGATTTAGAATTAGGAGCCATAATTTTTGCCCTGAAAATTTGGAGACATTACCTTTATGGTAGTAAGTTTAGCATTTTCACCGATCATAAGAGTTTAAGGTATGTTTTCGGGCAAAAGGAGTTAAATATGAGACAAAAATGTTGGATGGAAATACTTAGTGATTACGATTGTAATATCCAGTATCACGCCGGAAAAGCAAATGTAGTAGCTGATGCTTTAAGTCGAAAGTATCACGAAAAAACAAAAAGAGTACGTTCTCTTAAATTAAATATGCAAGTAGATTTAAATGAACAGATTAGAAAGGCACAAGAATCAGTAATCAAGGACGATACTGAGAAACTGAAAGGAATGATTAAGGAACTAGAACAAGGAACAGATGGAATTTGGAGATTCCATAAGAAAAGGATGTGGATACCTAAACTAGGAAACCTACGCCACCGTATATTAGAAGAAGCCCATAAGTCTAAGTATACGATGCATCCTGGAAATGATAAAATGTATCAGGACTTAAGAAAGAACTTCTGGTGGATAGGAATGAAAAAGGATATAGCAGCTTATGTTGCCAAGTGTCTGACATGTTCACAGGTCAAAGCTGAACATCAGAAACCCTTAGGTTTGTTGCAGCAGTTAGAAATGCCGGTTTGGAAATGGGAATTGATAACAATGGATTTTGTTACCAAATTACCCAAAACAAGAAAAGGTAATGATACAATCTGGGTGATTGTAGACAGACTAACTAAGTCAGCTCATTTCCTACCAATGAAGGAAACTTTCAGTATGGAACAATTAGCTAAGTTATATGTAAATGAAATAGTTTCATTACATGGAATTCCTTTATCAATTGTTTCTGATAGAGATAGCTGTTTTACTTCTTATTTTTGGACAAGTTTCCAAAAAGCAATGGGAACTAAGCTAAATCTAAGCACCGCTTATCATCCTCAAACGGACGGACAAAGCGAAAGGATAATTCAGACAATGGAAGATATGCTTAGAGCTTGTGTAATTGATTTTGGAGGTAATTGGGACGATCACTTACCATTAATAGAATTTTCCTACAATAACAGCTATCATACCAGCATCAATGCTGCACCATTCGAAGCACTTTATGGACGAAAGTGCCGAACTCCAGTCTGTTGGGCAGAGATTGGAGAAAAGCAATTATATGGACCATAAATAGTACAGGAAACAACGGACAAGATTGTTCAAGTCAAAGAAAGACTGAAAGCAGCACACGATCGACAGAAGAGTTATGCTGATAACAGACAAAAACTGTTGGAATTTCAGGTAGGAGATAAGGTATTGTTAAAAGTGTCCCCTTGGAAAGGAGTTGTAAGATTCATCAAAAGGGGAAAGGTAAGCCCCAGGTATGTCGGACCTTTTAAGATTATTAGAAGAACAGGATCTGTAGCCTATCAACTACAACTGCCAGAGGAAATGGCAGGAATACATGATGTATTTCATGTATGCAATCTCAAAAAGTGCTTAGCTGATGAATCACTGGTAGTACCTCTTAAAGATATAGAGGTAAATGAAAAGCTAAAGTTTGTAGAGAAGACGCTACAGATTGAAGACAGGGAAGTCAAGAACCTCAAACACAAGAGATTAGTTCTAGTCAAAGTAAAATGGGATTCCAATAGAGGACCAGAGTACACATGAGCGCTCGAATCAGAGATGCGGAGGAAATATCCACACCTGTTCTAGTAGACCTCGAGGACGAGTTCTAAAACAAGGTGGGGATGATATAACAACCCTCCTAAAAATATTTCTGACACCCCTAATATATTTAGAATACCCCTATATGTCCTAAAATACACCCCGAATACGAGATTTGGCCCTAAATACCTTTATATAATTAAAAATAAAATAAAAATCAAGATTTAAGGGTCGCTCGCAGTCCGCGAAGGCCTTCGTGGCCTTTTACGCGGGGCGCGACAGCTCAAGGTCAGGGCGACACCCTGAGCTGCCACGTGTCAGCGACGTGTTGGAGCTAGTAAGCTGAGTCGATCAAGCTAGGCCCTGCATAGGCTACGCCGCGGGCTGCGAAGGACTTACCTTTGGCTTACGCGGGCCGCGAGGAAGTCATGATCAGACACTATAAAAGGAGGCCATCGGCCTTCAGTTGCAATTCGTTCAATCTCTCGATCTCTCTCTAATATTCTGCATAGCAAATATAATACTGGGCATTATACCTCCTAATTAACAAAGTTCTGCCTCGTTGTAAGTATCATAACCCCCAATTACGTATTAGATACGCTGCCCGATTGATCTAGTGCTCCGTAACGGCTGTCGAGGTTCTGCCCGACGTAGTCGTTGGGGTTCTGTCTCGGGGAGGGTATAACTAATGTAAATATTGGGTTATTATACTAACGCGTGTGCAATGTTTAATTAATAGATTTTAACCAGGAAAATCACAGGAAAAACCCTAAAGTTGCAATGTGAGTAATCTCCTTTTTGTAAACCTTTTTGCAAACTATTTTTACAAAACCTTAAATATTTTACAATGTGATTAGCAGTGATTGAGTCTTTGTAATTCTTCAATTACTGCTGGTATGTTGGGTTTTGTATACAAAATGTGGAACACGTTACCATTGGACAACGAGATAGCCAATGTGTAATATGACCCACCAGTCAGGATTGACAGTACTGAATGAGTAATTGTGTAGATATAAACATTGTAATCGCTCTCAATACTGTGAAATGATATAACTCTTCTTGATTAAATTGGGATTCACTCACCAGTATTTCCCACTGACAAAATGTTTTTAAACGCGTTTCAGGTAACAAAATGTGAAAGCCAATTAGAAACCAGCTGGACAGCACTGAAGGCTTGGAAAAGTGGCTATAAAAGTTACCTAAATAAAGAAGATGTTTTATTTCAATAAAATAGGGTTTATTCCTATAAATCAGTTGTAATGAAAACTTGGGTTTATCCCAATATATTTATTAATATAAAATGTGGTGTTTTACTCTGATAAAATATTTCCTAACTACGGTCTTGATGTGAATTCCGCTGCCAAATAATGAAAAACACCGATACCACTGTTACTGGCCGCGGCCGCCCGTTCCCGGGTGAATAAGGGGACGGGGGTTGCGGCACGTACCATACAACATCAATACCATTACTGTATTCTTTTTATGGTTTTGAAAATTATTCATTTATACAACTTCGTATGTGACGATAAATGAATATCGGTACATGTACCGTGACAATCTAAACCAATCGATATCGTTCGAACAACATCAATGTCGCTTTACCTGTGTTCATTTTTATCGTTTTCAGCTGATTTAAAACACGTGTTGATTTTTATACCTTGTGCATGTATTGTACCGCTGCTGTAACAAACCGTATCGATAACAATCAAATGCCCGTGGAATGTTAAAAAATAAACAATCATAGACGGGGATTGGATTTTTTTTTTAAAATTGACGGACTCAGGTAATTATTGTACTGTAATTGTAATGAATTGTATCGATACCGATCCAATGCCCACAAAATGTTAAAAAAAATAAACGTAGACGCAAATTTTAATTTAATTTTTACAACCAGAGGTTTTTTGTTGGGATAAACCCTAATTGATAAAACACAACTTCTTTCTTTATTCTGGTAACATAGCCACTTTATTTAAGCCATCATTGCCTCATAGCTAGCTTCTTTTACTTTCACAGTATGTTACCTGAAACGCGTTTAAAAACATTTTATCAGCGAAAAATACTGGTGAGTTCATTCATTTATATAAAAATACACATTGTTATAATTTACAGTATCAAGGGTTTTTACATTTGTTTATGGCTTTCAATTACTCAAATTAGTATTTGTCACTGGGCAAATCCCTGTACTTGTGGTCATATCACTATTGGCTAACTTTCGTCCAATAGTAACGCTAGACTAGTAATGTATACAAAACCCTACATACAGTAATTTCAGATTACAAAGACTTAATCACTGTAAGTATAACTGAAAAACATTTAGGGTTTTGCAAAACATTTGATAAAAAGAAAGAATGACTCACTTTGTAGATTTAGGGTTTATTACTATAGCCTTCTGGTGCTAAGCCTGAGTTCCTAATAAAAACACAATGCAACACGTATCAGTGCATCAACCTAATTCAAACTTTAACGATAAATCACGAGATCAAAACCCCAATGTAGTTAACAAAGTATAGCCTTAAACATGCAGCACTTTAACATCCGTTGCTGGGTTTCAGATCGATCGGACAGGGTATCGTATCAGTGATCAGGGTTAAAACACTTACTACGGAGCAAAGTTTAGGGTTTCAGGGTATTGGGTATAATAGCAACAGAGCAGAACAGAAGAGAGCGAGAGAGAAATGAAATTGAAAAGTTGTGAGCACTGAAAGAATGCAGATTCTCGTCCCTTAAATAGCCAGAATTTAAGCTCGTCGCGTCGCGCGACCGGATTATGTTATCACCTTCGCGTAGCGCGAAGGTACTAGTTAGGGCTTAGGTTGCCTTAGCTACTACTATAGACCTGCCATGTGGCTGCCAAGTGTCCCTGTCGAATATAGGGGCGTCGCATCGCGCGACCAATACATACTAACATCGTCACGTAGCGCGACGGGATAAAAATCTAGATTCCCTTGTTTCACATGCTGGTTCTCATTGTATGTGTTTGGATTCTCGGTTATTGGTCGTTTGTGGGGTTTGGCAAGGGTTGTTACATCCTCCCTACCTTGTTTTAAATCTCGTCCTCGAGATTTACTGGAATAAGGATACTTTCGTTTCATTTCTGACTCTAGCTCTCAAGTATATTCTGGTCCTCTTTTTGAATTCCACTTTACTTTAACCAGAACAAATCTCTTGTGTTTGAGATTCTTAAACTTCATCAGAATGATTCCACTAAAAATGAAAGTTCAAAATCATATTTTGAAGATGAGGAAAGTTTTCATAAGAATTATCTTTCGAAATCTGATTCTAAATTGAATGATGATCCGAAAATGATGATGTACAAAATGTTTGTATCTAAAAAATTGTTTTCAGATGATGAATTTCCGATTGAAAACGTGAATTTGAAAAGGCTAGAAAAAGTTTTTAAGTTGGTGGAAGTTGAAGTTTCTGAAATAGAGAATCTTGCACGCACTACAAGATATTTTAACATCAAGAAAAATAAATCTTATTATACCAAACCAAGAAATTCATACTATCAAAAGAAAAACTATAGAAATGAATGAACTGGTTCGGGTTATAATAAGAAAAATCAAAACACGAAGTTTCAAAAACCAAATTTTGTGAAAAACTTAACTTTGTTCATGGAACAAGTTCAGAGAGTGACAAAGAATCCCAATTTAGTAGACAAACTAATGAGGAATTCTTTGTACAAAAGAAACAGCAGAAACAGGCTGAAGGTTCCACTGTCAAACAAGACAGTCGGACGTGCTTCAGATGCAATCAAGTTGGACACATTGCTCGAAAATGTCCATAAAACCAGCCTAAGCCTGTTCATGTTGACAAAAAATCAGAAGATGTCAAATTGAAATCACTAAGTTTTGCACCGAAACAAATTCCAAAAAGAAATAATGAATCTTTAAAAAGAAATGTTCAAACTGATTCAAAGTTTTATGTAAAGAACATTGTTTCAAAAGGTCAAACTTGGGTGATCAAAAAGAAAGAAACTTATGATAATGAGAAGAAGATCGACTCAACTGAGAAAGTTTAAGTTAAGAAACAAAATGTTTTATTTGTGAAAATTGAAAAAGATTTTCCAAGTCTGTCTGAACCAATTCATGCTACATTACCCAAGACCAAGGAGGCTTGGGTTGCATTGTTCAAGTGATTGATTTGGTGCATGTGCAGGTGTTTCCGAGGTTAATTAAAGTATATCATGGACAACGAAGCAACCCGACACATGAAGAAAAAGTAACATGGGGTTCAGAAAAAGGCTATGATCGGTTTGATTGAACAATTTAGAAAAATTTTTAAAATATTTTTAAAAAATTCATCATGATTGTTAAAAATTTTTGAAAAAAATTTCTTTAAAAATCGAGAAATAATTCACAGAATCCTCACTGTTAAACAGACAAAACAAATTAATAAAACAAATTTGAAAATGTTTTTAAAATCAGTAGTATCAATGTTTTTGTCATCATGAGGGGTAGAAAAGATAAACAAAGATTGTAAAGCAGAAATGGATGGCGAAGCTGTCCACATCGGTTTGTCAAATTTTTCTTTAAAATGTTTTGAATTTTAGGGGGAGAAAAAAATGAGATTGAAAAATTCAAAAACATGAAAAAGGCAAAAGAGTTTTAGTGTAAAAAGAGGAAATGATAGTACATCAGTGGACTATCACAACACGCTAAAGAAATGAAAAGCTAAAAAGTGAGAAACAGTCTCACTGATGATGTACCAGTAGGTATTTACACATTTAAGAAATTGTTTTCGATATATAAACTAAACAAAACTTCTTAATATGTGGGTTAACATCTCTCGGATATTTGGACTTAGTACTCCGGAATTTCGTTTGAGAGATTGCCTGATTCTGAGATATTAGGTCTTTATACATAATTGATATCTGGGATATTATACTAGTTCTTCTGATTTTGCGTCAGCAATGGCCTAGAACTTGCAGAATACTTTAGCTTTAAACCCGAAAAACTGCACAAAATTGAAAGTATCGAAAGATATTACAATTATAGTAAAAAGATTCCAAATGCAACACCACTTTAAGGCTAGCCTTCATCTCTTTGTCTGTACGGTGGTACTAACCTGAGCTATCAAGGCCTCGCACTAACCCAGAGACAGATATCAATTAGGTATATTCACCTATAAGACTGAATTTAAGGAATCTTTATACGGGAGTATATTCTGAGGTGGGAAACACTATTAAGTAAGTCATAAAACACTTAATCTTGTATCTTGAAACAATTGAAGTTTATGTAGAAATTTAAGTGGACAAACATACTGACAATCTAGGTGAATTGTTTAAATCTTAAAGTTTAAATAGATCAACGGTTTTAGTGATATGTCTCAAAGAACTAATATGATCCTCTTACACAAACTCACAAAAATATGTCTGTAAATATGTTTGTACATAGTTATTTCATTTCAGATAAACCCAAAAAGATTTTGGATGTGTTTTAGCATAAAATTTGTAAAATTAAAAAAGATTTTATTTCATCTTATGTTTCGACAACCGATGATGGAAAGCTGAATTTCAAAATTTGAAGATGCTGATCATGTTTTGATATAATCACATGTTCATTAAATTGAAACTTGAATTTGAAAAAGAAAATCTCAGTTTGTTTGATGTTGTCAACCAAGGTCATTAATTTGGACTTGGTAGATAATTTGGATAATCAAGGTCATTAATTTGGACTTGATTGTTTGAGAGGGTTATTGATATTAAACATGTTTGAAATTTGAAAATGATGATAGATGTTTGATTAGAAAATTCAAAGTTTGAATCTAAAATGTTTATTTGAATGTTAGTAAGTTTTGACAGGAAACTGAACATTAGGGGGAGCATAATAAGAAGCTGATTGATAGGGGTAGCTACATAGAATGTTAAAAAGAGTACAGGAAGCTCAAGCTAAAGGAGAGATTGTTGAGCTGACACGTTAAATGAAGAATGCTAAAGCAAGGGGGAGTTTGTTAATATACGAGAACAAGGTGGAGATTGTTGATATACAAGCATGTTAAAGTTATTGAAGATTTTGAAGAGGAGGAAATGAAGCATGACTACGACAACATCCAAGGGGGAGATTGTTGATACACGATGTATGTTGCCTTCATCAATGTATCAAGTCATAGTTGAATGTATTGGAATACGTGTCGAAGTGTCGGAAAATCATGTAAAGACCCCTTCGCATGAAGGGACCCTTCATACGAAGGGAGTCAGTCCAGTCGTCCCAAGGGGCTTCGCCCGAACTCACCATCCGCTCCTAGGTCCTCTCGCACAAAGGGTTACTAGTATAAATAAGAGTGTTTGTGTGTTCATTTGTAACTTTTGAGATTTGGTAGCGAAGCTCTGCCAGTTTGGTTTCTCGGTTCAGTAACATCAAATCATCAATGAAACCAGTGATTAAATATGATCTCTTGTGTGTGGCAACATTCTTAATGGATTCCACACATTACGAAGTGTCTATTTGAATCGACCGGAGCATTTCAGAGAGCGAAACGGTCCTCACAAGAGGTTTTGCTTTTGCCAATGGACCACCACCCCATTGGTATTCAATTAATTAATTAATCACTTATCTTTATTATTGCAAGGATTCCAAGAAGGTTATTAGCTGGACTCTTTATCTTCTTGGAAACATAAGAAACATATATCACTTTTAGACTAGACAGTGTGGGGAGCAGCCTAGGGCTGTCCCTGTCCTCAACGTCTTCCCCTCGACGTTCTTGTCATGCCTCATTCTATCTCTCTCCTCTTTTTTACATATACATACACACACACATATATATAGGCCCATCCTCCACACCCTAGGTCCATCCCCTTTAGGCCCATCCTCACACCTGCTTACGTGTACGCCTACGTGGCGAAGCATCCTTTGAGGACTACTGATATGTGTAAAATGCAACATATAAATTGTATCAAATAAGGTATAAAAACAACTCCTTTTAGTACTATTGTTGGGAAAAGTGTGTTTCTTTGTATACTTTTGATTTTCAGGATTAAAAGAGCTTAAATGTACAAAAAAACAAATTAACGACAAAAACCAACATAAATACAAAAGAAGAGAAGTCGACACTTCATACCTACCCTCCGAGTTTCACCCCAAGACCAAAAACAACAAATCAGAAGGCTGACACGGGGTTGTGCCCCACTCCAGATTCCATGAAGAAAAAGACAAATAGAAGCAGACAAGAGACACGGGGCCGTATCCCATGGATATGGGGCCGTGGGGAACTCCCAGATTTGCAGAATCTTGGATAGTACAGCAAGTACAATGGCCATGGGGCCGTGCTGTTGACACACGGGGCCGCGGGGTCTAATCTAACAGTAGAATTAAATGAAGACAGAGAAGAAGGAAGACACTGGGCCGTGTGAAGGCTCTGTTTCCAGATATAAATAGGGATGCTTGGTTTCATTCCAACTTATCCCTTGGAAAACCACTTCTCTCATACTTGCCACCAGTCCACCACCACTACAACACCAACACATACCACCATCATCCATCTTTCATCTTTTAGAGTGTGTAGTAGTCTCAGGATCCAAGATCGATCGTAAGAGTTGTTTTCAAACAAAGGCCATGCTTGGCTAAATCTCTTACATCACTTGGTGAAGAAAAATCTTTTATGTAACACCTAGTAAAATCGTGACTAATTATGTGAAGACACGTGTCCTAAACCCTAAACGTGTAAAAGTTGACTTTGAAGGACTAAAACTAACACGTGTCCTAAACCCTAAAAGTGTCAACATGCTAAGCTTATGCCTCTTATTAATCTTACGCGATGTTCGTATTCTCAAACAAGTAAATTATTGAGTATGAGAAGCCATTTGTGAAAGAAATCGAAAGTTTACAAGACAAAGGGGTTAAACATGTCAACAAGTTAATTCTTACCTCTGAATGACCTTTTAATGAACCCGAGGCATCATAATGTTCAATTATACTTCCGAGAATACTTGATATTAATTAAGAAAGGTTTCGGTATCATTATACGATAAGTTGTGCAAGAATGCAAGAAGAAGGGTTAAAAGCATCAACGAGAGAAACTAGTACTTTCGGGTGATCTTATAACTAAACGGGATCCTAACGAGGTTTATTATAATTCCCAAGATCCTTAAAAACTAACCTTGGGGGCCAATTATGCCTAAAATGAAACTTATATGAAGGTTATAAGGACCAGGGACTGAAACTGCCATTTTCAAAACTTATTTTACCAGAACCATAGGAGAGTTGCGGCCTGCAAAGACTAAGGGCTTATCTTTCGCGGCCCATGAGAGAACGCCCAGTAGCGAAAAAAAGGACAACTACATGTATCAGCCTTGTTGCCCACACAAACCGACATTGCATGCTCAGAACTCGAAACCAGGATTTGTTTGATGGTTTTTACTGACACTAGGACACTTAGAATGATCTGAGGATGATCAAAAACACCTGGATTGATCTTAGAACTCCTTGTTTCACTATAAATAGGTGCCATGTTTCTTCATTCGGACTTGCACCTTTCAAATTCACTTCTCTTCTCATCTCTGAGGTTCCTGATAAAAAAGGAAGCTCGTTCTAGTCTAATATTCGAGCCAGGTACTGTTGTAAGTGTCCTTAGCCACTCTAGTTCGGTTTTTATGCGTTTAAAAGCCGAAAGTCAAAGTTGCCGCTAATCGGCTTTGACTTTCTGTTTAGACCTAAACGGTCCAGCCATTGTTCGAGGCGAATATGGCTACGTGATCGTAATTAGGTAGGTGTTAATCCCTCAAAAGGGCACCTCCTAATTACCACGTTTACTTAGTTAATTGTCGGGTCAGAGTAATTAAATAAAAAGTCAAACTGATCAGATTTTTAAATAAAAATCAAATCTGATAATGAAGAGGTTATAAAACATGTTTTATCACTTTAATAACTTGGTAAACATTAATAGAACATGTTTAAGCATGTTCAACCCGACAATTCTAAGTTTAAACTCGGTTCGCAACCGAAAGTCGCAAAAGCTTGACTTTTGCTTTGACTTTCAGTTCTGACCTGAATTAGCTTAATTCCTTTATACATTAGGGTTCCTTTGTGACCATTATATATTGTAGCATAACCCTCTGAGGTTATGTTACATGGTCACTTAGTAATCCGAGTTCATATGCATGTTTCCGTTATTGTGCATTATGTTGACTAGTATGCCTTTTTGTCAAAATTAAGGTTTTTGATATAAATGAACATGCAAATGGATTAGGTACTAATTAGTAAACATATTTAGAATATTTTGACACTTATATTCTGGTCATAAACTGAAGTTATATATTAAATAGAATTTTTATGCTTTTATAAGGACTAAAATGCCCTTTAGCATGTAAAACAAGTTTTAAGCATGATTTTGGAACATAACTCTTTACCTACTGTTATGATATCATATTTAGGATTTATTGGGATGTTGGGTCAGATTATGTACTGATCTTAACCTTGAGTTCTAGTATAAAGCCTATAAATGACGATAATACCCTTTTCGCGAATAAAATGAGTTTTACATATAATTAACGTGCAAAACCTTTTGCTACTAATGTGTTATGAAAAATAAAATATTTTGACCATTCAAAGCTGGTCAAAATCTCAGAATCGCTTAAACCTTGGAATTATCGTCAAATATCGACTTTTACGCTAATTAAGTGCATAGTAGGGTTTTAAACCATATTTAGCAACCAAGACTTGTTACCTACTGATTTTATAAATGATTTTAAATATTTTTATAGTAGGTATAAGTCATGAACTCAGAATCCCAATTAAGTCCCTAAAAGCATATGTGAAATGACCAAAATGCCCTTTCGGGGCATAGTTTGGCCATAAATTGTAAACCACACATATGTATGATATCCTACTGTTATAACATCATAAATTAAATATTTTTACAAAATGTTCATGACCAGAACTTCAGTTTACATAGAAATCCCTTTTATAAACCTTAAAATGACCAAAACGCCCTTATGTTCGGTTTTAAAATCTTTATGCGCATACATGTTGATATCCTACTGATATCACAACATATTTTAAGCATAATAACATATGGAACTTGTATATGACTCATTCGGTTACCCTTTTACGCTTATACGCGTTCGGTTCGGTTTATGTAACTAGTTTGCATGAATTAACCGAAACGGGCCTAACCTTGCCATCTAAACTTCAAAATCCAGAATGTATTTAGTTTACCCATATTATACAAGTCTTTATACTTGTCAGGTCTAAATTACATTCCATTCCAGTCACCGCTTAATCTAGCGTTTCGTACCGTAAATCATCCTTTAAACTAACCAGTCTAAGTCCTCGACTTAAATAAGACCCGTTAGTATTCTAATAGGTTAATAAAACCTTCATTTCAGATTAGGTAGCCTCAGTAGAAGATACCTTCATAAAGTCTTAGTAACATACGGCTGAGTAGAATTTCTTGCATTTTAAACTCAGGTAAATACTTTTAACTTATTTTCCTTTATACAGGCTTGGGATACGGTAAATTATTACCGCTTGGTCGGGTATGGGATTATTTAGGTGGATTGTGATTAATAAGTCCGCATAACCCGTTTTAATCTGTTTTGTTTGATAACATAAACTTTAGGGGTTAACGACCATGTCTTGGATATCATCGGCTCATTTAAGTTATTAATGGCCACGACCTATGCACGGGGTGTAGGCATACACCCGACAGATGCAAATGCTAAAATTTAAATTACCCACATGTTGGGGATAACTCCTTTGTGGGTTTTATAAGTGACGAGTCGGTTAATCATGACTGGTTTCTAAACCGGCCTCAAATGTATGACAAACATATAAAACTGTATACAAGATTATAAATGTAATTGTCCCAAGTTATAAAAGAATTTCCGTGCTTCAAGCACTTAAACCAATTTTCATAAATGTTTTCAAAAGAGTCAGTTAATTGTATTTACCAGTGAAAGCTGACGTATTTTCCAAAGACTAAGTGACAGGTACCTCACGTAATAGGCTGGAGCTACTTGGCGTTAAATAAGAGGATCTTGCAAGTCCTTAGATGCCTAAAGTCTGTCGAACTTCACTTTAAGTTTTTATTTAAAGATCCGCATGTGAATCCTTTTTACAACCGCCTATATATTCTTTTATTCGTATTTTGAACATTTTGGGATGTAATAGTAATTTATCTTCCAAGCCTTCCGCTGTGCTATAACTGTGTTAAATTGACTATGATGATATCAACTACGTCACGATACTCCCCACCGGGCCCACCGGATTATGTGGAAATATCAGGGTGTGACATTTTATGTATTACTTTTGATTTCCAATCTTTGGCAACTTTTTATTTCGGTATGTATTAATGACTTTAGTAACTAGTTTTCTATATTGAAGGTGAACTTTACTTAATCATTTCTTCATGTTTTGTTGATTCACTCATTCGTGTCTTTACGGTCTATATAAAGCGTGTAACTGCCTGGAAGGGGGTTAGAAGGGTGTTTGGGTAAAGTTCTTTGTAACACCCCTAAAATATTAAACTATATATGTGTGTGCACATGTATAAGTTATAATATTCATAATAAAATAGTGAGATTTTAAAACTAGGAATAATAAACCTAGTTAAAATCTTGTTATGAAAGATAGGAAATCAAAGACTTTCAACCTTTTTATAAAAGTGAGAAACTAGAGGGACCAATTGTGCAAAAATTGAAAGTAGTTTTGAAACTCAGGATAAACTTCAAAACACTGTGCGTGTGTGTTATTGTTCGATCAAAACACACAGGAGCAGCCTCTTGTTCTTGAAAACCCTAATTCATCAAATTATATTCCAAATCCAAGAAGAAATTCAATTAGGATTCAATCCTAAGCTAGAATCTTGATCACTAACCTTAGGGGATCAAAAGGTATGCTAAATTTTGATATATGATGATGTTTTGATGAATCTTGAATTCTCATAACTGAAATTAATGGAGAATTTATTGATGTTATGGTTAAATAAGGATGAATACATCTCTAGGAACAAGTCTTAGACACTAAATTGATCAATTCATGTCATAACCTATTAGTTTCAATGTTTGTCATATTGGTGTGATATGGGTTTAGTGATGAATACTTGAATTATTGTAATACTTGATGTTAATGGAATGTTATGATGCCAATTTGAGTGTTGTTTTATTCATACTAGACATATGATATTGAACATGATGAATTCATATGAGAAATTTGTTGATTTTGAACATAATCATGTTAGTATCCTAATCTCGCCTTTAAGGTGTTTGACAAAATGTCTAAATGAATCGGAATGATTGAAAATATGAAGTAATAACTCCATAGAGTAACTAAAAGTATGGTATGTCGACTATTGAACTATGAGTTCTAAGCAATATATTCGAATTAAATTATATAGGTAATTTGGGTGGATCATCGAGTGGGCAAGGCGGAACGGATAACAGCTTAAAAGGAAAGCTTTGAAAGGTACGTGGCTATGCGCTTCGTAATATCTTGTTAGCACTTTTATGTTTAGGTGGTGGAATGATAATCAAATCGTTATGATGTTTGGATATTACTAAAACGAAGGATTTCGTTTGTAGTAACCGAACAAGAACAACTAGGAATTTGCGATAAAGTACGAATGTAAAAAGTTGGTGGATTCCACTTAAATGGTTGAACGGGTCAACATGACTCGAATAATACATGTTTGATTCTAATAAGGTGACGGATTTTGCTAATGAAATCAAACGGGTCAAAAACACCAAAGTATTAAACTTTGGCAAGTTAAAGCGATGGATGTCGCTAAGTAAGTTAAATGGGTTAAATAGGAGTTATGCACTTTGTTAACGACACATGAATTTTACATAATTTGTCGTAAATATAAGAATGTTGATAGATATTGTTTTATAGAAGGTTGAAGTCATAACACAAGTTTATGGTTCAAAATTCTGAACGGGTCAACCAAATTTTGAATAATTATTAAATCCGATTGCATAAAGTTAAGAAAGTTGTAAATCATGATATCGGATTTTGATTCTTTGTTGTAGAGGATTGAATTACGATCACATAGAAAGAAACGGGACCCAATTCTGGTCAATAACGGACAAGTTATGTTCAGTTTCGTAATAAGCAATCTAGCTGGAAATATGCAGGTTTTTAACCTGAATTCGCTGGAAAAACATTGATGTCGTGCCACGCGACAGCAACACAGGTCTCCTGCGTGACACGCAATTGGGCTCGCGGCCCGCGAGAGCCTAGCCCTTCCCTGTCGCGGCCCGCAACAGCCTACCAGTGCTGGAAAAATTGGTTTTTGATATGTTTTGACATCTAGGACTTGTTTAATCATCTTATAAACTCATATAACTAATGTTTTGGATGATTTTTGGTCATAGGTAACTGTAGGAACTTGCGGATGAAGATCAAGCTATGTTAGAGAACCGAACACGCGTGCAAAGAAGCTTCCACAAATGAAAACAATTACTTTTGTTACAAACACATTGGTGTTCTGGTATCACACTTTAGTAAATATGTTTTGAAAGTTAAGTATGTTGTGTTTTCAACAATATGGATTGAAACTTTTGTGAACGTCTTTTGAAGGTTTTGGAACTTGTATAATTGTCGTTAGTTCGATGTTTTAATAATGAATGGATTATAAATGCATTATGTATTGTATAAATTAAAAAGTGAATGTAAGGGTCTTACATTCTTGCCTCGTTCAGTGTATAGATCCTGCGAGGACCTGATTCAAGCTTATTAGGACTTCCGTTGAGGCAGATAGCATTAAATCGGGGGATGTAAGAACGGCTTGTAATCCCTTATCTATAAACTACTATTAAAACATTAACCCGACCTTGCGGGACTGTACCCCTGCTGACTCAGACCAATAGGTTGAGGGTAACGTCGCCTTCACAAGAGGGGCCTACCACTTTTCGGACTAATAACTTATTTACTTATCTTTCAATAACCCGACCTTGCGGGACTGTATCCCTGCTGACTCAGACCAATAGGTTGAGGGTAACATTGCCTTCACAAGAGGGGCCTACCACTATAACTAAGATAATCTCTTAAAAAGCCCAAAGTGCGGAAATCATTAAAGGATACATAAAAGAGGAGTTGGAACCAAGTGATTCCTCCTTGTCTATTTGTTTTCCTTTCATTTACGTTTTTATTTTCTAGTTTATCTTTTTAAACTTTTAAAATTTGGTTAGATTAGACGTTAACGATAAGCTGGTATTAAAAGCTCTTGTGTCCTTAGACGACCTCGGTATCTTACCATCACTATACTACCTCTACGATGGGTGCACTTGCCCTAATGTGTGTAAAGTGATAGTATTGTATCGTGTTTTAATAAATTTAAAGCTTGATTCGCGAGTAAAAAGTGCTTAAAATATATTTAAACTTATACCCACCCGCACACACGTCAACAACCCTCCTCCATACCGAGTAGTCTTACCATTCAATATAAAACCAAATAACAATAATAATAATGGTACTTTCTCTTTCAACCATTCCCATTTTCTATATGATCAGGAATTTCGAAAAGCCTTCATGTTTTAAAGCAACAAACACAAAAACAAGGTTACCAGTTTTAGAATTAACATTATCACAATATGCAAAATCAGTTGGTGAAGATAGTTTCAAAAAGCCTCCAAAGAGACAAAGAAAGTTAAGAATCTGTCCAGAATTTTGGAAAGCCTTGATGCAGTATGTCGCTTGACTTGGTGAAGTTTTGCCCATTTGTTCGCAACTGAGTCCAACCCTTTCATCACCACGGTAAACCTCTGTCCCTCTTCTTCACCCACTCGACGAGGCCTCAAATTCCTTATGTCTCCTGCATAGTTCTTTAGCCACAAGCTAGTCGAGACCACCTCTATCTCGTATAAATGCCTGCTTAAATCGTTTAGATCACTCGTACGCTGCCTCGCGTCCCTTTCATTCTCTTTTGCCATAGAAAACACATCTCCGATATTCATTGTTGTCATTTGATGGTGTATTTCACTCACATCTTCCAAACTTAACTAGGCAACCGGGTTCAGCAAACGCCTTCTGATAGCATAAAGCCTCCTCTTGTAATCTTTAGCCTCTTCGTGCAAGTCTGGCAGATCTGCTTCTGCGCATTCATTAAGAAAGTTGTAGTTCAATGCAAGCACCTCATAGCTTCTGCGGAGGTGAACCAACTCGGCAGGGATAATTGGTGCATGTTGTTGCATGATTTTTGACACAAACACTTGATAACCTTCAAGAATTCCACACAATTAAGCTCTAAATAAAACTTTGTTTCAAAAATAGGTTCCGGAGTTCAACTCTCCTAAATCCCCCATGTTGGCAATGTGCAAGAGGCTTGTCTGGAATCGAGAGCGTAGATCTAATTTGACAAAACAAAGGAAGAGGCATAAGTATCTTATATGTGTGTGTATATACATAATAAGTGTACGAATTGACCTCACCTTGGTTGATTGCTACAAACTCACTAGGACCTCTAAATATAGGTGCGACCCCACATAGGTTTTGTGCTAGGGTTGTTTGTTACTCAATGAACTCCTGATGCCGGTTATCCAAGAAAGAACGGTACTGTTGTAATTCGGTTACAAAGCTCCTAAACCTTTTCTTTTCTGCATCGTAACCCTCGGGTGTCACCTCCTCAAAATCTTTTGCACTCATAACAATATTACAAAGGAACTCCAAGACTCGATGACTGTCACACCCCGACCGCGTAAAACAACAAATCGCGGCGGAAACATCGGGGCGTGTTGTAACAGAATTAATGTTTCACAACCATGGAAATTTAAGTTTCGTTTTATTGATTAAAAGTGCTACAATGCCTTAACAAACAAAGAAATACAACAATATTTAACTAGTCTTGCATCTTTTATTGTCACTAAAGCCCAAGTCTGTCTATGTGTATCTTGATCATCTTATGCAACAGCTCCTGAAAAACACATGTGAAAATAGGTACGTCAGCATAAAAATGCCTGTGAGATACATAGGTTTTGTGAAAATAAGATTCATGACTTATGTTTGAGAAAATGTTTAGTCATGAACCTGGTTATTTGCTTTGTCTTTTAAATCATTTGAAAAACGATAAGATCAGATGATAAGTATAAATAAATGTAAGGTTAAATGAATAACCAAGTAAAATATGTTTGCATAAGATAAGTTGTTTATAAATCAATGTCTTGTGAAAAGTATGTTATTTGTATGAAATGTTCTATGTCTCAAACTGAAATGATTCAAATAACGTTACGACATGTAATACCATACAAACACTTATATATAGGAAGTACCAGCGGCGTATCCACCATGCTTGTATCATGTTACACACGCATCGTTACTTAATCACTTAATCAAACCAAACCAACCATGTAAGAAGTCTATGTTTAAATCAATTGTCAAATGTATTAAATAATATGTCAAAGTGTTCATGTCAAGATGTAAATCATGTCAAAATGTCTATGTCAAATATCCATGTCAAATGTCTATGTCAAATATCCATGTCAAATGTCTATGTCAAATATCCATGTCAAATGTCTATGTCAAATATCCATGTCAAATGTCTATAATCCAAAAGTAGCCAAGAAATGTATAACCAAAATGATATGTATGGTAAGTAAAATTTAAACTACTTAAACCATAAGTAAAAATGTACAAAACAAAGTATTGAAGTAAAACTTGGTTTAAATCAAAGTTATGTTTTGTAAGATATATGCATGCTATACTGAATATGAACATTTATGCGGTATTGTGAAAATTCATACATCCAAGCCTTGAGACAGACGGATAACTATGTAAAAGTGAGTTATCAAGAGAATATGTATTCGGATTCGGTCATTCCTTTCATCCCCTTTCCCTGGGATGTCCGGAACGGGATTTGTCAAGTCCTATGGTACCACTACCTACTACCGAGCGGCATGATCGGTGTTAATGAATGTATAGTATAGTTTAAACAAACCAAATGTCATACCAAAATGTAAGCATGTTTTATGAAGATAATGTACCTAGTATGCTAGAGTAAACATACAGGGTAGAGCTGTAAAACAATGTGTCCATATGTTACTGGAACATATGCAACAGAGATGCAGTATAAAACAATGTACTAAGTATGCAAAGTCATCATACAAAGTAGAAAAGTCATGTAAAACAATGTACTAAGTATGCAAAGTCATCATACAAAGCATAGAACACCATGAAATCATGTACTATAAATGTACTAATGAACATAGCAAGTATATGATGTGAAAACAGGAAAGCACGAAAGTAACAAGTAGGCACATGTGTTTCACCCCAAAACAGTTTGGAAAACAGTAAAAGAGGGGTCTATGTACTCACTTGAGATTGCTCAGAAGTCCTAGGATAACCACCAAGCAAAGCTAGAGATCACGGAAACAAACGGCACCTACTATAGGTAACTACATTAATAAACCGGACCTAAATCGGAAGATCGGGTAGCATTAGGGTTTGTAAACCAAACGAGTGTAGAGACTCGTGTCATTTGGTTTAACAAAGCCTACATACTAAATGAAACTTAACCTAAGTGTTTACGACCCATTACGACCCGTTTAGGTAGCTTATGCTACTTTAACGCGTCGTTCGCGTGAAACGCGTTCGGACCGCCTAACTAGCCCTATGACAAGTGTTATATGCCTAAACATGTTACATAATCAGTTATGTGACAAAAGTTTAGGTTACATATGCTTAATTACCAATTATACATGAAAAGGGTATTCTGGTAATTTACCTAAGGCATATAAACTACCTATCATACAACTACTTAAACGACGTGACCATAGGGTATAACCTCGGAAGGTTATTCCCTACCTACTATGGTCACCTAATGTGTTTGGTCGGATCCTAATGATCGACCAAATGGGTCGGGTTCGAGGTATAAGCGATTTATTAGATCGCTTACCCTACGACCCTAGACAACGTGGTAATCAGTAGGCATAGTCCCAATGGACTATGACCAACGTGATTACACTCACGTTGCGAAGTTCAAACGAACTTCGCATTGACCATTACTGGTCAACGCTGAAAGTCAAACAAAGTTTGACTTTCTGACTCGAAAAGCAGTAAAATAAGGAAAAGAACGAAAGAATACTTACGAAGGGTCCCCGAATGCTAATCCCGATCCAAGAACTCAGGTATGAAACAATGGTTTCAACTTAGAGCTCTCAAATCAGAATTCTTGTAAGAAATGAGGTTGGGGTGATGGGGTATTTATAGTTTTCGGGTAACCGTTAGGATCGTTTCATGGAAAACGTGCCATGATCCCATCCGTACAAGTGTCGGAAAGTTGTGGTGGCTTAAATTGGTCCTTATCTAGTGACTAAGCAACTTAGAACATGTGGAGGAGGATCAAACAGCTGCAAACAGCTGAAAACAACATTGAATCTGGTCTGATATGCGGAAGCGGCCCGCTTCAGGATCAGACAAACACAATGCGGGCCGCCTGGCCCTTCTGATCAGCAAACATGTTTGAAAAATGACAGTTTCAGTCCCTGCACGTGTTTAAGCCCATTTCCGGCACTTCCAAGGTCCGTAAAGCCAACTTTAAGGCCCTAAAATGATGCCTAAACATTGTGGACATGAAACATGCTCAAAAATATGCCGGAGGTTGGTTCGTTTGGCCGTACGAACGCGATGTTCGCTTAATTACGACGGAATGCGCACAAGCGCGAAAAACGATCCAAATGATGTAACGAATGGATTTTTGGTAAGCCAAACACTAAAGCATAATATAGTCATGCTTACATAAATTTTTGGATGTCCGGATGTATTCAGAACGTAAGTTATGCGCGAAAATGCAAACTTGTGCACTTTTTGACACTTTTAGTCCCTGAATGACACAAAAGTTTATTTTAGCATACCGAACACCTCAAAGCCTATCTCTAAGCTATGTAAAGGATATTTATGGTATGTTTAACTTATGGTCATGTTCCGGAATGTCTGTTACAGTTCAAATTGGCATACTTTCGCAGTTTGTCAACTTTAGTCCCTGTAAGCGATTTAACTTGATTTTGCCATACCAAAGCCTTCAAAACTTATTTCTAAGTTATGTAAAGGTTATTTAAGGTATGTTAAGCCTATTTCACTATTCTGGAGTGTTCGTTGCATTAAAATGGTTATATTTACGCATCAGTGCGCGTATAACCTTCCAGAAAGCGATTTAGAGTTTGAAATTGAACAGAAATTGATATGTGCAAATGATACACATATTTTTACAAATCCCAAGTATGAAATACAATATTTCATTGGTTTGGTATTTGTTTGATGGCCGTGGAGGCACAGGTGTTACAATGACGTACCATCAAGACACACATTGTTACAAAATCTTCGGTGAAACCACTAGTTTCATTTGTTGATCTGAGATCTTGTAATCTCAGGAGTTGTATAGTTGTATCGATGTAGATCATTCAACAAATTGTGTTGATCTGTTGAAGTTGATCTTTGTATTTTATAGATCTTATTATTGTGAGATCTAGGGTTCGGTTGGGTGATTTTTGGGTTGGTTAACTAAAAAAGTTTTACGTCACCGTTTTGCCACCAAGATGTTTTACAAGATCAAAGTTTAACTTAATTAAATTTTTTTGATATGTTTTAGTCACCTGCATCCATTAATTCTGAAGATGTTTTGTTAACTCCCAATGATGAAGAGGGGGAACATGGTTCTCATGGGAGTTCTAGTGAGGATCAGTAGCCAAGTGACTCTACCACGGCTGCCCCTACTAGTGTGGTTGACTGTAGTCATCTTGTAGGCAGAGATGCAACAACTACAACTACTAGTAGTAGTAGTAATAGTGTGAATGTTAATAAGGCTAACATGGTGTCTAGTTCTTCTATGCCTTTTACAAATGAGCAGATTTCAAAGCTGCTAAGTCTTGTGAGTGAAAAACCTGGAAATAGTCAGCAAAGTTCAAATATGGGAGGTCAGTCTCTTAGTCTGAATAAATTTGTTAATGTATCAAGTGTTTGTGGTAGTTTTATTAGCTGTTTTAGTGCTGTGAGTTATGCTCATGATTCAGATGCTAATCAACACATGGTTATGAAAGATAAAGACATGTATAATTGTGTTGATGTATCTGAATTTGATTTAAAAGTGTGTCACCCTAATGGTACTAGTGCTAAAGTAACTAAAATTGGAGACATTAAGTTGGCTTCTAGTGTTGTGTTAAATGATGTTTTCTATGTGCATGGTTATAGTGTGAATCTTGTGTTTGTTCATAAACTTGCTAAAGATAACAAGTTGTCTATAGTATTAGATGAATCTAGGTGTGCTATTCAGGATTCGAAGTCAATGAGAGTCCTGGTGACTGGTAGACAGGACAATGGGTTGTATTTTGTTAGTAAGAATGGTAATAATATGTGTTTTAATAGTTTGATTAAATCTGACATATGGCATAATAGACTTGGTCATACCTCTGATCAAGTTCTATTTGTGTTAAAAGGAAGTTTGCATTTAGGTTCTGGTGAAAAACATCCCTGTGAAATATGTCATAGGGCTAAACAAGTTAGAGTTCCATTTCCACTAAGTGATCATAAGTCTAAAAGTTTGGGTGAGTTAATTCACTTGGATTTATGGGGTCCTTATAGGGTCACTAATAGGGAAGGGTCACTATTAATTGTCTACAGGATTTCGAAAGAAAGGTTGCACAATACATAGATTTTGTGTTAGGCTTACTTGTTCCTCAACGAACTCTTGATGGTGGTTATAGAAGATAGCACGGTATTGTTGCAATTCCATTACAAAGCTCGTAAAGTTTTTGTTTTCTAAGTCGTAATCCTTGGGTGTTACCTCCTCAAAAGCTTTTGAATTTATAACAAGATCCACAAGAAACTCCATGACTCGACTACCTACCATCCAGCCGCGCATTCTTACAAATGTTTTAGTAAAACCACTACTTTCTTATAGGGTTGAGTTTTTTTTTTCTGAATACTCGTACACATACCGTACTTTAGCCATACCAGTACCTAAACCGGTTTGGGATGTTCGGTACATGTATTGATACCAAGTTTTGTTGATTTCGGTATCTTCGTACTTTCGGTATGGGTACTAGTATCTTTTAGTTAAAAATGTACTTGTACCGAATTTAAGTATAGAATTTCTGGAGTTTTTTTATTTGGAATGTATATCTTATTTTATTTTATTTGTGAATATATGGAATTTCAAGAGGTTTAATTGATGTTAAGGTACCGCATCGATTTTACCTATTTTGTATCTGTATTGAATTGGTACTCGTACCGATTTTACCTATTTGGTACATGTACTATATTAGGACTCGTACCAATTTTATCTTTTAGTACTTGTACGAGTGATAACAAACATAGTGGTACGAAAGTGGGTACCGTACCTTTACCGGTACTAATACATGTGTCCTTCCTAGTACCGTATCGATATATTAAGTACGGTATTCAGTACCCGATTTTGTTCATATTCGGTGGTGAGTATTGTATCGATCCCATTCCTACTTTCTAGTGTTTGAAGAAAAATCGAAATCCATCCTTTGACACCTGCTTCACAAAATTTGTGGGAAATTTAAAGGAGAAACAAAAACGAAAACCCCTAAAAACTCGTAAGATCTAGATCACATCAAATTCCTTAAAATGAAGCTATAATAACCCTAAATCAAAAGTTTTAATTAAATAAAGAACACTTTATATAATCATATCGTATTACAACAACAAGAAGCTACAGACCCAACAAGATCTAGGTCATATCATATTCTTTAGAAAAAAACTTACACAAGTATAGATATAGCTATAACCCTAAGTCCCCAACACACATAAAAACTAAATAATGACAAAAATTGAGTAAGTACCTCGTAAAATGTCAATAAATTTCCAAGAATTATAGGACAGAATAGCGAAGTCAACGTCATGCCGGAGCCCGGGGGTGTCATGAACTCGTGAACTCCCTTATTAAAATCACATTTCATAAATTTGTTATTCACAAATTCAAATATTCTTTTCATTAATCGTTCTATCTGAAGATTATCCCTAAAATCACAGATTTAACAAAACACAAGAGAATATAATCTAAAGAAATAAATAGGAAAGCTCAAAATGTTCAATTGGGTCGTCTACTCGTTTGAGCGATGGAGAACATCAACATTCCTTGAATGCTTTTTGATGTAAAACAAGTAAAACTAGAGATAGAGAAGGAGAACGAGGGGTCAAAGGTTGGGGAAGTGAAAGGAATTGGGAGAAATGGCAAAGAAAATTGTGTTCTACATTTTTTGGATCTTATTTCCATCATTCCAAATTGGAGAGATTCAGAGAGAAATGATTCTTATAAACCTCAACTTTTTTAAATTTCCTAAATTGCCCTTGAGTCTTTCATTGCTTTAGTTTTAATAAGGGCATACTAGTAATATTGTAACTTTAGGTTCTCTTCCCTTCAACTCGAAAACACATAAAATCTTCAATTTTTTCGCACTTTAAAACACGAAATTATATTATCTCTCCTTAATTACATTTCCCTTCTTTTCTTTAACTCGGGAACACAACGTAAATACGGGAGGGAAGGGAGGGTTTGTTAAAAAAACACAAAAGAAGGTTAGAAAACTGGGCACTTGGTAGCGAACAAGACTTGAACGCACTACTAATTGAATCAAAAGACAAAACTTTAAACGTTGAACCCATATAACCGAAGTTACATTTGCTACATGGGTTCACTCAACATTTTTATATATACCGTCTATTAAAAATTCAAAACTCAGTGGGTTCCCGTAAACCCATACCTTTAGTATGTAGGTTCGCCCCTGAACTTTCACACTTGTGTTGATGTATTTGTGTCTTTGCTTGTAATTTTACCGAACATGTATAAACGGTCTTTATTTTGTCTGTATATTTTTTGTTTAGATGTAAGTTGACCAAGTTAAACATCCTCCTGTTTGACTTCCCAACAGTTTAAAATGTCTTGATACTTTGTGATGATGTATTCATGCGAAGGTGGCCTTCGTGTCCTTCATAAGACACGAAGGGGGGTTGTTTGTATGATGCACGTAATAAGACGAAATCACACGAAGGCATGTTTGAGCCTTCGTGTCATCACAACACGAAGGAGAGCCTTCGTGTCTCATTGTTTATGCTTCGTGTGATACTGTTAGCCTTCATGTGCTCCTGCTGTATTGCCTATAAATACAGCAGGATGCTATTCATTTTGTAAGAGTGCAATTTGATAGAGTCTGGAGCTTATTTGGCTATCTTGTATACTGTTACTCTGTCAAAATCAATTGAGAATTTTTTTAGTGATTTGTTCATCTTGATTGATTGTGCTCTTGCTTGGTTGTGTGTAAATCAGGGATTCCGCACCTGTGTTTATACATTGAACTTGAAATCACCTTGTTCTTAGATCCTCCAAGGACCTACAACTTGTTTAGCTCATATCTCCATTAGTTGTTTCAAACCATAAGCCCTAGTTACTAATTAACTTCACACTTGTTTAACATATATCTCCATCGACAAACTTCTCACTGACTCTAACTCTCTTACCGTATACGACTCTTCGCAACTTTGACCAACATTTACGAATGATTGTCCCTATGGCGTTATCAAAGCTTGAACCTCTACTGGCTAGCACCTCGTCGTCCACAAACCACCGATAATTTTATTTGTTCCCCAATATATATGTCTTGTTCTAACACTAATTTGTTGTCAGATTCTTGTTGAATTGATTGTTAAACAAAGGGTCGGGATCAAATAGGAAGTTTGTTTTGGGTGAGAAGTGAAGCAATAATACAGTGACACATGGCAAAGATAAAAGAGAGGGGCATTTTAGTGAAACACAAATTAGTCTCATATAACCCTAGATCTAAAAAACCCAGATCCTTATAGTTCATCCCACATCCACACCACCACTCCACCACCCACCCCTCTGCTACTGTTTCGCTCCACCCCCATCATGTGGCCTCAGATCCGGCACCGGCGCCGTCGTCTTACTCCGGTTAATCTGTTATATTAATCTGAGTTTTCTGTAATTTGTGCACTTAGAAATTCATCTTTATAGAGTCGGAATGTACCAGTGGTGTATGTCTAGGGTTTCACATCTTAACGAAGCAGGTTGGTTTTTCTTTGTAAAGTTTTATCCATTTTACTTGGTTGTTAAAGTGAATTATTTGGAATAATGATTTTTTTTAAAAATCTGCGCATGATTGAAGTTTACAAAATGTAGTTCTTTTTCTTTTACTTCTCGGTTTGGTTAGGGTGGAGAATTAAGTAACTAGATAAACATTAATTAAAATCCCTAAGTCCCTAACTAATCAAGATTAATCCAACAACGCCTTCATATCAGATTCACTTTTTTTTTATAATTTTGTTTCAACTTTGTGATTGCTCAAGTTTTAGAATCACTAGTTATGCGTATGAGTTTACCACTGAAAATATGTTTAATTATATTATTGTTGTTATTATTTTCGTCATTGTAAAATTATTAGTATTTTCTTCTTGTGGCTAATGTCCAACACTTTTCTCTTCTGTGTCAGGGTGGTTTTTAAAGGCTTGATCTAAGGCTAATGGGTGTGGTGAAGGGGGAGGGGAAGCCCATGTGGCATCGGCTGTCACAGCCACTGACCATACCCTGGACGGGAGCCGTGAGCAGATACAAGTGGTACCGGTGTTTATTAATTTCGCAGCGGAAAATTTTCATCAGGACCATAGTTAGGAAAAATTCAGAGTTTGTAAAACACCAAAATTTAATATTAAATAACTAGGATGAAACCCATATTACAACTAGAGGTTTTTTGTAGGGATAAACCCTAATTGATAAAACACGACTTCTTTTCTTTATTCTGGTAACATAGCCACTTTATTTAAGCCTTCATTGCCTCATAGCTAGCTTCTTTTACTTTCATAGTAAGTTACTTGAAACGCATTTAAAAATATTTTATCAGCGAAAAATACTGTTGAGTTCATTCATTTGTATAAAAATACACATTGTTATAATTTACAGTACCAAGAGTTTTTACCTTTATTTATGTTTTTCAATTACTCAAATCAGTATTTGTCACTGGGCAAATCCCTGTACTTGGGTCATATTACTTTTGGCTAACTTTCGTCCAATGCTAGACTAGCAATGTATACAAAACCCCACATACTGGCAGTAATTTCAGATTACGAAGACTTAATCACTGTAAGTATAACTGAAAAACATTTAGGGTTTTGCAAAGCATTTGATAAAAAGAAAGAATGACTCACTTTGTAGATTTAGGGTGTATTACTATAGCCTTCTGGTGCTAACCCTGAGTTCCTAATAAAAACACAATGCAACAAGTATCAGTGCATCAACCCAATTCAAACTTTAACGATAAATAACGAGATCAAAACCCCAACGTAGTTAACAAAGTATATCCTTAAACAGGAAGCACTTTTGTCGCAACCCCCGATCCCTGACCCCCAGGAACGGGCGGACGCGATCACAGAGTTTCGGTGGTATCAGGGTTATTTAATCTTGCAGCGGAATTTACATCAGGATCGTAGTTAGGAAATGTTTATCAGAGTAAAACCACCTCATTTAATATTAATAATCACATGGGTAAAACCCAAGTTTCTTATTACAATACATTTATAGGGATGAACCCTATTTTATTTCAATTTAAAACACCGTTTATTTGGTAACTTTTATAGCCACCTTATCCCCAAGCCTTCAGTGCTCTACAGCTGGCTTTTTATTAATTGGCTGTCACATTAGGTTACCTGAAACGTGTTTTAAAAACATTTGTCAGTCGGAAATACTGGTGAGTGAATCCCAGTTTAATCAAATTTAAATAAAAAGTCACAGTGAACAGTATTGAGAGCGATCACATTGTTTATGTCTACACAATTACTCCATTTGATACTATCAATTCACTGACTTGTGGGTCATATGTCACGGCCCCCGACCCGGTTTGACCCGTTTCAGGAGCCGCGGGACAGAAAATCCCGTGGTATTTATTTAACAGCGGAAGTTTTCATCAGGATCTTTTTAAACTGCAATTTCCTGATTTATTTTATTTCACAACTCGGGATAAAACCCCGGTAATTTACATTCATATGATTTCACAGAGAAATCTTTATTTTACAAAACATGTTTCTTTATTTTATACTGAGCCACTTCATTAAGTTGATAGTGCTTCACGGCACTTTTCCTGGATCACAACAGATCACCTGAAACATGTTTGAAAAAGGTTTTGTCAGCGGGAAATACTGAGTGAATCATTCTTTTTACTAAACGACTCTTTTGTTATAATTTACAGTATTAAGAGAGATTACAATGTTTATTTCAACCAAATACCCACAGTATTTGTCACTCGGCCGGATCTGTGACTATGGTCATATTACTATTGAGTCCTGTCACCCAATAGTAACGTATATCACTAATTAGGCTCGCCCACCTAAAGTGATAAAACAGTAGTAATGTGCACAATACCCCACATACCGGCTGTAATTTGGTGACTACATATACTTAATCACTGTAATTATAATCTTGAAAATAAACATACTTTTGTAAACAAATTTGATAAAAAAAGAGAATGACTCACATTGCAGATTTAATTTGAGCAGAGCCTAGCCTACTGATTAGCCTTTTAACCTAAAATTAATAACAGGCACACAATTCGGTTAGTAACTTAATACAGCATTTACGATAACTCACGAGATTAAACCCTCACATCAAATGACAAAGTGCGATACTTAAACATCCATCGAATTAACGACGAATGACAAAGCATAAACCCTAATGTGGGCAGCACTTAAACATCCATTGGATAGTTTAATCGATCAGACATTGAATCGTATCAGCGATCGAGTTATTACCCTGTATTGCGGCAGCACTTCGTGATTCGTGTGTGTCTTTAGGACTGTTTCTACTATAACTCGGAGTATAATTTGAATTTGATTGTCGAACGAACGCACAATTGCATGTACCAGACTGTTCTATTTATACACAAAATTGACCCCGCTTACGGACCGTAAGCCTCATCCCTTACGGTCCGTAAGGGACACCTATTTTCCATAGGGTAGCCACGTCCTTGACTAGCCTTGCTGACTTGACGGTTTCGTAAAATTCGTTTTTGACAGCAATTTATTTAGATAATCGTAACTTGGGTTTTACCCCCCCTGAGTTTTAGGGGCCTTGATCCTGATTCTGATCATTCTGAAAATTTTAGGGTTTATGCAGAATCACTTGGGTGTCTCAATTAGGGTTTCCTATTGGATAAAATAATAAAATAAATAGGACTTTTAATGAGAGTTGTTACATTCTCCCCACCTTAATAAAAATCTCGTCCTCGAGATTTACTGGAATAATTGAGGATACTTTCGCTTCATTTCTGATTCCAGTTCCCAAGTGTATTCGGGTCCTCTCTTTGAATCCCACTTTACTTTAACTAGCACTAGTCGTTTGTGCTTGAGAAACTTCACTTTTCTGTCTTCTATCTGAAGAGGTTTTTCTACAAATTTTAATTTTTCGTTTACCTCTATATCTTGGAGAGGTACTACCAAAGATTCGTCTGATAGACATTTCTTGAGATTGGATACATGAAATACATCATGTACTCCAGCTAACTCTTCTTGTAGTTGTAAACGATAAGCAACTGGTCCTATACGTTGGATCACTAAAAATGGTCCTATGTATCTGGGACTTAGCTTTCCTTTCTTACCGAATCTAACAACTCCTTTCCAAGGAGAAACTTTCAATAGTACTCTGTCTCCAACTTGAAACTCTAACGGCTTGCATCTATTGTCTGCATAGCTCTTTTGACGATCTCGAGCTGTCTTCAGTCTTTCCTTGATTTGTGTAATCTTGTCTGTTGTCTCTTGCACTATTTCAGGACCTGATAATTGGCTTTCTCCTATTTCTGCCCAACAAACTGGAGTTCTGCACTTTCTTCCATACAGTGCTTCAAATGGGGCAGTTTCAATACTTGAATGATAACTATTGTTATAGGAGAATTCGATCAGAGGTAAGTGATCGTCCCAATTTCCACCAAAATCTATTACACATGCTCGGAGCATGTCTTCTAGAGTTTGGATTGTCCTTTCACTTTGTCCGTCTGTTTGAGGATGATATGCAGTACTCAGATTTAGTCGAGTTCCCATTGCTTCTTGGAAACTTTTCCAGAAATGAGAAGTGAAACGACTATCTCTATCTGATACAATGGAGAGTGGAACTCCATGTAAAGATACGACTTCATCTACATACAACTTTGCTAACCTTTCCATGCTAAAGGTTTCTTTCATTGGTAGAAAGTGAGCAGATTTGGTTAATCGATCCACAATTACCCAAATCGCGTCATTACCTTTTCTGGTTTTGGGTAACTTAGTAACAAAATCCATTGTTATGAGTTCCCATTTCCATACTGGCATTTCTAATTGTTGTAATAGACCTGAAGGTTTCTGATGTTCTGCCTTAACTTGTGAACAAGTAAGACACTTAGAAACATATTTAGCTATATCCTTCTTCATGCCTATCCACCAGAAATTCTTTCTTAAATCTTGGTACATTTTATTGTTTCCAGGGTGTATGGCATACCTAGATTTATGGGCTTCTTCTAAAATCTTATTTCTTAATTCTCCTTGCTTAGGTACCCATATTCTGCTTTTGTGGAATCTCCAAATTCCATCATCTCCTTGCTCTAATTTTTTTATTCGTCCCTTCATTCCTTCAGCATCATCCTTGATTGCTGTTTCTTGAATATTCTTCAATTGTTCCATTAAATCTAATTGTAGATTTAACCTAAGAGCACGGATTCGTCGTTGTTTCTCATGGTACTTACGACTTAAGGCATCTGCAACTACATTTGCCTTTCCTTCATGATATTGAATATCACAGTCGTAGTCACTTAGGATTTCCATCCATCTCCTTTGTCTCATATTTAACTCTTTTTTCCTGAATATATATCTTAGACTTTTATGATCTGTATAGATAGTAAACTTACTTCCGTACAGATAATGTCTCCAGATTTTCAGGGCAAAAATTACGGCTCCTAATTCTAAGTCATGAGTCGTATAGTTTTCTTCGTGCTTTTTCAATTATCTCGAGGCATACGCAATTACCTTCTTGCGTTGCATTAGTACACATCCAAATCCTAGTTTTGAAGCATCACAATATACTTCAAAATCTTCAGTTCCTTCTGGTAAAGCTAGGATTGGTGCATTGGTTAATTTCTGTTTCAAGATTCTAAAGGCTTCTTCTTGTTTAGGTCCCCATTCAAACTTAACTGCTTTACAGGTTAGCTTAGTTAATGGTACAGCTATCTTGGAAAAATCCTTAATAAATCGTCTATAGTATCCAGCTAAACCTATAAAACTTCTAATTTCCATTGCGGATTGCGGAACCTTCCATTTGGTAATTGCTTCTATCTTAGCAGGATCTACATGAATACCTTCGTGATTCACCATGTGTCCTAAGAATTGCACTTCTTGCAACCAAAATTCACATTTTGAGAACTTGGCGTACAACTTTTCTTTTCTTAACAAAGTTAAGAGTGTATGCAAGTGCTGGCAATGTTCTTCCTGATTTTTGGAATAAATAAGTATATCGTCGATGAAGACAATTACAAATTTATCCAAGTACGGTTTACAGATTCTATTCATCATGTCCATGAATGCTGCAGGTGCATTCGTTAACCCGAAGGGCATGACTGAAAACTCATAATGACCATACCTAGTTCTAAAAGCAGTCTTAGGTATATCTTCCTCTTGCACCTTCAATTGATGATATCCGGAACGTAAGTCAATTTTAGAAAAATATCTAGCTCCTTGAAGTTGATCGAAAAGATCATCAATCCTTGGTAATGGGTATCGATTCTTAATTGTAACTTTATTCAATTCTCTATAATCAATACACATTCTCATCGAACCATCCTTTTTCTTAACAAACAACACTGGTGCTCCCCACGGAGATGAACTAGGTTGTATGAAACCTTTACTTAATAATTCATCTAATTGCTTTTTCAGTTCTAACATTTCTGTGGGTGCTAACCGATAAGGTGCCTTGGCTATTGGTGTAGTTCTTGGAATTAGATGAATTCTAAATTCTACCTCCCTATCTGGTGGTAATCCTGGTAATTCTTCTGGGAATACATCTGGGTATTCTGAGACTACAGGAATCTCCTTAAATTCTTTACCCTTAGTGCTAATGATTACCGAAATCATATACACTATTCCTTGCTTTCGTTCATAACTAGCAACTTTCATTACCGATATGAACTTCATGGGTTTACGTGGTTTATCTCCTGTAATCGTGATTATTTCACCAGTAGGTGCCTGAATTTCTACAGAATTTTTATCACAAGGATTCGAGCATGGTTGGCTACTAACCAATCCATTCCTAATACAACATCGAATCCAGTTAAATTCATTGGCAATAGGTTTGCTTGAAATTTATGACCTGAAAGTTCTATATTTTCTTTTTGTAAAACCTTATCTATTTTGACAGAATTTCCGTCTGCCGTTTCGACTGTAAAGATTTGCCTAAGGTTGGTCAATGGTAAATTAAGAGCTTGGCAGAATGAAGTATTGATAAAACTTTGATTTGCACCAGAGTCAAATAATACTTTGGCGTAAATGTTGTAAACTAAGAACGTACCAGCTATCACATCTGGAATGAGTTCTGCTTCTTGAGTAGTTAGCTGGAATGCTCTGACATTCTTCTTTGTAGCTCCGTCAGCTGGTTTAGCTTTGTTGTCTGCTGGTTTGATCAATTTAGGACATTCTGTTTTGAAATGTCCTGCTTCTCCACAATTGTAACAAATTGTGGATTTCTTCCTGCAGTTTTCTTCACGATGTCCTACAACTTTGCAAAAATTGCAGGTTACATTACATCTTCCATAATGTTTCTTTTTACAATTTCTGCAGAACTGAGGAGTTGAGGATTGCCCGGTTCCTCTTTTCTTAAAATTACTACTATTACCCACACGAAATCCTTGGGTAATTTTCTAAGCCAATTCCTTCTTCTTGTTTTCATCTCTTGTGCGTACCAAATCGTCAGTTAGGGTGTTAGCTAATTCCACAGCATCGTCAATAGTACGAGGTCTCGCAGCTTTAACGATGTTACGGATTTCACTAATCAGTCCCCAAATATAACGAGAAATGAGTACTGGTTCTGGCGAAGCCAGCGTTGGTACCACTCTAGCATATTCAAAGAATGTTGAAGTATAACTACGACAGTCTACACCCATCATTCTATGATTTAAGAACTTATTTGCCATTTGATCTTTTTCGTATTCGGGACATAATTTTCTTTCTACAAGACTCTTAAATTCTTCCCAGTTCATGGCATAGGCCCTATTTCTTCCTTTGGCTTGTAACACCGTGTTCCACCATTCTAATGCCCCTTCTTTGAATAGATTTGACGCATACATGACCTTGTCATCTTTGTCACATTTACTTATTGCAATCACTGCCTCGGTTTTCTCTAACCATCGCAGTGCTGCAGTCGCTCCTTCATTGCCTGCAAATTCAGCGGGTTAACAAGCAAGAAATTCTTTGAAAGTGCAACCAGGCGTTGCAGCTTTTATTTTCTTAGAAAGCGGAGCTTGTCGTGGTTCATTATCATGATTAGTATGATTATTGCCTCCGTTTACACTATTACTGAAGTTATCTTCAGAAATACGTTTGCTAGGAACGATTTGTTGCGGTTCGATTGGATTTTTAACAGTAGCAACGATTGCTGGAATAGCATTAGCTATCCCTTGAGCAACGATATTTTCTATATCCTGCCTAGTCATATATTGATCCCCCGGTTGTTGCTCGGATTGATTAACCTCATTTACTGGTTCATTATTAGCGTTTTCCATCTGATAATTAATATATATAATTTATTAGTATCCAATAAATAACAATCATACACAAAACAATCATATAATTTCACAACACAAATTTAACCAAAATTATCGATTTCTCGATTCTACTTTTATATATTTATAATATGCGTCCATACACCTTTATCTTACAAAGTCTTATTTTAAGTTATTTTTCACATACTGATTTTTTTTATTAATATTATTGTTATTATACAAACACAGATTCACCGCCTACTTCTCCCTCGTCAACTTGCATTTTTAATAACGATGTTCCCTTTCATCATATTTCCATGAAATTTGTCCTCCAATCTCTCGGATCCTATTCCCAGCATCCATTAGTTCTTCGCCAAAATGGCGAAGTTCAGCCATATTCTCATTACTCATCGGTGGATTTGGCAGAGGTTCTGGATCGAACTGAGGAAGAAAGGAATAAGGACTGTTGATCAGGTTTTGGAACTGCCAATCATTTGTCCACCATTCATCTATCCCTAGAGGCTGGGTGGTGTGGATTATAGGTTCTGGGATTGCGGGGTCCAAATTCATTGGTAGTTGTGTTTCAAGAGTAGGGTATAGATTATTATTAATTGGCCTGACGACATCACAGCTCGCCAATGCCCGATCTAATTCCTCCTGAAAAGGTAACTCCTCAACCTGTCTAGAACTTTCCCCAACTTTCCTCTGGGTTTGCCTAGAACCTTCTCCATATTCCATTCCCGGTGGCCTAGAATCTCCTCCCAATTCCATTTCTATCTGCTTGGAATATTCCTCAAACTGTATTCCCATCTGCCTAGACTCTTCCCCTACTTCAATCCCCTTCCCTTTGTCTAAGGGATTTTCTATTTTAGGGATCTTCCTAGTTGTAGGCTTCCTCCTACGCACACGTTTCCATCCCACAAATCTCCTCCTTTTCTTGGGTTTAGGTTTCTCTGGAGGTGGAGCATTGAATTCTACAGGTTCTTCTATGTCTGGTATATATCGATTGAAATCTCTGGAAACCTCTATTTTTACTGGATAGAGATTTAGGTTTTGAAGGGCGTCAGACAAGTCATTCATCTGTTTAGCACAATACACACAATTACAAATTTTAAAAATTTTATAACAAAATTTCATTAGAAAACCTTTAAATATTATTTCATACCGTGTGAATAAAAACAACTGAAATTTAAAACACACTAGGGTTTATTTGTAAATTTATTTATTTACTGGATGGATTTTCTAGCTTGTAGGTGATAGGGTTGCTAAAACTGAAACAAGTTATTTAAAGATTTGCATTTACTGCTACGGTGGCTAGCATATAAAGATCTGCCCATTTTTCATCTAACTTGTCTTCCCAAGGTGATCTACTGGTTAATTCCTGGGTTTCCTGTTTAACTTTCTTTTCTCGCGATTTCTTTATTTTCTCCTAACTTTTCCTAATAATCAGACTTCTTTTATTAGGAGAAAGTGGTTCCTCATATTGTGCCTTTCGTACAAATATTCCTTCTTCAGGAATGGCAGAGTAATTTGAGGGTTTGGTTTGGGATGAACTTCTCTTCTCGTTGGATGACCTATCTAATTTAAGATAGATATTTGAAAGCTTTTGCTTACCCATACTGTACACAAATATTCAATTAATAAAACACATAATCACAAAAATGGCAATCAGTAAAATTAAGTATTTTCTAAATACTTAATTGGCTTAAATCAGTGGCTCTGATACCACCTTATTCTGTCACGGCCCCTGACCCGGTTTGATCCGTTTCAGGAGCCGCGGGACAGAAAATCCCGTGGTATTTATTTAACAGCGGAAGTTTTCATCAGGATCTTTTTAAACTGTAATTTCCCGATTTATTTTATTTCACAACTCGGGATAAAACCCCGGTAATTTACATTCATATGATTTCACAGAGAAATCTTTATTTTACAAAACATGTTTCTTTATTTTATACTGAGCCACTTCATTAAGCTGATAGTGCTTCACGGCACTTTTCCTGGATCACAATAGATCACCTGAAACATGTTTGAAAAAGGTTTTGTCAGCGGGAAATACTGAGTGAATCATTCTTTTTACTAAACGACTCTTTTGTTATAATTTACAGTATTAAGAGAGATCACAATGTTTATTTCAACCAAATACCCACAGTATTTGTCACTCGACCGGATCTGTGACTATGGTCATATTACTATTGAGTCCTGTCACCCAATAGTAACGTATATCACTAATTAGGCTCGCCCACCTAAAGTGATAAAACAGTAGTAATGTGCACAATACCCCACATACCGGCTGTAATTTGGTGACTACATATACTTAATCACTGTAATTATAATCTTGAAAATAAACATACTTTTGTAAACAAATTTGATAAAAAAAGAGAATGACTCACATTGCAGATTTAATTTGAGCAGAGCCTAGCCTACTGATTAGCCTTTTAACCTAAAATTAATAACAGGCACACAATTCGGTTAGTAACTTAATACAGCATTTACGATAACTCACGAGATTAAACCCTCACATCAAATGACAAAGTGCGATACTTAAACATCCATCGAATTAACGACGAATGACAAAGCATAAACCCTAATGTGGGCAGCACTTAAACATCCATTGGATAGTTTAATCGATCGGACATTGAATCGTATCAGCGATCGAGTTATTACCCTGTATTGCGGCAGCACTTCGTGATTCGTGTGTGTTTTTAGGACTGTTTCTACTATAACTCGGAGTATAATTTGAATTTGATTGTCGAACGAACGCACAATTACGTGTACCAGACTGTTCTATTTATACACAAAATTGACCCCGCTTACGGACCGTAAGCCTCATCCCTTACGGTCTGTAAGGGACACCTATTTTCCATAGGGTAGCCACGTCCTTGACTAGCCTTGCTGACTTGACGGTTTCGTAAAATTCGTTTTTGACAGCAATTTATTTAGATAATCGTAACTAGGGTTTTACCCCCCCTGAGTTTTAGGGGCCCTGATCCTGATTCTGATCATTCTGAAAATTTTAGGGTTTATGCAGAATCACTTGGGTGTCTCAATTAGGGTTTCCTATTGGATAAAATAATAAAATAAATAGGACTTTTAATGAGAGTTGTTACATCATATTACCCATTGGCTAACTCATTGTCCAATGGTAACGTATTGTCATCCCGACTTACTACTCACAGTGTAGTACATTTTGTATACAAAACCCCAACATACCGGCAGTAATTGAAGAACTACAAAGACTCAATCACTGCTAAATTTCATAGTAAAATACTTAAGGTTTGGTAAAACATTACCAAAAACATTATCAAAAAGAGGATAAACTCACATTGCTATCTTAGGCTTCTTGTAAGGTTTTCCTGGATATAATCTATAATTTATACAAATGTACATTGGTTAGTATCATAACCCTTTTGAAATTATTAATGATACCCTCCCCGAGACGGCATTCCAACAACTACGTCGGGCAGAACCACGACAGTTGTTACGGAACCCTAAATCAATCGGGCAGCATAACTATTACGAAACTAGGGTTATAATACTTATAACGGAGCAGAACCTCGCTAATTAGGGGTATAATACCCGTGTATTATCACTTTCCTACAGAAATTGTGATTTGAGATTGAAATGTGAGCGACGAAAAACGTAAACTGATGAGTTCTATATATAGTGCTGGATTCTGACTTCCAGGCGGCCCGCGTAAGATAAGGCTAAGCCTTACGCGGCCCGCGTCAACCATCTGGTCAACATATAGCTTGTCCCGGTCATCCTCTAGACCGCCACGATGTCGACACGTGTCAGCACCGGATGTCTCCGCGTTTCATGATCTCTAGCGGCCCGCGTAACTGTAAGCTTAAGCTTACGCGGCCCGTATCAACTTAAGAAGTCAACGAAGTCCGGTCTACACCCTTATACCGCCCGCGTGAGTTGTTGTGGTGGGTCTACGCGGCCCGCCTCAACTTAACATTTTCAAAATTTTAATTTATTTTATATATTATAACGTATTTCGGGCTCGGTTTTCACATACGGGTTATATTTCAAGACATATAAGGGTATTTTAACATATAACAGGGTGTCGGAATTATTATAAGGGCGTTGGTTTTACTGAGGGTTGTTACATTCTCCCCACCTTATTTAGAGCTCGTCCTCGAGATCTACTGGAACAAATGCGGATATTTCCTTTGCATTTATGACTCGAGCTCCCATGTGTACTCAGGTCCTCTTTTGGAATCCCACTTCACTTTGACTAGAACTAGGCTCTTGTGTTTGAGATTCTTGACTTTCCTATCTTCAATCTGTAGAGGTCTTTCTACAAATTTGAGTTGTTCATTTACCTCTATATCCTTAAGAGGTACTATCAGTGATTCATCAGCTAAACACTTTTTAAGATTTGATGCATGAAATACATCATGTATACCTGCCATTTCCTCTGGCAGTTGTAGTTGATAGGCTACAGGTCCTATTTTTCTAATAATCTTAAAAGGTCCAACATACCTGGGACTTAACTTCCCTCGTTTGATGAATCTTACTATTCCTTTCCAAGGAGAGACTTTCAACAATATTTTATCTCCTATTTGAAATTCCAATGGCTTGCGTCGGTTATTAGCATAACTCTTTTGTCGATCACGTGCGGCTTTCAGTCGTTCCTTGATTTGAATAATTTTATCGGTTGTTTCTTGCACTATCTCAGGTCCAGATAGTTGCTTTTCCCCGATTTCTGCCCAACATACTGGGATTCGACACTTTCGTCCATAAAGTGCTTCGAATGGTGCAGCATTTATACTTGTGTGGTAACTATTATTATAAGAAAATTCTATTAAAGGTAAGTGATCGTCCCAATTACCTCCGAAATCAATTACACAAGCTCTAAGCATGTCCTCCATTGTCTGGATTGTCCTTTCGCTTTGTCCATCCGTTTGAGGATGATAAGCTGTGCTCAATTTTAACTTGGTTCCCATTGCCCTTTGGAAACTTGACCAAAAATGAGAGGTAAATCGACTATCCCTATCAGAAACAATTGATAAAGGAATGCCATGTAAAGAAACAATTTCATTTACATACAATTTAGATAATTGTTCCATACTAATTGTTTCCTTCATTGGTAAGAAATGAGCTGACTTAGTTAGCCTATCTACAATCACCCAGATTGTATCATTTCCTTTCCTAGTTTTGGGTAATTTAGAAACAAAATCCATTGTTATTAATTCCCATTTCCACACTGGCATCTCTAATTGCTGTAACAAACCTGAGGGTTTCTGATGTTCAGCTTTAACTTGTGAGCAAGTTAAACATTTAGAAACATAGGTTGCTATGTCCTTTTTCATTCCTATCCACCAGAAATTTTTCCTTAAATCCTGGTACATTTTATCACTTCCTGGATGCATTGTATACTTAGATTTATGGGCTTCTTCTAGTATACGATAACGTAGGTTTCCTAATTTAGGTATCCACATTCTCTTTTCATGGAATCTCCAAATTCCATTTGTTCCTTGTTTTAATTCCTTTAACATACCTTTTAATTTTTCAGAATCATCCTTGATTACTGATTCTTGTGCTTTTCTTATTTTCTCATTTAAATCTACTTGTAGATTTAATTTAAGAGAACGTACCTTTCTTGGTTTTTCATGATACTTTCGACTTAAAGCATCTGCCACTACATTTGCTCTTCCTTCATGATACTGGATATCACAATCATAATCACTGAGCATCTCCATCCAGCGTCTGTGTCTCATATTCAACTCCTTTTGCTTGAAGATATATCTTAAACTCTTATGATCAGTGAATATGGTAAACTTACTACCATAAAGGTAATGTCTCCAAATCTTAAGAGCAAAAATTATAGCTCCTAACTCTAAATCATGGGTTGAATAATTCTCTTCATGATTTTTAAGTTGTCTAGATGCATAAGCTATAACCTTTTGGCGTTGCATCAATACACATCCATAACCTAATCTAGAAGCATCACAATAGACTACAAAGTCTTCAGTTCCTTCTGGTAATGCAAGCATGGGTGTATGGGTCAATCTTTGCTTAAGAATTTTAAAGGCTTCTTCTTGTTTTAATCCCCATTCAAACTTAACAGATTTACAAGTTAACTTAGTTAAGGGAATGGCTATTATAGAGAAATCTTGAATAAATCTTCTATAATAACCGGCCAATCCTAAGAAACTTCTAACCTCGGTGGGTGATTCAGGGGTTTTCCAATTAGTAATTGCTTCAATCTTTGTTGGATCTACATGAATTCCTTCATGATTGACTAGGTGTCCAAGGAATTGCACCTGTTCTAACCAAAATTCACACTTAGAAAATTTAGCATAAAGTTTTTCCTTTCTTAACAGACTTAAAAGTGCGTGCAAATGTTTTGCATGATCCTCTTTACTCTTAGAGTAAATTAGAATATCATCTATGAAAAAAATTATGAATTTATCCAGATATGGTTTACATATTCGGTTCATCATGTCCATAAATGCAGCTGGGGCATTGGTTAAACCAAATGGCATGACAGTAAATTCATAATGACCATACCTCGTTCTGAACGCGGTTTTAGGAATGTCCTCTTCCTGTACCTTTAATTGATGATATCCTGACCTTAAATCGATTTTAGAGAAAAATCGAGCTCCTTGCAGTTGATCAAACAGATCATCGATTCTTGGTAATGGGTACCGATTCTTAATCGTAACCTTGTTTAATTCACGGTAATCAATGCACATACGCATTGATCCGTCCTTCTTTTTAACAAACAGTATCGGTGCTCCCCATGGTGACGAACTTGGCTGAATAAATCCTTTTTCTAACAACTCATCTAATTGCTTTTTCAATTCTTGCATTTCTGCAGGTGCCAAACGATAAGGTGCTTTGGCAATTGGTGATGTTCCTGGTAGCAGGTGAATTTTGAATCCAACTTCTCTGTTTGGAGGTAGTCCTAGTAATTCTTCTGGAAAGATATCTAAAAATTGTGACACTACTGGAATATCTTTTAGTTCTTTTCCTTTAGTGTTAATGATTATAGAAATCAAATACACTATAGAACCTTTTCTTACACAACTTGCAGTTTTCATCACAGAGATGAGTTTAGTGGACTTAGAAGGCTTATCTCCTTTAATTGTGATCGTTTTACCTTTTGATGAATTTACTTGAATTGACTTTTGATCACATACAATATTGGCTTTATTGACTATTAACCAATCCATTCCTAAAACAACATCGAATCCTGCCAGATTCATAGGATACAGATTTGCTATAAATTTCTGATTCAAAATTTCTACGTTTGCTCCCTGCAAGATTTCAGAAACCCTAACAGTTTCTCCATTAGCTGTTTCTACTAGACATTCTTGTGGTAGTTTAGTTAATGACTGATTTAGAATTTTGCAAAACGAAGTATTAATAAAACTTTGGTTCGCACCAGAGTCAAATAATACTTTAGCAAATATATCATTAACTAAAAACGTACCAGCTATAACGTCTGGGATCATCTTGGCTTCTTCTGCAGTCAGAACAAATGCTCTAGCATTTTTAGTATTCTTGTTGTCTGTGGTTGGAGCTAATTTTGGGCAGTTTGGCCTGATATGACTTTTTTCTCCACAGTTATAGCATAATCCATTACTGATTTTCTTTCTGCAATTTTCTTCCTTGTGTCCTGACATCTTGCAATAATTGCAGAGAGTAGAGCATTTTCCCGAATGCTTTTTCTTGCAGACCTTGCAGTATGTTGCAGAGGTAGAACCCATATTTCTACGATTGTAATTTCCAGAACAGAATTCTTGTGTAAGCCTTTGAGTTAAATTCCTCCTCTGATCCTCTTCTCTAGTACGAATTAATTCATCAGTCAAGGTATTTGTTAATTCTACAGCTTCTTCTATGGTTTGAGGTCTAGCTACCTTGACTATGTGTCTAATCTCTCCAATTAATCCCCAAATATAACGAGAGATTAACACTGGTTTTGGTGAAGCAAGAGTTGACACTATTCTAGCATATTCAAAGAATATTTTAGTGTACCCCTTACTATCTACACCAGTCATCCTAAGATTTAGGAATTTGTTTGCTATCTGTTCCTTCTCATACTTTGTTTTGGGAATTCTTAAACAGCTTCTTCTATGGTTTGAGGTCTAGCTACCTTCCCATTCCATATTGTAGGTTTGATCACTTCCTCTTGTCTGGAGGATAGTGTTGCATTCTTAAACAGATTAGAAGCAAACAGTATTCTATCTTCTTCAGCACACTTGCTTATCCTTAAGACTGCTTCAGTCTTTTCTATCCAGCGTAAGGTAGCAATGGCCCCTTCGTTGCCTGAGAATTCCATTGGTTTACAAGACCAAAATTCTTTATAAGAACAACCATAAGGCATGGTTCTTCTTCTTTTGGGAATAGGCAATTGAAGTATAGGTCCATTGTTCACACTGTTTTCTGGTTCAACGGGTCGCTTACTGCTATGCTTACTTTTATTATCAGCATCCTTAACAGTTTGAAGAATAAATGGCGTTGCATCTATAATTCCCTGTGCCACTATGTGTTGGATAGCACTATTATCCACTTGGTTTCCATTGTTATTGATGCTCGGATTATCATTAACCACGTTAATGTTACTCTGGTTATCGTTATTCAGATTTTCTTGATTTCCTTCGTCGGCCATCTGAATTTTTAAACATTTATCCCATATTAATATCACAATTTATATCTAATATAGTTAATCACATAACACACAATCTAGCCAAAAACGTAGATCATTGCTACTATACTCTTTTCATATACTTATGCGTCTATTACATACTAGTACTGATATAAAATTACAATACCAACAGAAATAGAATCATACTAATATGCCTTCGTACACACATATATTTTATTTTTATTTTATTTTATTATTATTATTATAATATTATTACTACCATCGTTTCACCATCTCATTCACGGATATGGATTTATCCAAAAATCCATATTACGTTCATCGTATTTCCATACGAGACGTTCTCCCACCTGACGCATTCTCTCACTGCTCTCCAAAATTTCCTCCCCAAAAGTCCTAAGTTCTTGAACGTTTTCTGCACTCATTGGGGGTGCAGGTTCTCGGACTGGGTTTGGAATCTGGGGTGCGTTTTCCTGATATGGGGGTGACAGTTCATGAAATTGGTAAGGATCCTCTAATATCTCCCTAATATAATCATCTTGGTAATAGGGATCTAAAGGGTCCATACCTGGGTAGACTTCTATGTTCTGTATGGGTGGATAATCCTGGATAGGGTAACGTTGCACAAAGTCCCTATTATTGTCCCACCAGGGGTCATAGTTCGGGTCTAGGGGGTTTGGTGCAGGTACCCTAGGGATTTCTTCTGGGTTAAAGTCGTGCATCTCCACTTGGTTTTCCTGATTTTCTATCTCCATGGGTTGTTCTGGGTTTTGTGGTTGTGGGGCTACTAATTGTTCCAGACTTGGGTCAGCAGCAGTTGTAGCTAGGATATGGAAATTAGCTAGGCTTCTATTTAGCATATCTTGAGTATGGGCATCTGTCTCTCGCTTAATAGCTGCTAAAGCCCTTTGCTGTTGCAATTTTCGCATTCTCTTTCTACGAGCAAAAACTTCTTTACTGAATCATCCTCGTTTTTTATTAGGAAATGGTTCTTCAGAATGAGCTCTAAAGGCAAACACTCCTTCTTCTTGGTCAGCAGTATACCCAGAGAGGGCAGGCTGTGATAATGTACCTTCACTCCTAGGTGAATCAGATAACTGATGATTCACGTCTGATGGTCCTTGATCACTCATACTGAAAACTAACAAATAATCAAATAACACATAACACATAATTACAGTTATGCACGTATTTCCGTAATTTATTTCCTAACACAAAATATAGAATTTAAGTGTCAGCAGAACACTTCTTTGGCTCAGACCAGTGGCTAGGCTCTGATACCACCTTCTGTCGCAACCCCCGATCCCTGATCCCCGGGAACGGGCGGACGCGATCACAGAGTTTCGGTGGTATCAGGGTTATTTAATCTTGCAGCGGAATTTACATCAGGATCGTAGTTAGGAAATGTTTATCAGAGTAAAACCACCTCATTTAATATTAATAATCACATGGGTAAAACCCAAGTTTCTTATTACAATACATTTATAGGGATGAACCCTATTTTATTTCAATTTAAAACACCGTTTATTTGGTAACTTTTATAGCCACATTATCCCCAAGCCTTCAGTGCTCTCCCTGTCACACCCTGGCTTTGCGGAAGCGTGGGTTTATTTGGTGTGACTTCTTAATATCATAGCAACAATCATAACCATACTATATGATAAAAACATGAGATATTCATCCATTAATAAAGTTAGAAAAATCCCATTTTCAACAATCACAAAATAAGTTACAAATCTTAACTTGATTTAATTGAGTTCATAAAGACTTGGCAAAAGACTTTAAACGATACTAGGTTTAGGGATATGTAACCCGTCCAGGAAGGGGTTACACCTTCTAAACCCTGGATGACTTCTTTATTCAAACGCAGCTTGAAAATACGTGCATACCGTGCCAGATCCGTTAGTTTCCTGAAATACATGTAGTTTGAAAAGTCAACATAAAGTTGAGCGAGTTCATGTGTAAGTGAGTATGTACAGACATTTGAAAATGTTGTAAGTATGTATAAAAGTCCCTGCTATGTAGCAAATAAGGAAAAAGAGATCACCATTGGGTTGCAAAGCCAATGATATGTGTGAAGTGCTGTAGGAAGACTCAAACCTAGCAGATTTATGCGTCGGGCTCAAAGTCACCACCTGGTCCACTAAGCGGGCTCAGGGGTTGGGCTCGCTACACCCAGATAGATCTACCGCTAATGACCCTCGGTCCTACAATGAGGATTAATGGCATCCAGTTCTCTCCTACCCACTCACATGATCTAAGTAGTAACCCTCCTTAAACTAACCATACCATGTAAAAAGTATTCGTAATCATAGTAACATGTATTTCACCCCCGAAGTATAAAAACTGAAAATAGTTAAGAGAAAAGGGGGACATGAACTCACAGAAGTGCGTCTCGAAATAACCAATCCCAATCAACCTGCTGCGTGACGACCTACACGTACTAACTTCTATTAGACGGACGGCCGTGCCTTGGCTTAAGGTATAACGTTTTTGGGAAATAGTTAGACAACTATTTCATATTTACACTTCTTAATCATTGAATAAATATATTCCTTCCCAAGGATGGGGGTATTAATACATGTGCGTTTTATAATTCCGAAAATATATTTTTAAGTCTCACTTGAAAATATATTTTAATTCACTTGTCTAAAATATTCTGTTTCCAAAATATACATATTTTTCCCAAAAATATTATATTTTACTTCATACAATTTTCCAAAATAATACTTTATCAAAATACACATTTAAGAGTATTTTCCGAAAATACGCTAGTTACATTTTAGAGTTCGCGTTGTATAAACAATACCGATGTAACTTAAATATTTATTTGTGAGGGCGTTGATATTATTTTGGAGTCGTATTTTCATGATATTTCCAAGTAATATTATTTTTACCCCAAAAATAATATATCTCTAGTTCTCAAAATAAACACGTAAGCACACAAGCGTCTTATTACGAAATATATATTCTCAATATATATTTAACAAGTTTTATTTACGAAAATCTACCTCCGACACTTGGTTATTTTGTAATAAAAATCGTGGCAAAATTTATATTTTGAAAACGAGTTAAAAATATATTTATAAACACTTGTTCGCAAAAATATTTCTAAGTGTTATTTTCTGGAAAAATTTCGCCATAGTCTCCTCTGTAAATGGAGGTGTCCACGCTTATTAGCGTATCATTTTCTTTAACATATAACACGTTAGATCTCTTTCAAATAACCAGCCTGACGTTTAGGCATGCAAAATATTACTTTTATCGATTCAGTTTTAAAACACAAAACTGAGTTGTTTTCGGGTAATTTATTAAAATAGTTATCTTATTTCAAAAATTCCCAAATTTTTATAGAATGTCTTGTACGAACCAAAAATTATTGTGTAAAAATATTGGGGTCCAAATCATCACCAATATTTTATAGAAAATCATTTTCCGGACCGAAATCAGATTTATCTTTCTCTGACCACAGTCCGCGGAATAATTCATTTAAAATTCATCGAGAGTCCGATTTACGAAATTCCAGTGAGAGAGTTACAAATACATCGGTGTTCATCTACAGTATAAATTTTATGATCTGACTCTACACTGAAATCAAGTTATGACTAAAAATATGACTCTCATTTACTGCTGTAAAAATGCAGCTTTAGCTGCTGTTACATAATGGTACTTTAAAAATAGTAAACGAACTCCAAAAATTATGATTCCGGTGCCATTAGAACCGTATTTCATAATGACACATTGTAGACTCAAGAAAATCAGTTTTTCGTTTAGTTATGACCTGTTTACAGCCAGTTAAAGTCGGCTGAAAATGCAAATCAGCAAGCTGTTTTTAGTTTAAAGGTTACTAAAACGCACCCATACGACCACCATACTTTCTAATAACGATTAACATCAGGCCATAAGCCATTTACAGCAGGTTTTGTTTATTTATTTCAGATTTAACATGTATTCATCATCTTTTAACACTACCTCATCTCTTTATCCAACCTTCATCCTTTATGTTCAAGACTAGTTTAAGTTCTTTAGAGTTCTTATGCTTTTGATCTTTAAACACTATTAACCACTTAAATAACAAGTAAAACACATGGATCTAAGTGCTTACCACTAGCACAAAGCTAGGAGAGTTCAAGTGTAGAAAAGTGGTGGTTAATAGCGAATGGAGAAGGTCCTTCAACTTCCGAGTGCACCAAGCTTCGTTGTTGATCCTATTGCACCTTGTATGTATGAGAAATGGCTAGAAGGAAGCTTGATGGTGGTGATATGGTGGTGGTGTGGTGGAGCCGTGAGGGTGTAGGAGGGAAGGGGAGAAGATGAGTTAGTTGATGTGTGTTGGATGAAAGAGAGTGATGAACTCTCATGTATACTTATAGTCCAATTAATATGAATGTCCATCATGTATTGTGTTCTAATATCCTCCAACATAATCTATTACTTTAATAAAATATCTTGGGGGTTTGTCCCCACTCCACAAAACCGTAGGAAAGGGGGGGGGGGGGAAGGGTTGGGTGGTGTAATGGTTAGTTAAGTTCTAGTTAGGTTCCAAAGGTATTAATTAGAGTATTATGTGTGTAGTATAATACAAAGGGTGTTAGGGTGTTCGGGGTCCCTAACTCGCTCAGAAAAGTATAAACAATGTCATTGACAATATTTTTAGGTTCCGGGTAAAGTCCGGTTGTTCGGTTGGGTACTGATCTGTTAAAGTGCTAAATAAGCATTTAAAGTGTCGTTAATATTTGTTTTAGTGACACAATGAATTCCCGACACTTTGGAAAGTGTCTAGTATTATTTTCCCATGTTTTTGCACTTTACTAGTTAGCTTAAATGCTGAATTTTATATTAAAGTGCAGAATTTTGTAGTTAGTGCATGTTTTAGGCACATCTGGTCACTATAACTACCACCTAGTGACGCAGTTTAACAATCCTCACCTCCCTACACTCCCTACTAGTGTAGTAAACTATTCCCGGCTCATATTGGCCTTAGAGACAGTACCTGTCTGATGCTGGCTATGTCAGCATGTTTACTGGGTTATCCGTTCTTTGTGCTACTGTGCTTTTGTGCATCAAGTTTGTCACTATAGTTCTGTGTAAATAATGGAGTGACAGCAATAAAGTATGATGCATGAGCATGTATGTATCAGAAATCAAGTAGCAGTTTAATCACAACTGTAAGCAAGCACAGTAATTTAGCATTAATTAAATATTAATTAATTCGTACGGATGCCTGGTTTGGTGAGGGTTGTCACATTCTCCCCCCGTTAAAGAAATTTCGTCCTCGAAATTTGTTCTACCTTAACTCCTTATGGTTAAGTCACACACGCACGTATATGAATAATATCAAAGTAGGTAATCATCAACTCGAAACAAACATTTCTCACATTAGGTGAGTCCTAGAATATATAACAACCCGAATCCTAGGGTTGAAAGGTGTGTGCTTTTAGCATTGGATATCAAAGGTACAAGACGCATTTGACGTATAGTCTAGTGTAATCCAGCCAGCAGGGGTTCCACAAAAGTGGAGTTTTGACTAATAAGATTTTTAAACGATCAGTTGCAATATGCAAACGAGTTTTTACAAACCATAGCACCCGCTATAAGAACTCAAAAGCAGCAGCTCAACGTAATAGCAAAATGATCTGTCAACTTCTGAATAAATGTCTGGCAAGGTTTAGTGTGTTGACATTTTTTGAATGGTGAAGATACACCGAATGGAATACAAGCGAATCTGGTGTATCATTGTCTTGATTCGTAGTTGCATCAGAAATGTTTAAATGATAAATCAAACAAAAGTATGTGTGGTCTCGTGTGAAACGGTTTGCTATGATTAGCACAAGCTACAGGTTTATGATGACACCACAAGGTGTCGTAATGGCATTATCCAATAATAGTGGTGACTGAACAAGTTCACCGCGTTTGAAATCAAATGAAAGTGTGCTGAGACAATCTGAAGATTTGATTTATACCATGTTATAGAGTTTCCAATTAAATACGGAATATCAAAGGACCACTGTTTCCAATCGAAGATGAAAAGTAATAAGTATCTCAAGGCATTTGGTTGACAACGAAAGAATCGTTAGGAGGTACATTGTGTTTATGAAATGAATATATGTACCATTGCCTTAACACACAATTGTGTTGAGACTGCTTTGATCGTGAAGATCCAAGATGGGTTGTTAACAACTAAATAGGGAATTGAGTCCGTGTACGAAGTAAGTAACCAAATTAGCGCAAGCTTCAATTTTGTGAAAATATCACCGCAAGGTATCGAAGCAAATCAAACGTTTTAGTGGAGTCGTAGACCAACCAAATCTACTACGACTCGAAATGAAAGAATCTCTGCAAAATAGTTGAATATGATGCTCCCAATACATCATATAGCATTTCAAGTTAAACCTGTGAACTGGATAAGATCAAGCAATTGAACTTGGTTTCAACGTAACCTGATAATGTATGTATTAACAAGGAATTCTCGGCATGGTAGCAAAATAAACCATGAATGTAACTTGAAAGAAAGCGGTTTCAAGAAAGTGTGTTGGCTTGGTAACAAAAGAGCCAACAATAACAATAATGTAGGTTACTCGAATCTGGAATCAGTAATTAGGTTTGGCAAAATAATATGTAAATTCCCATGAAGTGTTTGTTCAAAACGAAATCACATGCGTAGCAAATGATGCATGTATGTCAGGTAAGTTTCCAAGAAAAGGAACAACGAGTATCTGCTAAAGTGAAGAAATGACCAGATATCGAAGCAAATGTGTGTTCGCTCTCAGCGAGAAAATTATTGCGATGCAACTACCATTAAGGGGAGTAGAGATACAAACATCTACTCGCCAGAAGTAAAAGAAATCCAAGTACTTTCTGTTTGGTCAACGGAACTGGCATATACGCCAGGTTAATGATGGTTGATTGAGTTGACAGATGTGGTTCCTAAAAAAAAACCCTTACGAGTTTGGACCTGGGTTCCCAGTGGTCCTAAATATATGTTTTCTAAATCCTCCAGATTTCGTGTCCCGTGTGGATCCGGTTTGTACATTGTGTAGGAAGCGCCGTTTTTGTGTACGTCTAAGAACTAGTCATTGTCCCACAATTTTCATCGGTAAACTTTCTTCTTGAATTCACTGCTAACGACGCTCGATTGTCGACCAGTCGTGTAATAGTAGTTGGGTCCTCACAGTCAGTTATGTAAGGAGTTCGTTAATCCTCAGCAAGAGCCACCGACTTTGGTTGACTAGCTCGTCCGATTCCCAGTCATTTGAAAGTCATTCGTCCTTTCTTTTGGCGAGCAGAACTGAGGTTATCCAAAACAAAAGTTTTGGTCTGTTATCTTTCTTCTTTATCAACCACTAAGGTTACACTGTTAATCCTTTCATCTCCGGAAGTGCAAGTCGCTACGATGCATCGGCTACAGGCGCGGTGCCTGGGATTAAATTGATGCAAAAATTCGACTTGTCGTTGAGGAAATAATTCCGGCAAGTCTTCGAGGAAGACTTCAGGGTATACTCCGATCACGGGGGTATCGTTAAGTTTTAGTTCTTCGGCTCCCTTGTCCCCGACATGAGCCAGGAAACAACACATCCTTCCCACAACAACTTTCGTGCCTTAAGTAATTCGTGATCGGTGGTGGCGTATCCTGCTTCGTGAGTCACAATCGTTCCTTCATTCGTCATTGAGGTGCGGATATCAACCTCCGCTCGATCGCTTGCCAACTAATACATCCAATTACCACGTTGAAGCTTCCCAACTCAACTGGCAATAGATCTAGCGTAAACTTACGCTCTCCGGGTTCTATCTTGCCGATTCCAGTTACTGCGTTGGCTTCCACTAGCTTCCCCTAAGCTAGTTCTAATGGGTACTGGAATATCTACGTACTCGCTACTTAAACCAATTATGCTCTCGAACTCTAGAAGTGCGAATCGTAAAATTTGCAACAGTATTTGGCAATACAGATGCATAATATTGAGTAATATGAGACGTACCGATATCCTCGCCAGAACTCCTGGCGTGCTTCCCTAGCTCCGGCGTGGAGTTTTCATCCTTGTGCCTGATCGTTCTTAGGGCAATATTTTCTGAAATGCTTTTTGCTTCCATAGTTAAAACAACCTTGAGCACGTTTCTGTTTATCACTCATTCTGCCTTTGTCGTTGTCGTTGTTTTCTACGTAGCTCTTGCTGCCCTCTTGACCTCCATTTCTGCGTTCAGTGTCTTGTCTACACGTTTCCTTAGGATGCCCCCACTTACCACAGTTTTCACATTTTCCATATCTACATCGCCCGACATGATAACGTAAACAATTGTCGCATTTAGGTAGGATACCCATGTAGTCTTTTCCCTTCTTGGCCTTCTTCTCGTTACTTACCCAAGTAACCTTCTTGAAATTTACGAGCTTTCTCTTGTTATCTCCAGATGACTCTACAGGAGTCTCCTTTTCCTCCTTCGTAGTGGAAGATTCTCCTCGTCTAACTGCCTCTTCCGTGAGCGCCATGTTGATAGCCTCGGTGACCGTTGAAGGTTTAGATGTTGTTACCAGACTTAGAATCTGAGGTGCCAGTCCCCCGATGAAACGTTCGATCTTCCTAGATTCTGGTTCCATCAGACGCGAAGCAACTTGTGATAATTCGCCAAATCGCTGCACATATTCAGCTATCTTTGGACCTTCCATTTTCAAGTTCCACAGTTCTGTTTCCAACTTCTGGACTTCTGCCCTAGAGCAATATCTTTTGCGCAACAGTTCCTTCAGCTCGTCCCACGTCAAAGCATTCGCAGCAGTCTCACCCATTGTTTGAACCTGAAGGTTCCACCATGACAGAGCCCCATCTACAAATAGTCCAGCTACGTACGTGACCTGATGTTCTGGGGCACATTTGCTCAACTGTAAGACAGAATCCGTCTTTTCGACCCAGCGCACGAAGGCTAAGGCACCCCCAGTGCCGTCGAACTCTCGAGGTTTGTGGTCCAAGAACTACTTGTAGGTGCAGTCGTTGGGGAGGTTATTTCCCAAGGTACCTCCGCTGCAATCGAAGCGACGGGCCTCGTACCGTGCGATGGCCTGTAAGAGGCGCTCTTGCATTTCTGCCTCTGTTGTCGGTACAGGGTTGTTGATATCGGTGTTCCCTTGAGTCGACATCTTCCTAGAAGAAGGTCGGTTAGGTCAGGTCTAATTTGCTTCGTGCGTGCATTTGGTTGTTTAGTGGTCATAAGTACATACACATAACATGTTACCATACCAACCAATCAAATAATAGTATAATCATAGTATGACCAAGTAATTCGGTAATATAGCAAGTAAGCACGTAGTATTATAATTATAGCACACACACATAGATCAATGACGTGCTTAGAGAAGACCTAGCGACTGAGCTTTCATTGGATATTGGCCACAAAGTGTCGTCGCATGTTTAAAGATGATTGGGCTTTCATTATCCTTCGGCCACAATCACTATGTCTAACAAAATGTATCACATTGAAAGGGACGCAGGGTCACCCTACCCTTGTCCAATAAGTATATTAGTGCATCAAATTTCGTAATCAGAAGTGGTCCTCAAAAGCCTCCGTAATCCCGACTTATCATTAGTGTCTTTACCCAAGTGTAATGCAATCCGCATAATCCAGAAACCAACTATACTGGTGACTGAGGTGGAGGAGGAAAGAAAAGTAAACTGTTAACATGTGTGAGTCCCTCCTCGAGCTTGTATATACGTTGAAGTAATTATCTGCTCTACCGCTTGATAGTAAAGAAATAAGTATCAGAATCCTGGGAACGGTGTAATAGCGACGGTCGAGAGCGCAAAAGGAACCTTGATGTATGTGGCGAACCAAAGTATGCTGACAATAGACAGGGTGGAGGACGTGGTGTCTTACATAAACTTTTCTGACAAAATGCTGTCTTGTGATGTAGACACTTAAATCATGTTTTCGGTTATGTAATGTTTTGCATCTGAAGTTGCCAATTGTGGTGTCAGCTCAAGCTCCAACATTCTGCGACTCATATCCTCAAACTGTAGTTGGTGTTACAGGAGCAACTCATCTCGTATGTGGCCTCCACTACGTGAGGGATAGTAAGGGTCTAAAATCTGCATAGTGTATTATAGGATCCATCAAATCGGCTCGTACAGCGATGTAGAGGTGAAAGGTGTAAACGGTGCGGCCTGTAAGGCCGTAGAAAATGCTGCTGTGGCAAAAGGATCGTTACGAGGGTACTGACCTGGAGTACCTTTCCGGGGCGTAGGTATGTCTTGAAAGAAAGCGATAGGCGCGTTGGCGCAATGGACGTCGGTCTTCATAGGGGGAAGGAGCTACATTAGTGGCTGCGGGTGCAAAAACAAACGTCTCAACGAATGAGGAGATTGCCAGATACGGGTAGATATAAGGGGTGCAGTGTCAGGCAGACCTAAAAGAAACAGGATCATGATCACGTAAAGGTGTAGGTTCAGCAGGTGCAACATCGAGCTGACCCAAAAGGTGTAGAAGCTAGCTCAAGAGCAGGCTCTGGGGCGTCTAACGGTGTGGTGCCCCGAGCAGGTGATAGCGCAGCAGTCATGTCATCGTTGTCTGCGTCAATAGTAGAAAGCTGTAATCCGGCTGTCTGTAAGGCTGTAGGTATCACAGACTCAAAGGAGTCTGACTGCATGCTAGAATCAGAGGATGGCTTGTTAACAGGGGTCTTAAGAAGTGAAGTTAGTAACAGTGTCCTCGTCAAATTTTCTATCGTCATGGGCGTCGGCAGGAGGACCATCGATAAGTATGCCAACGTAGTCATATATTGTTTGTCGAGTAACCATCCTCCGGAGGGTATGTCCACAAGGGGCGCATTGTCTAGGATCGGATCCATAGTGTGCTCACCATCGGGATGACCAGTGATGAAGTGGTCATGGACAGAAATAAGAGTGACAGAAGGATTCTTGTCAGAGAAGCCATCAGCAAGGGTAAAGTATTACCAAAATCTGGTAGCGCGGACTGTTGGAAGTCGTCCTCGTCCTTGGTCGGCATATCAGGATCACTCTCAGTGTCTGCCGTAAATATCTCTGGCGCAGATGCAGTCTCCTTATCTGTGGCGGTGGCCGTAGGGTTATAGATGTCTGATAACTCGCTTTCTAATTGGAGTGACATGTGTGCCGGTGCGTAACATGTATATCCATAGTAGTCACTAACAATTTGTGTATGCGAATAACTACCACATATGCACGTACATCAACATTAAATCAAATAAGCATGTAAGTCTCAATTAATGTAAGCAAGTAATCATCCTAGTCTTCCCCAGACTATCCTCCCAGTTTCTCAAACTGAACTCCCTAGTCTCTCAGACTAAAATCTCCCAGTCTCTCAGACTAAAATCTCCCAATCTCTCAGATTGAATTCTCAGTCTCTCAGACTAAAATCTCCCAGTCTCTCAGACTAATCTCATGGTCTCCCCGACCTAATTTTTCCTGGTCTCCCGACCTAATTTTTCCCCAGTCTACCCGATTGGACTCCCTCAGTCTCCCCGACTGAGCTATAAATTTAAATTTGGGAATGTGTATTTGTGCCTTTTTGTTTGTAAAAAGGTTTGTTCCCTGGATCTGGACGTATAGTGTATGCAATGTAAAAGCGTTTGAAAACGTTTTCGTGAGAGCCCTGTTACCAAGTATGGAACCAACCTAGATAGGGTATTGAAAGTGGTGAGGTATGCCTGGCAGTCTAAATTCTTCATCACTAAAGATAGGAAGTCTGACTCAATTCTCTCAACTTCGTGCTGAGGGCAATAATTATCCTTAATAAGAGCAACGAATTGATCCCATGATAGATTGTAGAGTGGGATCTTTCCAGCAGCTTGTATGAGAGACTTCCACCACGCCAGTGCTTCTCCTTTGAACGATTGGGATACGTATTTTACTACATCCCTTTCAGCACAACCGCTGATGTCTACAACCGTATCCATTTCATCCAACCAAGTTATGCAATCGACCGCTCCCTTTTCCCCAGTAAAGTCCCGGGGTTTACATGAGACGAAGTATTTGTATGTACAGAACTTACCACGCGGTTCCTGTTTATGCTCGACCTTCCTTGACGGGACGCTGTTTTGGTTAGATGAATGTCGATCGTCATCCTTCTTGAGCTCATCTTTCTTAGGTACCTCTTTCTTAGAGGGCGGTTTGCTATGAGCTTCCGAGCGTGTCTTTGGCTTGGAATGTGGTGCAGATCGGGTCCTACTTCGGGTCCCGCTCGATTCACTATATTGTCTATTTAGTGCTTCAATAACAGCGTCATTCACTAATGCTTTCAACTCCGCACCTGTTACTAATATCTTAGCATTTTCAGGGTTTTCTGCTGGACGACAGTTTAATTCTTCAGACTTAGCCATGTAGTCTTAATTGCTACATAAAAATAAGGACAAGGTCTATTTAGAAACCTAAACAGTGTTATCGTTCTTAACGATTTATTAACCATGGTTTTAATAGCCATACTAGTTAATTTATTTAATAATTTCATTCGGGATTTTTTTACTAGTAATCTTTTTAGAATGAAACATAATATTGGCATAATAGGCCTAGTCACGTAGACAAATTTCCAAATTACAAATTTAGATCATATAGGATTAAAATTTGAATAAATAAGACAAATCAATCCCTTTTCTTGGCAGGGAGTCTATAAACTACAGCTGCCTTTTGTTTTATATGACATTAATTATAACCCGTAGGCATTTTGTCACAAGCAAATATATATAAAGATATAAATTTGGATCATTTATTAAAAAGGGTGACATGTGTGATTTTGCGGATCACACTAGCCAAGAATGTTAACATGTTTGCAGATGTTAACAGAGATTTGAATCTTTTAAACAGGTTCTACCATATCGGCCAGGTCTTTAATATGACATTCAAGCTAGGTTTTACCTTTTTAAGATTCTTATTATTAAAATGGTGAATTTAAAATAATAAATGTTATTTTTCATTTATTTAATATTTCTTGTTTAGAATGAAAGTTTAAACTTAATCATTCCACTATATGAAAATAAAAGTATAAAGTTGCTCTAAGCGGGACTTGAAAGGAATAATGTTGTCCTCGTAGGGACTGAAAGATAATTGCGTCCTTATAAGGACTTATTAAGGAAACGATCTTCAGCAAGAGAAGTTTCTTCTTTATTGTATTTCTGAGTGTCCTCTCCTTGGATGTTCATTTCATTCTAGCCGCGGTACGAAGCTCAGCATTTCAAGGCTCCAGATGTGGAGAATTTTTATTACAGCTTCTTCGCTTGGCGACGTATATATAAAAATTTGGAAGCAAAAATTTCCAGGTTAGGATTGAGAATATTCCTAAGTTAAGTCTAGACTCAGAAGGTCAAGGAATGTGCTATTGTGTCATTGAGATTAAACACGAAAGACTAGTGTTCAATTCACTCAATGTTGGCTCTGATACCAACCTGCCACACCCCTATTTTCCACGTGTCACCGGTGGGCCCGGTGGGGAGTATCGTGACGTAGTTGGTATCGTCATAGACAACAACACAATATATAAATGCACAGCGGAAGCAAAGATAGATTCATTTCAACTTTAATAAAGTGTAATATTAAATATCACAATAGTTGAAACGGATCCACAGGCGGATCAAAATAAAATAAGATATTGTTCAACAGCTTTATTGTCATCCAAGCTCGCGAGACTTATTGTGGACGCTCTAGAAGACAGCCAGCCTAGTACGAGTAGTACCTGCACTTAATCTTTTTGGGAAAATACGTCAGTTTACACTGGTAAATACAATTTAACTGACTCATTTTGAAAAGGGTTGAAAATTGATTTGAATGCACGTGGCACAAAACATTTTATAACTTGGGATAATTATGTAATATAATCTTGTGAACGAATTACATGTTACTTGTGCGTTCAGTAGCCCGGATCTTGTCCGGGTTAAAGATCAATAGACACACCACATTATAGAGTTATACACTGACAGGTGTACGCCTACACCCCGTGCTCAGGTCGTGGCCATCTCGTAAGATGATGCCAAGGATATCCGGGACATGGTCATTAACCCCCCAAAGGCTTTAAGTGAACAAGACTGTTTAAACGAGCCGATAAAATTATTCAATTAACCATTCAACAATGTAAGATTTGATGCTCGATCAAGCGGTATTCTATATACCGTAACCCAAGCCCGTATAGGGAAAATAAGTTAAAAGTATTTACCTGAGTAAAGTATAAATCACAACTAGCAAGTGAAGGTAGCTTTTACTGGTTCTTCTTATTTTGGAACAAAGGTTTATAATAACCTATTAGATTTCTAACGGGTCTTTATTTAAGCTTAAGCTTAGACCGGCTAGTTTTTAAGGACGATACGGTTCAAACGCACGATTAAGCGAAGACCGGATAGAATGTGATTTAGACCCGACAAGTTTGAATACTTGTATAATATGGGTATACTAAATACATTCTGGATTTTGAGACAAAATGATAAGGTTTGACCCGTTTCGGTCAATTTATGCAAACTAGTTACATAAACCGAACCGAGCGCGAAAAGGGCGTTACGGGTAACCATAAGAGTCATATGCAAGTTCCCTGAGATAATATGGCTTAAATATGTTATAATATCAGTAAGATACCTTCTATTATACCCCAAATGAATTTAAACACAATTTATGCCTCCTAAGGGCATTTTGGTCATTTAAAAGATTATAAAAGAGTTAAATTAGAAATCTGAGTTACAGGTCTGGTTTATATAGTAAATATACTTAATTTAACATGTCATAACAGTAGGGTATGACCCATATATGAAATTTATCATTTAAAATCAAACTATGCTCCTTAGGGGTATTTTGGTAATTTCACCAGGGCTTAAAAGGTCAAAATTGGAAACCTGAGTTCAAAAACTTGGACTTACTGTTATTTTATAAAAATATACTAAAAACATCAGTAGGTATCAACCTTATATGTTTAATATGGTTATAGTACATACTATGCGTTAAAAACGCTTAAAAAGACGATTTGGAGCCGTTTCCGGGTTTGTAAAAGAAAGCTGATATTCTTATAATTCCAGAATGCTCAAAATATTTTATTTATCAAATAAAATCAGTAGAAAAAGGTTTGGGGTCAAAAGGATTTATAAAACTCATTTTATGGCTTAAAAGGGCAAAATCGGTATTTACCGAATTAAACTTAGAGACCTATGTTATGCTCAGCCAAAAATTAAATAAAAAAAAATCTTCAAAAATCCCAAAATATTATATAACATCAGTGGGTAAAAAGTTTGATATCAAAAAGTTGGTTTAAATGGGTTATATGCTAATTGCGCCGTTTAAGTAACATAAAGCTTTCAAATTACGATAATGAGCATAACTCTTAATCTAGACCTCAAACTGATATCAAATTTTTGGTGCAAGTTTATAAATTAGTAACAAATGTTTCTACTCTTTCACTTTTTCAAAAATCACGTTTTATAGTCAAAAGGGCATAATAGTCACATTTAAGCATAAATCGGAAACATGCATATGAATCGGATAAGTATTGAACCAAGTAGTAAAATCTCAGGGAGTTAAACTTATATGAAACTTGGTCCAAAATATGCTCTAAGGCAGATCTCAAACATGCAAGAACGGATCAGAACTGATAGTCAAAGAAAAAGTCAATTTATGCGACTTTCGGTTCCGATTCGGGTTTAAACTGAAAATTGTCGAGATGAACATGTTGAGACATGTTCTTACATTAATTACCAAGTTATTTTAATGATCAAACAGGTTGCATGTACTCTACATTGCTAATCATGCTTAAATTTGCAAATAGTCATTCTGTTGACTTTTTAAGATAAGCTTTGACTCGACAATAATCATACTTAGACTGGGAATCTGAAAATACCCTTTTAAGGGTTTGTTACCCACATAAATACCAACTTGTAGGTACTATCAATTTGAGAAATGACTGAGCAAATTTTGTTTAATCACAAAGTCAAACTAAATTTACGATGGTTTGACTTATGGATAATTAACTAGGCTAGAACGAATTTGAAAGAGTTATGAACACTTACAAGAGTCCTAATTAAGCTTAGAGATCACTAGAAAGTTGGCTTGATGTTCAGAGAGCTCCAGAGATGATCTTGTGAATTTTTGAAAATGCAAGTGTTGAATGTTTGCAACTACAAGTCCACTTTATAACAATTTTGATCACATTTGATGTTGCCATGTGAGTCTACTGAGGTTGTAAGATGAGTCCAAGTGTCCCTAGTTGCATGTAAACCCATTGGAGAGTCCCTTGTATCGATTACAGCTGGTTACAACTCGAATTCAGACCTGATAACTGGCATCTGCCAGTCTGCTGCGAAAACACCCCCGTCGCGTCGCGCGACGGGTCCTCGCGCTACGCGAGGGTGCTGCATCTCAATTTTTGTTGTTTTGTTGCATGTTCAGTCCCTGCACGTTTGTTATTCGATCTTTCTGACATTTTTATCATGCAAAGTCAGTGAAAACAGGTCTGGGGTGTCCTAGGGAGTGTGGCCATGCATTGGGAGGTCTTGAATGCTTGGAGAAAGCTTCCGAATCCAAGAATTATGATATTTACACTTTTAACCCTTATTCTTGGAATCTTTAATTTTATCTCAAATTTTGAATTGGATCCTTATGAAACTTTTATCAGATGTTCTTGTGGGTGTAATAATGTACTACAAAACTTTTGGGATTTATAAAAAGGTCTCTCAGAGGTAGTATTAACATGTTGACACTTTTACCCCTTCGTATACGAATTTGATCATATATTTCTCATACGATGACGAAACTTTATGAAATTTTTACCACATATTCTAGTGAGTATATTTTACAATTACAAAGCTTCGGGTTTGCCAAAAGGTCACTCAGAGGTATACTTTCAACATGTTGACACGTTTAGCCCCTGTAGTTTGTAATTCCTCACTTTCTTTCATTTTCCGCTTTGTATGATCCATGATCTAATCGTTTAAGATTATAAACACCATGTAGGGTTATTGTAGGGCCTATTTATCCATTGTTGACACTTTGGACCCTTATATTCACATAGTTTCACTGTTTATCAACTTTAGTCCCTCTAAAGTATGTTTTCACACATTCAAAGCCTATGACACGTGTCAATACTTTATTGGACGTAAATTTTCGAGGTGTTACATCCTCACCCCCTTAAAAGAAATCTCGACCTCGAGATTTACTGAAACAATTGAGGGTATTTTTCTTTCATCGTGGATTCTACCTCCCATGTGTATTCGGGACCTCTACGGGCATCCCATTTGACTTTCACAATAGGCACATGCTTCCTTCGAAGCTTCTTTACCTGTCGATCCTCGATCGACAATGGCTTTTCCACAAATTTCAAACTCTCGTCTATATGTACATCCGTATGCGGTATGACCAGTGATTCATCAGCGAAACACTTCTTCAGATTACAGATGTGAAAGACATTATGTATAGCACTGAGCTCTTCAGGCAAGTTTAATTTATAAGCAACTGACCCGACACGTTCGATAACCTCGAAAGGTCCTATGTATCTCGGGCTTAGCTTGCCTTTCCTACCAAATCGCATCACCCCCTTCCAGGGTGATACTTTAAGCAACACTTTATCACCCACTTCGAAGTGAAAAGCCTTACGTTTTGGATCCGCATAACTTTTCTGCCTATCCCTGGCAGCTTTCAAACGATTGCGAATCTGGACAATCTTGTCCGTCGTCTCAAAAACTATCTCTGGTCCTGATAGTTGGACATCTCCAACTTCCGCCCAACAAATGGGCGATCTACACTTTCTACCGTATAAGGCCTCAAAAGGCGCAGCTTTTATGCTGGTGTGGTAGCTATTGTTGTAGGAGAACTTAATTAGTGGTAGGTTCTTATCCCAATTACCACCTAAGTCGATCGCACATGCACGCAGCATGTCTTCCAACGTTTGAATAGTACGCTCACTCTGACCGTCAGTCTGAGGATGATAAGCCGTACTAAAATTTAAACAAGTGCCCAAAGATTGTTGGAAACTCTTCCAAAAATGTGACGTGTATCTAGTATCTCTGTTAGAGATAATAGACACAGGTATTCCATGCAAAGCTACAATCTTATCAACGTATAACTGGGCTAACATATCGGAGCTATAGGTCTCCTTGATGGGTAGAAAATGTGCTGACTTCGTCAGTCTATCCACTATGACCCATATAGTATCATTTCCCTTTCTCGTCTTTGGCAACTTGGTGATGAAATCCATCGTCACCATCTCCCACTTCCATGTGGGGATTTCAGGTTGTTGTAACAAACCTGACGGCTTCTGGTATTCCGCTTTGACTTGCGCACAAGTCAAACACTTAGCTACATAAGCAGCTACAGACTTTTTCAAACCAATCCACCAGTAGTTGGCCTTTAGATCCTGGTACATCTTGTCAGCTCCAGGATGAACGGAATATTTGGAACTGTGGGCTTCCTGGAGGATAACATCTCGAAGTCCTCCATAAACTGGAACCCATATTCGTCCATTCAATCTTAGCATTCCGTCCTTGTCATAGGATAACTGCTCCTCAGTTACTCCTAGTTTTTCTTTAGGATAGTTAGCTTCCAGCACAGCTTCCTTCTGTGCAGCTAACACCCTTTCGTTCAAACTATTCCTTATTTCAATGCGCTTGGCATTGATTCTTATCGGCTTCACTCTTTCTTTTCTGCTTAAGGCATCAGCAACTACATTTGCCTTGCCTGGATGGTATTTTATCTCACAATCATAATCATTTAGAGTTTCCATCCATCGTCTTTGTCGCATGTTCAAGTCCTTCTGATTGAACAAATGTTGAAGGCTCTTGTGATCTGAATAGATCACACACTTGGTTCCATACAAGTAGTGTCTCCAAAGTTTTAATGCAAATACAACGGCACCCAGCTCCAAGTCGTGGGTGGTGTAGTTCTTCTCGTGTACCTTTAACTGTCGTGAAGCGTAGGCAATAACCTTGCCTTTCTGCATGAGTACACAGCCCATACCAGTGTGTGATGCATCACAGTACACCACAAATTCTTCTATACCATCGGGCAATGTTAACACTGGTGCATTGCTCAACTTTTTCTTAAGAATGTCAAAGGATTCCTGCTGCTTAGGGCCCCAATCAAACTTAACCTTCTTACGTGTCAACGAAGTCAGGGGCGCAGCAATCCTTGAGAAATTTTCGATAAAACGCCTATAATATCCTGCTAAACCCAGAAAACTGCGAATCTCGGTAGGCGTCTTTGGCTCTTGCCAATTCATCACTGCTTCTACCTTAGCGGGATCGACTTGGATACCACGCTCACTTACCACATGTCCAAGGAATTGGACTTCTCGAAGCCAAAATTCGCACTTCGAAAATTTGGCGTAGAGTTTCTCCTGATGTAGAAGTTTGAGAATACAACGAAGGTGTTTCTCGTGGTCAGCTTTGCTCTTCGAGTAAATAAGGATGTCGTCAATAAAGACGATGACGAATTTGTCCAAGTAAGGCTTACAGACGCGATTCATGAGATCCATGAACGCGGCCGGTGCATTAGTGAGCCCAAAAGGCATCACTAGGAACTCGTAATGTCCATAACGAGTCCTAAACGTTGTCTTGTGCACATCTTCATCCTTGACCTTTAGCTGGTGATAGCCTGACCTCAAGTCGATCTTAGAGAAGTAGCTTGCCCCTTGCAATTGATCGAACAGATCGTCGATCCTGGGCAAAGGATACCTATTCTTGATAGTGACTTTATTAAGCTCACGGTAATCGATGCACAGACGCATCGATCCATCCTTCTTCTTGACAAACAAGATCGGCGCTCCCCAAGGAGATGAACTAGGTCTAATAAAACCTTTAGCTAACAGATCATCTAATTGCGTCCTTAACTCCTTCATCTCCATTGGTGCTAACCTATAAGGCGCTCTTGCTACTGGTGCTGCACCCGGGATGATGTCAATTCGGAATTTCACTTGCCTATCTGGTGGTAAGCCAGGTAGTTCTTCGGGAAAAACTTCAGGATATTCCGAAATGATAGGGATGTCTTCAATCTTAGGCTTTGGCTCGTCTATAGTAACTTGTGCCATATAAATGACACAACCCTTCTGCAGACATCTGGAAGCCTTGAGCATGGACACTTGCTCAGGCAATCCATGCTGGGTATCTCCTTGGATGGTGAGTGACTCACCAGATGGAGTTTTGACTACTACTTGCTTTCTATTGCACACAATCTGGGCTTGGTTATGCGATAACCAATCCATGCCTATCACTATGTCAAAGCCGGCTAGCTTAAAGGGGAGTAAGGACAAAGGAAAAGAGTGATTCCTAATGGATATAACACATCCATCTAAAACAGTTGAGGCGGTTTCTATGGTTCCATCAGCTAATTCCACCTTATATTTCACACTTAAGGGTTTTACAGGTAATTTCAACAACTCACAAAACTTATTATCTACAAAAGACTTATCTGCTCCAGAATCAAACAATACTCTAGCAAAAACATCATTTACGAGAAAAGTACCTGTAATCACGTTGTCATCCTGAACAGCTTCCTTAGCGTCCATCTTGAAGACCCTCGCATTGGTCTTCTTCCCATCTTCGGTTTTCCTGGTGTTCTTTGGGCAATTAGACTTAATGTGCCCTTTTTCGTTGCAACCGTAACATGTTGCATCCTTCAGCTTCTTACACTCCAAAGTCTTATGATCCGTGGATTTGCAAATTCCACAGGATCTCGTGTGAGACTGGGATCTTGACTCAAATCGACATTTCCCAAAATGGTTCTTCTTGCAAGTTTTACATTTGGGCTTATCCCCCGATTGTTGCCCATCTCTCTTAGATCCCGACCCTTTCTTGTGGTCGTCATTTCCTCGGTGTTTCTTTCCTGATCTTCGTGAGGTATCGTCCTCACGCTTCCTTTTGTTCTCTTCTGAATTCCTGAGTGCTCTCAACCTGACTACGTCCAAGGTAAGAGAGAGAGATAGATCAGCTGCTGATCTGAAGGTTGCAGGCCTTGATGCCTTAACACTTGCTTTTATCTCTGGGGCTAAACCCCCGATGAAGCGAGCAATCCTCTTAGGTTCTGGGGTTACCAAGTATGGAACCAACCTAGATAGGGTATTGAAAGTGGTGAGGTATGCCTGGCAGTCTAAATTCTTCATCACTAAAGATAGGAAGTCTGACTCAATTCTCTCAACTTCGTGCTGAGGGCAATAATTATCCTTAATAAGAGCAACGAATTGATCCCATGATAGATTGTAGAGTGGGATCTTTCCAGCAGCTTGTATGAGAGACTTCCACCACGCCAGTGCTTCTCCTTTGAACGATTGGGATACGTATTTTACTACATCCCTTTCAGCACAACCGCTGATGTCTACAACCGTATCCATTTCATCCAACCAAGTTATGCAATCGACCGCTCCCTTTTCCCCAGTAAAGTCCCGGGGTTTACATGAGACGAAGTATTTGTATGTACAGAACTTACCACGCGGTTCCTGTTTATGCTCGACCTTCCTTGACGGGACGCTGTTTTGGTTAGATGAATGTCGATCGTCATCCTTCTTGAGCTCATCTTTCTTAGGTACCTCTTTCTTAGAGGGCGGTTTGCTATGAGCTTCCGAGCGTGTCTTTGGCTTGGAATGTGGTGCAGATCGGGTCCTACTTCGGGTCCCGCTCGATTCACTATATTGTCTATTTAGTGCTTCAATAACAGCGTCATTCACTAATGCTTTCAACTCCGCACCTGTTACTAATATCTTAGCATTTTCAGGGTTTTCTGCTGGACGACAGTTTAATTCTTCAGACTTAGCCATGTAGTCTTAATTGCTACATAAAAATAAGGACAAGGTCTATTTAGAAACCTAAACAGTGTTATCGTTCTTAACGATTTATTAACCATGGTTTTAATAGCCATACTAGTTAATTTATTTAATAATTTCATTCGGGATTTTTTTACTAGTAATCTTTTTAGAATGAAACATAATATTGGCATAATAGGCCTAGTCACGTAGACAAATTTCCAAATTACAAATTTAGATCATATAGGATTAAAATTTGAATAAATAAGACAAATCAATCCCTTTTCTTGGCAGGGAGTCTATAAACTACAGCTGCCTTTTGTTTTATATGACATTAATTATAACCCGTAGGCATTTTGTCACAAGCAAATATATATAAAGATATAAATTTGGATCATTTATTAAAAAGGGTGACATGTGTGATTTTGCGGATCACACTAGCCAAGAATGTTAACATGTTTGCAGATGTTAACAGAGATTTGAATCTTTTAAACAGGTTCTACCATATCGGCCAGGTCTTTAATATGACATTCAAGCTAGGTTTTACCTTTTTAAGATTCTTATTATTAAAATGGTGAATTTAAAATAATAAATGTTATTTTTCATTTATTTAATATTTCTTGTTTAGAATGAAAGTTTAAACTTAATCATTCCACTATATGAAAATAAAAGTATAAAGTTGCTCTAAGCGGGACTTGAAAGGAATAATGTTGTCCTCGTAGGGACTGAAAGATAATTGCGTCCTTATAAGGACTTATTAAGGAAACGATCTTCAGCAAGAGAAGTTTCTTCTTTATTGTATTTCTGAGTGTCCTCTCCTTGGATGTTCATTTCATTCTAGCCGCGGTACGAAGCTCAGCATTTCAAGGCTCCAGATGTGGAGAATTTTTATTACAGCTTCTTCGCTTGGCGACGTATATATAAAAATTTGGAAGCAAAAATTTCCAGGTTAGGATTGAGAATATTCCTAAGTTAAGTCTAGACTCAGAAGGTCAAGGAATGTGCTATTGTGTCATTGAGATTAAACACGAAAGACTAGTGTTCAATTCACTCAATGTTGGCTCTGATACCAACCTGCCACACCCCTATTTTCCACGTGTCACCGGTGGGCCCGGTGGGGAGTATCGTGACGTAGTTGGTATCGTCATAGACAACAACACAATATATAAATGCACAGCGGAAGCAAAGATAGATTCATTTCAACTTTAATAAAGTGTAATATTAAATATCACAATAGTTGAAACGGATCCACAGGCGGATCAAAATAAAATAAGATATTGTTCAACAGCTTTATTGTCATCCAAGCTCGCGAGACTTATTGTGGACGCTCTAGAAGACAGCCAGCCTAGTACGAGTAGTACCTGCACTTAATCTTTTTGGGAAAATACGTCAGTTTACACTGGTAAATACAATTTAACTGACTCATTTTGAAAAGGGTTGAAAATTGATTTGAATGCACGTGGCACAAAACATTTTATAACTTGGGATAATTATGTAATATAATCTTGTGAACGAATTACATGTTACTTGTGCGTTCAGTAGCCCGGATCTTGTCCGGGTTAAAGATCAATAGACACACCACATTATAGAGTTATACACTGACAGGTGTACGCCTACACCCCGTGCTCAGGTCGTGGCCATCTCGTAAGATGATGCCAAGGATATCCGGGACATGGTCATTAACCCCCCAAAGGCTTTAAGTGAACAAGACTGTTTAAACGAGCCGATAAAATTATTCAATTAACCATTCAACAATGTAAGATTTGATGCTCGATCAAGCGGTATTCTATATACCGTAACCCAAGCCCGTATAGGGAAAATAAGTTAAAAGTATTTACCTGAGTAAAGTATAAATCACAACTAGCAAGTGAAGGTAGCTTTTACTGGTTCTTCTTATTTTGGAACAAAGGTTTATAATAACCTATTAGATTTCTAACGGGTCTTTATTTAAGCTTAAGCTTAGACCGGCTAGTTTTTAAGGACGATACGGTTCAAACGCACGATTAAGCGAAGACCGGATAGAATGTGATTTAGACCCGACAAGTTTGAATACTTGTATAATATGGGTATACTAAATACATTCTGGATTTTGAGACAAAATGATAAGGTTTGACCCGTTTCGGTCAATTTATGCAAACTAGTTACATAAACCGAACCGAGCGCGAAAAGGGCGTTACGGGTAACCATAAGAGTCATATGCAAGTTCCCTGAGATAATATGGCTTAAATATGTTATAATATCAGTAAGATACCTTCTATTATACCCCAAATGAATTTAAACACAATTTATGCCTCCTAAGGGCATTTTGGTCATTTAAAAGATTATAAAAGAGTTAAATTAGAAATCTGAGTTACAGGTCTGGTTTATATAGTAAATATACTTAATTTAACATGTCATAACAGTAGGGTATGACCCATATATGAAATTTATCATTTAAAATCAAACTATGCTCCTTAGGGGTATTTTGGTAATTTCACCAGGGCTTAAAAGGTCAAAATTGGAAACCTGAGTTCAAAAACTTGGACTTACTGTTATTTTATAAAAATATACTAAAAACATCAGTAGGTATCAACCTTATATGTTTAATATGGTTATAGTACATACTATGCGTTAAAAACGCTTAAAATGCGATTTGGAGCCGTTTCCGGGTTTGTAAAAGAAAGCTGATATTCTTATAATTCCAGAATGCTCAAAATATTTTATTTATCAAATAAAATCAGTAGAAAAAGGTTTGGGGTCAAAAGGATTTATAAACTCATTTTATGGCTTAAAAGGGCAAAATCGGTATTTACCGAATTAAACTTAGAGACCTATGTTATGCTCAGCCAAAAATTAAATAAAAATAAATCTTCAAAAATCCCAAAATATTATATAACATCAGTGGGTAAAATGTTTGATATCAAAAAGTTGGTTTAATTGGGTTATATGCTAATTGCGCCGTTTAAGTAACATAAAGCTTTCAAATTACGATAATGAGCATAACTCTTAATCTAGACCTCAAACTGATATCAAATTTTTGGTGCAAGTTTATAAATTAGTAAAAAATGTTTCTACTCTTTCACTTTTTCAAAAATCACGTTTTATAGTCAAAAGGGCATAATAGTCACATTTAAGCATAAATCGGAAACATGCATATGAATCGGATAAGTATTGAACCAAGTAGTAAAATCTCAGAGAGTTAAACTTATATGAAACTTGGTCCAAAATATGCTCTAAGGCAGATCTCAAACATGCAAGAACGGATCAGAACTGATAGTCAAAGAAAAAGTCAATTTATGCGACTTTCGGTTCCGATTCGGGTTTAAACTGAAAATTGTCGAGATGAACATGTTGAGACATGTTCTTACATTAATTACCAAGTTATTTTAATGATCAAACAGGTTGCATGTACCCTACATTGCTAATCATGCTTAAATTTGCAAATAGTCATTCTGTTGACTTTTTAAGATAAGCTTTGACTCGACAATAATCATACTTAGAGTGGGAATCTGAAAATAACCTTTTAAGGGTTTGTTACCCACATAAATACCAACTTGTAGGTACTATCAATTTGAGAAATGACTGAGCAAATTTCGTTTAATCACAAAGTCAAACTAAATTTACGATGGTTTGACTTATGGATAATTAACTAGGCTAGAACGAATTTGAAAGAGTTATGAACACTTACAAGAGTCCTAATTAAGCTTAGAGATCACTAGAAAGTTGGCTTTATGTCCAGAGAGCTCCAGAGATGATCTTGTGAATTTTTGAAAATGCAAGTGTTGAATGTTTGCAACTACAAGTCCACTTTATAACAATTTTGATCACATTTGATGTTGCCATGTGAGTCTACTGAGGTTGTAAGATGAGTCCAAGTGTCCCTAGTTGCATGTAAACCCATTGGAGAGTCCCTTGTATCGATTACAGCTGGTTACAACTCGAATTCAGACCTGATAACTGGCATCTGCCAGTCTGCTGGGAAAACACCCCCGTCGCGTCGCGCGACGGGTCCTCGCGCTACGCGAGGGTGCTGCATCTCAATTTTTGTTGTTTTGTTGCATGTTCAGTCCCTGCACTTTTGTTATTCGATCTTTCTGACATTTTTATCATGCAAAGTCAGTGAAAACAGGTCTGGGGTGTCCTAGGGAGTGTGGCCATGCATTGGGAGGTCTTGAATGCTTGGAGAAAGCTTCCGAATCCAAGAATTATGATATTTACACTTTTAACCCTTATTCTTGGAATCTTTAATTTTATCTCAAATTTTGAATTGGATCCTTATGAAACTTTTATCAGATGTTCTTGTGGGTGTAATAATGTACTACAAAACTTTTGGGATTTATAAAAAGGTCTCTCAGAGGTAGTATTAACATGTTGACACTTTTATCCCTTCGTATACGAATTTGATCATATCTTTCTCATACGATGACGAAACTTTATGAAATTTTTACCACATATTCTAGTGAGTATATTTTACAATTACAAAGCTTCGGGTTTGCCAAAAGGTCACTCAGAGGTATACTTTCAACATGTTGACACGTTTAGCCCCTGTAGTTTGTAATTCCTCACTTTCTTTCATTTTCCGCTTTGTATGATCCATGATCTAATCGTTTAAGATTATAAACACCATGTAGGGTTATTGTAGGGCCTATTTATCCATTGTTGACACTTTGGACCCTTATATTCACATAGTTTCACTGTTTGTCAACTTTAGTCCCTCTAAAGTATGTTTTCACACATTCAAAGCCTATGACACGTGTCAATACTTTATTAGACGTAAATTTTCGAGGTGTTACAAGGGTTGGGCTCGCTACACCCAAATAGATCTACCGCTAATGACCCTCGGTCCTACAATGAGGATTAATGGCCTCCAGTTCTCTCCTACCCACTCACATGATCTAAGTAGTAACCATCCTTAAGCTAACCATACCATGTAAAAAAGTATTCGTAATCATAGTAACATGTATTTCACCCCCAAAGTATAAAAACTGAAAACAGTTAAGAGAAAAGGGGGACATGAACTCACAGAAGTGCGTCTCGAAATAGTCAATCCCAATCAACCTGCTGCGTGATGACCTACACGTACTAACTTCTATTAGACGGACGGCCGTGCCTTGGCTTAAGGTTTAACGTTTTTGGGAAATAGTTAGACAACTATTTCGTATTTACACTTCTTAATCATTGAATAAATATATTCCTTCCCAAGGATGGGGGTATTAATACATGTGCGTTTTATAATTCCGAAAATATATTTTTAAGTCTCACTTGAAAATATATTTTAATTCACTTGTCTAAACTATTATGTTTCCAAAATATACATATTTTTCCCAAAAATAGTATATTTTACTTCATACAATTTTCCAAAATAATACTTTATCAAAATACACATTTAAGAGTATTTTCCGAAAATACGCAAGTTACATTTTAGAGTTCGCGTTGTATAAACAATACCGATGTAACTTAAATATTTATTTGTGAGGGCGTTGGTATTATTTTGGAGTCGTATTTTCATGATATTTCCAAGTAATATTATTTTTACCCCAAAAATAATATATCTCTAGTTCTCAAAATAAACACGTAAGCACACAAGCGTCTTATTACGAAATATATATTCTCAATATATATTTAACAAGTTTTATTTACGAAAATCCACCTCCGACACTTGGTTATTTTGTAATAAAAATCGTGGTGAAATTTATATTTTGAAAACGAGTTAAAAATATATTTATAAACACTTGTTCACAAAAAATATTTCCAAGTGTTATTTTCTGGAAAAATTTCGCCATAGTCTCCTCTGTAAATGGAGGCGTCCACGCTTATTAGCGTATCATTTTCTTTAACATATAACACGTTAGATCTCTTTCAAATAACCAGCCTGACGTTTAGGCTTGCAAAATATTACTTTTATCGATTCAGTTTTAAAACACAAAACTGGGCTGTTTTCGGGTAATTTATTAAAATAGTTATCTTATTCCAAAAATTCCCAAATTTTTATAGAATGTCTTATACGAACCAAAAATTATTGTGTAAAAATATCGGGGTCCAAATCATCGCCAATATTTATAGAAAATCATTTTCCAGACCGAAATCAGATTTATCTTTCTCTAACCACAGTCCGCGGAATAATTCATTTAAAATTAATCGAAAGTCCAATTTACGAAATTCCAGTGAGAGAGTTACAAATACATCGGTGTTCATCAACAGTATAAATTTTATGATCTGACTCTACACAGAAATCAAGTTATGACTAAAAATATGACTCTCATTTACTGTTGTAAAAATGCAGCTTTAGCTGCTGTTACATAATGGTACTTTAAAAATAGTAAACGAAGTCCAAAAATTATGATTCTGGTTCCATTAGAACCGTATTTCATAATGACACGTTGTAGACTCAAGAAAATCAGTTTTTCGTTTAGTTATGACCTGTTTACAGCCAGTTAAAGTCGGCTGAAAATGCAAATCAGCAAGCTGTTTTTAGTTTAAAGGTTACTAAAACGCACCCATACGACCACCATACTTTCTAATAACGATTAACATCAGGCCATAAGCCATTTACAGCATGTTTTGTTTATTTATTTCAGATTTAACATGTATTCATCATCTTTTAACACTACCTCATCTCTTTATCCAACCTTCATCCTTTATGTTCAAGATTAGTTTAAGTTCTTTAGAGTTCTTATGCTTTTGATCTTTAAACACTATTAACCACTTAAATAACCAGTAAAACACATGGATCTAAGTGCTTACCACTAGCACAAAGCTAGGAGAGTTCAAGTGTAGAAAAGTGGCGGTTAATAGCGAATGGAGAAGGTCCTTCAACTTCCGAGTGCACCAAGCTTCGTTGTTGATCCTATTGCACCTTGTATGTATGAGAAATGGCTAGAAGGAAACTTGATGGTGGTGATATGGTGGTGGTGTGGTGGAGCCGTGAGGGTGTAGGAGGGAAGGGGAGAAGATGAGTTAGTTGATGTGTGTTGGATGAAAGAGAGTGATGAACTCTCATGTATACTTATAGTCCAATTAATATGAATGTCCATCATGTATTGTGTTCTAATATCCTCCAACATAATCTATTACTTTAATAAAATATCTTGGGGGTTTGTCCCCACTCCACAAAACCATAGGAAAGGGGGGTAAGGGTTGGGTGGTGTAATGGTTAGTTAAGTTCTAGTTAGGTTCCAAAGGTATTAATTAGAGTATTATGTGTGTAGTATAATACAAAGGGTGTTAGGGTGTTCGGGGTCCCTAACTCGCTCAGAAAAGTATAAACAATGTCATTGACAATATTTTTAGGTTCCGGGTAAAGTCCGGTTGTTCGGTTGGATACTGATCCGTTAAAGTGCTAAATAAGCATTTAAAGTGTCGTTAATATTTGTTTTAGTGACACAATGAATTCCCGACACTTTGGAAAGTGTCTAGTATTATTTTCCCATGTTTTTGCACTTTACTAGTTAGCTTAAATGCTGAATTTTATATTAAAGTGCAGAATTTTGTAGTTAGTGCATGTTTTAGGCACATCCGGTCACTATAACTACCACCTAGTGACGCAGTTTAACAATCCTCACCTCCCTACACTCCCTACTAGTGTAGTAAACTATTCCCGGCTCATATTGGCCTTAGAGACAGTACCTGTCTGATGCTGGCTATGTCAGCATGTTTACTGGGTTATCCGTTCTTTGTGCTACTGTGCTTTTGTGCATCAAGTTTGTCACTATAGTTCTGTGTAAATAATGGAGTGACAGCAATAAAGTATGATGCATGAGCATGTATGTATCAGAAATCAAGTAGCAGTTTAATCACAACTGTAAGCAAGCACAGTAATTTAGCATTAATTAAATATTAATTAATTCGTACGGATACCTGGTTTGGTGAGGGTTGTCACACTCCAGCTGGCTTTTTATTAATTGGCTGTCACATTAGGTTACCTGAAACGTGTTTTAAAAACATTTGTCAGTCGAAAATACTGGTGAGTGAATCCCAGTTTAATCAAGTCTAAATAAAAAGTCACAGTGAACAGTATTGAGAGCGATCACATTGTTTATGTCTACACAATTACTCCATTTGGTACTATCAATTCACTGACTTGTGGGTCATATTACCCATTGGCTAACTCATTGTCCAATGGTAACGTATTGTCATCCCGACTTACTACTCACAGTGTAGTACATTTTTTATACAAAACCCCAACATACCGGCAGTAATTGAAGAACTACAAAGACTCAATCACTGCTAAATTTCATAGTAAAATATTTAAGGTTTGGTAAAACATTATCAAAAAGAGGATAAACTCACATTGCTATCTTAGGCTTCTTGTAAGGTTTTCCTGGATATAATCTATAATTTATACAAATGTACATTGGTTAGTTTTCCTGGATATAATCTATAATTTATACAAATGTACATTGGTTAGTATCATAACCCTTTTGAAATTATTAATGATACCCTCCCCGAGACGGCATTCCAACAACTACGTCGGGCAGAACCACGACAGTTGTTACGGAACCCTAAATCAATCGGGCAGCGTAACTATTACGAAACTAGGGTTATAATACTTACAACGGAGCAGAACCTCGCTAATTAGGGGTATAATACCCATGTATTATAACTTTCCTACAGAAATTGTGATTTGAGATTGAAATGTGAGCGACGAAAAACGTAAACTGATGAGTTCTATATATAATGCTGGATTCTGACTTCCAGGCGGCCCGCGTAAGATAAGGCTAAGCCTTACGCGGCCCGCGTCAACCATCTGGTCAACATATAGCTTGTCGCGGTCATCCTCTAGACCGCCACGATGTCGACACGTGTCAGCACCGGATGTCTCCGCGTTTCATGATCTCTAGCAGCCCACGTAACTGTAAGCTTAAGCTTACGCGGCCCGTATCAACTTAAGAAGTCAACGAAGTCCGGTCTACACCCTTATACCGCCCGCGTGAGTTGTTGTGGTGGGTCTACGCGGCCCGCCTCAACTTAACATTTTCAGATTTTTAATTTATTTTATATATTATAACGTATTTCGGGCTCGGTTTTCACATATGGGTTATATTTCAAGACATATAAGGGTATTTTAAAATATAACAGGGTGTCGGAATTATTATAAGGGCGTTGGTTTTACTGAGGGTTGTTACAACTTTGACATCTGTTCTTGGGTTTCAGGTCGATCGGATAAGGTATCGTATCAGTGATCAGGGTTAAAACACTTAGGACGGAGCAGAGTTTAGGGTTTCAGGGTATCGGGTATAATAGCAATAGAGCAGAGCAGAAGAAAGCGAGAGAGAAATGAAATTGAAAAGTTGTGAGCACTGAAAGAATGCAGATTCACGTCCCTTAAATAGCCAGAATTTAAGCTCGTCGTGTCACGCGACCGGATTGTGTTATCACCTTCGCGTAGCGCGAAGGTACTAGCTAGGGCTTAGGTGGCCTTAGTCACTACTGTAGACCTGCCAGTTGGCTGCCAAGTGTCCCTATCGAATATAGGGGTGTCACGTCACGCGACCAATACATACTAACATCATCGCGTAGCGCGACGGGGTAAAAATCTAGATTCCCTTGTTTCACGTGCCGGTTCTTGTTGTATGTGTTTGGATTCTCAGTTATGGGTCGCTTGTGGTGTTTGGCGAGGGTTGTTACATAATGAGGAAAACCCCCCTGTTATATTTTGGTGCCTTAAGTGGTATTCCTCTGACCTCCCCGAGCAAAACACGAGGAAGGTGGTGATGTAGAGGATTGGGGAAGGGGATCCACACCCCACAGCCTAAATGTTATCCCCCTCCAAGTAGTTACAACTCCCCTTGTGAGAGAAAAAGTGACATTCCCTACCCCTAAGTATGTTAGGAGGGTACATTTAGCTCTTGTGTACTCGTAACCCCCAATAATCCCCTTTTACCCCAACATAACCTCCCATAACATATGTGTATAGTGGATAACCCGTTTCAATTTTATATATATATTATGTATGTATAGGGTTGAGAGAGAAATCAAAACAAAACCCCGCTATCACCATCACGCGCAGCCCATACCCCCCCCCCCAACATAACCCCAGGTGTCACACCCCAACCGATAGCGGAAACATCGGAGTGTGACGAAAACGATATTGCAAGAGACTTCATAACTACTAATTGTGACAATATTTAGATAACTCAATTTCATTTCAGCCTAAAAAGGCAAGTACATTGTTTGAAATGGAAAGTACAATATGTTGGCAAATAAACGTAACAACATGAAACAAAATACATAAATTAAAGTCTAGGTGTGCTTCTAATCCACACTAAATATGATTCTTCGATCATCATCAACTAGTTTCCTGCAACATGTCTTAAAATAAAATCAACAAAGGTTGGCGAGTATACAAGTTTGAATACATATCATAATCGTGTCTAAAAGTTGTCTCATATCCAACATGGTAAATTGCGTACATTGATTATTATCGTACTAGCATGTGTTAACCATATGTCAAACCAAAGTATACCGCAATCGTTCGCACCCTTGTCGCCGAAACGACAAGGTCGTAGTTAGTTTACTTAACAATACCACAAGAATACGGGTGTTGTGTTAATCCTATAGCGCTATAATTGTTAAGGGAGGCTAGCAAAGTTAAATGAGCATATTGAACACAAGAATAACCTAGCATGTGATAACAAAATATAACAAGTATCATGTTTGTAACGGATAGAGTTTGTATATAAACAAGTTTAATCGTGACATGTGATTTGTAATAGTGTGTACATGTTGCACCCAAAGCGTGTAAAACGGAAAATGGGATCGAGTATCTCACGGTTTGCGTAGTAATTTCCACGAATGTGAGTTGATGCGTTTGAGTGATTAGAGAATCGCGGAGTTATCCTACAAGGATGAACGAGGCGTATGAGTTCGATGGAGTTTGGATTCGGAATGCAAAATTGATGTACTGCAAAGTACATATGTTTATAATGTATATTTTGGTCAGTTTTTAGGTATTTTGAGTCTAGTTTAGGTTAGAATTTCGATACTGCTGACGTTAAGCTATGATTTCAGGTCCCGTTGCTTAAAGTAATGAAAAACGAGTCAAAACGAGCAGTTTAGAGGAAAAACGGGATTTGAATGTGAGTCGGAGAGCTGAATGAACAAAGAAAAAATAAAACTGCAGATAAGGGGCTGCCGCCATACGCGTCGCCCTAGGGCCATACCCGTCGCGTAGCGCGACGGGGTCAAATACGTAAAAAAAAATTGTTCTTTCGGTTAGGTTTTGAGGAGATGTTCTTTTGGGTATATATACGAAGCGAAGCTACCGTCTCAAGGGAGAGACGAATTTGTGAAGTCGAAAAGCTTAGTTTGGAGATTGAAGTGCTGCGTTTGAAGAGTTTGGATCATAGGAATCATTCGTTCGAGTTCGGTTTGAAGATTGAAGATTTGCACGGGTTTTTAGTTCCTTGTTTGTTTGATTTCTCTCTTTCCAAAACTTGTAACCATGAATTCTTGTTTGGATAACCTTGTTTTACTTTCACTGATTAACATGCTTGGCTAAACGCTTAAACTGCCTAGACTACGATGAATGGATTTGAATAAAGTTTGAACCTTTTTAGTTAAATGCATGTGTTTATGGATTAATTGTGTTTTGTAAGAGGTTTGGTTTATTTATTTGGTGTGTATGCGTACTGTAATTTGGTTAATTGTTATCTATTGCTTCGTGTGAATCTAGGTGGTTCTCTGCTACGGAATAGGTTCATGCTAGATCTTTGACCTAGTGTCTTTGACCTTTAGGGTGAATTGGCCAATAAACCTTAGAAGTGATAGTTAATAATTTGCTAGATTTCAGTATTCTACTAGTCCTTATAGCTGGAAGGTGCAGGGCTATTGGTAGGTCTTACCCGACGAATTGCTTTAGACAGTCTTTGGAAAAAGTCGTGCCTTAGTTACCCCATCGGTTTATTAGTCTATGAAGTCAAGTTAAGAAACTAAAACTACCCTAGATCTATAATTAGAAAAGAGTAGGTCAATATTAGGGTACTTACACAATAATTAGATAACCGGAAGGAAGTCTAATAACCGGTAGGATTAACAGCCTAGGTAGTACCATAAGTTTTACCTCGAGAAGGGTTGAGGGGCTTAGTTGGTGTCTTAATAGGTTTAGTATCACAAGATCTCGGTTCCATAAAACATGCGGTTAACTTAATTGGTAAATTCTTAAAACCAATCCAGGATTCTAGTCTAGGTAGTCTTCACCATCATCTAAGAACAGTCTTCATATTAGTTCGTATTTGCATAGTTCTAGTTAATAATTAGTTTGATAAATTTCCTTAGAAGTTCAGTACCCCCCCCCCCCCCCAAAACAATGAAACAGTTTGAGTCGTGTCTGTCAGAGTCTGTTAGAGTTTAGTTAGCGTAATTAGCAGAGTCTCGTGGTTCGATATCCTGACTTCCTTAGGTCGTACCACAGTGATCGGTACACTTGCCGATTGTGTGGTTTAGGTCGAGTCTAGATTTAAAGCTTTTTAGTGTCTAGCTTAGAGAGTCTAAAGTAATTAATTTTAGTAGTCTGTTTAGCACACATCAAAAATGCAAGATGATTATTTAGTATCAAAATACATAAAACTCGTCTTGACGAAATTCCTGAATTTGGACACCATCGTGTAGTGTTCTTTATAGGCGCAAGTTTGCCTATTGGAAGTCAAAAATTACGAGGAGTTTACATCAAGATACATTAACCATATTCATCTTGACATCAAACCATGGATTGGTTAATGTCTTAGGTTTGGTTAATTTATTTATATGTATATATAATTTATATATTTATATACTTTGTTAGTAGTCTAAATGTTAGGTTAGTTAAATATGGTCATTCATGGAGGTAGGATGATTAAAATATTATAGAGGATGAAGAGTGCTCCCTCAAATTTACAGATAAATAGTAACATTTTCTCTACTCTACTCACAACCACTTCCAACCACCTACAATCACTTTTCATAATATAAAAAGCCCACTCACAGAATTTGGGGAAGGATTGTGAATGCTCTAACGTGTATTCTAATACCATTTTGCATAAGAGTTCAGACCTGAATTTAATAGCCTACACCCTTATGTGATCTTTCATGTCCCCTTAATATATCTTTTTCTCTTTTTTAGGCCCCTTTTATTTACACATCCCTTATATCTTATTATACGGCCCATATAGAATGTTTTCTAATAGGAAAATGCGCAGGGAATGTTTTTTGATTTAATAGTATACGGCCCGTATAACGATATACGACTCGTATACATTTGTATATGATCAGTAAAACGTATACGGCCCAATGGATTTATTTTGTGAGGTTTTACCAAACTTTTTGGGTTTTACCGCATGGATACGGGGCGGATAACTGTATACGGGCCGTATATAAGGTTGTTTTTTCCATTATCCCATTTTTTCCAATAAAAACACAATCATTCTAGGGTTTCTAAACTCTTCATCACCTTTAACAATGTCGATAAACGTTGATCGGAACACGCCGCTTAAATCGGAGCACAAGTAGATTAACGTTACCGATCAGTCCGTTGACGGAAACCTTAGCGATCGCAGAGAACTTCGTGTTGGTTATTTATTGATTCTGCTAGTTATCGGTGGGGATGGGTACAGAAACCACCAAAGGTGATAATGGATTGGTTACAGTAACCACTAGCAGAAGAACCCGACACGTCTTCTATGATGACCCGAAACATTCCGAATAACTAGCAGAAGAACCCGACACAAACAAGTTCTCCATAGTTTGTTATTCCGATCTCTATTCGGTCATCTTTCCAAACTACAACAGACGATAACTTTAAAGTTCTCTCTAAAATATGCAACTGAGACCGCCTTGTTAATTTCAATGAAGCAATGAAGATTGAATGTGCAAACCACAACCGTCTTTGATCTGGAATTGGAGAACCGTTGTGTATTTGCTTACTGATCTGTAATAGGAGAACCGTTGTGTATTTGCTTAAGGTGTTTTGATAGGTTGAAAAGGTGAATGATCTTGAAAGATTTGTTGAAATCGAAGAAAAGAGTAAAAAAGATGATATGATTATCTAAAGAAGCGCTTTTATCATGTGTCATATGATTGTCATTCCGAACAAACACCACTAAAGATGAGTTGGTGTTGAACCAAGAATATGAAGATCACGGTGCAAGATCTTTATATATCATGTCATCGACCAACTGCTCGAAATCCATTTCAAATAAGTGATGATCCGAAACATTCAAGAAAGGATTGGAGGTGATTTCTACTTTTAATAAGCTGTCACAGTTGTCAAATTCGTTGCGTGCATTTATATTATTGAGACAACAACAGATAATGAACGGATTGTTGGACTTCTTGTTCCAAATGCAGCTGTAGGATACAAACCGTAATCGTTTGTGACTATGGGAAACACAAGTTTTCTTTTTGAGCTTAATGGATATCCGTTATCTCAACGCTTCTCCTTACATTACTGATCTGGAATTGGAGAACCGTTGTTATTTTAGTGCTTCTCAATCAGATATTATTTATTGAAACATAACTGAAACAGTTGGAAAAAAAACTAAACCAAACCACTAGCAGAAGAACACACACGATAACTTTAAACTTTATATTGTGTGAATTGACTAGGAAAGGATTGGAGGTGATTTGTACTTTAAACTTTATATTGTGTGAAAAACCAACATTCCTTGAACCATTCTAAACCCTAGCTAGAAACAAACCAACAAAATCCAAATACTGAAAAACATCAGCAACCATTTTTCCTTTTCCTTCAATTTCGAGAACTTTCTCCCTAACATGATAAAAGCGCTTATTTTGCTACTGGTTTTATAAGTCAAAGTTAACTTTCAGATTCAGGAAGACATGTCGGCTTCTGTACCCATCCCCGCGTTGATAGCTTCCGTTTTATTATAGTCATACGACACGGCTTTTGTTCTTCAATCTTTGTTACTTGTTAATGTTTTATTTTTTTCTACTTTTAGAAAGGTTTGACCACCTCACGAATGTAATAAAGCGGAACATAATCCCAGATTGTATAGAGAAGCGCTTTTATCATGTGTCATATGTTGGACGGAATATATGGATGGAAAGCCCGCATAATTTGTTTTTTTATAACGAGTTGACGTTACCCGCGCGTTGCGGCGGGATGTTGGTTATGAAAACCATTATCATGACTATATGAGATACAAAAATTCTTAATTTTGGAATAAGTTATTATAATATATGTACTACTTCGTTATAAAAGTTGTTCTTGTAGAAACTTTTAAATTTGGTTGATAAAAGGCTATTTCGTGAAGTATCGTTTCCTTGCGCAACTTCTCTCTATTCAGCCGTGTGCCAATGAATGTGTCTTTCCAAGGCCTTCTCATGCTACATATTCTTGTTGCAAATCGGGCAAATGCCCGATTGCTCTTTGGTGTTAGTGGGCGTTTTGTTATGGAACGACGGTTGAGATAATCATTAATAAAATTAAAAAAAAATAGGTAAATGTGTTTTAAACTATTTAATATTAATATTACTCATTAACTTCCATACACAATGTGCCACGTACTGGTCATTAATTCCCATTTTGAGCACACAAAGATTCAGGCTAAAATGTGTCAACCATCATCCAAACCCAACACCTCATCCACACCTGATTACATCTCACATAAACCATAAAGAATACCATCTCTTTTTTAATATCTCTGGTTTTTAGGCATAAACATTTTACCGTCATTTAACCATAGAGTTCTATCTTTGCTTTCTCTCACTTCAAATACTCTAATTATACGTATATATGTGTTGAGATTTTGTTATAATTGTGAAATTCTGATTTTCATTGTTTTGATTTCATGTTTTTCTTGTTCGATTTGGTACCCAAAGGGTGGAATTGGAATAATGTGCTCAATTTAGTTTCGTTTCACGAACAGGTGTGTATTGAATTAATTTATTTTTGGTTGAAATTGACTGGATTTTGAAGGTAAAATAGAAACATGCCTATGGATTCATTCCTTTTAATATACTTCCTTAATTCTTCTCGCAAAAAAAAAAAAAAGAAACCCTATAATAACACATTATACACACTCTCTTCTATGTCTTATGTTTGAAAAAAAAATTGTTGTTGCAACTTGTGGTGTAAAAAAACAGGAAAAATGTGTTGTTCATGCAATTTATCGGTGGTAGTCGGCAAGCGAGCGTTCAGATGGTGTTAATCGTCGGCAAGCCAGGTACAATCTGTTGTTGCAACTTGTAGTGTAGGGAAAGAAAAAGAAAAACTTGCTGTTGCAAATAGAGGGACGAAAGAGTAGGGAGGGAATAATGATGATTGACATGGTTTTTTTGTTTGATTAGTAGGGGTTGATTTTCTGGAGAAGACGGTTGAAGATATATCACACCGCTTCATGTTTTAAATCTGGAGAAGACGGTTGAATTATATAACACCGCTTCATGTTTTAAATTTTAAGGTGGCAGTTACATATGTGAACCGAAGCGGCATATTTGTTATGTGAACCGAAGCGGCAACCAACGCAAGTATCGTATATGTATTTGTTGTTAACCAACGTGTCTCAGTTAGTATTTGTGTGTAAAATAAAGGGGTATCTCGTAATCAAAGTGGTATTTGTTAATCAAAAGGTATGTGTGTTAAACAAATGTGTATTTATTAATCAAAGGGGTATGTCTTAATAAAAGGGATATATGTGTTAAATAAATAGGTATGTCTTAATAAGGGGGTATGTGTGTTAGACAAATGGGTACGTGTTGCTTTTTGTATGTAGTTTTTTAAAAGTCGCGACTTTTCATTATAGAGAGGCAACCTTTGTACTAATAATAATTAAGCAAAGAGGTATGTATGTGTAGTGTTTTAAAAGTCGCTACTTTTCATTTTAGAGAGGCAACCCAAGTTGTTAAGCAAATGGGTATGTATGTATAGTTTTTTTAAAAGTCGTGACTTTACATTTTAGAGAGACAACCATTGTACTAATAATAATTAAACAAAGGGGTATGTATGTGTGATGTTTTAAAAGTCGCGACTTTTCATTCTAGAGAGGCAACCCAAGTTGCTTTTTGTAGGGATATATAATTTTACAGACGATTTAGAGAAACAGAGAATACGTTACGAGATTCTTCGAGAGTTAGAAAAGGAGAAAATACGGAACGACAAGGGTGCTGGTCTTTTCTCCCACGTCTTTATCAAATGATCTGTCACGTGTGATTGGCACGTGTGATTATCAAATGACAAGTTCAGGGGTCTAGTCCTAGCTAGTCCTCAGTTATGTCTCATTGCATTATGACAATATTGACAGGGGTGACTTCATCTGTCCAAGTTTGAGAACCTGTCCAGCTATGTCTTATTGAATTATGAACTGTCTCGTGTGATTGACACCTTAAACCCCTTATATACTTTGAGAAAAATCCAATTTTCGAGGCATACAGGCCGTATAAGATTATACGGCCCGTATACCATATTCGTATACATTGTATACGACCAGGTAACTTATTTTCACATGGTGTATACGGGCCGTATAAAGTTATACGGCCCGTATAGAATTAAATAAACTGACAAAGTCTGTTGGCACAACTTTTTGTCAGTTTATTTAATTTTATACTGGTCGTATAACTTTATACGGACCGTATACACCATATGAAAATAAGTTTTTTTCATGTGTTATTATTAAGAATTTTTTTATTGTTTGCATTTTCAAGTCCTACTATCATCACTTTCAATTTTGTTGATACTTTTAAGCTCAAATTATCATCATATTAAATTGTCATATTTATTATTTGTGGGACATGATGTATTTGATCAAACTAGTTGCCAAATGGACCATACTTATTTTGTATACAAGTGGATGTGCCTACTCAGAAATGGATTGGCACTGGTATTTGAAGGGGCTGGGAAATAGGTATGTAGTTATTAGATAAAAGAAAATGTATACGAGTTGTTGTTATGTGTATGTATGTAAGGTTCATATTTTGACAACATTAGTTTTTAGGTCTTCCTCACAATTAAGGGGAATTTTCATAACCAATATAACAAAATGAGTGTATCAAATGGGAAATTAATAATTAAGAAGAGCTACACACAAACGATTGGCTAAAAGGTGTGCGTGTGAGGTGGTGGTAGAATCGCTTAAACCATTTGTAGGATTTAGAAGGACAAGAGAGAGTGAGAGTTGGAGCGATCGGGAAATAAATAATAATGAACATATGGTTTGTTTTTCTTTCCTTTTTATATTTACTTTCGATTATGAGTTCAGGATAAAAGAAAAAAGAGTTGTTTTATTTTATAATAGAGATAATTTAAAATAACAAAAGTATATCAACACCTTTCTATTTAGTTTCTTTTAGCTTTTTAGTTGTATAGACATGTAAATGTACAAGAGATGAGAGATCTTACATATAACAAATAGGTAGTTGATGTCTTTTAGCCAATGATCTCTCTAATCAAGTTATGGAAGGCTTGTATTTCTCTTAGGAGATTGAGGTTCAACTCTCACTTGGTACAGAGTGATGCACTGGTGAACAATGAAAAGACACCCAGGGAAACTTGGGTTCGATCCTTAAGCCAAACGGGTTTTACCGGTAATTTCACCGTCGTGCCTACAGGCGGGTGGGTTACCGGGTTTTCCCCAGAAATGGTGGTGGAGTCGGGTTACTCTTGCAGTACTTCGTTTAGTCCATTGGGTGCCTTGAAAGTACTCGGGATTAATTATGTTGGCCGTTAAAAAAACAGTTATCATCAATCAATCAATCGTACCCAGTAAATTCCACAAATAACAAAGCTACTGGTAGGGTCTGGGGAGGACGAGATGTATACATACCTTACCTCTATCCCTAGGGATAGAAAGGCTACTGTATTATTAAGTGTTCAAGTGCGTTAGAGACTTACAGTAGATGTAAAACAATATCCGTTCAAGTGTGCTTGAATAGCTTGTAAAATAGTTACATAGGTTGTATTTAGTATTTAGAGCTAAGCTTCTTTTAATTATACGTAAATCGTAAGTGGTTGTATATAGAATTCCTTATATATATTTACTAGGTTATAATCCCGTGTATTACACGGGTTGAATAAATGTAATTTTATATATTAAATTAAAACAGTTATTTTTTAAAAATCTCGTTTATTACACGAGTTGAACAAATGTAATTTTATATATTAAATAATAAAAAATTATATCTCTAAGAACCCCATGTATTGTAGTGAATAAATATAATTTTATATACCAAATAATAAAAATATGTGTATTGTACGGGTTGAATAAATATAATTATATATACTAAATAATAAAAAAAAATTATATATTTAAAAACACTGTGTATTACACAGGTTAAATAAATGTAGTTTTGTATAGTAAATAATATGCTATTTGTTTCGCTTAAAAATCATAAATTTGGTTCGGTTTAATTCGAATCAATTCACAAACTTGGTTAAGTTTAATTCGAATTGATTAGAACCCCAATTTGAAAAATAAAAAATAGAATTATATTATTAGCTTCTCTTCCTAATTAGTGTTTTTTTTTAAGTTTGATCTAATGTCTAATAAGTTATTTTGTATATTTTGTTTGTACTTTAAATTGTTTATATGAGCGTATTAATGTTATTTTAAGTTTAAGTTTATTGTTTTCTGTTATTATTTAAAAAAATATCTTTAATTTATAACTTAAATTAGAAAAAATAGAATTATTCTATCCGACATTCAAAGTAAGATAAGATTTAATATTAATTAATTGATTATTTATTATTTAATTAATTGATATAAGATAAGTATGAAAAGACAGGAAATTACAAATGTAGACGTCTTCAATAAATGACACGTGTCACTTATTGGTTTCTTTTATTATAGTAGATAGATTTTATCATTTTAATTTGTCTTTAAAAAGTAACAAATAAAATGCCAAACTCTTAGTACATAAAACGAATGCCACGAGGAGTTCCTTGTGATCGGTTTTTTTAAAACCAAGGAAACAATCAAAATTAAAGTGTCAAATTCTAACAAACATTTTTTAAACAATCATATTTTCTTTCTTTCCTATTTAGTTAGAGGATTAAAAGCGTTTGACAATAATATTAGAGCGCCCGTAGTGGGGCGATTTTTATAAAAAAAATTCAAAAAAACCGCCGAAACACGCCCTCAGCCCATTACGGCCCGGCGTTTTCGGGTGTTTTTCGAGCCAAATTTTGTTTTGACATTTTTTGAAACACGCCGAAATGGAAAATGTTTGGCCAATCAGATGAGGGCATGTGGGTTAGAGATGGAATGTGGGGTTTGATTTGGCCGGATTTTTGAGATTTGCCGGAATTTCAGCCGGATTTTTGAGTTGCAGGTCCGAAGAAGAAGGGATGGAGGTCACGAAGAAGAAGGGTTTGAGTTGTGGGGTTTGTGGGTTGTTTTAAAACTTTGCTCTTGACACATTAGGCCCATGTAGCTTTAAACTTCAATTTCTTTAGTATTTTAAGTTTCAAAAATGCTATATCAGTCCCTAAAGTTTTGTTTATTAAATGTCTTATTTGAATCTTTTATAAAACTTAAAATTTTGCAATGTAATTTTTTAGTATTGTATTTTTTTTTAATTTAATGAAGTGTTTTAAGTTTTTAATTTAAAAAAAATTAAATAATTGTGTAATGATTGGATGGGGCGTTATTGGGCATTATTCCACTACGCCACTTTTGCAAAAACGCCCAATAATGCCCCCATGCTGACTGGACTGCCACATGGCAGAAAACGCCCCATAGTGGGGGCATTATTCATCAAACCACTACGCATGTTCTTATGTTGATTTTGAACATGACATTCATCTTTATCCAAAAATATACTTGAGTTTTTCTTTTTCTTTTTTTTCTTTTTTTTAAAATTTATTTTATGTGGAATCGTTACTACCGATGCAAAGGATGTTGAGATATAAAGGAAGTTGGCCGTTGGCGTGGGTACAATGTTGAAATAACATGTGAACGAATAATTAAAATAAGTTACTATTGCTTTCAAAGAAATACAATACCTAAAAACAAAGTTGACGTGTCTACACCCTAAAATAATATATCAAGCCGTCAATTTTTAACTGGTTACTATTATCTTTCTGCTAGTCTTTTAGATTGATTTTTGTGTATTTATAAAATGTATTTGAAATGTTCTTAGGAAAAACTATGTTATAGTTATTATAAATTTAAAGTATTAAAAATGTATATTTTATTACAATATGGGGGCGTTTAATACATAACCAATTTGATGTAAAGAAATGCAAGAATTGCAGGGCCGGCTCTTGGGCCGGCCAACCCGTGCCGCTGCTCGAGGCCCAAATTTTTAAAGGGCTCGAAAGGTTTTTATAAGCTTTTATATATATAGTAAATTAAATATTTAATATACGCATTCATTTACTATGGGTAAAGTTCTTGGTGATGGAGTGGAAAAAAACATTTTAAGATAATGTAAAGGTCTCAAGTTCAAGGTTTGGTTCCCCCACTAAGGTCTTATTTTTTTATTTCATTATCTCTTACCATAATTTTGGGCTCAGTATTTTTATTTTGTCCAAGGCCTAAATTATTTTGAGAGTTTTCGGAGACGACTCTGAAGAATTGCATCATCATATGTAGCCAGAGAGGGAAAAAATGCATATTTAAAGCAATAGATACAGTTGTTATCTGTATACTTTTCACACTTATCTGCTTAAACTCGTTCTATTTACAATATAAATATAAATATAAATATAAATATAAATATAAATATTTGTATACTGTTGTACTTTGAGATGTTTTATAACTTACAAATGAAAAAAAAAATACTTTATTAATATCAAATAAAAATAACCATTTAACACTCCCTATATCTTGCACATGCACTCTAATTAGTAAACATATATCGATAATTGTAAACTAGGTACTTGCCCCGCTTGTTATGGCAGTACATTATCACAAGCATTTGATGAGTATAGCTTCCGTTATTAGTAACGTTTTTGTGTTATAGTTAATCACTAAACAAATATACTTGAATACTCGTTTTTTTACAATATCGTAGCTTCGTAATCAATAAAAGTTAAGTTTGGGATTTCACTCTCAAGTGTAATGCCATTAAGGCTAGGAAAGAAACGTGGCTTGAAGTGATTATAATAAATTTGGCAAAAATAAAATCTAACACCTTCTAATATCTTTTAAATTTGATCAAGGACAACAAACCAAAAAGAAGTACTATAGACATGAAGTTAAAAATGTAACTATTTGTAATGTAATTTGTAATGTAATTGTAATATTATTATACCAGGTTATAAACATGTGCATTAAATTATGTTATAAAGCAAAAACAATATAATGACATAATTTATAAAAACATTTGATAATAATTGACGTACTATACGACACTTCACAGTTTATACAACCTACTTGAATTTATAAAAAAATATCCGGTCTATATTACCTATTACCTATATATTAAAAATACAATCGAATGAACAGTAGGTCAGTAGCTACCTATATATTAAAAATAGAATCGATTAAAAATAGAATCAAATGAACAGTAACATCACTACGGGATGAGCAAATGGTATCGGGTATCGGTATCGGTATCAAATTTACCAAACCGGGTGTATTTTCAGTACCGGTTCGACATCAGTATTCACCGGTTTTTACCCTCAAATACCGGTGTCGTACCAGTACCGACCGGTACCGAACCATACCATACCATACCATACCAGGTGTATTCAGTACCGGTACCCACTTTTGGGGATTTCGGTAACGGTATTTTCCGTACTCGTTGGTACCGAGCTCATCAAATCATGTAGTAATGCAAGTAATTGCACCGTTTAGATTACTTTTTATACACACACCTATATATTAAAAATAGAATCGAATGAATAGTAACATCACTAAGGGATGAGCAAATGGTATCGGGTACCGGTAGCGGTATCAAATTTACCAAACCGGTTCGGCACTGGTATTTACCGGTTTTTACCCTCAAATACCTGTATTTATTGATTTTTACCTTCAATTACCATACGGTATTGTACCGAGCATTTCCAGTGCCGGTACCTAATTTCGAGGATTTTCCGGATTGGTACTTTCGGTGTCGTTACCGGTACCGAGTTCATCCATATTTTAACGTGTTAGCACCGTAATAACTGAACTGAAAACAACCGAATTTCCAACGTGTAGGACATGTGGGTCCTATTATTATATATTAGGTTATTTAAAATCATTTTTTAGGACGGAGTGACTATGCTTACCACGTCATTTTTATTTATGTTTTGATATTCAGTATATGCTTGCCGTTGCTGACACGCGTTTTGCAGACATTGGGTCCCCGCCGCAACGCGCCGGCGGAAGATAACTAGTTGTTTTAATTTGTGATATTTATTAAACTAGTTAAATTTTCGACCGCGCGTTGCGGCGGGGACCCAATGACTGCAAAACGCGTGTCAGTAACGACAAGCATATACCGAATATCAAAACATAAATAAAAATGTCGTGAAAAGGATAGTCAATCCGTCCTAAAAAACGATTTTAAATAACCTAATATATAATAATAGGACCCACATGTCCTACACGTTGGAAATTCGGTTGTTTTCAGTTCAGATATTACGGTGCTAACACGTTAAAATATGGATGAGCTCGGTACCTGTAACGGCACCGAAAGTGCCGATCCAGAAAATCATCGAAATTAGGTACCGGCACCGAAAATGCTCGGTACAATACGGTATGGTATTTGAAGGTAAAAATCAATAAATATAGGTATGGTGCTAGACCGGTGTCGAACCGAAAGTAACGATTCTGAAAACGCCAAAAGGTGGGTATCAAATTGGTACCGAAAATGATTTGGTATAGTAAATTTGGTACCGATACGATACCGGTTTGATTACAGGATTTGATACGATTTGCTCATCAATAATCTAAATATCCAAGTTAATTTTACATGCTACAATTCATTCATTACGTAAAAAGTAAAAAGACAAAAAATAAAGCAAAATAAGTTGTTGTGTATATAAAACCTCATTCAAACGAAATACAGTTTACTTACTCTGTGTATGAAAAGTAATCTAAAATGTGCAATTACTTGCATTGGTACGTTGCTACAGGATTTGATGAGCTCGGTACCAACCGGAAAATACCGTTACCGAAATCCCCAAAAATGGGTACCGGTACCAAATATATCTGGTACAGTACGGCTTGATACGGACGGTACTGGTACGACACCTGTATTTGAGGGTAAAACCCGAAGAATACCGGTGCCGAACGGATACCGAAAATACACTCTGTTTGGTAAATTTGATACCAGTACCAGTACCCGATACTATTTATTCATTTATTTTTCTATTAGTTTTCATTGAACACAATATTTAAATTTATTATTACTGTTCAATTCGTTTTCTTTTTAATTAATACTAGTTGATGCCCCGCTCGCGTTGCGGGGCGATGGCCGAATAATTCTCAATCAATTTAAAAAACACTATTCTAGTTTTGTTAGGAAAAAAACTAAAACGATGACAAGACCGTAGTTCTGAGCTCATGGCAAAACTGTAGTTTGTCAGGATTAATGAACGAGTGTTAGGCAGCTCCTTGACATGGAAAAAAATTAAATCCAGTCAACAAATTAAAAATACGCTTTTATAGTTTTGTTAAAAAAAAACTAAAACGATAGCAATACTGTAATTTGAACTGAGGGCAAAGTTATATTTGTTGACTTGGGTAAAATCGTAATTTGGCAAAAGTTAAAGTGATGGCAATACTATAAATTTGAACCATAGACAAAATCTGAATATAACTATGCACTAAGGATAAAATCGTAATTTTAAGCTGGGGACAAAACTATATTTTTAATTTGAACTCGGGCAAAATCAAAATTTTAAAATGAGGGCAAAATCGTAATTTGAGTTGGGGGCAAAAGCATACTTTTATTTTGAACCAGGCAAAAACTTAATTTTAAACTTAAGGCGAAATCATAATTTTTGAAAGGGGCGAAAATACGAAATCGTCATTTTTAGTTTGGAGCAAAAGCAAAAATTTAATTTGAACTGGGGCCAAAATTGTAATTGTAATCTGGGGATAAAATCATAATTTTGAACCGATGGCAAAATCGTAATTTTGAGCGAGGGACAAAAACGTAATTTTATTTTGAAGTAGAGGCGAAAACGTAATTCTATTTTAAATTAAGGACGAAACTATAATTTTAAAACGAATATAAAATAATAAAAAGGGTGGTCAAATAGGGAAGTGCTACACAACTGCGTGGCACTATTCCCCTAAGTTCCTTTTGTATACGTAGGAAATACAGGTGGTCAATTATACCCAAGTAATTTGTGATATTTATTAAACTAGGTGTATTGATGAACGCGCGTTGCGCGTTTGTTAAACGGAGACTCAAATTCGGCTTTTAGCACTTCCCAAATAGGTCAAGCAACCGTCCTTTATAGTGTAGACATGAAATGCCTTTTGAGTCTTTCTTTGGTTGAAATGGTGGCATCAATTGGCAAGTAAATTGTAGCCAAAAACATACATGGATTCGAGTAAGTACCTTTTCTTTGTTACTGGTCCCAAAAAATGAGTACCGGTATCGGAAATGGTCCGTGCGGTACCAAAAATTGTTTCTCTACTACTTAACAGTTAAATATAATTTCTAGTCGAGAAACAATTAAATCTATCTAACTCATGGATGTACATTTAAAAAAAAAATCAAGATTAAGATGCATGCAATCTAACTGTGGAGTGTGGATTCAACATTTTTGGTAGAAGTTGTACATCAGTACACAATTAGATTTAAAACATTCCCTGAACACACTATAATATTTGTTAATAATTGTTAGTGTTACCATTGCTATTATTACTATAATACTAATTATAGGGTCAAGTTATTCTACAAAGACTTCTAATTGTAAGAAGTGTAAGAAGGATTTATAGAGTGACAAGTGTCCAATAACATAAAACTAAACCCACTACATCACCACCAAAAACCTAAACACCCACCCCCACCCCACCCCACCACCACCCAAAAACCTAACCCCCCCCCCCCCCCCACCCAAAAACCTAAACCCCCCCACCCACCCCCCCCCCCCACGCAAAAAAAAAAAAAAAAAAAAACTATACCTCACCAAAAAAAACCCCCAAAAAACCTAACCCCCCCCCCCCCCACCCCCAAAAAACCTAAAAAAAAATATAAAAAAAAACTAAACACCCACCCCCACCCTCACCACCACCCAAAAACCTAAACCCCCACCCCCCACCCCCTCGACAAAAAAAAAACTAAATTTTTTTTTTTTTTTTTTTTGTGGGTGAGGTGGTTGGGGGGGGGGGGGGTTGGTGGTGGTGGATGTTTAAGGTTTTTTTTTTTTTTTTTTTAGTGGGTTTTTTTGTGTAGTGGGTTTTTTAGGTTATTGGACACTTGTCACTCTATAAATCCTTCTTACACTTCTTACAATTAGGATCCTTTGTATTTGATCCTAATCCACTAATTATATACCCATGTGTCTGGTGTTTAGAACTTGAACCAAAACACCCTGAAGCCATAATCGCAGCTCCTTATGTGAGAATGTTTGCAACTGTATCATTTTCACATAACACCACCCATCAGGGTAATTTCTGACTTTCTTCATCAGGTGCGCGTGAGACCCTTGTTCAGTATCAATCACCGCAATTGTATGAGCATTTCGTATAGTTGATAGTCTATGTGCTACAACAATTGTCCTTTTCCCTGAGCAGACGCACTCGAGAGCCTCTCCAATGCATTTCTCTGGCTCTGCAATTCTGCATCTGGTGTACCGGTAGGAAATAGGCAGGATGTGGTGTGATTTGGGAGCTGCACATGGAAGAATGTGATTGTAAATACTATCACTGTGAACCAATGTAAACACATCTGACGTTGTTCATACTTTGTCTAGACTTCACATCAGACGACAACCACAATCACACACATATGCTAAACAGGAGATGCTTATTGTTGTGGAATATCATCTCATGTTAGGGTTGTTAGTCTATTGATCTGCAATAATATCTCATTTGAAGTGAAGTTACATGAACTAAATTGACAAATAACAGAAACTCATACAAACTCGTAACTGAAAACTGTTGGTTTCACTTAGAGAATACATATTCTATACGCAACAAAATGCACAAACAACTCACCTTAAGCCTCATCAAAGCAGCAACAGCCAGCCCCTACGCAACAATCAAACCTGGGAAAACGGCTACAAAAAGTAAACTAAAATGATAAAAATTAAAACTGCCCTTTTAGTTAAAAAAAAAAAACTAAAATGAAAATCATAATCGCAAAATTAGGCTCAAAAGAAGTGTCGAAAGAAGTGGTTGCAGGTTCAAAACCTACCATCCACCAACCATGCCATACCACTATCATGAATGTGCAAGTAAAATCACACCTCATCACAGCCACATTCGTCGATATCGGTACTGTCACCGGCAACGACACCTTAAAAACATCAAGCATAAACCACTGGTTGCAAATGGTGTGAAGATGTTGGTTATGCACCGATGCCGGCGCGGCTACTCAACACCATGATGCACAAAGCATGAAATAAACACCAACACAGGCTCTAAACAATCTCAGAGTCATACAAAAACTAACATTCTAAATTCTATTCATATCCCATGTTTCATCATCGATTTCTCAAGGCGTCAGGTGGCCATAACCGTAAAATCCAACAAGAAACCAGTAACATTAAAAGCATCTTCATCGATGTTTAAAGGCCGCCAGTCACCATCATTGAACGAAAAAGGATAAAGTTATTTACAGCCATCAAGACATCGCCACTCGTACCGTCACGACAACCACCATAAGGCTTCATCAGCCGCTACCATTGATAAGGAAGTAATGTCATCTAGGCGGTGGCGGCGGCGGCGGAGATCCATGGTGACGGTGGTGCTATACCAAAAGTAGAGAGATGTGAGCGAATGAGAGCGATAACATGTGAGATCTAAGAAGGAAGTTGTTTACAACCATCAAGAAATCGCCACTCGTACCGTCAGCCACCGCAAAAAGGTTGCTGCAGAATCGAACTCGTGTTCAAAGCATTCACATCAAAACACCCAAACAGTTTACCTAGACCTATAACACATCAGATATCCTAGATCAATTCTATAACACATCATAATAATTCTATCAAATTGACAATTAATAACTTGACTCACCTGTATTCACCTAGCATCAAGAAATAATTGTGACTCAAACACCGCACTGGATGTAGCCGGAAACCTCGCCGGATCTGAAATATTTAAATTAGTCTCAATCATCTCCCAATGAGCCGATCTATTCAAAAAAAGACATGCAAGTTAAGCTAATCTTACCGGAAATCTCGCTAAGATACGCCGTATGCTTAGTTCCTCAAGCCTTCATCTCTGCTATTACCATCATCGCTCATCGTCTTCCTCGCTTCTACTGTAACCCACACCACCACAATAAAAAACCCTAGTCGTCATCTCTTGTAATAACCCGCCGATCACCAGCGTTTTGGCCACCGTGGTGGTCTTTGGTCGCCTGGGGTTCGGCGCCGTGGTCGACCTGAACCCGTCAACAATTTCTCTGGCCTATCGTTTGTGTGACAGTAGCTATTTTGAGAAGGGGAAAAAAAAAGTGAAAAAAAAAAAAAGACAGCAAGCAGGCTCGAACCAGCACCTTTGATTAACAAACACAACATACCAACCACTTTACCAAATGCTAATATTGACTGAGTTAAGGAAAACGTTGTATATATATGTTGAATGAGATGGCTGAAGTTACTATTCACAAGCTTTGTTTTGTAATATATATATATATAATTATATGTCTAAGAAAAAAAACACGTCCTATAAAATGGAATAAAATATAAAACGAGACTGCGTCAACCAATAAACAAAGTCCACGCGAAAGTGAAACGAAACAAGTGGCGATGTCGTAATTTGCAACTTGAACATGTCCAAAACGGGTACACAGATTAGTCAGAAGAGAGCTGTGTCAATGCCGGCCAGTGGGCCGGATCCATCATAAATTATCTACACGATCCATCAACTTTTAGCACGTTCTATCACGCTCTGCTACTAACCGGAGAATGACCAGAGAAAAACTCTTCGCCGTCGTAGCTATCGCCGTTGTTGTCCTGTACTCGCCGGAGTTTGCACACTCTCAAGTCGTCGGCGACGAATTCGCCGGTCAGATCAACGATACTGCGTTTCTACCGTTCATTACTCAGAGAGTTTATACCAGTCTCTCGAATATTACTTCTACTATTCTTAATAGTGATGTCGGAAATCGAGCTTCTTTCTGCGTTAAGGATCGGTACATTTGCTTAAAATCTTATTAATTATGCTAGAAGAATTTATTAATTTGCACCAGATATACGCAGTTAGTTAGCTTTCTAATTCGAGATAGAATAATGTTGTTAGGTTTGCAATTTCAAATTGATTTTGCAAATAGAAATACTTTAATTTGAATTTATAGGTAAAAGTAGGGCTCAATTTGAACTGTAAAGTGTAAAGTGCAAAGTTAATCTCTAGGTATTCATTTTTGGAATAAAGTGGATGAATATTGTTGTTTGTATTTTGGGATGAATCTGATTGGATACTCTGAACTTTTTATGTTGTTTAGGGAAGTTGAATGGGATAGAGCTTTCAATTTTTCGGATAATTTGGACTTCTTGACTGCTTGCATCCAGAAAACAAATGGTATGAGCTCCGGTGTCGGTGTGAATTTGTATTAGCTTAATGATGTCTTTCTTTGAATGTGTTATAGATGATGTGTTGTTGATATGAATTTCTCAGGGGATGTTACACGGCGAGTGTGTAATTCAGCGGAGTTAAAGTTCTACTTTGGAGCTTTCTTTTCAGGTGGTAGTTATCTGAAGCCTAACCGGAACTGTAATATAACGTCTAGGGTTTCTGGTTGTGAGCCTGGATGGGCGTGTGCAACTTCACCCGATGAGACTGTAGACATGGAAGATTCGAAGAATATTCCTGCCCGAACTGAGAGCTGTCAGCCTTGTTGTGAGGGTTTCTTCTGCCCGAGCGGTCTTACTTGCATGATACGTAAGTGTTCACAACTTCTTTGAATGTCAGTCATCAAAGATAATGTGTTTACTAAAAGTTTTTGGATATTACTTTTGTTATAGCGTGCCCGTTGGGCGCACACTGCCCGACTGCAACCCTTGATAAAGCTAGTGGCATATGTAAACCGTAAGTTTGAGTGCCTTCTCGAAAAGCTTGTTTTTTTCTCTGTTTTACATGATTTTCTTTGTGAGCAACTTATTTATTAATAGTTTACACGCAGATATTCTTACCAATTGCCTCCTGGAATGCCTAATCATACTTGTGGTGGAGCCAACATATGGGCCGATATTCGAACTAGTGAGGAGCTGTTTTGTTCATCAGGAACATATTGTCCAACAAGTACGCAACGATTTAATTGCAGCAAGGGGTATGTATCTACGTTTTCAATATTTCCTATACACCTGCAAAATTTTACTTCAAATAGTGATCCACGTCTCTTGTGATTTTAGGAATTACTGTCAAATGGGGTCTACATCTGAGAAATGTAAGTGAGTTACATAGTCGCACAGTTAATAAGCAGAATATTATGTTTCCAAAGCAAAAAAAGAATGCATATTTTAATAATCGCGCCATTAGGTGTCTGACCTTATTCCTTTACTTGCAGCATGCTTCAAGTTGACGTCATGTGATCCTGGAAGTTCAACTCAAAATATCCATGCATACGGCGCAATGCTTATAGTAAGTTTTCCACATAACTATTTAAACACATTATTTAATTTATTATATATTGACGAGCTCATCTACTGAATGTGCATTTATCAGAATGATCAAACGTATGCATCTTTACTTTTACGCACTAATCTTACCTTTTATGAAATAAGTAATATAAATAGTTCTAACAATTTTATATCTAGGCTGCCATATTTACTATTATGCTCATCATCTACAACTGCTCTGATCAAATAATTACAACTCGGGAAAGAAGGCATGCTAAAACTAGAGAAGCAGCTTCAAGACGAGCGAAAGAGAAAGTAAAAGCACATGAAAGGTGGAAAATGGCACGAGAGGCTGCTAAGAAACATGCAGCTCAAATATCTCGTACATTTTCTCGTAAAAAGGCGGCCCCACAAACTGAGGAAATGTCAATCTTACGTCAAAGTAGCGAGGATGTGGATTTTGATGAACCAGTTACTTCATCATCTGAAGAAAACAGATTGGAGCTAAGAAGTCAAACGTTTAAGAAAAAAGATGAAGATCTTTATAGTCACGATCACGTTGTGGAAAGTAAAGATACAAGCGGTAAAAAGAAAGTTCAAAAAGAAAAACAAATTCATACTCATAGCCAAATCTTTAACTACGCATACGGTCAGATTGAGAAAGAGAAAGCCATGCAAGAAAATCATAACCTTACATTCTCAGGAGTAATATCAATGGCTGTTAATACCGAAACCAGAAAAAGACCCAAAATTGAGATTTCTTTTCGAGATCTAACGCTTACTTTAAAAGGAAAAGAAAAACATCTTTTACGATGCGTTACCGGGAAAATCATGCCAGGTCGTATAACAGCTGTCATGGGCCCATCTGGGGCAGGTAAGACGACATTTCTTTCTGCACTGGCTGGAAAAGCACACGGGTGTAAAATAACTGGTTCAATTCTTATAAACGGGAAACCTGACTCGATCCATTCATATAAGAAGATAATCGGTTTTGTGCCACAAGATGATATCGTTCATGGTAATTTAACCGTTGAGGAGAATCTCTGGTTCAGTGCAAAATGCAGGTATGTAAATAATTTACTATACAATAGTCAATTAGTAAAAGAGTTTTGACAAATTTCTTGTCGTTTTTTATAATAATATTGTAGGTTACCGGCTAGGATGCTTAAACAAGATCGTGTTTTAGTTGTGGAGAGAGTTATAGAGTCGTTGGGTTTACAAGCAGTAAGAAGTTCATTAGTTGGAACAGTTGAAAAACGTGGAATCTCCGGTGGTCAAAGGAAACGGGTCAATGTCGGTTTGGAAATGGTTATGGAGCCATCATTATTGATCTTAGATGAACCAACATCCGGTTTAGATAGTTCATCTTCTCAGTTACTTCTTAGAGCACTTAGGCGCGAAACCTTAGAAGGGGTTAATGTTAGTATGGTTGTTCACCAACCAAGGTAAGTAAAATTATTTCACCAATATTTTTTTTTACCTTTTTACGGTTTTCATTTAATTTTGATTAATAGTTAAATTTGTTTGCAGTTACTCGTTGTTTCAGATGTTTGATGATTTAGTACTTTTAGCAAAAGGTGGACTTACGGTTTACCATGGACCAGTAAGGAAAGTTGAAGAATACTTTTCTGGGCTTGGGATTAACGTTCCGGATCGTGTTAACCCACCGGATTATTTTATAGATGTTTTGGAAGGTATGATTAAACCAAACACAAGTTCGGGTGTGAGCTATGAACAACTTCCTGTTAGATGGATGCTTCACAAAGGTTATCCTGTGCCCCCTGATATGCGTCGAAATACCGCTATGTATCCAGAAGGTCAAGTTTCAGGTAATGACGTAAATCACGATGACGGTGCAGCAGAGGAATATTCCTTTGCCGGTGAAATTTGGCAGGATGTAAAGTCAAACGTTGAAGTAAGAAGAGATATCATTCGCCATAATTTCTTACGAACAAAAGATTTGTCCAACCGCACGACTCCTGGACTTCTCTTGCAATACAGATATTTCCTTGGAAGGTACCTGTCTTATTAATAATTTAGAGGTGGCAATACGGGTCGGGTCGGGTTGGGCGTTGTCAAAAGACTCAAAACGTATACCTTTTTTTGGTACAGTTAAATTGGGTCACATAGTTTTGTGATTCCTTTTCTGATGTTGGTTCTTTACCAGGATTGCTAAGCAGAGGTTAAGAGAATCTAAGCTACAATTAGTAGACTATCTCATCTTATTACTTGCTGGGGCATGTTTGGGATCCATTATTAAATCAAATGAAGAGACATTTGGGGCACCTGGTTACACTTACTCCATTATTGCAGTATGTAAGTAACCAACTGCTTTTGAGCTATCCATACATACGCACGCGTAATAAGTTAATAACATGCAATGTACATTTATATTTTCAGCTTTATTATGCAAAATTGCGGCATTGAGAACGTTTTCTTTGGACAAATTACAATATTGGAGAGAACGTGCATCTGGCATCAGCAGTTTAGCTCATTTTCTAGCCAAAGACACAATTGACCATTTCAATACAGCGATAAAGCCAGCTGTTTATTTGTCGATGTTCTATTTCTTCAGCTACCCCAGATCTTCTTTTGCAGAGAATTATACCGTTTTGCTTTCCCTTGTGTATTGTGTAACGGGCATAGCCTATATGCTAGCCATATTTCTTGATCCCGGTCCATCACAGCTGGTGAGTAACAAAAATAGCAATAACAAAAAGTAAATGGGTCAAAATTGTCGCTTCTGGTATTCTTCATTCATACTCGTGATTAAATTTTCATGCAGTTTGCAGTGCTCCTTCCGGTAGTTTTGACTCTCGTTTCAACACAGACGGGAGACAGTGAGTTCCTGAAGAATGTATCCAGGCTGTGCTACCCTAAGTGGGCGCTAGAAGCATTTGTAATTGCAAATGCAAACAGGTACAACCATCTTATATCCTATTGATGATCTAAAACAATAATAAAATGCAAGTTTAAATACAGAAAATGTTGATAATACATCCTTCTATCGTATCGCAGGTACTCAGGAGTGTGGTTGATCACACGTTGTGGTGCACTTTTAAGATTTGGGTACAATGTACATGATTGGGGTCTTTGTATATTCGTCCTCTTCATGATTGGTGTAGCTAGCCGAATTTCAGCTTTCTTTGGCATGCTCATTGTTCATAAAAGATGAGTCATGTTTGTGCTTCAAAAATCGAGTATAATTAGAGTTACGGATGTTGTATCAAGGAAACATAGTTATACTAATTTATTTTATACAGTTAAAGGACCTCAGCTACATTACATGTAAAATTCTTTTTAAATATCATTCTTTTTTTATAACTAGGTTTATTCGCGAACGCGCGTTGCGCGTGGGACCGAGACTGAGACAACACCTTAATCAATCACTTAGCTAGAGGCTAACCTAAATCTTATTTTCACATCCCTGTTCACTCTATCTCTCTATATACATCTATATATGCATACATAAATATAGTGTGTTAAATAAACTATTTTCGTTTCTTCCATATAATAAATGAAACTTTACAAGTCAGCTTTCTAATTTGTCTTCACACTCTTCACTATATGAATTGTTGACCACTTAATGAAAAGTAGAAGATGCCCGCACAGGACCTAAAAATGCTTCTCACAAATGCATGCATCCTTATCTTTAAAACCTTTCAAATCACATATCAAAACACCCCATAATAAATGTGCACATCCCAATAAACATGGTACTCAACTCATGTCTGAATTCATAATTCAAGCTCAAGATTTAACTGGACTTCACTTATACAAAAAAAAAAAAAAAAAACAATATACGTAGGCAATGCTTACAATTTTACACATGACAACTCCCCCAAAATTGAGAACCATTTTTCGTTCATGGGTCACTTTTGTTGGGCCAAGCACTTTATATTGGGCTGAATGAATTGTCTGCTTAAGAGTTAACCTACGAGCAGCACGTCTTTTTTTCTTTAGCCCACAATTGTGTTTTTTAAGGCAACTTTAGACTTATCCTAATTCTTGCAAAATTTTTATTTTGATAAGAGTTAACTGATTTAGGTTACAATTTTTTTTTTTGAACAGAGTTAACTGATTTAGGTTACAATAAAGTTACATAATTTAAAATTGAAAAACCGTTTATAACCATTGGATCATAATAGCCATAGGTCTCTTCCACCGACTTTATTTTGATAGAAGCATGGGGTTTTTGTCTTCAAAAACTGCAGCAAAACACAGCTGCATAAACAACAAACTACACGAATCAGACACCATGAGCAAAATTAACAAAAACCCAACTCAAGATTCAAATAATTACATAAACCCATGATAAAAGTTGTAGAATTTATGATAAAACCGCATAAACTTACCACAAACCATTGAGATACAAAAACTACAGGGTTTAGTGTATTGCTTTATCTTCGTTGCTAACTCCGTCGGTTTAGTCTCTTCCTACTTCTTCATTAATTCAAAGACCTAAAAACACAACAAACCACATCGGTCATAACTGAAAAGAAAAATCAAGTTTAAATTATCATGTGAGGAGCAATTCATTTCAAATACTACACAATAGATCAAAACAATAAGATAAATAAAAATTAGCTTAACAAATAAACCTAATAAAAAAAAAACCCAGATTCAAATGAAAAGTTTTCTGATAAAAAATGAAAAGTATATAAAGATCAAGAACCAAACCTGGTCAAATGATCGAGGTTTTTGAACACCTTGTGAGGTAAAACATGTATATATAAACACACAAATGGGTGGTTCAGTTTCAGATCCAGTGGCCCGGGGTATATAGTGAAGGAATCCGGTTGAGGATGGTTCTTCCTCGCCACCCACATGTCATTCTTCCTCGTCGTGAGTGGTGGTTTGATTTCCAGAGAAAATTTTCAGATCTGTAGACCCTCGAACACCTTGTTTGAAGCTCTGTATAACGACCCTAAACCATTCTCAAAAACATGTAAATTATAATGGCGATTTCGACACGTATTTTAACATAGCCCTACCTTTCAAGGAGGAAGACACTTTGAGAAGCCTCTCGATGCCATATGACCTCCATAACCACCATGTAGCTCGAATTAATCACCAACAGCAGCTAAGTTAGCAGACTGAGTTGTGAGCATGGCTCAAGCATGAAGCTGAAGATGCTAACCGTCCTTGTTATCCAAAATTTCAAAAAGCATCTGTTCATCTTGTAGATCAAGAAGTATTTTTGGTCTCGAAACGGACTGACGTGGGTCCCACACTATTCTTTCCATCCATGATCCATCTAGTCAAAACTTTATTTCGATAGCTGTTTAAATTGATCATCACAACCTAAAATCGATAGTTATAACGTTACAAGAACACACAAGCATTAGAAACTAATCACATTTCAAGAAAACAAAAAAGGTAGCTCTAACAACAGAAACAGCCAAAATGGTACCAAAATAACTCAACAAATCAGCAAAAAAATAAAAAAAATCTCGTCCAAAATAATCCAAAACAACCAAAAAAATGCCGGTAACATAAATAAAACTCCTAAAGCTACCTAACACCAACACAAAATCAAACAAAAACTACTACTAAACATAAACTTTTGAAACCCTAACTGCAACCCTAAGCATACACATTCATATCAAACACAAACCATATGATGAAACTTGCTCTAACCCAATACCCAATACCTAATCAACTTAAAGATTTAAGAACCAGAAACCCTAACCTGAATCAAGACCTTGTCTTTCTTGATTTCCAAACAAAACCCACAAATGTATAGACCACCGGAAAGCATCTTGACAGCATAACTCCTTGAACAAACCATGACGAAGAACAAATAATCCACGTCGCTGGCCACATCCCTACCACCACGACCGTTGTAAATACCAAACATGACCCGATCTGACTAAAAATCCGAGGGTTTCTACATCTTCCCTTCTATGGGTGGGAGGCGAGCATGCTGTTGATGCATATTTTGTGGACACAACTCGGCTCGGTTCAACTCAGCTCAGTTCGACTTAGTTTCGACTCGAAGACACGAAGATCAAGACGAAGACTTGTGTCTGTACTTTGTCTGTAATGTGTCATGATACAAAACGATGTCTTATGTTAGATTTGTTGCTATGTGCGTTCGATGTAAGTTTGACCAGGTCAACCATCCTCCGGTTTGACTTGGCCAAACAGTTAGCACATTGGTTGAAACATGCTTGTGTCGAAGGATGTCATCGAAGGATAGTTTAGATCCTTCGATGACCTCGAAAGATAATGTCTTCGATAGATACAGATGGACCTCGAAGGATATCATCCTTCGAGGTGTATATGTGATCCTTCGATGGGATTCTGGTCGATAGATGATCCTTCGACCAGATTACCTTATCCTTCGACCACAGGTGCTGTGTCGGGTATAAATACCCATGTGTTGTGTTCTTTTCACAGAAGCACTTAGAGACGAGAGAGACACAAGAGACAGAAAGATACACTCGAGAGATAGGGAGAGCATTCTGTCAAGAACACACACACACTAGAGAGTTTGCAATACAGATTTGTAAACCTTGTGCTTGTAACCGGAACCTTTCATACGCATTAATACAAGTGGTGTTAATCGTTGAACCTTGTGTGTTTTGTGTTTATACTTGTCTCAACTCGGTTTGCATGCTAGCTTGGATTCCGCACTTGCTAGTGTGTTAATATAACAAGGATAAGGTTTGACCTCATCCGAGAGGGACCTACAAGTGGTATCAGAGCCTTGGCTCTTTTCCTTGTTAAAACCGAGTGTTTTAGAGTGTGTTTCGGACTTTTGAAGTTTATATTTTCTGGAAATTTTGTGTTTAAAACTTCGAAAATCTGCTTGTTTTGCTGAAATTTTTATAAAAACTTTGTTGTTTATCTCTTTCACATGTTAAAGAGTGGTTTTTATTGAATTTTCGGCCAAAACTCGTGTTCGGCAGTTGTCGGTTCATCAGAAAATTCAAATTTTCTGGGTTTGTTCTTGATATCTTCATCATATATTCAAGTGTTCTTCAAAGTGTTACATATTTTGATCTTGTTTTATTATTGTTGAAAGTTGTTTGTGCATTGGGAAGGGTTAATTGGTTAAAATATTCAAACCAAATCTGGTTTTGGCAGAAAGCACGTCTGAACATACCTTCTGCCGAAAGTTTTTACCAACCCGTCACCTTTCTCACCAAACTGTCAACTTTGTGTCAGTGTGTCAGTGCTCATCGAAAGATATCCTTCGGAGTCGAAAGATCATCTTTCGATCAAGGAGGTTCGACAGATACCCATCCTTCGAACATCTTTCGAAGTCAGTGAGTTATCTTTCGAGCCAAGGAATCTTTTCGAAGGATATATTGTTCGAGCTACTGTTACATTTCGAAAGATAAGGATCCTTCGTCTAGGAGAATCTTTCGAAGTCTTTGTTCGAAATTCAACAGTGATCTTTCGAACACTGTTGATCCTTCGAACAGGTGTCTGTCTTTCGAACAAGTGTTGATCTTTCGACCCTAATCTGTTTAAGTTTAACAGTTTGTGTTTTTCAGGTCTTTCGAACAGGGATCCTTCGGCTGGTTGTTATCATTCGAAAAATTAACATAGTTTGTGAAAATTAATTTTATTTTAAATCAATTTTCACTTAATATATTAATTTTTATAAAATGGGAACAAACGGTGAGTGGTGGACTCAATTAACTTCGACTCCACAATCATCAGCTACACAACCTGAGCCAGAGTTTGACAAAAATGCATTCTTGCGAGCTATTGCCCCAACTCAAGCTGCAATGATAACTGCAAATCAATGGGCATTGGTCACAAATCAAAGCAGCAGCATTCAATCTATGATGCAGAACGACAGTGAAACTGGTACAAGCACAAAACCGCCAAAGTTAAATCACATCAATGATTGGGGATGGTGGAAAGAAAGGTTGAGAACTTATGTTCAGGGGCAAGGTCAAGATCTATGGATGTGTTTCTTCACTCCATTTGACAGTGAGTTGGAAGTTGCAGGATCTAATCCACAAACTTACAGCACTCTGTCTGATGAAGATAAGAAGAAGTTTAAGTTAGAAAAGAAAGCATTCATGATTCTCACACAAGCTCTTAACAGAGACATATATCACCAGTTTGTTTACTGCACGACTACTAAAAGCTTGTGGGATATGCTCACGTTACGATGTGAAGGAAATGCTCAATCTAGAAAGATTAAGCAAGATTTACTGAAGAAAGAGTTTGAAGGATTCACGTGTGTGGAGAATGAGACTTTGGCAGATTTATCTACAAGGTTCCATCACTTGTTGAGCGAGATGTTTGCTTTTAAAGTCACTGCCACTCCACAAGAAATAACGAAGAGATTTGCTGATAGCTTACCAGCGAAGTGGAGCAGTTACCTTGAAATTCTCAAAGAAAATGGTGTTTTAGACACAATCACCGTTTATGATTTAATTCAAAAATTGGAGAACAAGGATGTGGAAGAAAAGCTTAAGGCGAAAAGAACACTAACTCCTCAAAGTCCTGAGATGTACTTTGGGATTGCAGGAGGCATCAGTGGAGAAAAACCAGCTTCTCAACACGCGAAGCTTCAAACAGCTTTCGTCTCAAACACTGGACCTTCCACAACAGATCAATTTGATCCTTCAGCATACTCGATGTATCCAAGACAAAATCCTTCCTCTCAAAAACAGTATGTGCAACCGACAGCTCAGAAGCAACAACCGCAACAGCAAGGGTTTTATGGAAACTCTTCAAACTTTCAAGCCACTTCCAATCCAAACACTGTCAGATTAGACACTTCCAACTTTTCCAAAGTCAGTGTCGAAATAGCCAAGGAGCATATGGAGATGTTGAACACCTTGGTTAGTGCTTATTGTGGATTGATCGCAGGTCAGATTGGGAATATCAATCTAACCAATGAAGATTATCAGCAAGTGGATAGAGATGAGTTTGAAATGATGGATATCAAATGGGCTCTTGCTAGTGCAATCCGAAGAGCAAAAGAGTTTATGGAAAGGACCGGGAGAACCAACTTGGAAAGCAAGAAAGACACCAAGTATGGGTTCGACAAGCAAGCTGTAACATGCTTCAACTGTGGTGAACGGGGTCATTTCAAAAGGGAATGCACAAGACCAACTCAGCATGGAAACCAAAATCCCTTCAGAAATCAAGGCAACCAGCAGAACCAGAACAGGAACAATGTCCGTACGTTGATACCTGTCAACAACCAAAGCCAACCAGGGTCATCAAATGCCAACCGGGGACTCGTGGTTCAAATAGATGAAGGTTGTGATTGGTCGCTTCAGCTTGGAGAAGGAGGAAATGGTGGAACAGCATGTTATGCTAAAGTGACAGAGAAGGTAGTAGAACCCGTGTCTGCTGGTGAATCTTCAGAAGATGAAGATAGTTCGGGTTATAGTGGGAGCATGAATGGGGAATCACTTGATGCTGGTGATTTATCAAGTGATGCTTTAGATTTGAAGGTTGATGAACTTTTGGCTGAAGCTGAAGCATTATGCAAGAGGAGATCTATTCTCTGCCAGAAATCTGCTGGAACTTCCGAGAAGCTTGCTAAGTTCTTCTCTGAAGATGGATCTTTTTCTTTCCATTCAGCCTTTACGGCTAATGTCGACAGTTCCTCAAGTCAGGTATGTGTCGATGAACCCACTGTAGTTAGTTGTGAAAATTGTGATAGTTTAAATGTTAAATATGCTGAACAGGAAAGTCAATTTGAAATCACACGCAAACACAATCAAGAATTGATTGTAGATCTTTCTAAAGCAACTGAAGCTAACTTGTTTTTAACCAGAAATGAAAAAGAATTTAAAGCTACAATTGCGTCATTAAAACATGATGTTTCTGAATTACAAAAGGCTGTTTTGAGAAAACAACATGCTAACAATGATTTAATTGACACAATTGAAAAGCAAATGGTAGAGTTAGCTACAGCTCGATGTGAATGTGAGACAATCAAGCAGAAATTGGAAAGCTATTCCAATTCCCGCTATGTTTTGGATCACATTATTGATGTTCAGAAGAAAAAGGGGGATAAGAAGTGTATGGGATTCAAATCATGTCCTCCCCCAATGAATCACAATTACTCCAAATTGCCTGATGACGAGGATATGCCCCGTTTTGAACCTACTGTGCCACTCAATCTAGATGATTTTGCAGCAGGCCTAGGGTTCACAACTGGTACATCATCCTCGGGTCAATCAGAATCTGAGTCTGAGAATGTGACAGATTCATCGTGTGTTAAGGAACAGAGTCCTCCCACTGTTGAGGATACTGATTCTTCGGATGATGAATCTGATTCATCGGATGATGAGTCTGTAGAAATTGTGAATCAACAGTCTAACTCGGTTACAACAGATATTCCAATTGAGAATCACATCCTGTGTGATCCACCAGTGGAACCGAGTAAGACCGAAACGTCAAAAGGAATGGAGTCCCTTGTATCTAGTTGTGAAGGGAATAACTTGTTGTACACGCTCAAAGGAGATGACAAAATTTACTCTAACAAAGATTTTCCAATTAAAAATGTAAATCAAGATTTAATTGAGCAAATTTTTGAAGGATGTATTGAAAAGTTTTTGGGGAACAAAAGTGGCAAAGTTACCGTCACTCAATGTGATCCAATTCCATGTGAACAAATTAGAAAACAATACGGAAACCAAAAACAACCAATTGAGCGAAAACAACAAGTGAACTCCAGAAAAGGTAAGGTACAGGGAAAGAAGGCTCAGAACAAGAATGTTCAAGCACCTAAAGTCCAGCAGCAAAAGGTGCAAAACAAAAGAGCTCCTGTTAAGAAAAGAGAACCGAAAGTGAACTTTGTTGGATCCAAGGGTACGGATAAACTTGAAACATTTCAGGATAAATCTAACATTGATTTTATAAAACAAGTTAGAATTTTAAAACGAAATGATCAGAATAATTACACCCAACATACCAAAGGATGTGATTTAGGTCCAAGTACATCTAGATCACAAAGTTCATGGTCTGGTTCTCAGTCTGGTCATCAACATGTTTCTCCGAGGTTTGTAGAGCGGAGAATGTGTTTTGAGTGTGGCACAATTGGGCATATTGTAAGATACTGCCCATACCTGCAAAAGTTGAAGGCCAAAGCGAGTGCTCCCCAAGAAACCAATTACCAAAAAACGATCAGTTTCCCCGAAACAAGACCCACGTGTCTTGAAAGAAAGGGAAAAGAAGTTAAAACAAAAGAATCAAAAGGTAATTGAAAAGGCCTTAAAATCAGAGGTCAAAGAAGAAAAACCTGTTCAAGCAAAACCTAAAACTGCAAAACCAGTAAATGCTAAAACAATTAATACAAATACTGGTAAAGGACAAACAGCTTGGAAGCCAAAGCAGGTAATTCAATCAGGGGGAGCACCTGAGGTTCTTTTTCCTAATCATCAAGTGATTGAGATCACTTTTCTTGATGATCAAGGACGACCCAAGTCCACAAAGGCTTGGGTCCCCCTCTCCAACTAATCTTTGAGTGAGTGTGTAGGATATTCCAGGAGGAACTTTCGATAGTCGTAAGATTGTTGATAGTGGAGTGTCCATACACCAGATAGGCGACAGAAGAAATTGTTGCCTGTGATGGAGAGAAGAAAAGAAAATGGAAAGAGAACAGAAGTGTCTGTTGAAAGAGTTTGGAAAGCTTCGACAAAAATGCAAATCATTTCAAAGTGTGATTGTTAAAGGCTTTGAGCGGGTCCCCAGGGTAGATTCAAATCAAAATGTACGCACCTGCAGCACGTTTGAGGTTCAAAATCAACAAGATGAACGTGCAATGTACATTTCGTCGCGGTGTGATTGAAGAAAAAGTGTTTGTTGAACAAACCAACCGGGTGTGCGGATGCCTTGGCATGAGTTGCACAACCGCACACTACTTCTCAAGAGATAGACAAAAACCTTCGCTGGTGAAATGTTGAAGACCAGCCGGACCCAAAGGTTTATGATCTTGTTGCTGTCTAGAGACTTCTCAGTAGCTACAAAGAATCGACTTTGAAATCCACACCGGGTGGATATCCAGTTTGGGAGAGCACTCAGATTCCTTGCAATGCACGAAGCAGTTGCAGGATACGGTTTTAAAATTTCTAATCTCTCCTTTACTTGTCGCTATTTAAGCTACTTTATAAATTGTTGTCCTCTCGCAGCACTCTTTGGCCAGACAATGTTGTCATGGTCCGCACCGCAAACCGACATGCCAACTGATTTTTCCAAAATTCGATAAATCTTTTCAGATTAAAAATTAATTTTGGTAAACGGCATTGAGGTAAAACATGAGTTAACCAACATCGGAAAGTCATTTTTGTAAATACCTTTGTGTTTTTAAATTTTATCTTAGTTTGTTGATTTTAGGGGGAGTAACTCCAAATTTGAAAAATTCAAAAACATCGAAAAATTTCAAAAACACAAAAACAATAGAAAAACAAAAATGAGTTTCCTGGCGAGAAAAAGAGAAAATGATAGTAAGTCAGTGGTCTGTCGAAACCTCTTCGAACTGAAACCTTAAATGAAAAACGATAAGCAGCTCTATATAAGATGTATTGGTAGGCTCACAATCATGTTAAAGTGTGCAGGGTGATATAAACTTAAATCCGACTGAAGACCAGGTGGGAACCATTCATTGGCATATGGTCTTAGTACCGAAATTTCGTTTGAGAGATTGCCGAGGTTCTGAGATATTCGGTCTTTATGCTGCTTATCATCTGGGTATCATGGTTGTTTCTTTTACCGAAAAATAACGGGGACGCAAGTCTAGATCTTCCATGATACTATACATACGTGTACATATTACATACTGCATTCGACCTCAATAAGTGATCAACAATCACATGTCCCACAAAATAAGTGATAAAATATCACATGTATCCGGGAGTCAAGTTCGTCTCTCTGCTGTACGAAAGTACTGACCTGTTCACGGACTTGCTCCTGTGCCCTCATGCATCGAAAATCAAGTTCCTCATCAATAAGTGATTCTATCACATAGGGCTTGTTTTCAAATCAAAATAAGTGAGAATCTCACATCATATACGGTCAAACAGATGATAATCGGTATACTCACCGGTAAGATGAACCCTCATGCATACCTTGATACGGGAATGTGTCGTGATGTGGATGAACACCGGTCGGTAAGTATAAATCATACCTTAACGTATCCCCTCGCCATGATTACAAATGATAAGTTGAGTTTATGTGGACAACAATACCGATAATCGTTATAGGATGCTTATCTTAATGTTAACTAATAGAACAACAAGAGCGTTTTGACATGACCGTACACTGATATGATTCTCTTACCCTCGAAACTCGCAAAAAGAATGTCTGTAGATATTTATTTACTATTTTCAGTTTATGATTCTTGTGTATATTTATTTATTGTTTTCCGTCTTTAAAAATGAAAAATTCCAAAAAGATTTTAGGTATGTTTTAATATAAACTTTATAAAATCCAAAAAGATTTTGTTTCTAGTTTATTTTTGATTGACTGATGTTGGAACTCGAGTCTATCCTACACAAAATCCTGACTCTAAGCCGAAAAACAATTGCATCTTCATAATCTGTCGAAGTTAACAAGTTTTGAAAGTTAAAGGATTAAAATTGAATATTTTTCTAAACTTTCAAACTGTTGTCGGTTGGTGTTTGATCGAGATTTGATCTCATATGTGTCTTTTGTTTAAATGTTAACTATATTCCAAGCGGTGTTCTCATTATGCGTTTAGCTTTCTTGCATGTGCAGATGCTAAAGGCGAGGAGAACATGTTCGATGAAAAGCTTTGGAATGAAGACACGAAGTGGAGGCACTCAAAGGATAAAGTGATCGAGTTGCCGCTGACCCGTCATCAACACCACAAGGATCTGAAGAATTGACAAGTCAAAAGATTCACGAGCATGACTCAATGGAGAGTTCAATCTAAGGGGGAGTTTATTGGCACACTTCCTAAACAAAAAGGGGAGTTTGTTGATACACTTTCTACTTACGACACGTGAAGACTTTGAAGATCCTCCGACGTGGAAGACATCGAAGTTGAACCTCACGAGTAGCGTCCAAGGGGGAGTTTGTTGATGCATATTTTGTGGACACAACTCGGCTCGGTTCAACTCAGCTCAGTTCGACTTAGTTTCGACTCGAAGACACGAAGATCAAGACGAAGACTTGTGTCTGTACTTTGTCTGTAATGTGTCATGATACAAAACGATGTCTTATGTTAGATTTGTTGCTATGTGCGTTCGATGTAAGTTTGACCAGGTCAACCATCCTCCGGTTTGACTTGGCCAAACAGTTAGCACATTGGTTGAAACATGCTTGTGTCGAAGGATGTCATCGAAGGATAGTTTAGATCCTTCGATGACCTCGAAAGATAATGTCTTCGATAGATACAGATGGACCTCGAAGGATATCATCCTTCGAGGTGTATATGTGATCCTTCGATGGGATTCTGGTCGATAGATGATCCTTCGACCAGATTACCTTATCCTTCGACCACAGGTGCTGTGTCGGGTATAAATACCCATGTGTTGTGTTCTTTTCATAGAAGCACTTAGAGACGAGAGAGACACAAGAGACAGAAAGATACACTCGAGAGATAGGGAGAGCATTCTGTCAAGAACACACACACACTAGAGAGTTTGCAATACAGATTTGTAAACCTTGTGCTTGTAACCGGAACCTTTCATACGCATTAATACAAGTGGTGTTAATCGTTGAACCTTGTGTGTTTTGTGTTTATACTTGTCTCAACTCGGTTTGCATGCTAGCTTGGATTCCGCACTTGCTAGTGTGTTAATATAACAAGGATAAGGTTTGACCTCATCCGAGAGGGACCTACACATGCGCCGGGGGCCGGTCTCTGGAGACTCGCCGGCTCCGGATCTTCAGAATCCCTCTTTCTCGCTCTTTCTTCTCTCCGCTCTCACTCTTTCTTTCTCTTCCGTTCTCTCCCTCTTCCTTTGTATCAATCACTCTGTTTCGTTCATCTGATGCGACGAGGCTTTTTGTTTTGAGAAAGAGGTGCCACCTGGTTGAGAAGTTACTTTTCAAAACATTCAAAATTTAATATAAGGATAATAACTCCAAATCATAACAATGGTAAAATGAAATATGAATGATTACACCTGTGATTAATCAGCTGCACGATCAGCGCAATATCGACACCTTGACCGGCGCCGCCACCGTTGTTGGGGTTCCCGGAAAACCCTACTCATCAGATCAACATGAGTCGTCGGATCTAACCAAATAGCGAGCATGCAAGAGAAAAGGGCTTACCGAAAAGATGCCGGAACTTGATCGGAACCCTAGCCGTTTAACCGTCGTCATTGTCAGAGCCATGGCAGCCTCCGAGCTAACATCCCCGTCGCCCTCTACTCCTGTACCACCACAAACGTTGGTCGCTCTCTCTCTCTCCAACGCCGCGCTGTCTCTCTCTCTCCGATGCCGCACTCCCTCTCTCTCTCTCTTTGTAAAAGTTCTGTCGTCCGCCGTATTCCCAGTGTTATCTTCTTAAATTGATCAGGCATTTAAAATTACCAACATGCCCTCCTTCCAGAGATCCACTTAACAGGGGGAGGGGAGGGAAAATGGGGTTTTTTTTGCCTGAAAATAGTCTTTCCAATTTGGAAAGACATGGAGGGAAGGGGAGGGATTTTTAACTCGGGAACACACCGTAACTGTTCATTGCCTTTCTCTAATTGTAAGCGAAGCAATTATTTTAACTTTCATGTATGTATGACTATGTTATTAACCGTTTATGTTGCTGATGGATGATAGATGAACTCCAAACTTCTCCACCTTCACATCTTTCTCTTCTTGCAACGCGAATGAAACTTCAAATCTATCCCCACTTTCAATTACGGGCCCCATGATCATGCATGATTTCATTGTACGCCTTTCCAATATTTCAGATTCCCATTTCGCGCCGCTTGTTTTATTGTTGACATGAACATCAATGCGCATAAACTTATCACCATCATCGCCAAAAAGGCAATCTACCCAAATAATCAAGTGTAAAGAACCGAAATGAATATCTGAAGACGCGTCAAACAAATGTGAAGACACCCCCGTTCCCTGAAACTCAAACCAGTTGGGAATGTCCCTCCTTGAAAAGTAGAACTTACAATCACATAGACCTTGACCGTATCCCTGAAGAAAGAAGTTGTCGATCATTGTTAACAAGCTACTGCATCCAGTTAGGTAAATTTGTTCTAAAGAACAAAGGTTCTCCAAGCCCGGAATCTCTACCAACTTGTCACAATAACTCAAACCCATATGCCTTAAATTTTCCAAAGTTGATAGGTTTGGTAGTTTTCGCAGTGATGTACACTCACTAGCAAATAGCACCCGCAGACTGTGTAGTTGACCAAGACCAGAAGGCAGGCATGAAAAATTGTTTCCTGATAAGTCTAACACAACTAGAGTTGATAACTCCCAGACATCATTTGGAATATCATTATCTGATAAATTACAGTCTCTTAGTGCTAAAACCCGAATTAACGACAATCCTAAATTCCTTCCCGGAACGCTTTTAAGCTGCTTGCAGTTATCTAACCACAAAGTATGAAGGTAAGGCATATGTTGGATAGAATCAGGTAACTGTGTAATTCTAGTTCCATTGACACCAATATCTTCTAAACGGTGTATATCTCCAAGCTTTTCAGGCAATTCTTGTAGATTTACGCAGTCGGTGAGACGTAAGGTTCTAAGTGACTTTAATTTGCAAATACTGTTTGGAAGACTTCTGAGGTCGCAGCAGTTAGTTAAAAACAAACTATCCAAATCACTTAAGTTTCCTATTGAATCAGGTAACTCTTTAATTTTAGTGTTACTAGCATAAATCCCTCTTAATCCCTTCCAATCACCCAATTCGTCCGGGAATTTTTCGAGACTTGAGCAGCCTTCAAGATATAGATCTTTAACCGAAGTTAAATTGCATATGCTAGTTGGAAGCTTCTTGAGTTTTTTACACCCGCTTAAGGTCAAAGACTCGAGCTGAGTCAAACACCCGATTGAGTCAGGTAGCCGTTTGATCCCGGCGTTGCTAGCATCGAGGCTTTTTAAGCTTTTTAGGTTCCCTAATTGATGGGGGAGTCCTTTAAGTTTTGCACACTTACCGATATTTAATTCTTCAAGTGATTTGAGACGACACATGCTGTTCGGAAGACTTTTGAGATTCTTGCACTCTTCTAGATCCAGTTTAACTAACTTGGCCAAGTTTCCGACCGAATTATGTATGTGGGATAATTTTTCACACCCGCCAAGTCTTAGTTCAGACAAGTTTGGTACTCCAGTGAAGTTAAGAGTCGTCTTCAGAGATTTTGATTCGCGAAGATCAAGTGCAGTTAAGTTACCGAGAAACTGTTGATCCGAAATACACAAAAAAGTTAAATAATTATAGAATGTGTATATTGCTAGAAAAAACGGAGGTCATACCTTAGTTTGGCGCCACAATGTGTGAAGATTACTTCTTTGCATATCAAGTGAAATAAGATTTTCCGGATGGAAATCCGATGGTAAACATTCCATTGGAAACCGATGCCAAGAAAGCCATCTTAACTCTTTAAACAAACCGCGAAAGCTTCCAACAACATTTGTGTTATTGAGTTGAAGCAACCTTAAATTTGGCATCCTAGCAAAGGGTCTTGTACTAAAATGCAGCTTCATCGGTTGGTCTAAGACGATACCTTCTATTGCTTCGGTCCCCTAAAGAAACCAAAAATAAATATATAAAAAACTTACGTAAAATCGACACATAATTCAAAAATTAGTGAAAAAGAACATTGAACTTTTATAGTTGTATACCTCATCATTTATTAGCACATTATATACATCATCTTGCAACCACAGTCGGCTACGCTTTCCGGGCTCTTCTGGAAACTTCTCACACACAACTTCCCGTCCCATGTCCCGTACTAAATCATGCATCCTAAGCCTATCATCCATATCAACTTTCAGTAAGCATCTCTCTATCAGAGTACGCATTCCAATTGTTCCAAAGAATCCACAACCATCAAATATCTTGACAGCAGATTCTTTCTTTGATCCATTGAAAAAACACGCGATGTCAAGAAATATATCCTTCTCTGTATCATCCAGAGTGTCAAAACTTATCCTTAATCTTTCAGAAACACCGGCTGGAGGATGTTTCTTCAGTTTCTCGAGCATGTTGTTCCAATCTTCCATCGTCTTGTCATATAAAGATGATCCTAGAACCTCAAGAGCTAATGGAAGTCGGCCAGCGTACTTTACGATCTCTTCCACAAGGTTCTTGAAGTTTTCTAATGGAACCGGGCTTCGAAAAGCATGCCAGTTAAACAACATTAAAGATTCATCATGGGTCAGTTCCTTAACCTCGTATTGGTAGATAACTTTAGCTTGATCTAGAATATGTTTATCTCTAGTTGTCATGATGATCAAACTTCCCTTACCCAACCCAGTTAACGAATCTATCTGCCTCAGGTGGTCTACATCATCAAGAACAACAAGAACTCTCCTACAACCTAATCTTTCTTTTATTACATTAATCCCTTGGTCAACGCTGTTGACCCTATGTTTCTTTCCTTTAAGCGAAGAAAGAAGTTCCTCTTGTAAACCGACTAAACCATCGAACCGTTTTGATCTTTCGAGAACATTTTCAAGAAAACATCCATGTTCATAGTGATGAATGGCTTGATCATAGAATTCTTTTGCAATAGTTGTTTTACCGATGCCACCCATACCATAGATCCCAAGTACACCCACATCATCAGGTCCAAATAGACCAGCTAGGTCCATTAGATACTGAACACGCGAATTCAAGCCAACAGGATGCTCCACAATAGACCGTTTTCGGTTTAGTCTTTTAATAACCTCCGTTACAATTAACTCAATATATTTTAGTTCATCGCTGCATACAATCATACAAATCATTGATTTCATGAACATTATTTGTCAGCTTATGTTATACATGAAATTTACATACGCAGAAAATGAAAATCTTACCAGCTTGTGGTATCATCTTTAATATCCCATCCTGCTAAATTTCCTGTGTCAGTCAATGCTGATCGCCATTCCTTAATCTTTTCTAGATTAAGAGCCTTTTCATGTCTTGCAAAAGCGACTTCAAAGCTGCCACTTTGTTTGCGTATATTGGCAGGATCAACATGGTGAAACACTGGAAGAACCAACTGTCTTATGGTATTCTTGCAACCCATGATCTTCACCAGTTTATTAAGACAGAACCTGCAAGAAGCATATTCTTTTGAAAAAACAACGATTGAAATTTTTGATTCTTCGATCGCTTTGATCAACCAGTCAGATGGAACATCATCTAAACTTGGTTGTAGTTCATTAAATTCATCGGGTTTAAAAGTGTGAATATCAGCTTTAGTTAAAGCTGTGTACAGATGATCGGTAAATGTTTTTCCATGGCTGCATACGAGTTCGTTTGCAGAGTTCAGATACACATCATACTTCCAGTTTGGAGTTTCCCATGAACACACGGACAATCTGAGTGAGTACTGATCGTCGAATTTGGTTTGGGAATCCATGGAAATGAGGCACTGGATTAGAGTAAGCAAAGAGGAATAGATTTATTATAAACTCAAATGATTAGGCAACTGAGAGCTTTGTAAAATACAACAGATGGATTGTTTTTTTTTTGAAAGAGACAAGAAGCTTTGTAAATTTCATCTTAGGCATCATCAACATTCTTTGGTAGCTGAAATTAATATTGATTCACACTTCATTAGTTGGTCATCTAGAATGAATGATGGGATCATTCATAAATTGATTAGTGTTGGGTAAAAACAAACATAAAAAGAGAGGGTAAAATGTATCGAAAAGTTAATTAGATATGTTTTATTATATGATCTTAACAATTCAGCTGGTGTTTACCGCCCACTCTGTTCACCCTTATATCTTTTTGTTGATGTTCTGTTTAGTTTCATGACGAGAGATAAATAAGACACTAGTCACTAGACAATAAGATTTGTATTAAATTTTAACTTCTTTTTGTTAAATACATAACGCATATGTAAACAACCAGTCAACCACGGGCCGACTTTAAGGGCTTAAGAATTGTGGGGGCCCACTATTTGAGAGCTCGGTTTTTAAGCCCCCTTTTATTTATATATGTAAGTTATGCACTGCTAAGTGCCGAAATACGATAGGCCAATCTTTATTTTTCACTTTCTTAGAAATCTTTATTGACAAAAATATAACATGAGATATGATTATGCATTCCTGTTATATTTTTGTCAATTTCTTATGAATCTATAGTTAACTAGTTATCTATTTGTGACAGTTTGAATTTTTTTTTGAACGGCAAACAATACTTTTATTCCACACCAAATTTTACATCAAAATCATATTCAAATGGTTAGTAAGAAACTAGCCAACCACCTGAAAATTCCTCACCAAATTTGAATTGATTGGGTATCTTGTTAAGTTTATTTATGTGAATAGTCTAAATCATGGTTTGAAAATTACAATTTTGTTAAACATACGATTTTGTTAGACCATGCGTAGTGGTAGAGAAAAATAATGCCCTCACCATGGGGCATTATTCGACACGTGTCATCCCAGTCAGCATGGGGCGTTATTGCGAAAGTGGTGTAGTGGGAATAATACATAATAATGCCCCTTCCAATCATTAAACAAAAAAACAAAAAAAAAGCAAAGAGATGGTGATTGGCTAGTCAAACTTGGACACATGCAAAAATGGGGGTCTCAAAAGTTGTAACATTGATTGGTTAAGCAAATATGTACATAGCGTTATAATTAAAACGCCGGAAACCATTTTTTGAATTTTTTTAAAAAAAAACACCCCATGTAATGGGGGGAGGAGCGTTTTTAGGCGTTTTTTTCAATTTTTTTTTAAAAAACGCCCCACTACGGGTGGCCTTAGTTGATTTGTGTTAATGATTAAAATGAACTCATTAATTTATTTTCCGGTCTCAAGCCTGGATAAAAAAAAAGGTGTTTAGTACAATTAAATTTCGAAAAGGGCCTCGGATTTTAGTTTCCTCTTGAGATCCCAAATTGGTTGAGCAGTTGAGTCGGCCAGCCGCATATACAAAGAGGATCTTATAAGCCTATGTGAACACCTACATAGATTGTAATGTATGTACTCTAGGTAATACGATCACATATATTTTTAGTTTGTATCCTTAAAATATAATGAACTTTATTTCTCAATCCGTTTAATAAAAAATATTACTATTCTATATTTGTATACCCTCTACATTTGACATGCTATTCACAATTGTTTGAATGAAAACGATTTAAGTGTTGAAAGATCTCGTTCAATAAATGTAGATCTCTTCCATCAATGTTGACATGCTATCATGAATTACCATTACCATTACCAACTTACTTAAAACACAAAGTCGGTGGCAAAGGCCACCGAGATGCATGTGATATTTCCCTTTTTCACATATACTCTCAATGAAATACATTTTGGCCCCTTCTTTTAGTTTTGTTAAATTGTGTTTTGAGTCCATTTCGACATTTCCTCTTTCCACCCATACTTTCAAGCAAGACCGCCCTTGTCCCTTTCCTTTCTCCATTCCGCCTCCTTCTTTGCTTTGTTCCAATAGAGTCTAAGGCAAAACTAAAGTGGTTCGTATGCCTACTTTACCTACTTGACGAAAGGGAACGAACTTAGTCGGGTTTATGGATTGGATTCAGTCAGCCTCACTCCTTCCTTTTTATGTTGTCGTGATGGTTACCGGTGAACGCTCCCAAAGGCGACCCTCTCGAGTTTCCAGTTGTTTTCTATATTGAAGTAGCCTTTCGTCGCCCCGAAAGAAGTAACTATCAAAGAGCTCGCCCTACTGAAGTACCAAAGGTGCGCTCAGCCCGGTGACTAAGAAATGGGTTTGCGCTTGAATTTCAGTGATGAGGTTTTTCGAGGGAAGTAGGGCTCTTATTGACTAAAAGTGGGTTCTTCGCTTTCCTTTAGAATGAAAGTTGCTATGAAGCCCCTACTACTTACTTTGTTTGATTCTTTGGCCCCTTGCTTTTAGTTTTGTTAGATTGCGTTTTGAGTCTCTTTCCTTTCTGATGAAACAATGGTTAACCAGGCGGGGTTAACTCACTGGTCTCGTCAAGTAGGGTTAATCCCTTCTTTCCGAGGATCGCTGGCTGGATCGTCTGGTGGTGGGTTTCCTGCACAAGGAAACAAACCGTGACTCGTAACAAGGAGGATGGGGTGGGGGGTGCTCCTTGTTACCACTCTCCGGCGTGAGAATCAGTAATTTGCTTGGGAAGCAAAGTGTGATAGTAGTAGTAGTGAGAGAGTTGAGAAGTGATACCTCAAACCTGGTTTGGGGTCGGTATTTATAGCCGAGGAGTGAAGGAGGGTAGTTGAGTAGCTAACCTGACATCACACAGCTACTTGTAGGTGTGTCAGACCTGTCAGTTGTGGGGAGGATGACACGTCCTGCTGTGGTGTCAGACTGTTGCACATACGTGGGCTAGTAGGCGACTGTTCTCAGTGCCACCTGCCCTGAGTGTCAGACCCACTTGCCTTGTAGGCAGGATGCGGTGCCAGGCCGCATCTCTGCTTGCGGTCACAGTCGTTGTTCCCGCGTTCTTTGTTCTATCCAAGATGCATGCGGGATGCGGTGCCATGCCGCATCGCCGCTTAGTGACTGTTGCTGTTGTCTAGATCCCTTGACGTGACGAAAATGTTCATAGGATGCGGTGCAGGGCCGCATCGCTATGTGTAACATTAGTTTCCGTCCTTAAGGTAAGTCTTCTCATCACTGGACAGATTGGACCGCTGTGTTCGCGCGTGCCCGCGCGGATTCAGGTAAGTTCCTGCTGGTGGGGGTGTTTTTGATAAGGGTAATGGTCACTCGCGGTCGTGCTGACGCGAGATCTGGGACCATACCCCTTCACTTTCCAAGTTAAACTTCAATTTTTCACCCATACTTTGAGTAAAATACATTTTGCCTCTTTGCTTTTAGTTTTGTTAAATTGTGATTTGAGTCTATTTCCTTTCCAAGTTAAACTTCAATTACATTGCAATATTAGACCATTGAGGTTTAATCTCAAAAGTTTATAATGTTTCAACTTTATCGTTGTACCGTATATATATACATTTTTAGCTTATTGTTTTCTTTAATTATTTTCGTTCGCTAATTTCTTTTTTAAAAAACTAAACGTTTGGATTCAACCATGTAGGTCCGGCTAGGGGAGGATCTAGTCGCCTAATCCTTGTGTACAAACCAACCCGGTTGTGCGGAATCCAACCGAGATAGCAAACCGAGATAGAACACGCAAATAATCAACACACAAGACTCAACGATTAACACCACTTGTATTAAACGTATGAAAGGTCCGGTTACAAGCACAAGGTTTACAAATCAGTCCTGTAAACTCTCTCAGTGTGTGTGTGTGTTTTTCTGCTCTAAGTGTTCTCTCTTATCTGTCTTCTGTCTAACCGTCGAAATGAACACAACACACGGGTATTTATACCCAACACAGCAGGTCTGGTCGAAGGATCAGACAGACTGATCGAAAGATCATCTGTCGACCAGAAACAGCTCGAACGATCAACATGTACCACGAAAGATGTGATCTTTCGTGGTCCATCCATCGAAGGTCCATCTTTCGAGCTCATCATCATCGAAGGATATAAGTGATCCTTCGATGACCATCCTTCGACTCAAACACATTACAACCAAAGTGTTGACTGTTTGGCCAAGTCAAACCAGGAGGATGGTTGACTTGGTCAAACTTACAAGACTAACAAAGACATCGTTTTGTATACAGACAAAGTACAGACACAAGTGCACCAACAAACCATACATTGGGTTGAACTGAATACGTCAAGACATGTGCTTTCATATAGTTTGCGCATGACATAATGCTTGGACTAATCTGTTTGCAACGTGCCCACGACGCATCGCTCGCGGGTTGTATTATGAATATTAAAATTTATGTGTCGGTATAAACTATTTTGTTTTTTGATTGTTTTATGTACGTTTCCAAGTCTACATTTCGACCCTACCGCAACACGCTAAGGGTGTAATTTTTTCCGTTGATATGAATATCACTTTTGATTACATGTGTTAGTTTTCCCTTGATACACATTTTATGCTTTTTTTTATGTTTCCTATGTATGAGTCGGATCACATATAAATACAATATACTTTACATTTTTTATCTAGCTACAATGCTATTGAGTTAAATTGGATACGTCAAAATGTGCGTTTTCGTATGTTTAACGCATTACGTAACGCTTCGACTAATCTATTCGTTGTTTGCAATGTACTCGTGCCGCAACGCGCGCGGGTTTCCCACTGGCTTTCCCTCCCTGCCCCCGTACTTTCACAATGTTGCAATTTTAGCCCCTTGACTTTGGTATCTTCAAAGTTTCATAAAATGGCAAATTTAGTCCCTAAACCTTCTACTTTGAATTTCCAAAACCACAACCTCATCTTTCAAAATTTGCCAGCACCAACACTCTACTTTGGTTTTCCACCATCACCTCTTATCTCTTACACAGTTACGCCACCAACCCTCTTCTTTTACATTTCCACCAACACCCCCTCATCTTTTACACATTTCCGCCACCACCCCTATACTTTTACACTTTGTCTTTTTTAGACTTTGCCTTTTTACCCCTTGCACTATTACTCCATTTTTACACCCGCCCAACTTTAAAAAAATTGCAATTGTAACCCCTAGACTACAACTCCTACTTTTGCAAATGCCAATGCATTGTGTTTTACGAAATGTCTTTGGCATTGTGTTGTACACTTTGTGTCTACCTTTATGATTTATACTTTTTTTTTGTAATTGCCTTTGACGCACTGCGTTTTACGAATCGTGTTTTATCTTACTATATGTTTCCACCCGTCGTGCGCCGCCGCAACGCGCGGCGGGCAAAATCCTAGTTTATATATTAATTGCCTAATTACATTACACTCGGATTGATATTTTCAAAGTTTGTAAAAAACATTAGGCGTTAATCGAATTATGAGTTATCAACTAGTGATTAATCGTATTAAAATTCTTTGTATGTAATTTTCACTAATACACACATATTTTTATTTGTAGTTTTCTAAAATAGACAAGTTTTAACCCTCATCGACTCATTCAATACCAGAATCGCTGGAATTTACAGGGTTTGACCAGGATTTGGCCAGAATTGTCTAGCTACCATCAATTTTTGGCTGCTTAGGACCGCCTAGTAATTAATTACCGATTAATCAGAGACTAATCACGATTTTTGTAACACAAAATTTCATTGTTATGTAACCGGTTATGTTAGTATAATTAAATTTTGCAAATGACTAGTCAAAACACAGATGTTATAGTTCCTTCAACATTAACAATTTTTTTATAAAGTGATGTTGTTTACCCTTTTGTCATTCTAGTAATATAATACAACACATTATAATTTTCCGAATATACCATTGTGATGTGTGTATTACTGTATTTTATCTACGTTTTGATAAAATTTTGTCCAACTTCGAACATGTCAATTATGAATGATTTTTTATTTACCGTGACAACCAAACCGTTATCGTCCGAACAACATCAGTTTCGGTACGGCTATTCGTTTTCTTAATTTTCCTGATTTTCCAGCTTAAATTTTGTTGAAAACGCTGTGATATTCACAATAGAGTATTTTTTGGTACCATAAGCTATATCGAGTTTTGCATCCATACCGCTACCATGACAAACCAAACCAATACCGCCCGAACAACATCGATACCGATACTCGTTTTTCATGTTTTCGACCGATTTAAAACACGTGCTGATTGCTATACTTTAAATGAACCGAACCGATACACATCGAAAACCTGTCGCACCAGTCGAGTAACATAGTAATTAAAACCATAAGATTTATAAAATTAAGTTACTATACTATTGCACTAAACTTATGTTAACTAGTTTAGGAAAAAACTTCATTTTCTCGCGTCATAAACTTATCCAAACACTTTTTTAACAAACTTTTTTGAATAACTTACAAGTTACAAGTCAGAAGGAATCAAAACACCCTTTTTGTTCACTCCTAAACGCCAAGGTATTATTTCGGTTATTTTAGGGTTTATGAGTTGTTTCATGCCTTCTGTTTTCCTTTTCAAGAGATAGATGTTTGATTTTAGGTTTTTATTTCGGTTATTTTTGGGTTTATTTCGGTGTGATTGGGGTTTATTTCTGTCATTTTGATTGTGTTATGTTTCCCTTTTTGATAGCTGTTACTTTCATAAGTCTTTTACTTTCATCCACAGAACATGCATCTGTGTGTTAATCGATAGAAATAAATAGTGACCAAATTTAACAGCTCATTAGTTGTTGGTGCGATAAATGGGTGTTTCGAAAGTTATAATGTAGATCACTGGAGTATAAGCTGATATAGGGTTCAGCAGATAAACTATAAATGGATTGAAAATGGTATAATTGTTGCATCAAAACACTGATGTATGACCATTTTCTTTGAGTCATTTAATTTTTAGACTTTGTGATGTACTTTATTCCCCTAATCTTGTATTTGGCAGCTTATGTGCAGCATTATCTAGTATCAGTCTGACAAAAACAACCTAAGATGAAAGCTAAACATCCGACTAAAGCTCAACGATTGTCGTCGACTACAATCAATACACTTCCTCAAACCATAACTGAAAACATCCTATGTCTTTTACCAATTGAAGAGGCAGCAAGGACAAGTATCCTCTCAAGGGAATGGAGGTACAAGTGGACCACAATTCCCAAACTTGAGTTTGGTTCGTCTACTTTGTCCAAAGGAAAAAACAAAGAGAAGCTACCATATGACATAGCAAGTGCAAGGAAAAACATGGACGAAAGCTGTAAACTTGTCAATGCTATACACCAAGTTCTGTTAATGCGCCAGGGTCCAATACACGAGTTCACCTTTCACTCGAACCAAAGCTACAGCTTTTATGAATTTGATCAAATAATATTTCATTTGTCAAGGAACCATACTGTCAAGAAATTAACACTTGCGTTTGATTATATGTATTCGTATAAGTTACCCTTATGTGCCTTCTCTATGCATCAGTTAACAGACCTAGATCTCCGTAATGTTGTTATTGACCATCAACCAATATTCAGTGGATTTGGTAGCCTTAGAAGCTTATCCTTGATAGAAGTAAAGATCTCTACAAAAGCTTTTCTTCATCTTCTATCAAATTGTCCATCACTTAAGAGGTTCAATCTGGTAAGTTCTCACTTGGATGCATATTCTCATGGGCTTTTGAAACTTATCTGAATATTGTAAGTTGCTGCAGCAATTTGATATCGGTTCTAAAGATTGCACCATCATTGAGCTATTCGAGTGTTTGCCTGCGATTGAACATCTTACTATTTGGGGGATCTGTGACCATCCGGTAGTATTTATTTAACCACATTATATATAAGCGTAAGAAAAGAAAATTAACTTTGGTTGTAATTTTTTTTTTTTTTGCATATGGTTGAAGTGGCTTGTTCTAGACTCTATTCCAGAAGAGCTTCCAACCACGCTAATCCACCTCAAATGCTTTCGTTTTAACAATATTTGTTTCATTGACGACCATGGATTAACTATTCTTGCTGCTTTGATCAAATGTTCCCCAAACTTGGAGAAAATTGAGCTAGAGGTAAATCTTTTTTTTATCCTATTTATTTTAGTTCTCGTCAAAATTCACTAACAAAAATAATGTCGACTCTTCCCTTCCTGTAGATTTGTATTGTTGATAACAATGAGATATGTTGTGGTATATTGGAAGAATATTCAGATGTTCGGTTGGAGCATCTGAAGGAATTGGAGATCATGTGTTTCAGAAACTTAAAGCATGAGATGGAGTTTGTGAAGTTTATCTTGGCAAGGTCACCTAAGCTAAAGAAGGTGATCTTATATACCTTTGTTGAAAACGATGAAGAGTCGGATATTTTAACAATTCTCTCACAGGCCCCACGCGCATCACCAGAAGAAATCCTTGTGAGATGTATCCCAAACTGCTCGTATTGCTAATTGTATTTCTGTGTTTACTTTCTGGTTAGTCTATGGAGTTCTTTTGGATGTTGGTTCTCACTTCCATAGCAGGTGTACTCAAAATTAGGGTAGGGGTGTATATGAGTTGCTTGATCTTCATGCAATCAATCAATTTGAGTAGTATTTTCTACGGTCTTTGGTTTGCGCCATTTTGGGAGCACGAATAACCTGTTAGTATTTTGACTTAAAACTGAACTGAATCTTCTATAACACATCTGGTTGAACATTGTGGATACTCTAGAAAGTGGTTTAAGTATCTACACTTCACTACATTTGACTAGCCTGCAGCCTTGGATATTCCAATGAACTCAAACATATTTAAACAGAACTCTTGTATGATGATGAAGACGGTTATCATTAATTTATGAGCCGTCACATCGAGAAGATGCAGACGCCACGGTCACTATAAAAGGCTACCTTATTCATCATAGCTAGAGTGACTTCTGCTCTTATCTAATTTGAATATGGTAACTGTGAGTCTATTTGTATGTATATAGCTTTTGTGTGAGAATTGTTATAACAATCTAAAGTCCTTTTTAAACTGGTGAGCACCCTTCTATGTCTTCCCAATTAATCCAACTTACAAAATGGTATGTTTCAAGTTTCAAAAGTGTGTGAACAAACAGCACTAACCTATTCCCAAATCTGAAAGGAAATATTAACTTTGACCTAAATTGATCCATAAGCCTCCAAACTATACATCATGTACCAAACTACTGAGCAAACAGCCGGAGACACCATGATCTCAACGTATCGTAATGATTAGTACTACATCGTTGAATTTTATGACACGATAATGTACCTAGGCCACTCCTGAGGGCGGTAACACAAACTTTTTTTTCTCAAAAGAGTGTTGTGTGAAAAAGTATTTATCATTATGGTGTTGCTTCAAAAATATTTACTAAAATAGTGTTTTTAAAGAATTTGTTTTTTCTCATTCCTAATCTAATTGGTCAATTTATAATTTTGGTAAAATAAAACTTTGTATAATATTTAAAAGAAATGGTTTTCTTTTCTTATTTAATAAACCCATGTTTTCTAATATTTTTTATTTTTAGTATATACAGATTTTAATTCATATAAACTAGGATTTCGACCCGCCGCGCGTTGCGGCGGCGTCGAAAGGTGAAAAAAAACTCGAGTTTATGCCGTATATTTGACCCGACTTGTTTTCGAGAAAAATTAGGTCGCCGTCGAATGAAAAAATGTTATATTTAACCCATTCGCTATCAAACACAGTTTACGAACGTACAAAAAATAAGTATAAAAACATATTATATTTGATCAGATTTGTTTCAGGAAAAATTTTACGTTAAAATGTGAGTCGTTTACGTTGAAACGTGAATTTAAACCAACATGTACGTCAAAACTGGCATACGCCACGCGTTACGGATGCGGCACCTTATTTATTTATGGCGACACGTTATGTGACGTGTTAGCCATATGAAAACACGTGTTTCGACGTATCCGATCTAACTCGGTGTAACCTATATAAGCATTACGCTTACAATTTACGATGACGACATTAATGTGTAATATCCCCACGTGAGATTACGGGCTTTTTACTTCACAGGGTACGTTCGTAACATTAACACCATTTGAAATAAATAAAAAAAGAGTATGTCTCAGTCGTTGCGGTGTAAAGTTGTAACAGTAATTTCATCAGCCGTGTAAAATCGTGAAAGTAATTTAGACATTAACATGGTTTGGCATAGATATAAAAAAGTATAGTAATTTATGACACACTATGGTCTAAAATCGTAAAAGCAATTAAAAAAAATGAGACATTAAGTTATTAAGTAGAAAAAATTGGCGAATCAAATTATAAAAAATTTAAAGTGAATGTTTAACCTACTAACTTAAATAATAGGGGGTGTAGATGTCAATTTAGAAAGTGTAAGGATCAACTTTTATTTTCTATAATCTAATAAATAAATATTAAACTATATGTAAGTAATTAATTTTAATAAATCAAGACTAAAATGTAACATGTAAGACCATGGGGTATGGTGGGGCGGGGGTTTGGGGCATGAGTTGACACGTGGAGTTCGAGCCCCCCCCCCCCCCCGGTTGGTGAGTGACGTGTCTGTGGGGTATGGCGGGGCGTGGCTAGCCCGACGTGGCTTGGCTATGTGTATTAAAATTAAAAAAAAAATAAGTCCAAACAAATGGCCCGCTATGCCCTAGCCAACAAGCCAATAAGAGCCGGCCACGCCCAAACCCAAGCCCACCCGGGGTGGTGACTTGGGCGTTTCTCTCCAACCCACGCCCCATAGTCTAAATATGATCACATAAAATTATATTTCCATTTGAGTAAAAGCTGCAGCTGAGGAAAAAATATATCAATTTGAGAAAAAGCTCTAGTTGCGAAGTCGAACTACGGGTCCCCTGTTTTAACTTAAGGCACGGTAACCAGTTCAAATTATAATTTTGGTTTTTGTATGCTCAAACATTGTTTATATATAAAATTAAAAGTGGTGGCTGTGATGTAACAGCCACCGACTTTTTGTTGTTTTAAGATATAGTGTAATGTAATTTATCTTTTAGACAATGACACAGCATTTTTTTATATTACCTGCAACTTTTCTTTTCATGTTTTTGATAAATTCAATTTGTATATAACCTCGATTATGATTAGAGAAAATGATAGTTTTACTATTGAACTGCATTGTGGGTTTATGCCATTTCAAATTATAATTATTAAAAGAATTAATTGATGAAACATGAGTAAAGTAAGTTTAACTCATCTTTTGATAATCCACTTTGTTGTGTTCGGTAAGTGTTAAACTGATTAGATAACCCTTTATAAGTAATCATAAGGAAAAGTAGATCACTCAACTATAAACTAATATAGGTTTCAGCTAATAAACTATAAATTGGAATGAAAATGGTATAATCATCGCATCCAAACAATGTTGTATGACCTTTTTCTTAGTTATTAGACTTTGTGTTGTACAAATCAACATCTCATACCATGGTCATACTAAAAACTTTCTATAGAAACTAATTGTGAACAAGAAACTTAACAAACCGAGCAAACCAAGGTGAGTTCACACTTTCTACAAGGCATGGGATTCCCGGTAGTTTGGGAATGGGTTAAGGAACTATATGGAAACCTGCATATTCTCCTTGGGTAGAATATGTACCTCCATCCTCCAAGGGAAGGATGACAACATTTAAGCCTACGTATTCTCCTTGGCCTCATGACCTTCAAGTAGGCCTGTCAAAAATAACCAATAACCGAGTAGACCAACCGACCCGTTTATGATTCAGGTAGAGCAGGGTTCGGCTTAGACTCGTACATACCTTGGTAGGGCATGGAAACAATTCTCAACGAAATTGATTATGTAGTCCATCGGCGAGTTTTTGAGCCCGACGGACTGGATTTCATGGGTCCTAGGTGTTGACCCATCTGAGTCCATTTTCCATGGTGAGTACATGAACACTGGTGACTGGTCCAGGTGCTGGTGTCGATAAATGGGTCAAATGGGCTGGGTATAGGTGGGGGTCGTAAAACCATGTAAACAGCACTGAACGACAACCAAAACTAAGAGAAAACGTAAAATAACCAAGTGACTCACATGACGTAAACATAGACAAAGTCGAATTTGTACCGACACTTGTTAGAAATCATTAATAACTAGTTGTATTGCAACATGTACTTCTGAAATGAATTTTACAAAAATATAGTTAGTTAATTATATGGTAATTTACTTAAACCTTCTACTACAACATACACAAAAAGGTATTAAACACGCAGCTATTTACCTATTCTTGGATCAAACTGTGAAAAAAAACAATAGGCTCCATGCCCCCATCAAGCTCCGAAAGCGCAACCTACAAAGAAACCTGAAATGGGTGAAGTCCCAAAGTGCTGTTGAGCCAGTCTTGGTTATCGGGAAAACCAAAGCTAGTGCCACGATATACAGTACATCAAACTTCATCAGCGCCTCAACCGCTAAGTTGCTCAGTGGTCATGTGCTCTACGTGTGACTACTTTGAAGTGATCAGCTTAGTTAGTGAGATACTATAGTATATGCAAAAAAGAAAGAACCGGTACCATGAAAATTTCATTCCTAGTTGCATACTTTCCAGCATGATCTTTTAGTAATATCTCCAGCGCTGTAAAAGATTTAATGAAATCAGACAATTTTCTTATATTTATAATCATTGTTAGTCTTTGCATTTAGGTCAAGCTTTTTTCTAAAAGAAATGGGGATGCTGCAAGGGATGGTACTAACTCATTGCTATAATAACTTCAGATTGTCATATTTGATGTACATTCACTAATACTTGTGATAACACCATGTGAATTATACCATAACCCTTCGAATAGTCTACTGCTGTGAGATTAGGGATAGTTCTATATGATAGTGTCACATACAGTATTCATGTTTGCATCATCTATGGTTCAAACCATTCTTTAAAGTAAATTCCCTGGTTATTGTGGGAAAGTTAACATTTACCTGTAAAGCCTTTTCCAACAGGCATATGGACACATGAAATTCATCTTGTCCAATAGTACGTCCAATGTAACCCTGCGAATTGGGAAAATAATAAGAATTCATATGCAATCAATTTTTCTAATCTATTTATGAAACAAATAAAATTCTCTAACTCACCGAAACAGGAAGAATCAGACACAGTCGTCATATAAAATGAAAGGACGGGGGAGAAAGCTAAAATACGAACAACTTGAAGCACCATCGCTGTCGCCGAGGGTTGACGGCAGAACCCTAGTTCGTATTCTGTCAGAGGATTTTTTTTTAGAAATGGTGTATTTTGAATAGATTTTTAGGATAATGGGGAAGTCAAACAAAAAGAAAGGTTTTTGGTGTATCCGCTGTTGCTAATAGCGGATTAGGAAGGAAAAGTAGCCCGTTCTGCAGCCATGCTCAGGAGGTGTCAGCTTTCTCAGGAGGTTTTTACTAATCCTCTATTCTCAATAGAGGATTAGGAGGAAACCCTTAACCATGGTTCCAAACTCATGGTTAAGTGTTTCCTCCTAATCCTCTATTGAGAATAGAGGATTAGGAGGAAACACTTAACCATGAGGCTGGAACCATGGTTAAGTGTTTCCTCCTAATCCTCTATTCTCAATAGAGGATTAGAAAAACATCTCACACCTACCTGACACCTACCTGAGCAAGGCTGCAACACAATTTACTTCCCTTCCTAATCCGCTATTAGCAATAGCGGATACACCAAAAACCGTTTTTTTTGTTTGACTTCCCCGTTATCCTAAAAATCTTTTCAAAATACACCACTTCTAAAAAAAATTCTCTGTCAGAGCACCACCGTCGCTAGGGTCGCCGGAACAACGACTGTCAAACCCTAGCATTTTGTTTCCCCTAATTCCGTCATCCGTGCTTATGGGGAATAGAAGACGTCTGGTTCCGTCGACGGAATGGACAGCGATGGTAGGCACAACCACCATCCCCGTCTCACTTTCTGTGTCAAGACTGAAGAGACAGACGACTTCTTTTTGGCGAATCACAACCCGGAAACATAAATTTACAACCAAACCTTGCAAGATACACTTGCAATGCATATAGTACAAACATATTATCTAGGGTAAATTACTTTTTGAGTCCCTGTGTTTTATAGGTTTTAACTAGTTGAGTCCAAAAGCAAAAAGTTTAACGACCTGAGTCCCCATAAGCATTTTCTTTAACCATTTGAGTCCAAATTTCTAACTCCATCCACCATTTTCTGTTAACTTTTCAATAAAAGACTAAAATGCCCCTGCATATTATTATTATTATTATTATTACATAAATACTCACACACACTCACAGAATAGATGATTACTGTCTCTCCCCCTTCTCTCTCAACCACACCACCATCACCACCACCATCCTAACGCCGCCACCACCATAACGTCGCCGCCACCACCCTAACACTGCCACCATCACTACCCTAACGGGGCCACCATCACTGTCTCCGATGTACCCCAACCTCTAGGGTTCCAATTTCTGCACTTGTTGATCTCGATGGGCAATTGTGGCACTCGCGAGGAATCTGCAACTACTTCTGATGCAAATAATGAAGGTATACTCGTTATGTTCGTACAGTTGGTTGCGGTTTCATATCTAGGGCACGTTATTGTTATACAAACGGTTTTGAAAGGTTTAGGTGCTGTTGTTCTTGTTTTGTTTGTAATTTAACCTGTATTTATGTTGTTTGTGGTTGATGAGAGTTAAATTGTGTTGAATTGCAATTGGTGTGCTATTAATTTGATGTAGTTGAGTGTTTTTTTATGATTTTTTAGGTGTTAATGTTGTTCCGTTTGTAATTTAACCTGTATTTGTGTTGTTTGTGGTTGATGATATGTGAACTGTGTTGAATTGCAATCGGTGTGCAGTTAATCTGCTGCAGGTGACATCTGCATTTGTGTTTTTGTTATGAAAATTTTAGGTGTTGTTGTTCAGTTTGTAATTTAATCTGTATTTGTGTTGTTTGTAATTTACTAACTAGTAGATGCCCCGCCCGCGTTGCGGGGCGATGGCCGAATAATTCTCAACCAATTAAAAAAAGACTACTATAATTTTGCTATGGAAAAAAAAAACCAAAACGATGATAAGACCGTAATTTTGGGCTAAGGGCAAAACTATAATTTTTCAGGACTAATGAGCTAGTGTTAGGTAACTCCTTGAGACGAAAAAAAATTAAATCGAGTAAACCAATTAAAACAAAAAAAACCTTTATAGTTTTGGTAAAAAAAACTAAAACGATTGGAAAAACGTAATTTTTAACTGAGGGCCAAATCATACTTTTAATTCGGGGATAAATTGTAAACTAAATGGACCAACGGGGGAGTGCCAGGAAGTTGTCGGCACGACTGTAATTTTACACTGGGGGCAAAATTGTAATGTCACCAGGAAAACAAACAAAAACGATGGGGAAAATGTAAAGTTAAGTTGAGGGTAAAATCGTAACTTGGCTGTGAGAGAAAAAACTAATGGCAAAACTATAAATTTATACGGGGCAAAATCGTAATTTTGAACCGAGGGCAAAATTGAAATTTTTTGCCAGGAGCAAAAGCGTAAATTTATTTTTAAGTGGGGGTAAAAATATAATTTTGAACTGATGGGAAAATCGTATTTTTAAGGGAAAAAACTAATGGCAAAACTGTAAATTGAAACGGGGCAAAATCGTAATTTTTTTACTGGGGGTAAAATTGAAATATTTAGCTGGGAGCAAAAACGTAAAATAATTTTTAAGCGAGGGCGAAAACATAAATTTGAACTATGGCAAAATCGTAATTTTAAATCAGGATAAATTCGTAATTTTGTTCGGCCAATGCGTGGCACTATTAATGAGAATTGATAGTTTATAATAAGTTACTTTCTTTTTTGACGGACGTTAAAAAGAAAGTTTGTTGGTTGTATAGCCGCAAACCCTCCGTTTTCCGCTAAACCCTCCCTAAACCCCACGAATCGCCGCCACCGTCGACGGCCACCGTCGCCAATCGGAGAAATCTATTCGGCGATATCTCGATTGACGATACTTTATATAACACTTAGATTTCTATAACCACGTTGTTGTGTGCAAACAAACTCGTAAGTTTTCTCTTTGCTTGCTCTCAATTAACTGCTGAGTTTGATTGCTTTCTCTATTGACTTTTTTCACAACGGAACCTTAGCATCATTAAACGTACAAATGCTTGCATACTTTTGTGTAGTATACAATTTTGGATTCTATTTAGGGTTTTTGGCTGAATGAAGCAACTTAAAATTTTTAGGCTTTGATATTGATATGAACTGAGTGAACCTACTTGAATTTAGACGTTTGATTTCTTTGCAGCTATGGAAACCGATCAAGTTATGAATCCGGAGAGCAAACAAATCCCTAATTTTTCACTCAAAGTGTCTCACGAAGCTAAATTAAGAGAGCTATTACGTAACCTCACCTCAATCGATCTTCAATTATGCGCTGAAGCTTCAAAAGAGTTTATGAAGCTGCTTAGAGGCGAAGAAGGGGGTGAACTGTTACGGCAATATGTGCTTTCGTCTTCCAATTGTTCCGAGCTTCTACAAGCATGGAATTTACGACAATCGAAGCCTGGTTTGTCTTACATAATGTCGTTGATTAACGTTATTTTGAGTCATAAAGATGGTGTTTATAAACTCAGCGATGTGGCTAGGCTTCCGATTAGTCGGGCGTTAGATAAGTTTGCTCGTTTGATTATGGAAGAAAAGTCAGGAGATGTTTACAAGGAGTTGAATAGTAAAGAGAATAAAGGGAAAAACGCTGCGTTGTTGCTGATGGCTTCGATTGTGAGACGGGGTTCCGGATTGGCTTCTGATGTTGCCAAGAGTTTCGATTTTAAACTACCGAATTTCTTGAAGCTGGCGGAGTATGATAAAAGGAGGAAAAGCGGCGAAATGATAAAACGAAAGGTCTCAACTAGGAGGTCGTATGTTCGATTTGCTATGTCGTTTTTGGAGATTGGGGATCCTCGGTTGTTACGGTGGGTGCTGCAGCAGAAAGAGATGTTTTCCGGTGTTCTTCGTGGGCTCGGTAGTGATGAAGAAGAGACCGTTGCCTATGTTCTATCTACATTACGAGATAAGGTCCTTGTTCCGGAATCTTTGGTGCCGGTGGCTCTTAGGAGTGTTTTATTCGGGAGTGTTACCTTGGAACAATTGATTAACATTTCCGGAAGAGATGACGGTGGAGATTCTGCTGAGGTGGCACAGAAGGTTTTGTTTACGGTATGCACTGACCCGTCAAACGGGTTGATGCCGGATTCAAAGGCAACACCTTTTCCGTTAAAGGGTAACTCGACACGACTTTTGGGTGTTATGAAGAAACTCAAAGCTACGGAAATCGAATTTCATCGGGATTTACTATTAGCGATTGTACATGGAAGACCGGCATTTGGTTCCGCTTACCTGGATGAGTTTCCGTACAACCTTGAAGATCATACGTCCTGGTTACAATCATTTTTTACTCTATTTGTGCATGTGTATATGTGTCGTTAGGCCTGTAAACGAACCGAATGAATACGAATGCGAGCATGTTCGTGTTTTTTTCATTTATAACCGAACACGAAATATAATCAAGCACATTTTTTCGTTCATGTTCGTTCATTAAGAACATGAGCAGGTTCGTGTTCGTTTATGTTCGTTTGTTTAAAACCTAAACGAATAGTTCACGAACGTAAATGAACATAAACAAACAAACCTATACGAACATAACTTAATAAACATAACAAACACAGATTAACATAATTGACCAAACATAAACGATCATAAAGTAGTTTTGTATATAAATTAGTGATTAATTAAGATAAGCTCAATTCGAAAGCCCACTTTTTATTACTAGGAAGCCCAGTTACTAATTAGTTTTTTTATATAAGTAGTTAGAAATCCCGTTTAATGTTTATATTTATATAACTGTAACTATTTATGTATTTATTAAAATTTAAAAGAACATAAACGGACATTCACGAACATAAATGAATGAACAAACGTGTGTTCATGTTCGTTCGTTTAATTAATTGAACAAAAAAATTTGTTCGTGTTCGTTTGTTTATTTAAATAAACGAACATAAACGAATTTCCCGCTTAACAGTTCATGAACGTTCGGTTCGTTTACAGGCCTATGTGTCATGACTGTCGTCTTATTATTGTAATTATAGTATACTGAAGTACTTGCAGGTTTGCTGCTGTTTCATTGGCTGCAAACTTGATCGCTTCAGTGAATGCAGGTTTGTCGTTCGATTTTCTTGATTCTCAACCAGGATTACCGTCGTTAATCAACAGCTCTGACGTACAAAGTATAATTAAGTGCATAGGCCCACGCCCGTTTAATAGAATAGTAATGAATAAAGGGTTACTTCACTCGGAATCTCATATACAACACGGGACATTACGGCTTGTTTTAGAGGCATTGAAGTTATTAGATTCTCTGTTTTCTGCTTTAATCCAAAGATCCAAATCTAGCAAGCAAATTGGGTGTAAATGGGTGTCTCTTAAGAACGAAATTCAGAATGAAGTGCAATTATTGCTTCCCGATCATCAGGTTTTGTTGTCGTTAATTTCATCCCTCAATAACCGCTACAAGGGTGACGAAAAAAGTTCAAAGAGAAATGCAGATACAGCTGTTTTACTTGAACATAGTTCTCGTAATAAAAAGTTGAAAACATCCGATTTAAACGAGGAAACCGATATTCTTGTCGGTGGTATTAGTTCTTCCACCGACACTAACGGAAGAATACAGGAAGAGGATGATGTGTCCGAGCCTGATAATCTAAATGATAATTCTACGCTAATCATAGAACTCTGGAAATCACATGAAAACAATAACATAAACATCGTTGCAGAGGATGAAGAGTTATATTTCTACACTAAGTTGCTTGACGCGCTCAAAGTTTATCATGTAAGTTCTAATTTTATTAACGAGTAAAATGTCATTTTCGTCCTTGAGGTTTGGCCAGTTTTGCGACTTTCGTCAAAAGGTTTGTTTTTCCGCATCTACATCCAAAATGTTTGAAATCTTGCCATTTTCATCCGGCTCATTAACTCCTTTTCTCCGTTAAGTCAGGGGTATTTTCGTCTTTTTTCTCTGTTAAGGGTATTTTGAATACTTGTACATTATGCTAAATGCTTGTACACAAAGTTAAAAACACCGAATTGCCCTTTAAGTTAACAAAAAAGATGGAAATACCCCTGACTTAACAGAGAAAAATAGATGGAGTTAACGAGTCAGATGAAAATGGCAAAATTTCAAACCTTTTGGATCCAGATATGGAAAAACAAATATTTGAACGAAAGTCGCAAAACTGGCCTAACCTCAGGGACGAAAATGGCATTTTACTCTTTCATTAACCTATATGGATTCACTTGTTATAGTATTGGTTTCTGACATATGGATGTTTTTATTGTAGCGGACGATTCCATCTGTTCTAGAAGGGTCATTTGATTTCTTTAAGCTTCTACCTAACAACGCTTTATCGTTGCCAACCATTCTGCAACAATCGTTATTGTCACTATTAGTCGAACACATCGGTTGGCCTTCAAAGCAAGATATGCGTATGAGATACCCCCCACTGATGTACAAACATCTAATGCATTTCATTAATCTGGTTGTACATTCACCCGTCAAAGATATAAAAGATCAAGCTTATGTGCTGGCACAAGCAGCCATGCTAAGCAGTGGAGCGTTTGACAATAACGCAACCGAAATCGGTGCATGGTTTTTATTTCTTCCTGGGTTCACTGCCAATAATGCAACTGAGAGGGGCGGAACCATCCAGAATTTGTCGTCTGTTGTCATTTCGTTTTTCTGTGATGTTGTATCTACAGTTGGAAACAATTTATTTAAATATTGGGATCTTGTCAGGTCTCAAATCCGCCAGTTGGAAACCACTAAAGGTGACTTTTTTGTTTCGTTTATTATTTCACATAGCTTTTACAAATCTTGTTCGTAACTGTAACTGTTCTATCATATGTTTTTGTCAGATGTTTATCCTAGGTTCAGTCCTCTATTCGCTTGTGTTCTTGAAAAGTGCCTACGGTTGCTCGGTTCCGATTCCGGGACGTTTAGTTTACCCGAGAAATCAATGATATCTATATACGTAAGCAGCACCTTGATATACCTCTTGCAAACTCAGGTATGTCGGTTTTTAGTCTCCCGTGTTTTTATTCTCTTAATTAGTTAAGCACATATGGTTGGTAAGATCTGATTTCTGTAGGCGGAGGCTGGATTGCTATCTTCTCTAATACGCCTTTCGTTATCCGAACGACTCAAGGATATAAATAGCGATCTATGTGAGTGGAGGCCGTTAAAAAGTTTGTTGCTTTTTTCAACTAGTATCACAGATAAAGGAATCAGTATGCTTTCTTCAGTTGGTAGAAAAACAGGCGTTCACGATGACTCTTTCGTAAATCTTCTTAACGAAGTAACGAGTCTAGCAGAGAGTGAGCACGATACGGGGATAACAATGGCTTTTTCATCGTCTATGTTATGCGCTTCACCTGACGTAATATTGCAGCATTTCCCAGCAGTTATATCGGTTTCACATAAGCTGAACGGAGTTCCGTTTTCTATCCTATCGTCTATCTGTTTTCTCGAAAGAAATTTTCTCAACAATGTTTTCAAGTCATGGCCTGAGTTTTCATTTGCGGGTTTAGAACGAATTGATTGGGCTCCGTTTTATGTACTATTGCCAGCTGTCATAAGCATCGAAAGCCCGTATTTATCCGAGTCATCAAAGCTTCAAGACTTACTGTTGGACAAACTGTCGAAAGAGATTTCCAATAATTTTGTTTGCTCTTTCCGCCATGTGTTTTTTTGGTTTCATCACATACGATCATCCTACCATAACGAACCAGTTGAAAAATACGTACAGATTTCCGAAATCTGTTTTGCTCTCATAAAGAGCATGTTGTCACACGTGTCAGCCAATCATTACGCCCAAGAAATTGCCAAAACCATTTTTTGCCATCCTGCGGTAATAGGTGCTGTAGAAAGTCCGTTATCTGTTAACAAGGAACTAAACGCCAACATTCTTGACCAACCGACTGATAGTTTTCTTCAGTTAGCACGAGAAGGAGTTCATATAACGGATTATCATATCTTACGAGTACTAGAAATATTTTCCAACCAGTTCTCCTTTAACAATGATGTGAATAAGGGTGTTACACGCCTCCTTCGGAAGTTGGTTTTGATGCTAAAGAACAGGTTTGATAAGTTCATAGAATTCAAAGATTCGCTGCATCTAATCCCAACGTTATTTTCGTTTTACACTCTAATCCGATTCGTATCCCCTCGTGAACTGCTTGAATTGGTAAATTGGATGTTTTGCAGAATTAACGTTAAAGAATCTTCCGTTCTTGAATCTTACAAAGTCTCCACTCTATCCGTTGGATTAAACATTGCTGGTTTTGCATTTGATTTCTTGTTGCCGTTTAGCGGCATACAAGAATTTGACGTTGCTCTGTTTGAGAAGGTGTATATTCACATAGTTAAAATCGCCTCTGATTATGATTTAGTCGTTGCAGATCTTTGCTTGCTGAAAGCGGTTAAGATTGCAAGTAAATTCAAGGGTGAAAGTCAAACTCTTCAATCTCTTTTAAATCACATGGCGATGACACGCGTAATAGCAAGCACACCCGTGAGTTTGCTTTCAAATTGCTTTGAAAAAACAAGCATGGTTCTGACTCAAATATCGTTTCATTTAACTGAATCGAGTCTCCTCCATTTATCTTTCTTTGGGTACCGATTTATGAAGATCGTGAACGAATTCGAAGTTCGCAAATGTGATGAAGATTTAATGATTTTGCTTTTGCCGACTGCGTTATCGTTCTTGAATTTAATCTCCATGAGGTACGGGGAGAAGTGTGACAAGCATGTTAAAAACATACGGTCTTCGTATTGGGAAATATTATACAACGGGTTTTCTAATTGGAAGAATTTTGTTTCTAGAGATATATTTCAAATAAAACTCGACAAATACACGCTTTCAACCTTGGAAGAGGTTTTCGATCTTTTCAACAGCAGTCTTCTCGGGAAGTCGCTTGATGTCATGAAGCTTCATCTTGCGTCAAATGGGCCCGTTAAACGAAGCAAACGATTAAAGTTAGTTGATTCGGTTATTCCATCGGGGACTGATAATCTTCTCGAATGTAGTGCTTCTGAGATTGATCGTTACTCCATTGATGAATCTTTGAACCTTATTATGAAAGCAGTCACAAAGGTACTTCTTTGCAAGATGATGTTATTTTCATCTTCGGAAGGTATATCTAACAAAGAATACGTAAGAAGTGTAACATTCGTAAATTCATTGACGTCCACATGGATCTTAATTGTCCGAAAGTTTCCGATAAAGTCAAATTCTCAATCAGAAGTTAAAGACGCAAAATATTCATTGTTCAGGCTTTTTGAAAGCTTCATTTTGAGAACGCACGTTGATGTTATAACCGAGATGCATAATAAGAATTCTAAAACTGAGTCAAATTCTTCTAAAAACCTAGAACAGATGGCACGATCGTGTCTCCTTCACAGATTCGAAGATCCCGCAACATTCAACAAGTTTCGAAATATATTAGCATACGAAGAAAAAGATAAATCGTTGCATGTTCAAATTCTTCAGCTGCTGTTATCTCATTCCCAATTCGAATCCACCATTCAATCTGCGTATAATTCTTCGAGTTCGTTACAATTTGGTATCATTTTTCGACCCATGTCCAGTATTCTGCGATCACTCACTTTCGCTAAAGTCAACAAATCACACACATCCGAGCTGTACAACACGCAATTGGAAATTATTAAATTGCTCGGGTTGTTGTGCCGGTTTAGGGCTCAGACGGGTAGCATTGATTTAGAAGAAGATTCCAGTATAAACGCTAGAGAATTGGTGTTCTTACTTCTGTCTTCTTATGAGGCTACCGTAAGTGAAAAGGACTTGGAAATTTATAAGATCATACAAGAGCTCGAAAGTATCGATGAACTGAACTCTAGTTATATTGCTGACGTGGATTTTCTGTGGGGTACTGCTGCCGCAAGAGTTAGAAAAGTACGGAAGCGGGAACAAGAGTTTTCTGTTGATGACGTGGATGAACGTGAAAAACGCAGGAGTCAGTTCAGAGAAAACCTTCCGGTTGACCCGAGAAAATGTGCGGCTACAGTTCTTCATTTTCCGTATGACAGACATATGAAATCAGGAGCTTTATCGTCTATCAAGCTTTCAGATGATAGTGCTGGAAATGTGAGTGAGATATACGATCCGGCTTTCATCTTGCGGATGTCATTACACGGTTTGTCAATGAATTACATCGAACCTGTTGAATACGCGAGTTTAGGTCTGCTTGCCGTTGCGTTTGTTAGTTTATCCTCACCCGATGATGATATCAGAAAAATAGGATACAAGGTGCTGGTAGAATTCTCGGAGAAGGCATCAAAGGTTAGTTAAGTAATTTTAGTCAACTTCAATCATTCCCAATATCTGTTCATTACTTCATATTAGTTTTTATTAAAGTAATTACGGTGGTTATCTTATCTTGTCAGATAAGTCAAAAGAAAAAAGAAGTCAACCGACTTCGGTCATTGCTGACACACGTGCAAAATGGTATACCCGAGGCATGGCAGAGGATTCCCTCCGTACATGCGTTATTCGCTGCAGAGGCTTCCGTATTATTATTGGATCCGTCAAATGATAATTACAAATCTTTAAGTAAAATTCTTTTGCACTCCCCTATGAAAACCAAGGTTAGAACCTGAAACCTTCAGTTGTTGCCTTCTTTCTTAACTAAATTAATTTTTAGAGTAAATTACGTTTTTGGCCCCTGTGGTTATATCACTTTTACTATATTAGCCCAAAATAAGAATTTTTAACATATCTGCCCCCATGGTCTCTATAACTAACCATTTTGGCCCCTAAGTCTAACCATTTTGGCCCCCATGGTCTCTATAACTAACCATTTTGGCCCCCACGATCTCTAGACTTAGGGGCCAAAATGGTTAGTTATAGAGACCATGAGGGCAGATATGTTAAAAATTCGTATTTTGGGCTAATATAGTAAAAGTGATATAACCACAGGGGCCAAAAACGTAATTTACTCTAATTTTTATTCACCAACTTACGCGTCGTCTTAATTATCTTGCAGACGATATCGTTCTTTGATGAATTCTTTTGGAGTAATTCAGTTAATTTTAAATCAGAAAGGATATGGATCCTTCGCTTACTATATTCCGGTCTTAATTTAGAAGACGATGCTCAGATTTACGTCAGGAGCTCAATTTTCGAGAAACTGCTAAGTTTTTATAGTAGTCCTCTTTCGGATAATGAATCACGGGAGTTGATCCTTCAGGTATGATATTAGCTACGGATTTCTGTTTATGTTATCTTATAAATTGTTATAAATCGGATACCGATGCCACTTTGTGCTGCAGATTGTGAAGAAATCGATGAAGTTTGATAAGACGTCTAGATATTTGATCGAACACTGTGGCGTAATATCATGGTTGTCGTCTCTTATTTCAACCTTCAGTGGAAGTACGTCCCAACTTGCAGTAATTCTAGAGGTAACAACTTTATTATTTCATGCCTAGTGTTATATATTATTAAGGAATGTCGTTCTACTTCTAACTTATGTTGTTCGATGTAGGTAATAAACAATGTTGTCACCTCAAGGAACACAAGTCAATGGTTAGAAGCACGTTCGTTGGAGCAGCTGACACAAATTTCATGTCGTTTATATGCGTTATTTGTTGAAAACATAGAGCTAGTGAAAGAAATTCACTTGTTCGATTCCGTTTTGGAATTAGTTTCTTCAACATTAGAAATATCACAAAAGCGAGACGTGCTGCAACCGCATTTCACCTTTTCGGTTGAAGGTCTATTTGAATTGTCGAAAGCCGTTGATGTAAATTGTAACGCGGAATTAGGACTTAAAGTTGTACTAATGAGCACTCCACAACCAGCGTTACTCACTATGGTAATTTATCATGTTTTTACTTTTTTACTGTAACCTTGTGTTTCTAGATTAATCGTATTATTTTGTTGAGCTATACTGAAGTCGTGTATGATTTTCCAGGACCGAGAAAAGATTAAAAAGTTTGTACTTTGGATGGTTTGCGTTGCACTGCGATCTAAAGGATCAGATGAACAAACCGCTGAATCGTTGATATCAAAGCTTTTACGATGGTTGACTGCTTCTGTAATATTAGCAATTCCTTCACAGCAATCGTTTCCAGATACATTGCAATCTTTTCTGGAAGCAGAACGGTTGGTAAATCGGGTTGCATCTGACTCAGATGAACTATTAGCTGCCGCTATCTATTATCTTCACCAGATTCTCGGGGGAAAGTGTGGAGTGTTTACATCGGTTGCTAGTTCACTTTGTTTGCTACTCTTTTCTGATCCCTCACACACAGGTATGCTCATCTTATTTACTGTTTTTTTTTAATTTGTTATCGTTATGGCTACTTGTATTTTTAAAATTTTTAAAAATTGTTGTACTTTTTCGTGCTGGAGCAGATGCATTGCCTGTTGAAGGAGGTAATTTGACGTCTTTGCTATCGAGAATACGCTGCCCCACTGAAGCTGATCATTTGTGGAGATGGTAACATTCTCACCCCTTTGTGCGCCGTAAATCTTTAGCTTTAAATTTTACGGTTTTAACAAATAGTTATTCTGAACAGGTCATTTGAGGAGCCATGGAAGGATCCTGCAACCGAGAGTTGTTCTGTAGATGAGGTTCAAGCATGCCAAAGTGTTTTAATGGTGGTTTCGAAGGTTCTTGGTTCGAAGTCATCACTTTCACACTTCCTTTCAGATTTAGATTTAGAAAAGTCAGGTGTGTTTCAATGGGAAAGAAGTCTTGTTGAAGAGACCATGTGATGTGATCTTAGGGGAGAAATTTGTGGGCTGAAAACTTACAAGGGACTCATGATTCTTAATTTTGTTGTTTACAATTTTTATTTGAGAATTAGTGGCGTAAAAGTAAAATTGTAAATTTTGAGAATTATTCACAAGTCCATCAGCTCAAGCTTTGGTTGTAGTTATTTTTTAAAACCGAAATAGGTCATCATCCACAAAGTGGTTTTCCAAAATTTGTTGATAAAACATTCAATTTATATAATCAGAATAACATGATAATAGAACGAAAAAAAACAAAATCAGATTTCAAGCAACTCCAAACTAAGATGGCTATTATGCCAATAGCTTGAAGAAGCATAATTATCTAATATTATCATATAATGGAAACAAATTTTAGTATGCAAAAAAGGTTTACTACCAAAATTACAGATTATATTGTATAAATTGTAAAATAATGATGATATAAAACAGTCACTGTACCATTTAAGGCGGCACTTAGCCACTTACTGTTAATCTGGCAATGTATGTTTCTAGCAAAAACTAATTGCCTAAATTAATGATTAATCATACCTTTAAAAAAATGAAACAGTTGGCCCATGCAGGTCTCGAACCTGCGACCTTCGCGTTATTAGCACGACGCTCTAACCAACTGAGCTAATAGGCCATTTGGTATTACAGCCGTATAATATTAACTAAAACACTAATAATTCATTATATGATTTGCAGTAAAAAGTGAAAGGATAACTACACATAAATTATTATCTTTTCCTGGAATTTATTTAGCCTTTAATAACATTAACAATAAAAACTTTAAGTGATTGTCTGCATCATTTGTTTACGCGACAGCATATTCAATATTTCGATTCGCATTCATCATTCAATCTCATGTTTAGACACGCGTGGTATTCGGCGATCAACTAAATTTACCGGTAGTCACACATGCGTATTGTACACAAGCAATTCAACAAAACAACTACAAAAGAATCTGAATCCTGAACTTCTAAATGCATCAGCTTAACTTAATATTTAATAATAGTCCCTACCTACACAAATTACTATTCTAACCCTAACTGTAGAAATAAACTTCCAAAACAAACACCAACTCGCACATAAAACTTCGCTCCTGCATTGTTACCAAACAATTTCAGGACTTTACATTTACAATATGCCCAGTTTTCCTTCTGTGTCGGCTAAAGTCAGAAACAAACCTGAAGGTAAGCCCGCACCCTTCAACCTTGCATTTGTACGGTCTCTCTCCGGTGTGGACCCGCAAATGTTCAGTCCGAGCCCAGGCCCACTTAAATGTCATCTTGCAACCTTTCCAAGTGCATTTTAGAGGCCTGCTATCCTCGTGGACCCGGAAATGCAGCACCGCATATCTGTGTGAACTGAACTTCTTTCCACACCCTTCATGGGGGCACCTGTTCTTTCTATGCAACCTTAGCTCGGTTTCAGTCTTGAAACTCATTTTGCAACCTTCATGGTTGCACTTGTGGGCCCTGTGTTCGTTTTTTTCCGGGATTCTAACATTAGAAGCCTTCGGTTGCTTTGCGGGCTTTCCTGTTACATCGGGAGCTTTTGATTTCTTTGTGGGTTTCTCGGGGATTGTTTTTGTGTCGATAAATATCCCACCTTTATGCAACTCTTTACCACCTCTAGGTCTCAATCCTTCACATGGGCTTTTTATAAATCCGTCAAAACCGGATTTCTCGGATCTTTGCAATAACTCCAATTCTCTCTTCCTTTTACTTCCACTTGTTGAGCCTGGAACAGGGGTACTTTGGTCATTTTTCTTTACCGTATCATTAGAATCAGTCACGCGTTCATCAGTAGAGGACCCACTCATCTTGGTCAATTCAGACCCTTCTTGCATCAAACCATCTTCATCATTACCCTGCGTTACGCGATCGGTTTTGGTTACCACAAAACTATTTTCATTTTGCATGCGGGTTTCTTCATTTATATCATCTTTTTCAGTTCCATCATTTGTACTTTTGCTGAGACTGGTTACCGGATCTTGTGGTTTTGACTTGAAGATTCTTCGTGAATACTGAATTAGAGCCCCTTCTTTTTTAAGCATATGAGCCTCAGACAACTTCTCTTTGAACTCCACATCTTTTTCCACCTTTGCCAAATTCTTGATTGAACGGTTTGACTTTCTATTTGAGCGGGGTTTTGTAGGCTGCCACTTAAGAATCCTTGCAGACGAGCCAACGCTTGAGGTGGGGGTTGTGTCAGCAAATAATGCATCCATAGTCAAAGACAAAGCATGATGTATCTTGTCGGTTGATAATTTAGGCCTGAGCTTAACAGAATGACGAAGATTAACATTCAATTTCATCGTCCAATCTTCTACGGGTTCATCCTCGTCTTGCTCATTGTCAATTGCAAGATTTATCAGCTCCAAATGATCCCGTGTTGCATCGTCGAATTGAACCTCGTTATATCTGAATGCGCTACCAATCTGCTCCGCAATAGTTGAAGCTTGTACCTTAATTTTCTGAAAATCTACAAGAACAGAGTTAAGTCAAAAGTCACGTAAAAAGGTCAAATCGTTCAATATTTTTAAAAAAGTTACCTGCATGGCATATTATAAGCAGTTTTGCTCCACCGGTAGAGTCCAACAACTCTTCAATTTTACTAGCATGCTCTAAACAAAATATTCGGGGTCTTAAATACCCATTAGACATATTCCATCCTTTATCAGCATTAACCATTTCAGTTTCAACACCATGACTCGTGACAGTTGTATCATCAATAACCACCTTTGCCGATGGCTGTATAACAGACATAAAAGGGTAACCAAGAACGCCACAAGCCACACACGGTAATGTCCCGGAATCAATTTGGAAATCACTCGACATGTCATCATCTTCTATATGAGCAAGTGTCACGGGGTCCAAATATAAATCTTCTTTCTGAATATGAACATCTTCAATATTGGTGACATCATCAGATTGTTTAACAACAGATGGTGACAGTGATTCAAGATCCCACAGAACTGCACGGTAAGAGGAATTTCTCCGAAGAATACTAGTTAATAACTTATTTTCCTTCAAAATATCATCAATGAATTCCTTCTTAACCATTAGCTCACGTTCTTCTTTTTGGCGATTTTTCAAACGAGAACTCCGTATCCCGGGGAGCAAGGATCTAGGCACTCTGGCATTTGAACATTTTAAGAATAGTATACCCTAAGTGTTACACACTTTCAGTTTAATGAAGACATAAATAATTATTACGTAAAAAATGAATAAACGAAGCTGACCTTGGAATAAATGACATTGTTAGTAGGTAAAGCAACTGTTGATGTGAAAGCATAGGAAGAAAATTCATAGCAGCTCGGCGTACTGCAGCTTCCTTTGCTACCGAAAGCCATTGTGGAGTTGCAAAATTAGCGGCTTCCCCGCAATTAAAACCTTTTTTAACATGAAATTATATTTGAGTTAATAATATATAGTTATATACACACATCATTAAGTATTAAGTAAATTTTTTTATAGAAAAAAATGTGCAAAAAAATTACCATGACTAAATCCTATGTGGTAAGCCCTCGGAAAAGTCACTACAAATTCACCGGGGTTCTGTACTAGCCTGTATACGTATAAAAAAAGAAGAATTTCAGTTAAGCGTTGTAAATCTAGACAATTTACCACTATATCTTCTAATAGTTACTGTTATCTTTCATAAGAAGTTGAATTTTTTTGTTGATAAGTAAATAAACAGGGTGCAAGAGATAAAAACATTGATTTTGAACAAGAGCAACATACCTACAACATGGAATACCCGATTCTACAACAATTTTAGGTGATAGAAGAGTCGTCTTTTCTCCCAAGAGTGTTAGTGCAGCTGTATAACAAAAATGACAGCGCGTTACGAATAGCTAAGAAATAATCACAACAATCTATATAAAGGTAAGCTTTTTCCATACCTAACCGACCTATGTCTCCACCATAAGCCTTTGAACGAATTACTTCCTCGAATGCAAATGCGTAATCGCCAGGAACAGCATACCATGTTTTAGGAGAGCCAATGTGAAGGAAGTTTAAGCTGTGAAGCTCATGATCTTCAACATGCCATGCAAACCAGCTGAACAACATGCCGATATATACCATAGGAGAAGTGACACCTGGAATATCATCTGGCATGAAACGCGTAAGAGATCCATGCGATCGTGCAATTACTTGTAAATTCCAAGGACAATTAGAAAGCTTCCATCCAGAAGTCCCTTCAATGTCTGACAAATTATTCACCGAATCGGCGTCTTTCTTTAACGTATTTACTGACAAACTAGGGCTACACCTTATAGATTCACCTTTCTGATTGTCACAATTGCCGGTATCATTATCTAGCTGTTCCGTTACAACAGAACAATCTTTATTGTATCTATTAAACGTCCTTCTCCTCCTCCTACGCTTATGCAAAAACCTAGACGGGCACACGGGTTCTCCAAATCCCGAACCCGGCACATCGTTAGCATACTCGATATATATAGGTTTTTCACACGACGCCTTCCAGAACAGCGACTCTGCATTCAACGGAGAAACATCTTTAACCATACCCAACTGGTTTCGAGCAAACATCTTGGATTTGGATTCAAACTGGTCCAACGTATAAATCTCCCCGCTTTGCCATACTTGCTTATTGACCATAATAGGAGACGGTTGACCCAACCCTGCGACAACCTCTTTCGCTCGTTTACTACCGCCATGACCCAATTCTTGATGCCTCGTCGTAAAAACAGCCTGAACCTCCCAATTGTTTACTGCATTATTAAGTTTTACATCACTCCCCAACTCGGGGCTCTTCGATAGGGACTTGTTAAGGTTGGAAACTACATACTTTTTCGAAGGTTTCAGCAACGGTGGGATAACTTTACATATACCAAAGGCACCAGCTTTTTTCTCAATCTTGGAGATATAAGCTATCGGGTCTGCAAATTCGGTGTCGGTTGGGTAAAATACAGGTGCCAATGGCAATTCTTTGAGCCAATTAGGTATCTCAACGTCCCTCATTACATTACAGTTACTACTAACAATTCACAACCGTAATACAATCATTCAGCACACACCAAACAAACATGAACAGTAAAAGGGCACAAGTGATTTGTTATTGTATGGTTTGTATCCACGGAAACCCTAGAATTTATTTGGTTATGGGATTATTACAACTGCATCTACAAATTTAGGGCAAATTGATGTAATTGAAACAGGTATGGTAATGAATTGAATAGAGCAGCAAAACCTGTAAGTTTAATGGGATGCAAGTGCAACCTCTGGAGCCCAACGAGAGAGAGAAAGAAAGAGGGTTGTTAACGTGGTTTCTTGCCGCTTTATGTTAACCCCAAAAAAGACATGCGTATTTTAGAATACTCTAGTACGATTATCTTAAAATGCGCCATGTATATCCCATTTTTGCTTATCTTGCCAGTTCTATTCTATCCCTCCAGAAAGGGAAAATGAAAGCTACATAAAACAGTTATTTTTTTAATATTGTTTTAGAATAAGTCATTGTTTATTTTTATACTCTTTTTAACTTAAAAAGTAGCTTTGGATGTTAAGAATAGCATTTGTTTTTATATTAAAACAAAATATCCATTTAAAATTTCAAAAGGCGAAATTTGAACGGTAGCGAGCTCGGGTTTGACCCGTTTAGGTTTACGGATCTAGCTAGAAGTCAGTTAGCTGGTGTGATGTGGTGGGAAGAAGGTTGTTAACCGAGCGGCAGCAAGGGCAGTGGCTATTGACATCTGACTATTTACTACTGCGCGATGGCATACGTGACGGATACAATGCATTCAAAAAGATGTAGATAAGTTATCACAGGGTATGTATAAAACCAGAATCAACACTCAGCCTTTCATAATCTTGAGAAAAGAGGTTACAACAAAATTTATTGATCGCTGTAAACGACACAACTCAGGCTTCAAAAACATACAGCAACTGAAATCAAACGGAAGCAAAAGTAAAGTAAACAGGTATAGTAAACCTCAACTTTCACCAGCTAATTTGGTTTAGGAGGCAAATAACAATGCAAAGTAGCACAACAATATTGATAGTAGAACCCAGTATAAAGGGGCACAAGAAAATTGGCCAACCACCTTCCACTGGGGGACAAATTCTAAAAATCTACTTAAATTCTGGCTTCTCTGGGTAGGTGCAGCCTGATCTTTGGATAATCACGTTGGATGCGTAGCACCCGGCTCTCACGCATTCCTCAATTGGCTTCTCAAGAACCAACTGAGACAAGAACCCTCCAACAAATGCATCACCTGTATAAAATTACACATACATATAAGCAATATATTTATTTCCTATTTGCTCACCAAAGATGTATGATAGATATAGAATTGTACAGACCTGCTCCGTTGGTGTCAACGAGTTTCTCCTTTGGCAAGTAGATGACGGGATATGTTGTAACTTTCCCATCCTGAGCAACTACAACTGGATCAGCACCCTGAGTGATCACAGTGATTCTCTTGTGGGTCCCAGATGCTTTTGGCAATTGAGAGATCTTGATTGCGATCTCTTCCACGTTATCAGTCTGAGAGGTGATAATTGTGTTTTTAGCGTTTTTTAATTGTATATGGTTACTTATCAGTTATCACGTTTAATCACCAACAGGTTCTTACCTCCCAGCCATGAACCTTTGAGAAGGTTCTTGCTTCGGTTTCATTTCCAAAAACATAATCCACATACCTACATTGTTATTTAATACAAAATGAATAAGAAACTTCCTATGTGGGGTAAAAAAAACTTGATCAAGCAACAGATTTAACTCACGGTAGGGCTTTCTCTTGAACATCCTTGAAGAACTCACAGATGAATGGAGCAGATAGGTTCATTGTGAAAACCTACATGTTTTAAGAAAGTCAAAGAATATATAACTTCGATATTGTTTGGTTTGAGGGTATGTTTTGAAGAAATGGAATTGACACAGATAAAATTGGGCATATCCAAACCCACCTAAAGGGTTTTAGGGTTGGGTAGTGGTTCCCAATTGGAATCAAAACAGTTTAATAACTATATAATTAATTACCTTGTTTGTTGCAGCAGCATGCTCAGCTACAAGCTGAATTGATTCAGGAGACACCGTGAGGAAAAAGCCAGCAATATAGATGTATTTGGCCTTTTCAACTGTCAAAATTGTTTATCTTAGCAAACTGAAAGATGTCTGGAGACACAGAAATATTTAAAAAAAAATGGAGATGGGAATCAGTACCGAGTGCCCAGTTCTCTGGACGCTTTAAGTGCTCTGACTTGTAGCAGTTGGCAGCAGACAGGTTGGCAATAAGAGACCTGATAAAAGCAAGAATCTTTGTTAAATTACTATTACAAAGATATATTCCAGTTTGATTATAATATTTGTGCATCACTGCATCTTTCAAAAAAAAGAGGAAGCAAACACTTTTGCGTTGAAAATGTTTCCAAATTAACATGAATACTGTGTAAAGTTGAGAAACATGTTTGGAGATGAAAATTGATTTACTAACCTCTCGCCACCAACAACACAGACAGCACATGTACCGGTTGGTGCGGTTTCATCCTCATAATAGTGCACCTAAATAACAGCATCATTAAGAAAAATGAATTTCATACATAACTACATAAGTAAAACAGTACTGTGTGTTTGGATGTGTGTTTTGACAGTAACTACGTGATTTGAACAATCATGATCAGATTATCAGTTGTAACAAAACGAAAAATAGTAAATTAAGTTTGGATGTTTAAACAGTATGAAAGTTCTAATACAAAAATACTTGACCCCTAAGTTAACAGATAATCAGAAACCAAAGTTTTTTTACCAAACACTAAAAACTAATTATTTTTACCATAAGGCAATCAATTTTAAAACACAAATCCAAACACCGCCTATATAACTCCAAACGGAACAAAAGAAAGAAGATTAATACATTAACACCAGCACTTTTTGAGTTCTTTGCCATCTCCTCACCATACTTGTCCTTTCCAACACAGCCCATATAACTAGTTGCACCAGGGATTTGAAGCATCCACTGAAAACCACCATAAAAAGGGTAATCAGTATTTTCACTTACATAGATTAAAATGAAAAAAAAAAATCATTCAACTACTTACTTGGGCAACTCGGATTGAGTTTTGAGTAGCACCTCCAGCAATGTACTCTACGGTGTATTTGGAAGACATTTCTTCATACCTAAAAAGAAGCCAAACCAAAACAAGATCATTATAATCAATAACATAACAATATAATGCAGCATGTGATCATAACTTGCTAGATCCTCGTAAACCCTTGTTAGGGTGTTACAAGAAAGTTATGATCAGACATGCCATTATATACCATGCCCTGATAACTCAAGATGATACATTAATATGTTAATCTTAATCCAGATAAATTCTATAATGCAATAAGATAATGTTGCCAATGTGATTGATTAGGGTGAAGAACACTTACATGGGCAAATGCTTGTCTTCAGCAAGGATAGCATTGTTCAACTTGATATCATATCTAAAATTTTCAAAAAAATAAGAGGTTAGGGAACAATAAGACACCAGTCCTCAAACGAGATCACAAACCAACAGTTGATAATCAAAAAGATCTAACATCCATATAGATTATCATTCTTATGCATAATAGATGTACCATTAGCTCAAGTTAACTCCTAGTCTTAGATAAATACAAGCTCAAAATACTTCTAACGGTAGGAGAAACTAAAACTAACAACAAAAAGAGTTCACTTTAAGCAAAGAGCTTAATCTTTCTTGTCACCTCTGTTCTAAATCAAAGGTGTATGTACAGTAACTATTGGATCAGGCAATAAAAATACCATGAAAGCATGCTACATCTAAGCCAAATATTGTTGAATTTTTATCAAAGAATCAAGATCCAAAACCATATAATACAGTTAGACACAAAAATCAAGAAAACAACAATAAAAAAACATAGCATATGAAATCTAAAAACAATATAATAATTGAATCCAAAATAAGCTAAGTTCTGATACTTAAACTTAAATTAAGCTACTTGCAACTCCTATATATGCTGCTACATTTTCAAAAGCTTACAAACCCTAGATCTAAAACCCTAACTGACAGTACAATCAAAGCAAAGCAAAGCAAAGCAAACTAACTTAATAAAAGAACAAAAAAAAGTCAGATCTGTACTAAATATAAACATAACAAGAATACTAAATCTAGATCAAAAGAGTATGAAGTCAGATCTAAACAATCACATCAGTTAAAGCATGAAAAAGAAAGGGGGTTTACTTGGTGAGGAAACCTTCGTCAACAACGGCTGAAATGTCGAGAAGGGGGTTACCCATACCCAACAAGACTCCTTCATATTCTGCCATTGTAGAAGAAGAAGAAGAAGGACGGGGGTTTATGATGAGGAGATGATAATGGATGCAAGATCTGAGGGGCGAGGCGAAGAAAGAGTGAAGGGGAGTGAAGAGTATTTATAGTGGAAGATGGGGTTGGGTTTGGGTTGGTGAAATCTAAAATGTCGGCCTCTCACCAACTCTATTGTATTCACCACTATTTTCAATTCTTAAATTATTTTTAATTTTAACTAGTGATATTCCCTCGCGCTTCGCGACGGGGATTAAATCGGTATCAATTTAGTTCGTTACAGTACCTGCACTCAATATAGTATTTGAAAGAGAAAGCACTAAATCGATCGAAAACAAAAAAACACATATTGGTATGGTACCTATATATGTTATTCAGTTGATATCTGTTCGGTTCGCTTGCATTTTATGTTTATTTTATTTCAACATTACGATTTTTTTTTTGATAATGGATATTCTGCCACTATCGTACCAAGCCCAATCGAAAGCAATTGAACAATATTTGTATCGGGACCAATATTTTTTTGTTTTTAGTTTTTTTGCTTTCAATAATAAATTGATACTGTATCACTACCATAGTGTACCGAACATCATCGGTACCGGTATACATTCCGTTTTATTGTTTCCTGTTTGATAACGGGTACTTTGATCGTATCTTAAAAGTTATATGAGAGAACAAAATATACTTAAATCAATTAAAGTAATAAACCAATAAAATAATAAAACTTTAGAAAAAACAATATTGAAAAAAATCAAAAACAATTGTTCCCCTCTTTTTATTTCAACATTACGATGACGATGTATATTTTTTAAACGGATATTGTGTCGCTATCATACCAAATTCAATCAAAACCGATTGAATAACATCTGTATCCGTATCAATATTTATTTTTAGTGTTTTTTGCTTTTGATGAATTAATATCGTATCGCTATCATACCGTACTGAACAACATCAGTACCAATATACATTCATTTTTATGATTTCTTGTTTGATAACTGGTAATTTAATCGTATCTTAAAAGTTAAATAAAAATATATATTTAAATCAATTAAACTAATAAAATAATATAATAATAAAAATCTAAAAAAACAATATTAAAAAAAATAAGAAACACTCTTCATGGTCTCTTTAAATTAATATGTATAACTAGTGGTATTCCCCCGCGCTATGCGGCGGGAACTCATCCGTTCGGTCCGTTCTGGTACCGACACTCTCTATAGTAGCTGAAAGAGAAAACTATAAAATAAATCGGGTTATGCCCAAAAGAATACGTACTTTATATCAATCGAAAACCATAGAAAGGAATATCGGTTCCGATACTACTGATATCTTTTTACCGATGTTGTTCGGTTGAAATCGGTTCAGTTAGTCCCGTATAAACACTTGTATAGTGTACAATAAAAAAATTGTTTTTGTATATTTTTATTGTCACTCGTATAGTTTACATTTTTCGATAGAAAAATATCAATCGAAAACCATAAAAAGGAACATTGGTTCCCATACTGCCGATATTGGTACCGATGTTAATCGGTTGAAATTGGTTCGATAAGTCCCATGTCAATACGCGTACAGTTTACGATACAAAAAAATATGTTTTTTTTTATAATTTTATCAGCACGTGTGTAGTTTATGATAGAAAAAAAACAATTAAATATCATTGTCGGTTCCTGTTCGCTTTGGTACGATAGCGTCATGGTATCCATTTTAAATATCATTGTCGGTTTCGGCTTGATTTGGTACAATAGTGTCATGGTATCCATCTTAATATCATTATCGGTTTCGATTCGATTTGATACGATAGCAACACAGTATCAATTTTCAATAAAAAAACAAATTAGAAAAAATAAAATTAAAATAAATATAATATTAAAATTTTAGCTTTACTATTCATCATCAGTTAAAAATAATATGTATAATCAGATGTAAAACTCGTGTGCAAACACGGGTGATTTTTAAAGTTCTCGGTTTGGTTTCAAGGTTAATTGTCTTAAAAAGTTTTAAAACGTAGTGGATGGTTAGGTTTGGGATTTATATCGCAAGCCTGATGTATGAAACTCGATAGGACTATAGTATATATGTAACACCCCAAAAATGGGTTTGGTAATTAAACCACGTTACTAGTGACGACGGGCAAAATACCGTTAGTGGTAAAAAAAAAATTAACCCGGTTAATATTAGGATTTAAATAAATAAATTTGATGTTAATTAAAAGAGGATAAATACTTTGAGGAAAACAAAGTATATAGAAGGCCCGAGCTAACGGGACTTAAAATAAGACGGGTTATGACTACCCCGAACTCACTAAGTTAAACTAGCAAAGTTTAACCTAGTTAACAAAACAAAGTATTGTTGAAAATAAGTAGGTTGTAGCCTACTTACTAGTTATGAAAACTTGAGGGACCAAAATCGTCAAAAAGGGAACAAGTTCTTTTAATAAAAAAAAACACACACACACACACACCACACACACTTTGTGTGTGTGGATCGATCATCAGGAGCAACCAAGAGAGCTCAAACCCTAAAATCAACAAATTCACCAAATTGGAGCTCGAATCAAGCCCCAAATCAATGCATGAACGCGTATAAATGATCACCAAGTCAAAGGGATCGTAAGGTATGTTAAATTTTGTAATTTGGTGATGTCTTGAAGTTATGATGAACACTCAAAATCATAATTTGGGAATGGATGATGAATCCATGAGTGTAGTTGTGAAGAAATCTATGTGTAGGAACAACCCTAGTTAACAATTTGATGAACTAGTGTTGAAAACTAGGGAATTGATGATTTCCCTTGTATGTGCTAAGTGGGTTATGGCTAGATAATGAAGATGATGATATAATTGTGCTAGAAATCATCATAGTTGATAGTAGAAACAAAGTACTTGAACAAATTTACATGATTGAGTACTTGTTCATACATGATAGAGATGGGTTTTTATGATATGATGATGTTAGTGTCTAAATTGTGATTAGAATCCTCATATTAGATAATAAAAGTATGCTACTTGAACCATTTAGGTGTTTGAGTACATGAATCATAATTACCATGAATTGGGTTTGGTGTAAAAAGAATGGAAATGATGATAAATTCATGTTAAAAATGAAGCTTGATATCATCATGTGTTAAGAAAAATTAATGTAGTGTTAATTCGATGAATTATGGTTATAAAACTTGGTAAACAAAGTGAATAAACGGTAGCCTAAGTATGATGCTACCGTGTATTTGACCAAGTAGTTAAATGAGTAGTAAAGCTACATCATGTAATCACTTATGATTAATAGGCCGTTGACTTTAAACAGTCAAACCGACCTATAATACGATGAATGATAATTCTTGAATATAAAATGCGTAGGGTGGAATGATCGTATTAAGTTATGACTAAACTAACCACCTTGTGAAATGATGAATAATAGTTGGCGCTTAAACAAGCTAGGTGAAGCTTGGAGTGAAAGCGGGTCAAACGAATCAAGAATGAAGGGAAAAGCATAATTCGGATGCAAGGTAAATATAACTTACACTAGTCTTATAATTTAGAATATTCTCTTGTCGTATTAGTTACGAATAAGATAAATACATAATTGAGGTATGATGTTTCGGCGTGTAAACGTACGGAACAAGATAGTCGAGTATGACAAGAAACCATGTTGATGGTTTAAAAGGAGTTAAATCGGTAATTTGATCATTTTATGACAAATGGAAAATAAACTTTTGAATGGTTGCCTTATAGGGTAAACCAAAACAAACAATAAGGGTAAAACGGTAAATTGGTCATGCATCGACCATAACTATTGGCTTAAAAAGACACTTATGAAGTAAGCCTTAATAGTCCGAAAAGTGTTAAGAAATGAATTATAAGTAAAGCGACCGCACGATGTAAATCGGAGCGAGTCATATAGTCGAGATGAAAATACATGTCATCTCGCCAATATAATCGGTCATTTAGACCAAACGGGTCAAAGGGTGAAGATACCACCTTTTGATAATAGCGACTAATGATTCTTGTCGAGTTATATGATTTCAGGAATAAATGTAGAAATGATATTTGCATCGCTACTATTTAGCGAATATTATAGCAAGGCATTAAATCAGGTCAATACAGTGACCCGAGCCAGGTATGTGTAATAGAGTAATGATTCATTGAGAACGTAAGGTTCAATGAGTATTTAATGAAGTCTCAGATAGACAATGGGTTACTTAAGTGGGTAAACCGAATGTTTTAAAAGAGGTTAGATGAATGTTTTAAACAAAAAAAAAAAAAACTAAAAAGTAGGGGTTAGATGAAGTTAACGAGATTAAACTTTTTCCTTGAAGTGTGACTAAGTAATATAGGAAAAATGAGTGATGTAGCAATTAGATGAAGTTAAGGGGATTAAAGCATACCTTATGCCAAGGGCGTAGCTTTCAAGGGGCCGGGAGGGGCGCCCGACCCCCGAACTTTTCGCTCAGTAGAGTTATGTATGTGCGTTTCGTGTAGAATTTTTTAGGTACATACGTTTTCGACCCCCCGATTTTATAAAAAAAATTACTTACATAGAATTTTTAGTTTCCGTGACTTCCGACCCCCCGGTGAAAATTTTCAAGCTTTGCCACTGCCTTATGCCTTATATATTACATTTCAAATTAGGATTTAATAAAGATTGTGAACTGTGAAGTTGGCTAAGCATATTAGATTAATTGACATTCATATGGGCTCGCAATGGGCCTTTTCATTCAAACAAATAATTATCTAATCGTTAAGTCATGCGAATTGCTAAGTCCCATTTAAGCATCTAACCCAATTCAGTTTAAGGTTAGAAGTGTAAACTAAATAAAAAAACAATAATACTGTAACTCTATAATTATAAATTATAAATTATAAATAAATTAAAGTCAAATTGGTCAAATATATATTTAGCACTGTTTGCAAAATTGTTTTGTTAATATATAGAACTAGTCTTAATTCCCCGCGTTGCAGGGCGAAGACGTAAAACCATGCTACCAGCGTTGCGGGGTTAGAGGTGTAAAAATCGTGCTAAGTAGCAACCGAGCGACAACCAAAACCGAGAAAAAACGTAATGTAAAACCACCAACTTTTAACACCAAGTGACTCACGTTATGTAAAAAGTAGATGAAGTCAAATTTATACCGACACGTTTAGAAAGTCGAGTGGGGTAAAAAAACCCCGAGGGACCATGTGTGACCACCAAACACCCTACTAAGTAGCAACCGAACGACGATCAAATCCAGAAAAAAAACATAAAATAAAAACTAATAAAAAAGTAAACTTGTTTAACTTTTGTGGCAAAATGGTTAAAAAAACCAAAGTTTTGTTACAAAATAAAAAAAAAGTTAAAAAAAGCCACAAAAGACAAAAAAGATGATACTATTCATTACCATGTTACAAATTAATATATATAAACAAGGAAAATTGGTATTTAATAAACCAACCTTTGCCTAATTGGTAAATAATAATCCAACCTACAGAATTGGTATATAATAATCCTACCTATCAACATGTTGGTACTCAATGAACCTCCGTTAGTTTTTTTTTAACTGAAGTTAGTTTTTAAGTTTTATTTATTACACAAACAATCCCTGTAGTTGTAATTTACTAGTTTTAACTATGAGTTAAGAGCCAAAATGGTCCCTGAGGTTAATAGCCACATCACCGCCACCACCACCACCACCACCGCCACCACCACCACCGCCACAGCACCGCCACCACCACCACCGCCACAGCACCGCCACCACCACCACCACCACCGTAACCATCGCCACAGCACCTCCACCACCGTAACCATCGCCACAGCACCACCACCACCACCACCGCCACCACATTACCCGAATCTGAAACAGATCTGAACCCAGCTCGAACCAACTCAGAACCTGCTGCTGAATCATCGTCTTCACAGCCTCATCATCATCAGCTTCAACCCGGAGAAGAAGAAAACGCCGCCACCACCGCGGTATGCGGCGGCACTATTGTCCGAAAAACTCACCGGCCACCTGCCGGCTATCAAACGTCGCTGCTAGCTCCGCCAGAGCTCCTCCGTGATCCGACACACTTCACCGGTAGGAGGTTCCTTGAGGAAGAGACTAACCGAGAGGGGGGGTTGTTCGTCGCTGTGCGGGTGTCTCATCGGTAAGCCAGATCGTCGCCGGCCGGAGCTTCTTTGGTTGCCGGAGACGAATCAGAGAATGACGAGGGGTGTGGAGGTGTTATGAGTGTGAAGGTGGGAGACGGAGAGTCGGGGTAGGGCGGTTGGTTCGCCGGAAACACCGGCCGGAGAATATCTCCGGTGACCGGAGTGAGCTCGGTGGTGGTGGCGGTGCGGTGGTGGTGGTGGTGGTGGCGGTGATGTGGCTATTAACCTCAGGGACCATTTTGGCTATTAACTCATAGTTAAAACTATGAAATTACAACTACAGGGACTGTTTGTGTAATAAATAAAACTTAAAAACTAACTTCAGTTAAAAAAAACTAACGGAAGTTCATTGAGTACCAACATGTTGATAGGTAGGATTATTATATACCAATTCTGTAGGTTGGATTATTATTTACCAACTGGGCAAAGGTTGGTTTATTAAATACCAATTTTCCTATAAACAATTGTGGATCGGTTTTGATTATTAATTGGGTTTTTTTTGTACAACAGAAGGGACTAACTCCCTTAGCATATGTTTGTGTTTTGCAAAAAAAGTTTTAATGAAGTCATCAATAGGGAGGTGAAAGCTTAAGTTAACCTGGACAAATATTAAACCCTAACAAATACGTATTAGTCATCTAACATGAAATTCAAACCATAACAAATAATCTCAAACTTCTGATAAGTTGTTTTCATGTTCACCCAACATCACACGATTCAATGTCACCGGGTTATGAAAACTCTATGCTCATAAACACTATGCAATAACTGATGATGTTTCCAACAAACGCACATATACACAACAACAGCATAGGCGACTATAATACCCCCATGATCACTTGGCCTAGTGGTTAAGGGTGAGGTGGGAAGCTTTGCTTCTTTTGGAGGTCCTGGGTTCAAGTCCAGGCAAGGGGGTTTTATACTAACTTGGTGATACTAACATACTAACTACTAACCTGGTTAGCGATATCCTAACCGTACGCCGTTCAAAAAAAAAAGATATTGAAAACATGAAGAAAAAATAAAAAATAAATAAATAAATAAAAAATAAACTCATGACGCATCGTGCTATTACATGAGAAGGTACTAACCTAAGAAAAAAAAGAGCAGATTGGATCATGAAATAGTAAAAAAATGCAATGGTCCCCTCAACTTGGACTAATATTTTTGAAATATTTTTTTTTAACGAAAACATCTATACTTAATATAATAAAGCTATTTTTGATTATCTATACCTCTATACTATATCTATACATATAATAAAAGAAACCAATGTGTGACACGTGTCATTCACTGGAGCCCTCTAATTTTCTGTTTTCCCGCATTTTTTCATACTTATCTTATACAAATTAATATTATTTCTCTTCATTTATCCCAAGTTTTTTTTTTCCAAATTCAAATCTGATAGGTATCAATTTTACTCTACGAAAAAGTATTTAGATTATATCTAATAATCTGTAAGTATGTTATTGAAATATGTATCACAATATAATTATGACTATGGACGAATGTATGGTATAAACAAAATTATGCATAGATAAAATTTGTATATATAAGTACTTTAACTTTTTTCTTTTTTCTATGTATAATATCAGATAATCTATTTTTCTATAACTAATGTATATTAGATTATATCTAACTATAATATTTATTTTATTTTCAATAAATAATAATATTAAATCATAGTTATCCCGCTTCTTTCACTTATGATAGTATATTATTAAATCATAATTTTCAGTTTATCTTTATCTTTTATTTATTTATTTAAATATTTTTTTCTTAATCATTTCTTTTATTTTTCCATTAATTAATAGCCTTTTATTTTATTTTTCCACTTATCTCTTATGTTTCGAGCTTTGATCTAACCACATGTAATACATAAGCTTGTAACCTAATAATTAAAAACGGACGAAGTAAAATGTTATACCACGTGTGATACATAAGTGTCTAACCTAATAATAATTGAAAAACAAAGTAGAATGTTAAATAGTACATTGAAATTCATTTTTTAAAACATATCTTAACGAATGTATGTGTTATGCGATTACATTATATTTATTCAACATGTGTAATACACGTATTTATTCAACCGTGCAATACATGGGTTTTCTAAAGATGTAACTTTTTTTATACTTACTATATAAAATTACGTGTATTCAACCCGTGTAATACACGGGGTTTTAACCTAGTTATAATATATAATGCAGGAGGGAAGGATTTCCAAAAGTTAAGAACTTCTTCCCCCCTTATTTATAAATAAACCCCTAAAATGAGGGTAAAGTGGTCTTTTAAACCATAATTATTTTTTAGTCCCTCAATCTATTACATTTAAATCCTTGACATTTAACATAATTATGGGTAATTAGTTACACTTCCCCCCTCTTTAATTCTTTAACGTATTCCTGCGATATCTTACAACCTGTAATGTTTTAAAAAAATCCGAAGGTACCATGACGATCGGCACATTTTTTTAAACGTTTCGATAGTTGTCTTTTTTAGTTTCGCCGTGCGTTCATAAAGTACAAATAGCCGATGCGTAAATGTACAATTGATTAAAGCCAACATTTGTTTTTTACCCAAGCCCGCTTTGACCATTACCTAGCTACCGTGCATTAACAAACTGACTCTGTACAAGTTTTTTTTGTTTTGAACGGCATGTAACAGATGTGATATAGACGTACTAACCAACACATTATAATCTATCTACATCTACGTCGTCTCCGTAAAGTAATGAAAACAAATAAATCTTATATAAAAATTAATAGTTCATAACTTATTATTAAAAGAAATTTAAATTTTAACTATTTATTCAAATAAAAAGGATCCGCTCCATTTTTTCAAATTCTAAACCTAACAAATCTCTTTATTCGCCGAGATTGTGAAGAGTTTGTTAAATCCCAAGTTAAGCCTATTAAATCGCAACTCACATTTCATCCCCTCCCTTTTCATCATTCTTTCTCTCTGTTAAATTTCTCTACCAGTATCTCAACATCAACAGCCACCACAATTAGTAAAATTCCTCTACCTCTCAACATCAACATCAGCAGCCACCACAATTAGTAACCACCATACTCCTTCGTTGTTGCTAGGGTTCAACGATTTGGAAGCATGAGGAAGCTACGTGGCTGTGACGCTCCGGAACCGACGATGAAGAAGATGACGTTGATGGTGAGTTCATGTATTTACATCTCTATGTTTTTTAATGTGATGATTTTATATGTATTTTGAAGGATGGTAGGCCTTGGTCTCTGTTCCAATTAGCGTCAACTGAAAGAAGATGAACTAGGAAATGGGCTGCACACAATAAGGGGGGTAGTTCAAGCACTAAATGCAGTGAAAAGATAATACTTGTTTGCACATTCATGTTGATATAACATATATATCTCTAAATGGTTAGATTGTCTTAAAAATTTACATTATTATTTTGGCATCAGGGGTGGCCTATTTAGTCGTGTCTCCTTCCGAAAGAAACCGACGCTTCGACCGAAGCATTGTGAGTGTCTCTTTCCTTATTTTGAACTCTTAAATGATCCAACAATTATGTAAATATTCAAACTTGTAAATGGACATGGAACGGGGTGTAGTGGTGGTACATGAAGTTTAGTTGAATGGCAGTATTGAGAAACACGAATCACAACCTCTGGATGCTTATGATGTTGTTAGTGAGATGTATCGGAAAACATGAAAAATACGACCCCCCTTAAAATATTAATGTTTGTACTTTGTAATTATGTTTTGTATGTCATGTAGGATGACGGGTATAATGTGAGATATTGGTGGCTTAGGTCTTAGGCAGCTGTGAGCAAGCTGAAAACATGAAAATATGTGGCTTTTAGATAACATTAAGGTTATTGTTGTAACCTTTTATCTTTAAGTTGCATGCAATAATGTATTTGGTAATGTGAATTAACTAATAATATAGTTGAAATAGTGAGCAAGCTGATTACATTTTACTTGCAGGGGACACTCCTTATTGTGATAGCACGCTCGCTCATATTCTTTAACCTGCACTTGGTGGCAATGCCAAAACTTCAATTATTTGTAGTGTGGCACCATATGAGGTATAACCACATCATTTTCTTATCATGTTGTCCTCTTACATAGTTAATGTAGACCCATATGTGGTATTATTTAACTTTTAGTGGTGCTGATACAGGTGCGTAGGGATGAGCAAATGGCACCGAGCACTGGTTCGGAATTGGTACCGAATTTCCCGAACCGGTACCATTTTCGGTACCGATTCAGTACTGACATTTAGCGTTTTTGGTACCGGTTTTTACCTCCAAATACCAATGTGTACCGGTACCAAACTGTGCAGAACCGGGTATTTTCGGTACCGATATGAGTACCCGTTTTTTGGGATTTTCGGTATCGGTTGGTACCGAGCTCATCCCTACCGGTGTGTGTTTGTTGTGTTATTTTTCTTTTATGGAACTGGTACACGATAAACAAGATTTTGACAGATCATATGTGTTTTCAAGGATGGACCTAAAGCTAAAACAGATGCAAATGGAAATACCGGTTCTTTTTTTGTTAACACCATCAAATTTTAGTAATTTACTTTAGAGTTTTTATGGTAATTTATTTCCATTGGAATACATCTCCTATCCCAAACAATGTTTTTCATATGGTCATGTATGATTTGTGGTCACGTCATTCTATCATAAAATGCTAAACTATAAGTTTGTAAGTCATACATGCTTCAAAATTTTGTTTTGAGTTACTTTACATTTTTTTTTTCAACAAATGTGTAGTAATACAACCAGGTCATGTCTGTTTCTAATGGTATTTTAACTGAGCTCTGGTTTGTCAACTATTGTACTGATCATGAGATAACATTTAGTTTATGTTTGACCTTCTTCATTGCACTTTAGACCTATACCAAAATTTTCATTGCAAAACATGTTTTTTTGTTATAGATACCATGATTCAAAGTAGATTGTTCCTCGACTTGCAAATGGCCCTTCTTATCAGTTCCATGTGGTGATTATTTACATCTGAAATGACAAGTTCATGTGGCATGGTGTGAGCAATGGTGGTGGCTTACGAATCAACAACATGTAGCAAGCCTGCATCAAGTGGAGGCATGTTTCTTTTCAACTGAAGTAAAGACTCGCAGCCGTTACCGAATGCTACGATCCTTTGCTTGTGATCTTGAGGTAGTGGCTAACATCCAAGACTATGAGATTTGGTAGTGGTTTATGTTCTTAAATACCATTTGGTCAGTAATATCTGTTATTAACATTTGCAGTGGTTTTCGAAAAAAAAAAATATTACATTGAAATAGACATACAATAAGAGAGTTTCAAAATATTAATCGAACATATAGTTTTTATAATCTAGATTCAAACACTAAATATGTTCTTTATAACACTATAAATAAATTGTGCTGGACAGGTCATTTTAACCTGACCCGACCCGTTTTAAGTCTGTGTTACCTAGCCTGACACGTTTTATGTCGGTCTAACCTGGATCAATCTATTTTAAGTCGGTCTAACATGGCCCGGCCTGTTTTATCTACCACAATAATGCGACCATAAATATTATACGAATTAGAAAACTACCAGAAACAAGTGCCACAATGCAAAGTGTCGTAATGCAAAGTGTCTCCCCCGCCGCATCGCGCGGGCACCATACTAGTATTTCATTCATACATAAGCCTGTCCTTTTTCTTTTAACATATGGCATTCTCCCCTTCAGTTATTTTTTTTTTTGAAAGGTGAGGATCAAGAACTCGCGTATGTCAGGAGATGTAGACTATGTTGTCTTAACCGGGCCCACGCTACAGAGCCCCCACGCCGACCAACCGACATCAACCCCTCGATGAGAAACCCCTATCACCCAGGTAAACCCGGAGGGAAAAACTCACCCGGCAAGACTCGAACCTGGGTTGCCCCATGCCTTATCTTTCCGTGGCCACCACTGGGCTATCCAGTGATGGTTTCCCCTTCAGTTATTTAACCATTTTAATACGTGGCAACTTTTAAAAACACACAAAAATTTCTCCCGCGCCCAAGATTATAACAAGATCCCCACGAATCGTTCAAACCCTATTCACTTCTACAACCGCTTAATACCTTCCGAATCGATCTTCTGTGTTCTCTCCGTAACAGGTCGTTATTCATATCGGTTTTCTTTTATCAATCTGTGTGGAATCGCAGGACACTTATATCGGTTGTGGAACATAATCGTATGGATCAGGTTAGGAACCCCTTTCTCATAATCGTATTGATGAAGTTGTATTACTTTAGATTCAATCGATTCGATCATGGATAAATCAGGTTTTGGTCGCCAATTTGTACCTGCAAGTCTTTAGACTCATTGATTTACATCAATATTTAATTTTTAATCATATTGTTTTTGTATTTGTATATCTAATGAGTAGTTATTAGAAAAAATTGCACAAAAAGGTGGTGTTCAGTCACCCATTTCGACACAACAGTTTTGCTTTTGGTGTTTTGAGGCAACCGGCGTTGCGACCGCTAGAGTTTTCAATTGGAAATTGATTGATTGGGTTTTAATGCGACGATAGGGGTTATAAAGAGTGTAAAATGGTGGCAAACGACAGGGGAAAAAGCGGTTAGAGGAGACACGTCGGTTTGGTTTTAACTGTAAAGTCATGACGGTAGGAACACTGAGTAGGAGACAGACGTATCATTTACGAAACTTTTCGTTTTTGTTGTTTTTTCCGCCACAGTAACTGTTATTCTTGGTTCCTTTTGATCGGAAACTCTTGAATAAGTTATTCTAAATTTTTCGTTGGTCAAACGTGATGTTCTTAGTTTAGGTGTTAGTGTTACGGTTGGATTGGGGTTTGACGTAGATGGAGGGGTTTCTTTTTGGATATAACACGGTTATAATTTGGTGATTCAGTATCACGGCAATAACTCCAGTTAACGGTGATGTGGAATTCAATTTGATTATTCTAATGTTTTGTGGTGTCTTTTTGTTTGCTCATTTACCGTAGATGGAAAATTGGTATTTTGTCGGCTAATTTTGATTTTGCTAAAGTAATTAAAGATGGATGTGAGCTATATGAAATTGTACTCTTAACATGCTACTCTGGCTATGCTGTAGCATGGTACTTTATTATATACTATAAGAAAATTGTTATCACTGATACTGCAATTCAAATGAGCTAGGTTATCTACATGACAACATATGATAGTAATTCCATTAACCGTAGGACTTCAAAGCTTAGAACGGGTTAGACCAATTGCAATCTAACATGCTACCCCTTTTGGGCTAGGTTTATCGTTTTATTTGTTCTATTCAACCCCGGTCCTACTGGAAGAGTGGGATTTTTTGCTCGGTGTGTTTGTTTGTTTTATTGTAATCCGAGTCTGTTCATGGCGAATTTGATCGACCAAGATCAGCAGTTACAGTTACTCACTGAATGCTGATGTCGACACTATTCAACTCGATCAGCAGTTACCTAAACCACAATTTCTACTTTCATGCCTCTTTCAAGTACACATTTGTTTTAAAAAAAATGTTTTTTCCTTGCTTCCTGCAATCAAAAATGAGCAAGCTAGGTCATGGGTTGGGTAATGGTTTCTCTTAAGGAGACATAAGAGTTATAGATTGTTTTTTAGAAAAGCATATGTAGTATACAGTTGAGTTGAAGAAATATGATGTTTATGTAAGTTTTTGTTTAGCAGTGCACACATAGATACATATGTTATTTTTATGACATTTTGACCGGGTTGAAATTGGTTTTTACCAGGTAGAGTAACTGCATCCGTGTCCGCCTTAAACAATGTTGTGTGCAGTCATATAGCGCTACCGTCACAAGCACTTTTACTTTGTGTTTCTAATATAGCATGTCAGTTGACTGGAATGGTTTTTCTTGGGGTAAGCTTCAATTATTTTATAGTCTCATGCTTCATTGAGGCATAATGAAAGTGGACTCGAAAAATATTTTATATTCACTGTTTATGTTGAGTCAAGCCAAAGCTACTTAGACTTTTAAGTTAAACTCGAATATTGAACATTTGCAACTTTCTCTATTTTTACTCTATGTAGCATACTTCGCATATTTTGGCCAAAGTATCAAGTTAATGCAAGGTGACCCGAACATGAAAGTATTTTTTATTCTTGAAGTCAACTCGATTACACAAGCCAAATGAACCTACCAAACAACATCCAACAGTTATTTCTATAATATGTTGGGAGATAAAACAGTGAAAAATTGGCTAACATTTTCATTCCATCAGATACGATTTATAATAAAAAGTTCAAACACAAATGCTTTCTTGAAAATTTTGCTTCGTTTTATGATTGATACTTCTAATTTTGTTTTATGATTGATACTTCTAATTTTAACCTCTTTGAACTGTAAAAAATTAAACATAGTAGGCTGTAATTATAGATTTGAATCAACATTAAGATTTTTTTTTTTTTTTAATAGAGGAATATACATACCCTATAAACAGAAATTACAAACTAATGGCAGGTAGACGAGCAACAAGCTGCGCCGCTACCCCCTTCTGAATGGCAAACCCTACCCTGCTAAACACAAAATTCTGCCCCGTGTACCACACGGGTTTTAACCTAGTATTGTATATAACATTAAAATTGTATATAACATTAAAATGTATGGTCGGTGGGAATTTACTATTTTTTTATTCTTTTCTTCATTCTTTTCAATATGTGTCATTCCACTTTAGACCGTGGGGTATGGGGGGCTTGGGTTGGGGCATTTGTTGACACGTGGAATGGGAGCCCCCCACCACCAAAACCCACGCCCATGGGGTATGGTGGGGCTTGGGTTGGGGGCTTGGGTTGGAGGCATGAATTTGGTTTGGCCATTGAGAGCCTGCCATGTCACTTACTAGTCCGCCCCACGCCCGGCTTCAAACCCACGACAATGGGGCCACGCCCAAACCCACGCCCACCCGGGGTGGTGGCTTGGGCGTTTTCCCCCAACCCACGCCCAAACCCCCGCCCCATACCCCATGGTCTTAGTAATCCAAATTGTGGTGTGGTGAAGTTGGTTAGAGTTGATGCAGGTTCAAGACAACGGTTTTCTTTTCTTATATTGTTTTTGTTTCAATATTGTTTTTTTCCACATGTTCAAGTCTTCGTTGTAATGTGCGGGTCCAAAAACTCGAATGTTAACTTTTTCACGCTTCGAAATCACCGTCGCAAAGGGTGGGACAAAAAAATCTAATATTTCGAATTTGACATTTACACTCCCTACGCTTTCTATAAACTTTATAAGATGTCATTTCCACCCCTATTGAGTTCTAACTTTTCAAATTTGCCCACTGTATTTTCATTCTTTAGCTTAAAAGAAAATTATTATTTTCTTACGTGATTATTTCTATGTACGTGTAGGTATAAATTTATGTTTCTACGTAATTTTTTCAGAAACAGGTCTGGTCAAATACAATGTGTTTTCATACTTATTTATCTACGTTTTCAGTTGATATATGTTTTGACATTTTATGGTACGTGTCGGTATAAATTCACGTTTCGGATTTTTTTCAAAAATGAGTATGGTCAAATATACTACGTTTTCATGCTTATGTTTGCGTACATTTTCGGTTGGTCTATGTTTTGATGTGAAATTTGTTCGGAAACAAGTCGGGTAAAATATATTATGTTTTCATTCGACGATATAAATTCGAGTTATTGTACGTTTTGACTATGTTAAGTCTTGATGTAAAGGTAAGAGTGGTGTAGTGGTTAGAAGATCGGATACGTTGAAACACACGTTTTCGTTTTCATATAGTTAACGAGCCACCAGCTCTAGATAACTAAAGCGTTGCCGCCGCAACGCGCGGTGTATGACAACAACCTGGTTATTATTAAAAAGCTGAGAAAAAAACCACACTAGCAAGGAGCTATGCTAGCCCGCATAAAAAAATAATTACACGATTGAATTCTGTAACCACTCATTTGCGATATCTATCACTATACCAAAGAAATGAGAAATGTCAAATCTCCTCAAGTATCGTCACCCTGTTATTTGTATGGTATGGAAATAAAATATTATTTTGCCTTTTTCAAATGCACCACCAAGTCGAAAAAATCATGGATCCAATTAAATCTTTCTTGGTCTACGGAAAACCCAAGCTATCGAACCACTCCATCTTCGCCCCCGAGGTTCGATCATTTGGGAAAGAGAGTTGAGTCCACCCGCAATCAAATATCGAAGTCATGAAATCAACACACAATTACCAAACAATTGATCTCCCGTTTCCGCATCTCCATCACAACGACCACATTGCAAAGTAGGAACATCAGTCCGTCCCTTTTTTATTTAAGTTCGACCTTGTCGAAAGTAGAACCCTCCAAGCACAAACATTAACTTTTTATTGGGGCAGACTTAAACCACACGGTTGGTCTCGAGTCACTAGGAAGGGACGCATCATCAATACAACGCCAGACTTCTTTAACCAAAAATCATCCAAGTAATTTAAAGACCAAACCCATTTATCTTGATTAGAACCAAGATAACATCCTCCTATAGCTTCATTGGGATCATTTAGCTGAACTTGTTCAATACCGCCTCTAACTAGTCTTATCCATTTCCAAGAGTCACCATTAACTTGTTGAAGAACTGAACAATCTTTAGAAATTAGAAACCTCCAAAGCAAATAACCAAGGAAAAGTAATAGCCAATGAAACATTTAAAAGGTACGAATCAGTCCAAAATATGATGTAGTGGGCCATGTAGCTTTCGGTTCAGTTTGGTTTTTTTCGATATTGGAGATATGGTTAACCGAAAGCGAACCGAAAATTCTGGTCTATCGATAATTCAAAATCCAAACGGTCGGTTATTGTTTCGGTTCGGTTACGTCGATTTATTTGGTTTTTTGTTCATCCCTGTTTTTTAAGTTTTAATATAATGTTTTTTTTTTTGAAAGAACATATTAAAATGATGAAATAGCCAGTGGCGGATCTAGGATTCCGACCAAGCGGTAACGTTTTATAAATAAGCGGTAACGAAATCGAAAAAACGTCAAATTTTTCCAAAATTTACACTAAAAACGTCAAAAATTTTCCGACCAAGCGGTAGCGGAGGCTACCCCTTGTTCCATAATACATCCGCCCCTGGAAATAGCGCCGAATAAAAGTGAATATAATTTTTCATAACATATAAGAAAACGAGAAGCCAAACCATAACTAAACCGTTGACGATTTGGTTCATTTCGGTCTTGGTTTTCAATAACCAAAAACCGTTACTAACGTTTTGTCTCACGATTTGACCTAAAAACCGTCAAAATCGAACCGTGAACACCCCAAACAAAATCGGTACGAGTACCAATACAGTACAAGTAACAAAATCGGTACTACTATATAATATATGTTAGTATTTGTACGAAAACCTTGTTACTAAAATAAAACAACGCTAATGATGTTTATATAAAGATCTAAGTTTGAATGGTCTTTATCCGAAAAACATATTCTCCTTATTTGATTCAAGTCGAGACTTACAACCCGAGCTTCATTGCATGAGAGCTTTACCTTGGTCATGGTTGTGCATGTTGGACTTATGATATGAATGATTTCATGTTTGCTTTCAAAAGGCTCACAAATACATTACATGATGCATGTTACTTACTATTGTTAAATGCAACTCGAAACAGTTTAATTAGTGCACAGAACGAAACTAGCACAATTATCAGATCAACAAGTAGTACTGACAGGAGCTCAGTACTCAGACATACATCATGTTAGGACACAGATTGAGTCACAGAACCAAAATTTATACTAGACCTCTATGTAGGAAAGTATGGGTTATGAAACTGCCTTCCGAGTGACGAATGGACACTAAAAAGTACCTGAAACGCACTTTATACTAGAACTCTATGTAGGAAAGTATGGGTTGTAAAGTGTCGGGAATGAAAACTGTCATAAAAAGTACCTCATAACTCACAAAACTGCGCAATTTAGCACCTTAACGAACCGACAACCGAACGAATAACCGGACACTACCCGAAACACCAAAAATAAACTAGAAACATTGTTTTAATGTCATAAGACTAGATGTTATCAACAAACACCTTATTGCACATCAGAAATCCCTAAACACACTAAACCCCTAACTAAACACTTAAGATCTAACTAACTTAAAAACCTAACTAGACACCCCCCCCCCCCCTTGTGGACGGTCAAACATGAGGGCTTCCCACAAGCCCTCATGTTGTCCCCTAACTTGGTTTGTTAGATGATGGTTAAAAGGTTTACATTATGGAGGATTAAGTTGTAAGAATGTTATAAGCCACCATATCCCAACATAATCTCTACACTTCCAACATCAAAAATTCAAAACACAAACCTCCTCCTTCTCCTCCATAGCTACGGCCCAAACACCCCCATTCCATCTCCATTTTTTTTTTCATCTTCCAACATAATCCAAGGGTATCCTAAGGTGAATCAAGGCTAGTTAAGAAGGTTGCAAGCAAAAGGAGTTGAAGGATCACACTTAGGAGTTATTAACCACCACTTTCTCATCATCTTGTTCATCCCTAGCCATTGTGCTAGTAGTAAGTGTTCTTGATCACATTTTTACCTCTTGTTTTAGTGGTTAAAGAGTGTATGTAATCTAAAGATCACACTAAATCAAGAAGATGAACATAAGAATAAAACTCAAAATCTCAAGAATATAAGTTGTTTAATGTATGTGATAAACTTGTTTGTTGATTTCTTGAGTGTATGGTGTTAGACACCACATAAAAGCTTGCTAGATGATGATTTAAAACATCATCGAGCAAGTATGATGTTAGATCTTGAAAGATCCATGCTAAGCTCACATTATGTGAAGTATGAACTAGTAAAGTTAGCTTGTTTTTTAGATGAAAATGGTTCCTACAAGTTGTAGATGTTTAAAAATGAAGGATTTGAAGAATCAAAGTTTCAAGAAAACAAAGTTTACTTCAAGTTTAACATGATTTGGTTTTTAAAGGAAAGTGAACATGTTTTAAGTGTAAGAATGGAACACTTGAAGTGTTTAAGCCATGAAAAATTCAATAAAATTAATTTTTGCAAAAATGAGTTACAAGTTGTGAAGATGGAATTTTTGTAAAAATGATTTTTATGAAATAAAAATCATGTTTTTGGTGTTAATAAATCATGTTAAACACCATGTTAAAATACTACAAGATTTTATAAAACTTCAAGTTCATGCCTTCATGTAGAAATATGTTTTATGGCATAAGGTAAGTGTAGTATTGATATTGATGATTATTGATGAATTTTTGAAAAAGAAAATGATATGCTATAAGCATGGAAACCTCCATTTTCAAAGGAAACTATGGCAAAATTTTTGTAAAAATTTAACACTTAGAAAAAATATGTTTAAACAAGTGTTTACAAGTAATTTTGGATCATGGTTTTAAGTATAAAATTGCCATAAATTTTTGGTATAAAAATTACAAGTATTGGAGATTGATTTTCAAGAATAAAAATGACTAAGTATATATTTAGGAAAATATATATTTAGAAGTCACAAAAAAATTATGTGCAATGTGTATATTATTTGTATTAGTTATACTAAAAATTAGGAACTTGAAAAATAATATACCACACCAAAACACTAAAAATTGTAATTTGAAGTATTACAAGAATCACAAGAAAATAAATACATAACTTGCACCCAAATATTGGACGATTCGAACAATGGACACCTTGGACAATATATATGAATATTCCGGAAATTTAATTCGTATCTTGACAAATTTGGTAAACGGTATTTTTTTGAAACCGAACAAACGACAAAGTATGAATTTTTACAATTATTATAAGAATATATCATATTTTGTCAAACTTGAAAATATATTATTTTTGGAGTGGAAGAAATATATAATTTCATAAATAACTCAAAAATATATTATTTTGGTGGAAACTAAAAATAAATATTTTTCTAACTTTGATCTTAAAAAATATTATTTTTAAGATATATGTGAATATATACATATTTTACCAACTCAAATAATAGATATTTTCTATAAAGTTTCCTTAAAATAAATATATTTTAAGAATATAAGAATGGTGATTTTTAATTGTGCAAAAACAATATTCATGGAAAATTACACATAAATTAAGTATGAAATACTTAATAAATACAAGAAAATACATATTCCTATACGTACAAATACATACCGACATACATTACCAACACTTGGTAAAATACCTATATACAAGTATTATGCATAACTATGAAAATACAAAATGACCAAAATACAAGTATACTTATACTTGAAAATATGTATAAGAGAACCACGGAACAACGAGTTAAAAATAAATCATTTTTAACAAATACCTCCGAATAATTGTATGAAAATAATTTAAGTTAAAATATTATTATTTTAACTAATATATATAAAATTTGGAACTATATAAGTACATATACAACATACACCGAACGTGTAACTCAAAGTATACCAAAATTCCAAAATAAGTCTTAATAAATAACTAAGGCTAAGAGTCGTTACACGACCTAAGTGTCTAATAAAACTTAGCACGTGTGTAGGTAGTAATACGACTCACGAACATCCACTTTGAGTGCACGAGACTTCGGACGCAAACCTGTGAGTTCATGTCCCCCTTTTCTCTTAACGTTTTCGATTTACAACTTTCGGGGGGAAATACATGTCAACTTGGGTATGATTTAGCTAAGGAATGAACTATTAGATCATGTGAGCATATGCTGAAACTGAAGTGCCATTAATCCTTTTAAGGACCACGGAACAAAGGTTAGATCTAATGGGTACGGGCGAGCCCCACTCACGGTCCATGGGTGACCACTTAGAGTGCTGTTGTGTCCCAGTCGAGGTGATTCGACACTAAAAATCGTCTACTCGGGTTGAGTACTTCCTATGTCATCGCATATATTAATGTCCTTGCAAAACATTAATGATCAACATGTTCATAGATGCTTTACATACCTACTTACAACTAAACTTTCAAATGTTTTTGAGACTCATTTGATGCGCATACACATACAACGCATGAACGCGCTCAACTTTTGTTGATTTTTCAACTTACATGTATTTCAGGAAGATAAACGGATCTTGGTGCAGCATTGTCTACAAGTTTTTGAGTTTCAAGTCTAGATGTCATCCATTTTTTGGAGGGTTTGGTTTGTATATCCCATCTTTGATGAGATATAGAACGCAAAGCCTCGTGAAGCTTATCTTTTGATTAAACAAGTCCTTTGATGGAACTTTAAAACTTATGTTAGGTTGTAATGTTAACTTAATACTTGTGTTTGTAACGTTTTAAACTGTGTATGGATGAACATCGTTTAATTTAATGCATGTAGTTGTTTGTTATGATCGAATGCAATGAAAACTGATCTAGTCACACACATGCGCTTCTGCAAAAGTCACGGTGTGACAGTGGATGTACCGATCTGACTTGGGGATGATGACAATGAGTTTTGCAGGTTTCAAAGTTCCTTAATTTTTAGGAAAAATAGAATCAGGAAGCAAATTTCTTTTTAATTGCAGATCTTGTTGTTGTTGCTTGTGTGATTGGAGGCTTGAATCAGAGGTTTTGAGAAAAAGAATGAAAGGGGTGGAGTGGTTTCGCAGGTAGGGGTAGTGGGTGGTGGTTGGGAGTGGATGGTGGTGGTGGTGGTGTGGGGAAGTGTCGCAACCCCCGATCCCTAATTCCCGGGAACGGCCGGCTGCGAGCCAGTTTCGGCAGTATCGCGTGTTTATTCAATTTTGGCAGCGGAATTTACATCAGGACCGTAGTTAGGAAATATTTTATCATAGTAAAATACCACACTTTCATAATATTGAATACATGGGGTAAAACCCAAGTTTTCAGTACGCACATTTTCATAGGAATGATTCCTATTTTTATTTAATAAAAACATCTATTGATTTTAGGTAACTTTATTGCCACTTTTCCAAGCCTTCAGTGCTGTCCAGCTGGCTTCTATTTGGCTTTCACATTTTGTTACCTGAAACGCGTTTGAAAACATTTTGTCAGTGGGAAATACTGGTGAGTGAATCCCAGTTTAATCAAGTTTAAATAAAAATCATTGTACAGTATTGAGGGCGGTCTCGCAATTACATTTGTTTCCAAGTCATACTAATTACCACCCACGGTACTGTCAACCCGACTTGTGGAAAGTTACTCCTCGCAAGGCAGTAACTAATTTTGTATACAAAACCCCAACATACCGACGATAATTGTATCCTTACGAATACTCAATAACTCTTTAATATATAATTAATCATGTGAGGTTTTGTAAAAACAGTTAACAAAAAGGAGATTACTCACATTGCTGGCCAACAGCGTAGGTGATCCGGGTCACTTAGTAGGTTCGACATGTGTTGGGCCATGTGGCGGCCCAGGGTTCAGCCACATTTCACATTCTCGCGGCCCGCGTAAGGGTTAAGAGGTGCCTTACGCGGCCCGCCTAAACCCCAAAAATCAGATTTTAATTATTTTTAATAATATTTAAGGTATTCGGGGTCCGTTTTCGCGTATGGGGTGTATTTTAGGACATATTGGGATATTTTAAAATATATTAGGGTGTTGGAAAATTTATGAGGGTATCGGTTTTCTTTAGGGTTGCTATAGGAAGTTTGCAAGCCTTCCTCTGAATAACTGAGAAAAAGCGATTGCTTCTGCTTCCGAAGATCAAGCATGGAAAATGGCACCGAATCAGAGCAAATTTCTAATGATTTCACTTGCGCCGTTTGCCTGTAACGTCTACACCGTTCGATTTCACCATTTTTAATCTTAATTTCGCTTAATATTCGTAATTTCTCCGGTTTTCTTTTGAGAATTTGCGATTCAGATTATTGTCTATCTAACATCTCAATTTAGGTATTGTAATTTGATATTTGAGATGCAATTATTGTTCATTTTTCTCAAGTTTTTGTGATTTTTTGTTGGATTTAGGGTAGCTTAACCTGATCTATTTGTACGGAAGTTTGGTATGTAGAGAATTTGATGTGTATTGAATCAGTTTGTTTCTAAGTGTTCATGGATTACAAAATAGCATCTCATGAACAATTTTGATTGCTTATTATATGCAAAAAAATTATGATTGTAAAATTTGAATTTATTCTTACAGCAATGGAAGTTCTTATTTTTTTCAATTTCATTAGTTTGACCACATGAATCAAGCTTGTTAATTTTGGTTAGTTAGCAGTTTGCAGATGAGTGATGCTGGGTAGCAGTTTCACATTGTCAAAATTTGGGGGAGAAATGATGAGAGAGAGAGAAGAGAAAGAAGAGAGAGAGAAGCGAGAGTTTTTATATTTCTTTTTTTATTTTCAGTGTTTGACATATAGTCCCTGAATAATAATTTATTGCAAAATAGCACCTGAAAGATAAAATGACATGCCCTCATGTGCAAGTCACATGACCATATTTAACAAAAAAATCTGACTGAGTTAAGGCTAAAGGACATAAGGTGCAGGATTTTGAAACGTTGAGGACAAAACTCGTCAATTTTAAAGGCAAAGGACAGTGCCTGCAATTTGGTAGAAACATAAAGGACAAAACTTGTAATTTACTCTAAATAAAATAGAAAAGAATCAAACTTATAAAAAAAAGAACACATTTTTGTTAGAAAAGAAAGTTACTTTATTAAACTTTAAGGGACGTATGATAACTCTATTAAAGTTTGGGGTTGAAACGTATATAGAAAAAAATGGGTTATTGGATTTTATCACCCTTAACTATTGGTCATTGGCCGCTGTCACCCTCAACTATTACTTTGACGCCCGCTGTAACGCCTTGCGTTTTGATACTCTTATTACCTTAGCAAGTCTTACCGTACTTCCTATCCAGTTAAACTTGTACACTCGAGACGATCGATCATAATGAAAATGAGACTATATTAATCATGATTTTGTGTTAAACTATGTGCAAACTATTACTCTATGTGATGCTTCTTATATGTGAACGATATGTTTATCTAGATTCTTGACTCTTTGTTATGCTTTGATACTTAATGAACGTGAAACTAATTTGACACACAGAACTTACTCATGTTAGTTATGTTAATCATGTGTTTAGGTGTAATGATATCTTAAAATCTTAATAATGGTTACTCACAATAATACGCAACGCAACGCTTAACCTCGCTCGCAAAACGAACCAAAGTTGGAAAACTAATAAGCGCGAACTGGCCATCCTCTCGGATGACCACCCGGACAATGCCACTCGCCACCGCCTTAGCCATCCGAACATAACCATTCGACTGAGCCTGCCACTGTCACCTATAAATAGTCGACCCGAACCTTCATTTTTCACCTTTCACCTCTGCCCTTTCGCTCTCAAGTTCCAGACGTGATTCAAGGCTATTTTGTAAGCTTTTTCACCTAAATCTTCTTCAATCTTCATCTTTAATCACTTCTACTCCATCTTCTTCGTCAAAATCACACACACACTTTAACTTTTTCTCAAAAACATCGATTTTAGACTTTCCGAAGGTGGATTTCACTCTTCTTGCTTAGGAAAACTGTTGTGGAGCACCAATAAGTCGGAATTGGTCTAAGATCTAAAGGATTTTCACATTTTTATACAAGATCTAAAGGATTTTCTCATGTTTTTAGCCCAGATCTAATGAACTTTCGCGCTTTACAACTCATTTCTAAGCTTTCTTTAGTTTTTATACAAAACACTGGTAAAATCAGACTCGAACAGACTCTCGAATCATTCCTTAGTCGAAAGCCGGTTGAAAAAGGATTTCCACCAAAGAGATGGACTGATTAACGGGTTAAACATGAATCTTCATCAAGAACAGTTCGTCTGTCCTAATGGGCGAGACCCATCCGACCGAATGAACTGGACTTGGTGTATTCCGTTGTTTGGCACGTTGTCACGCCGTCTCCATTAACTCAAAACTTTTACTTAGAAAATTATACAAAACTTCAAACACCGACCATCTGCCCGAATGGCCATCCATTCGGATGACCATCCGTCTAGATGATCTGCCCATAATAACAATTGTTGTTTACTTTTGTAGGACACTTTGATCAAAACATCGAAAACTTTAACAGTTCACAAACAGCCACGGACTACCGAATGACCACCCGTTCGAATGGTCATCCGCCCAAATGGCCATCCGTGCGAATGATCATCCGTCCGGATGATCATCCTTCCAGATGGAACTCATCCGCTTGGATAGTCTGTCGAACACTTAACTCGTTTTTGCACTATTCGACACTCTGTTCCCGACCGTGTCAGCATTAGAGGACTTATGCTCTGTTCCCCGCACGCAGGCTGATCCAGCGCTCCCTTCGATCCAACCAGACCGTGTCTAGGTTCTAAGCACCCACTGTGAGTATACTCGATCCCTTTTTGTTTTTAAACACTTTGGGATGCAACATGTATTATGTATAAACACACGACACTTGAAACTTGTTATTAATCACAATCTATATCCATCTTAACATGAAAACATGATACTTGTGATACTTGTGAGTCTTTTGTGCTATGTTTGAATGTTTGAATCTTATGTTTAGCCACCTTGACAATTATAGCGCTATAGGGTTAATGCACCGCCCTTGAGACTTGGGGTGTTGTTAAGTATGATTCTTTTACCTCCTCTTCGTGGCAACGAAGCAGGAAAGGCACAGTTAACGCGTTGGAAACTTAGGTTAACATATTGATTACATTAGCTTAGCATGTTGAAACTTGTAAAATGTTATTCATGTTGGATATGAGGAATTCACATTTTAAATTATATATGTTGTGCATTAAACTTGTATACTCGCCAATAATATTTTGTTGATTTTATTTTAATACATGTTGCAGGTTGATAGTCACAGTGAATCAAGAATCAAGCTAGGATGCCTTCTGTCGCAGCCCCCGACCGTAGTTAGGAAATAGTTTATCAGAGTAAAATACCACATTTTTTATAATAATAAATACATGGGAAAAAACCCAAGTTTCCATTACAACATGTTTATAGGGATAAACCCTATTTTATTGAAATAAAACTTCTTCTTTATTTAGGTAACTTTTATAGCCACTTTTCCAAGCCTTCAGTGCTCTCCAGCTGGCTTCTATTTAGCTTTCACATTCTGTTACCTGAAACGCGTTTTAAAAAGTTTTATCAGCAAGAAATACTGGCGAGTGAATCCCAGTTTAATCAAAACAAGTTTTATCATTTTACAGCATTGAGGGCATCCGCAATTACATTTGTTTACATCTATCAAATTACAACCCACGATACTATCAATCCTGATTTGTGGTCATGCTACTACTCACAGTGTAGTAACAAGTAATGTATACAAAACTCCAACATACCGACAGTAATCGTAGAATCACAAATACTCAATCACTGTTAAATATAATTTAAAACAATTAAGGTTTTGTAAAAACAGTTTGCAAAAAGGGGAATTACTCACAAAAAGGTTTACAAAAAGGAGATACTCACATTGCTGTTTTAGATAATTCCTGGTGACTTCCTGGTTATAATCTATTAAATTAAACAATGCACATGCGTTAGTATAATAACCCAATTTATATTAGTTATATCCCCGAGACAGAACTCCAACGACTGGGTCAGGTAGAGCCTTGACATGCGTTACGGAGCTCTAGATCAATCGGCAGCGTAACTAATACGTAACTGGGGGTTATAATACTTACATCGAGGCAGAGCTTCGCTTTTTAGTGGGTATTATACCCGAGAATTATTTCTACTATTAGAGAATTGAGATAGAATTTTTTGATTTTGAACGATTTCCAACGGAAGCTCGACTACTCAATTTATAGGGTCTGATCAGGGAGTTCTCGCGCCCCGCGAGAGAAACAAGGGGGACCTTCGTGGCCCGCGAGGCCTCTAGGGTGGGCCCTAGGGTTAGCGAGTCACAAGTGTGGGGTTGCCGAGTGTTATGCCACGTGGCGGGCTGGGGTGTCGCTTGGTGGCACCGGGTCGCGGCCCACGACGGCTGTCCTTAAGGGGGTCGCTCCCCGCGAGAGCCCCATGATTTTTGATTTTATTTAATTTTTGTAAAAATAAAGGTATTTCGGGCCTACTTTTCGTATACGGGATGTATTTTAGGACAGAGAGGGGTGTTTTAAGGATTTTAGGAGGGTTGTTATATCCTCCCCACCTTGTTTTAGAACTCGTCCTCGAGGTCTACTGGAACAAGTGTGGATATTTCCTCTGCATCTCGGATTTGAGCTCCCAATTGTAGTCTGGTCCTCTCTTGGAATCCCATTTTACCTTAACTAGAACTAATCTCTTGTGTTTGAGATTCTTGATCTTTCTGTCTTCAATCTGTAGGGGTCTTTCTATAAACTTAAGCTTCTCATTTACCTCTATGTCCTTAAGAGGTACTATTAAAGATTCATCTGCTAAGCACTTTTTGAGATTACATACATGAAATACATCATGTATCCCTGCCATTTCCTTTGGCAGTTGTAGCTGGTAAGCTACTGGTTCTATCCTTCTAATAATCTCAAAAGGTCCAACATACCTGGGGCTTAGCTTTCCTCTTTTGATAAATCTGACCACTCGTTTCCAAGGAGAAACTTTTAATAACACTTTATCTCATACTAGAAATTCCAATGGTTTTCGTCTGTTATCAGCATAACTCTTTTGGAGATCGCGTGCTGCTTTTAGTCTTTCCTTGACTTGAATAATCTTGTCCGTTGTTTCTTGTACTATTTCTGGACCAGACAGTTGCTTTTCTCCTATTTCTTCTCAACATACTGGAGTTCGGCACTTTCGTCTATAAAGCACTTCAAATGGTGCAGCATTAATACTGGCATGATAGCTGTTATTGTAGGAAAATTCTATTAATGGTAAATGATCGTCCCAATTTCCTCCGAAATCAATTACACAAGCTCTAAGCATATCTTCCATTGCTTTGTCCATCCGTTTGAGGATGATAAGCTGTGCTTAGATTTCCATTGCTTTTTGGAAACTAGTCCAAAAATGAGAAGTAAAACGACTATCTCTATCAGAAACAATAGATAAATGAATTCCATGTCTTGGGTAATTTGGTAACAAAATCCATTGTTATCAATTCCCATTTCCATATTGGCATTTCTAGTTGCTGTAACAAACCTGAGGGTTTCTGATGTTCAGCTTTAACCTGTGAACAGGTTAGACACTTGGCAACATAGGTTGCTATATCCTTTACATTCCTATCCACCAAAAATTCTTTCTTAAGTCTTGATACATTTTATCATTCCCGGGATGTATCGTATACTTAGACTTATGGGCTTCTTCTAAAAACGGTGGCATAGGTTTCCTTGTCTGGGTATCCAGATTCTTTTCTTATGGAATCTCCAAATTCCATCCGTTCCTGGTTCTAATTCCTTAATCATTCCTTTTAATTTTTCAGTATCATCCTTGATTACTGATTCCTGGATTTCTCTAATTTGCTCATTTAAATCTATCTGCAGATTTAATTTAAGAGAACGTACTCTTTTTGGCTTTTCATGATATTTTCGACTTAAAGCATCAACTACTACATTAGCCTTTCCTGCATGATACTGGATGCTACAATCATAACGTTGAGAATTTCCATCCAACGTCTCTGTCTCATATTTAACTCTTTTTTGCCCGAAAACATATCTTAGACTCTTATGATCGGGGAAAATGGTAAACTTGCTACCGTTAGTGACGGCACCAGATTCCTAATTGATGGAGAAAGGTCTGGTTGCAAGAAAAGCTGCTTCCAGGAGGTTGTCAAGTGTTTTCGTTCGACGATTCCATTCTTGGGTGGTTGGTTTGGCCCTTGTTCGTGTAACTCGAATCCTAGCCCGGTATATCCCATTTTAGTTTTACACCATTGTGAACTTTACGCCTTTTTTACTCTCTGATCGACGTTCTCGGCATTGAAAAATCTTCGTAAACTAAATCACACGTGTATATGTTGACATTTAAGAGATATACAGTCAAGAAAATCAAAAGCAATGGTGATATATATGAGGATTAGACACCAAAAAATAAATACTCAAAAATAGCTACAATTTAAGGTATGTGTTTAGTGACGGCATCAGATTCCTAATTGATAGAGAAAGGTCTGGTGGCAAGAAAAACTGCTTCCAGGAGGTTGTCATGTGTTTTCGCTCGACGATTCCATTCTTAGGTGGATAATTTGGCCCTGGTTCCTATAACTCGAATCCTAGCCCGGAATATGCCATTTTAGTTTTACACCATTGTGAACCTTACGCCTTTTTTACTCTCTGATCGAGGTTCTCGGCATTGAAAAATCTTCATAAACTAAATCACACGTGTATATGTTGACATTTAAGAGATATACAGTCAAGAAAATCAAGAGCAATAGTGATATATATGCGGATTAGACACCAAAGAATAAACACTCAAAAAATAGTAACAATTTAAGGTATGTGTTTGGTGACGACATCAGATTCCTAATTGATGGAGAAAGGTCTGGTGGCAGGAAAAGCTGCTTCTAGGAGGTTGTCAAGTGTTTTCGCTCGACGATTCCATTCTTGGGTGGTTGGTTTGGCCCTTGTTCCTGTAACTCGAATCCTAGCCCGATATATCCCATTTTAGTTTTACACCATTGTGAACCATACGCCTTTTTTACTCTTTGATCGAGGTTCTCGGCATTGAAAAATCTTCATAAACTAAATCACACGTGTATATGCTGACATTTAAGAGATATACAGTCAAGAAAATCAAGAGCAATGGTGATATATATGCGGATTAGACACCAAAAAATAAACACTCAAAAAATAGTAACAATTTAAGGTATGTGTTTGGTGACGACATCAGATTCCTAATTGATGGAGAAAGGTCTGGTGGTAGGAAAAACTGCCTCTAGGAGGTTGTCAAGTGTTTTCGCTCGACGATTCCATTCTTGGGTGGTTGGTTCGGCCCTTGTTCCTGTAACTCGAATCCTAGCCCGATATATCCCATTTTAGTTTTACACCATTGTGAACCATACGCCTTTTTTACTCTCTGATCGAGGTTCTCGGCATTGAAAAATCTTCATAAACTAAATCACACGTGTATATGCTGACATTTAAGAGATATACAGTCAAGAAAATCAAGAGCAATGGTGATATATATGCGGATTAGACACCAAAAAGTAAACACTCCAAAAATAGCTACAATTTAAGGTATGTGTTTAGTGACGGCATCAGATTCCAAATTGATGGAGAAAGGTCTGGTGGCAAGAAAAGCTGCTTCCAAGAGGTTGTCAAGTGTTTTCGCTCGACGATTCCATTCTTGAGTGGTTGGTTTGGCCCTTGTTCCTGTAACTCGATTCCTACCCGGATATATCCAATTTTAGTTTTACACCATTGTGACCTTATGCCTTTTTTACTCTCTAATCGAGGTTCTCGGTATTGAAAAATCTTTGTAAACTATATCACACGTGTATACGCTGACATTTAAGAGATATACAATCAAGAAAATGAAGAGCAATGGTGATATATATGCGGATTTGATATATTAAAAAATAAACACTATAAAATAGCTACAATTTAAGGTATGTGTTTAGTGAAGGCATCAGATTCTTAATTGATGAAGAAAGGTCTGGTGGCAAGAAAAAGCTGCTTCCAGGAGGTTGTCAAGTGTTTTCACTCGACGATTCCATTCTTGGGTAGTTGGTTTGGCCCTTGTTCCTGTAACTCAAATCCTAGCCCGATATATCCAATTTTAGTTTTACACCATTGTGAACCTTACACCTTTTTTTACTCTCTGATCGAGGTTCTCGGCATTGAAAAATCTTCATAAACTAAATCACACATGTATATGCTGACATTTAGGAGATATACAGTCAAGAAAATCAAGAGCAATGGTAATATATATGCGGATTAGACACCAAAAAACAAACACTCAAAAAATAGCTACAATTTAAGGTATGTGTTTAGTGACGACATCAGATTCCTAATTGATGGAGAAAGGTCTGGTGGCAAGAAAAGCTGCTTCCAAGAGGTTGTCAAGTGTTTTCACTCAACGATTCCATTCTTAGGGGGTTGGTCTGGCCCTTGTTCCTGTAACTCAAATCCTAGCCCGATATATCCCATTTTAGTTTTACACCATTGTGAACCTTACGCTTTTTTTAATCTCTGATCGAGGTTCTCGGCATTGAAAAATCTTCGTAAACGAAATCACACGTGTATATGTTGACATTTAAGAGACATACAGTTAAGAAAATCAAGAGCAATGGTGATATATATGCGGATTAGACACCAAAAAATAAACACTCAAAAAATAGTTACAATTTAAGGTACGTGTTTAGTGATTGCATCAGATTGCTAATTGATGGAGAAAGGTCTGGTGGCAAGAAAAGCTGCTTCCAGGAGGTTGTCAAGTGTTTTCACTCGACGATTCCATTCTTGGGTGGTTGGTTTGGCCCTTTTTCCTGTAACTCGAATCCTAGCCCGGTATATCCCATTTTAGTATAACACCATTGTGATCCTTACGTTTTTTTACTCTCTGATCGAGGTTCTTGGTATTGAAAAATCTTCGTAAACTAAATCACACGTGTATATGCTGACATTTAAGAGATATACAGTCAAGAAAATCACGAGCAATGGTGATATATATGCGGATTAAACACCAAAAAATAAACACTCAAAAAATAGCTACAATTTAAGGTATGTGTTTAGTGACGGCATCAGATTCCTTATTGATGGAGAAAGGTCTGGTGGCAAGAAAAGCTGCTTCCAGGAGGTTGTCAAGTGTTTTCGCTCGAAGATTCCATTCTTGGGTGGTTGTTTTAGCCCTTGTTCCTGTAACTCGAATCCTAGCCTGGAATATCCATTTTAGTTTTACACCATTGTGAACCTTACGCCTTTTTTACTCTCTGATCGAGGTTATCGGCATTGAAAAATCATTGTAAACTAAATCACATGTGTATATGTTGACATTTAAGAGATATACAGTCAAGAAAATCAAGAGCAATTGTGATCTATATTCGGATTAAACACCAAGAAATAAACACCAAAAAATAGCTACAATTTAAGGTATGCGTTTAGCGATGGCATCAGATTCCTAATTGATGGAGAAAGGTCTGGTGGCAAGAAAAGCTGCTTCCAGGAGGTTGTCAAGTGTTTTCGCTCGACGATTCCATTCTTGGGTGGTTGGTTTGGCCCTTGTTCCTGTAACTCGAATCCTAGCCCGGTATATCCCATTTTAGTTTTACACCATTGTGAACCTCATGCCTTTTTTACTCTCTGATCGAGGTTCTCGCCATTGAAAAATATTCGTAAACTAAATCACACGTGTATATGTTGACATTTAAGATATATACAGTCAAGAAAATCAAGAGCAATGGTGATATATATGCGGATTAGTCCCCAAAAAGTAAACACTCAAAAAATAGCTACAATTTAAGTTATGTGTTTTGTGACGGCATCAGATTCCTAATTGATGGAGAAAGGTCTGGTGGCAAGAAAAGCTGCTTCCAGGAGGATGTCAAGTGTGTTCGCTCGACGATTCCATTCGTGGGTGGTTGGTTTGGCCCTTGTTCCTATAACTCGAATCCTAGCCCGGTATATCCCATTATAGTTTTACACCATTGTTAAACTTACGCCTTTTTTACTCTCTGATCGAGGTTCTCGCCATTGAAAAATCTTCGTAAACTAAATCACACATGTATATGTTGACGTTTAAGAGATATACAGTCAAGAAAATCAAGAGCAATGGTGATATATATGCAGATTAGACACCAAAAAATAAACACTAAAATGTAGCTACCATTTAAGGTATGTGTTAAGTGACGGCATCAGATTCCTAATTGATGGAGAAAGGTCTGGTGGCAAGAAAAGCTACTTCGAGGAGGTTGTCAAGTATTTTCGTTCGACGATTCCATTCTTGGGTGGTTGGTTTGGCCTTGTTCTTGTAACTCGTATCCTAGCCCGGTATGTTTCATTTTAGTTTTACAACATTGTAAACCTTTCGCATTTTTTACTCTATGATCGAGGTTCTCGGCATTGAAAAACCTTCGTAAACTAAACCACACGTGTACATATTGACATTTAAGAGATATACAGTCAAGAAAATCAAGATCAATGATGATACATATGAGGATTAGACACCAAAAAACAATCAGTAAAAAAATAGCTACAATTTTAGGTATGTGTTTAGTAACGACATCAGATTCCTAATTGATGGAGAAAGGTCTGATGGCAAGAAAAGATGCTTTTAGGAGGTTGTCAAGTGTTTTCGCTCGACGATTCCATTCTTGGGTGGTTGGTTTGGCCCTTGTTTCTGTAACTCGAATCCTAGCCCGGTATTTCACATTATAGTTTTACACCATTGTTAACCTTACGCCTTTTTACTCTCTGATCGAGGTTCTCGGCACTGAAAAATCTTCGTAAACTAAATCACACGTGTATATGTTGAATTTTAAGAGATATACAGTGTAACACCTCGAAAATTTACGTCCAATAATGTATTGACACGTGTCATAAGCTTTGAATGTGTGAAAAAGTACTTTAGAGGGACTAAAGTTGACAAACAGTGAAACTATGTGAATATAAGGGTCCAAAGTGTCAACAATGGATAAATAGGCCCTACAATAACCCTACATGGTGTTTATAATCTTAAACGAATAAATCATGGATCATACGAAGAAGAAAATGAAAGAAAGTGAGGAATTACAAACTACAGGGGCTAAATGTGTCAACATGTTGAAAGTATACCTCTGAGTGAACTTTTGGTAAATCCGAAGCTTTGTAACGATAAAATATACTCACTAGAATATGTGGTAAAAATTTCATAAAGTTTCGTTATCGTATGAGAAAGTTATGATCAAAACCGTGTATGAAGGGTTAAACGCGTCAACGTTGAAATTCGTGACTTTTCGGGTAAGCACAAAGTTAGCCAAGGACCTAACCAAGTTTGTAGATGTCCTAAGGCCCTTAAAAATCAGGTTTGAGGGTCAAGAGTGCAAGAAAAATAGCCAAAACCACGTTTCAAAGGACCAAGGACTGAATTGTAAATAATGGAAACTTGTTTGGCTGGTTTCTCACTTGTACGCGCCCCGCGAGGAGGCATTCGCGGCCCGCCTACGACCTGCAGCGACAGAAAACGACCAGCTGCCAGTTATTAGGTCTGAACCGACTTTAATCCATTGTTTTCTTATACCAGAGCCTCTCCAATGGTTTTACATGCATAGGGGGGCACCTGGACGGATCTTATAACACCTGTAGACTATTGTGGCACCATCTCATGAGATTAAATTGCATATATAAAGAACCATTTGGTTGCAACTTTGTGCCATTCACTTGCAAACATTCACAAGTCCACTTCTGGAGCTCCTCTGATCAACCTCAGGCTTTCTAGTGATCTCTAATCATAATTAGGACTCTTGTAAGTATTCTTAACCCTTTCTAATTCGTTTTAGCTTAGTTAATAAACTAAAAGTCAAACCGTCGTAAATTAAGTTTGACTTCGAGATTAAATAAAATTTACTCAGTTATTTCTCGAATTGAAAGTACCTACAAGTAGGTATTTATGTGGGTAATAAACCCTTAAAAGGGTACTTTCAGATTCCCACTCTAACTATGTTAATTGTCGAGTCAAAGCTTACTTTAAAAAGTCAACATAATGTTTATTTTCAAATTAAAGCATAATTAGCAATGTAGGATACATGCAACCTGTTTGATCATTAAAATAACATGGTAACTAATGTAAGAACATGTCCCAACATGATCAACTCGACAATTTTCAGTTTAAGACCCGGATCGGAACCGAAAGTCACATAAATTGACTTCTGCTTTGACTTTCAGTTCTGACCCATTTGTGCATGTTTTAGATCTGCCTTAGAGCTTATTTTGGACCAGGTTTCACATAAGTATAACTCTCTGAGATTATACAACTTGGTTCACTAATTATCCGATTCGTATGCATGTTTCCGATTAATGCTTAAGTGTTGACTATTATGCCCTTTTGACTATAAAACGTGATTTTTGAAAAAGTAAAAGAGTAGAAACCTTAGTTACTGATTTATAAACTTGCACCTAAAATTTGACATCAGTTTGAGGTCTAGATTAGGAGTTATGCTCATTAGCGTAATTTGAAAGCTTTATGTTAAATAAACGGCGTAATTAGCGTATAGCCTATTTAAACCCACTTTTTGATATCAAACTTTTTACCCACTGATGTAATATAATATTTTGGGATTTTTGAAGATTTTTATTTAATTTTTGGCTGAGCATAACATAGGTCTCTAAGTTTAATTCGGTTAATGCCGGTTTTGCCCTTTTAAGCCATAAAATGAGTTTTACAAAACCTTTTGACCCCAAACCTTTTTATACTGATTTTATTTGATAAATAAAATGTTCTGAGCCTTCTGGAATTATAAAAATATCAGCTTTCCTTTGAAAACCCGGAAATGGCTCCAAATCGCCTTTTTAAGCGTTTTTAACGCATAGTATGTACTAAAACCATATTAAACATATAAGGTTGATACCTACTGATATTTTTAGTATATTTTTATATATTAACAGTAAGTAAAAGTTTTTAAACTCAGGTTCCCAGTTTTGACCTTTTAAGCCTAAGTGAAATTACCAAAATACCCCTAAGGTGCATAGTTTGGTTTCAAGAGATAAATTTCACATATAGGTCATACCCTACTGTTATAACATATTAAATTAAGTGTATTTACTGTATGAATCAGACCTGTAACTCAGATTACACCTTAAACTCTTTTATAATCTTTTAAATGACCAAAATGCCCTTATGAGGAATAAATCGGGTTTAAATTCGTTTGGGGCATAATAGAAGACATCTTACTGATGTCACAACATATTTAAAGTATATTAACTCAGGGAACTTGCATATGACTCTCATGGTTACCCGTGACGCCCTTTTCGCGTTCGGTTCGGTTTATGTAACTAGTTTGCATAAATTGACCGAAACGGGTCAAACCTTATCATTTTTGTCTCAAAATCCAGAATGTATTTAGTTTACCCATATTATACAAGTCTTCAAACTTGTCGGGTCTAAATCACATTCCATTCCGGTCTTCGCTTAATCGTGCGTTTGAACCGTATCTTCCTTAAAAAAAAAAACTAACCGGTCTAAGCTTAGGCTTAAATAAAGACCCGTTAGAAATCTATTAGGTTATTATAAACCTTTGTTCCAGAATAGAAGAACCAGTAAAAGCTACCCGCACTCACTAATTGTGATTTATACGTACAAAGGTAAATACTTTTAACTTATTTTCCCTATACGGGCTTGGGGTACGGTATATAAAATACCGCTTGGTCCGACATTGAATCTTTAATCGAATAGTGGTTAAATCCTTGATATGCTACGTTTTGAAATGTTTTGTTTGCTTAAAGCCTTTGGGGGGTTAATGACCATGTCCCGGATATCCTTGGCATCATCTTACGAGATGGCCACGACCTAAGCACGGGGTGTAGGTGTACACCCGTCAGTGCCTAAGCAAATACTGTGGTGTGTCTATTAATCTTTAACCCGGTCTACGGATCGGGCTACTGAACGCATAAGTAACATGTAATTCGCTTACAAGATTATATTCACATAATTATCCAAAGTTATAAAATGTTTTGTGCCACGTGCATTCAAATCAATTTTCAAACCTTTTCAAAATGAGTCAGTTAAATTGTATTTACCAGTGTAAACTGACGTATTTTCCAAAAGGTTAAGTGCATGTACTACTCGTACTAGGCTGGCTGTCTTCTAGCGTCCGCAATAAGTCTCGCAAGCTTGGATGTCAATAAAACTGTTGAACAATATCTTCTTTTATTTTGATCCGCCTGTGGATCCGTTTCAACTATTTCGTGTTATTTAATATTACAGTTTATTAAAGTTGAAATGAATCTATCTTTGCTTCCGCTGTGCATTTATATATTGTGTTGTTTGACTTATGATGATATCAACTACGTCACGATACTCCCCACCGGGCCCACCGGTGACACGTGGAAAATAGGGGTATGACAGGTTGGTATCAGAGCCAACTCTGAGTGAATTAAATACTAGCCTTTTGTGTTTAATCTCAGCTACACAATTGCACATTCCTCGATTCTCGAGTCTAGACAAAGAACTTAGGAATTATTCAAATTTGTTTTATTTTCTAACTTTGTCTTATATATTGTTCTTGTTGTATCACTTGTTTGTTTTTGACAGGTTGACAAAATGCCACCAAGGATGAGGGGAAGAGGCAGAGGAAAAGGAGCACTTGTAGCCCCAAATGACCATGAAGCCGGACCCTCGCACCGGCGAACACCATCTGATCCCAACAACCCGGGTTCCCAAGAGCCATGGAGGACCTACATTGAGCCTGCTAGGCGCTCAGTTTCACTGAGTACCTCCCCTTCTATTCCACACTCTTTCGGGCCTCATTCTGAAAATGAGCCCCACAACTCCCACCAGTCCTACATTCCTCTTCAAGGACATAACTCACCTTTCGACCACTTGTCGCCTGTTTTCCAAGGCCAGTTCAACCGTGCCGACTACCTAGGAGCAGCAGTGGGTTTTAACCCACTTGGACCCGAAGATCACTTTTCCGGTGGCAACGCGATGGATATAGATGAAGATACCGATCCTTCAATGCCACCATCCGGAACTCCTAACCACCCCATTGAAATTTCAGATGGGTCACCTTTTGTGGGATCACCTTACAATGGTCCCGACAGTTATGAAGAGAGATTTAGACTGTGCGACTGGGCATTTACTCCCAGTTACCACAACTCTCCCCTACACCAACCGCAGCACAACTCTCCTCTGCACCAGCCGCAGCAGCTTCAGCAACAACAGAATCCTTCTGAGGATTCCCGACTTGTTGCGGTCACTCCACCGCCACCACCACCTCAGCTTCAGCCTCCCTCGCCCCCGAGGCGAAGGAGAACGACCGTGCGAATATCCGCGCGAGGGGGTGTGCGCATCAGTACCCCTCCACTTTCAAGTGGCAGCCGATACTCGCCAGTCCACGAAGAACCAGAGATCGGAGAATCTTCACACCCCGTCTCAGAAGTGAACTCTGCACCAGTCGCACCACCACCTCCATTGGGTTTTGGAGACCCAATTCCGACCTACACTGGTGCGGCAGCATACAATCCCTTCGAGCAGCCGGTTCACACAAATTACAACTTTGCAGAGGATCCCTACTGGGTAGCTGCGAACTCCAACGCTCTCCATCCGGAAGGTCCCTATGGAGGTCCCTGGGCTACGGGACACTCAACCTATGGATACCCTCCATATGGGTATCAACAACCGCCTCCTCAACCTCCGCAATATCAGCAACCCCCACAGGCGCCAGTGATGTCACCGCCACAATTTCAAGAAATCCTTCAAGGGATAAATGAGGTGCGACAAGAGGTGCGGCATGAATTGCGGGAAGAACGTAGGCATAACAGAGGGATGTTCAAGAAAATGGTGGATTTGATCAAGGGAAAAAGCAAGAAGGATCACTAAATCCTTTGTTTGTTTGTTTATTTTAGGGTTGTAATCATGTCCCTGCGAGGACATTTATTTCTGTACTCTGCCCCTGCGCGGGCATATTTTTCCTTTTCTGTTCTGCCCCTGCGTGGGCATGTCTTTTTATTTAACCCCTGCGTGGGTTTGTTTGTTAGTTTGGTTCCTGCGTGGGCATGTTATTTGTGTAAAAGTCCCGTTTAGGGCAAACTCGTACTAGTTTAATTTTATTTGGAATGGTTGGTTCAATTTTTCATTTTAAATTATGTGCATGAATATAATATATGTAGAAATGAAAAATAACACTTATTATTTTGATTTACCATTTTAATAAAATAATAAGGATCTTAAAAGGTAAAACCTAGCTTTTATGTTATCATAAAAATTTAGCCAATATGGTAAAACCTGTTTAAAAAGATTCAAATCTCTGTTAACATCTGCAAACATGTTAACATTCTTGGCTAATGTGATCCGCAAAATCACACATGTCACCCTTTTATTAAATTATTCAAATTCCTTATTATTATTTAAACATCCGATTGTGATGTAATGCCTACGGGCTATAACTATTGTCATATAAGACAAAAGACAGTGGTAGCTTACAACTCTCTGTCAAGAAAAGGCGATGAACTTTGATTCAAACCTTAATGCCTCGATTCCATAAAATCTAGGTTCATAAAATGAATTGCCTACATGACTTGACCTATTGTGTTATTAATTTATGATTTCTGGGATTATGATAAAGATCCTGAATAATTAGCAAATTAACTAAAATGGCTATTAAAACCATGGTTAATAAATCGTCAAGAACGATAATACTGTTTAGGCTTCTAAATAAACCTTGTCCTTACTTCTTTATGTAGAAATTAAAACTACATGGCGAAGTCAGAAGAAATAAACAGTCATCCAGTGGAAAACCCTGATAACACTAAAATACTTGTAACTGGTGCGGAGCTACAAGCATTAGTAGAAAATGCTGTTACCAAAGCCATTGAAAGGCAATATAGTGAATCGAGTAGTACTCGAAGCAGGACCCGATCAGCTCCTCACTCTAAGCCAAAAACACATTCTGAAGCTCATAGTAAGCCACCCTCTAAGAAAGAGAAGCCAAAGAAGGATGATGAGGATCATCACTCCTCGAACCAACACAGTGTTCCATCAAGAAAGGTCGAGCTTAGGCAGGATCCGCGTGGTAAGTCCTGTACGTATAAATACTTCGTCTCATGTAAACCCAGAGACTTTACTGGGGAGAAAGGAGCGGTTGACTGCATGACCTGGTTAGACGAAATGGAAACGGTAGTTGACATTAGTGGATGTGCTGAAAGGGACGTAGTGAAATATGTTTCCCAATCATTCAAAGGAGAAGCACTGGCATGGTGGAAGTCTCTCATTCAGGCTGCTGGGAAGATCCCACTCTACAACTTGTCATGGGATCAGTTCGTTGCTCTTGTTAAGGAGAATTATTGCCCGCAGCACGAAGTCGAGAGAATCGAATCAGACTTCTTATCATTGGTGATGAAGAATCTAGATTGTCAGGCGTACCTCACCAGTTTTAATACCCTATCTCGGTTGGTTCCATATTTGGTCACCTCGGAACCTAAAAGGATTGCTCGCTTCATCGGGGGTTTAGCCCCAGAAATTAAAGCTAGTGTAAAGGCATCAAGGCCTGCTACCTTCAGATCAGCAGCTGATCTATCTCTATCTCTTACCTTGGACGTAGTCAGGTTGAGATCACTCAGGAATTCAGAAGAAGGTAAGAGGAAGCGTGAGGACGATACCTCACGAAGATCAGATAAAAAGCACCGAGGAAGTAACGACCACAAGAAAGGGTCGGGGCCTAAGAAGGACGGGCAACAATCTGGGGATAAGCCCAAATGTAAGGTTTGCAAGAAGAACCATTTTGGGAGGTGTCGACTTGAGTCGAAATCCCAGCCTCAGCCGAGGCCCTGTGGGATTTGCAAATCTTCAGAACTTAAGACTCTGGAGTGCAAGAAGCTAAAGGACGCAACATGCTACGGTTGCAATGAAAAAGGGCACATTAAGTCCAATTGCCCGAAGATCACCAAGAAAACCGAGGATGGGAAAAAGACCAATGCAAGGGTCTTCAAGATGGACGCAAAGGAAGCTGTTCAGGATGACAACGTGATCATAGGTACTTTTCTCATAAATGATGTTTATGCTAGAGTATTGTTTGATTCTGGAGCAGATAAGTCTTTTGTGGATAATAAGTTTTGTGAGTTGTTGAAATTGCCTGTAAAAGCCTTAAGTGTGAAATATGAGGTGGAATTAGCTGATGGAACCATAGAAACCGCCTCAACTGTGTTAGATGGATGTGTTATATCCATTAGGAATCACTCTTTCCCTTTGTCCTTACTTCCCTTTAAGCTAGCCGGTTTTGATATAGTCATAGGTATGGATTGGTTATCGCATAACCAAGCCCAGATTGTGTGCAACAGAAAGCAAGTGGTAGTCAAAACTCCGTCTGGTGAGTCACTTACCATTCAGGGGGATACCCAGCATGGATTACCTGAGCAAGTGTCTATGCTCAAGGCATCGAGATGTCTGAAGAAGGGCTGTGTCATTTATATGGCACAAGTTACTATTGATGAGCCAAAGCCTAAAATTGAAGACATCCCCGTCATTTCAGAATATCCTGAAGTTTTTCCCGAAGAGCTACCTGGTTTACCACCAGATAGGCAAGTGGAATTCCGAATTGACATCATTCCGGGTGCAGCACCAGTAGCAAGAGCGCCTTATAGATTAGCACCAACGGAGATGAAGGAGTTAAGGACACAATTAGATGATCTGCTAGCCAAAGGTTTCATTAGACCTAGTTCGTCTCCTTGGGGAGCGCCAATCTTGTTTGTCAAGAAGAAGGATGGATCGATGCGTCTGTGCATCGATTACCGTGAGCTTAATAAGGTCACTATCAAGAATAGGTATCCTTTGCCCAGGATCGACGATCTGTTCGATCAGTTGCAAGGGGCAAGCTACTTCTCTAAGATCGATTTGAGGTCAGGCTATCATCAGTTGAAGGTTAAAGATGAAGATGTACACAAGACTGCATTTAGAACTCGTTATGGTCATTACGAGTTCCTAGTGATGCCTTTTGGGCTCACTAATGCACCGGCCGCATTCATGGATCTCATGAATCGCGTCTGCAAGCCTTACTTAGATAAATTTGTCATCGTCTTCATTGACGACATTCTCATCTATTCGAAGAGCCAAGCTGACCACGAGAAACACCTTCGTTGTATCCTTAAACTTCTACATCATGAGAAACTCTACGCCAAATTTTCGAAGTGCGAATTTTGGCTTCGAGAAGTCCAATTCCTTGGACATGTGCTAAGTGAGCGTGGTATCCAAGTGGATCCCGCTAAGGTAGAAGCAGTTATGAATTGGCAAGAGCCAAAGACACCTACTGAGATTCGCAGTTTTCTGGGTTTAGCTGGATACTATAGGCGATTTATCGAAAACTTCTCAAGGATTGCTGCGCCCCTAACTTCGTTGATACGTAAGAAGGTTAAGTTTGATTGGGGCCCTAAGCAGCAGGAATCCTTTGACATTCTTAAGAAAAAGTTGAGCAATGCACCAGTGTTAACATTGCCCGATGGTATAGAAGAATTTGTAGTATATTGTGATGCATCACACACTGGTATGGGCTGTGTACTCATGCAGAAAGGCAAGGTTATTGCCTACGCTTCACGACAGCTAAAGGTGCATGAGAAGAACTACACCACCCATGACTTAGAGCTGGGTGCCGTTGTATTTGCATTAAAACTATGGAGGCATTACTTGTATGGAACCAAGTGTGTGATCTATTCAGATCACAAGAGCCTTCAACACTTGTTCAATCAGAAGGACTTGAACATGAGACAAAGACGATGGATGGAAACTTTAAATGATTATGACTGTGAGATAAGGTACCATCCAGGCAAGGCAAATGTAGTTGCTGACGCCTTAAGCAGAAAAGAAAGAGTGAAGCCGATAAGAATCAATGCCAAAAGAATTGAAATAAAGAATAGTTTGAACAAAAGGGTGTTAGCTGCACAGAAGGAAGCTGTGTTGGAAGCTAACTATCCTGAAGAAAAGCTAGGAGTAACTGAGGAGCAGTTATCCTATGACAAGGACGGAATGCTAAGATTGAATGGACGAATATGGGTTCCAGTTTATGGAGGACTTCGGGATGTTATCCTCCAGGAAGCCCACAGTTCCAAATATTCCGTTCATCCTGGAGCTGATAAGATGTACCAGGATCTAAAGGCAAACTACTGGTGGATAGGCTTGAAAAAGTCTGTAGCTGCTTATGTAGCTAAATGTTTGACATGTGTGCAAGTCAAAGCTGAGCATCAGAAGCCGTCAGGTTTACTTCAACAGCCTGAAATTCCCACATGGAAGTGGGAGATGGTGACAATGGATTTCATCACCAAGTTGCCAAAGACAAGGAAAGGAAACGATACTATCTGGGTCATAGTAGATAGACTGACCAAGTCAGCACATTTTCTTCCCATTAAGGAAACTTACAGCTCCGACATGTTAGCACAATTATACGTAGATAAGATTGTAGTTCTGCATGGTGTACCAGTGTCGATTATCTCTGACAGAGATACGAGATACACCTCTCATTTCTGGAAAAGTTTCCAACAGTCTTTGGGCACGCGCTTAAACTTTAGTACGGCATACCATCCACAGACGGACGGGCAGAGTGAGCGTACCATCCAAACGCTGGAAGACATGCTCCGAGCATGTGTGATTGATTTAGGTGGCAGTTGGGATAACCACCTGCCATTGATCGGGTTCTCCTATAATAATAGCTACCATACTAGTATTAAGGCTGCGCCTTTTGAGGCATTATATGGTAGAAAATGCAGAACACCCATCTGTTGGGCAGAAGTAGGAGAAGTTCAATTATCAGGACCTGATTTGGTCTTTGAAACAACGGACAAGATTGTCCAGATTCACGATCGCTTGAAAGCTGCCAGGGATAGGCAGAAAAGCTACGCTGATCCAAAGCGTAAATCTTTTCACTTCGAAGTAGGTGACAAAGTATTGCTTAAAGTATCACCCTGGAAGGGAGTGATGCGATTTGGTAAGAAAGGCAAGCTAAGCCCGAGATACATAGGACCTTTCGAGGTTATCGAATGTGTCGGGTCAGTTGCTTATAAGTTAAACTTGCCTGAAGAGCTCAGTGCTATCCATAATGTTTTTCACATCTGCAATCTAAAGAAATGCCTAGCTGACGACTCGCTAGTCATACCACACACGGATGTACATATAGACGAGAGCTTGAAATTTGTGGAAAAACCATTGTCGATTGAGGATCGACAGGTAAAGAAGCTTCGAAGGAAGCATGTACCTATTGTAAAGGTCAAATGGGATGCCCGTAGAGGTCCCGAATACACTTGGGAGGTAGAATCCACGATGAAAGAAAAACACCCTCATTTGTTTCAGTAAATCTTGAGGTCGAGATTTCTTTTAAGGGGGTGAGGATGTAACACCTCGAAAATTTACGTCCAATAATGTATTGACACGTGTCATAAGCTTTGAATGTGTGAAAAAGTACTTTAGAGGGACTAAAGTTGACAAACAGTGAAACTATGTGAATATAAGGGTCCAAAGTGTCAACAATGTATAAATAGGCCCTACAATAACCCTACATGGTGTTTATAATCTTAAACGAATAAATCATGGATCATACGAAGAAGAAAATGAAAGAAAGTGAGGAATTACAAACTACAGGGGCTAAATGTGTCAACATGTTGAAAGTATACCTCTGAGTGAACTTTTGGCAAACCTGAAGCTTTGTAACGATAAAATATACTCACTAGAATATGTGGTAAAAATTTCATAAAGTTTCGTTATCGTATGAGAAAGTTATGATCAAAACCGTGTATGAAGGGTTAAACGCGTCAACGTTGAAATTCGTGACTTTTCGGGTAAGCACAAAGTTAGCCAAGGACCTAACCAAGTTTGTAGATGTCCTAAGGCCCTTAAAAATCAGGTTTGAGGGTCAAGAGTGCAAGAAAAATAGCCAAAACCACGTTTCAAAGGACCAAGGACTGAATTGTAAATAATGGAAACTTGTTTGGCTGGTTTCTCACTTGTACACGCCCCGCGAGGAGGCATTCGCGGCCCGCCTACGACCTGCAGCGACAGAAAACGACCAGCTGCCAGTTATCAGGTCTGAACCGACTTTAATCCATTGTTTTCTTATACCAGAGCCTCTCCAATGGTTTTACATGCATAGGGGGGCACCTGGACGGATCTTATAACACCTGTAGACTATTGTGGCACCATCTCATGAGATTAAATTGCATATATAAAGAACCATTTGGTTGCAACTTTGTGCCATTCACTTGCAAACATTCACAAGTTCACTTCTGGAGCTCCTCTGATCAACCTCAGGCTTTCTAGTGATCTCTAATCATAATTAGGACTCTTGTAAGTATTCTTAACCCTTTCTAATTCGTTTTAGCTTAGTTAATAAACTAAAAGTCAAACCGTCGTAAATTAAGTTTGACTTCGAGATTAAATAAAATTTACTCAGTCATTTCTCGAATTGAAAGTACCTACAAGTAGGTATTTATGTGGGTAATAAACCCTTAAAAGGGTACTTTCAGATTCCTACTCTAACTATGTTAATTGTCGAGTCAAAGCTTACTTTAAAAAGTCAACATAATGTTTATTTTCAAATTAAAGCATAATTAGCAATGTAGGATACATGCAACCTGTTTGATCATTAAAATAACATGGTAACTAATGTAAGAACATGTCCCAACATGATCAACTCGACAATTTTCAGTTTAAGACCCGGATCGGAACCGAAAGTCACATAAATTGACTTCTGCTTTGACTTTCAGTTCTGACCCATTTGTGCATGTTTTAGATCTGCCTTAGAGCTTATTTTGGACCAGGTTTCACATAAGTATAACTCTCTGAGATTATACAACTTGGTTCACTAGTTATCCGATTCGTATGCATGTTTCCGATTAATGCTTAAGTGTTGACTATTATGCCCTTTTGACTATAAAACGTGATTTTTGAAAAAGTAAAAGAGTAGAAACCTTAGTTACTGATTTATAAACTTGCACCTAAAATTTGACATAAGTTTGAGGTCTAGATTAGGAGTTATGCTCATTAGCGTAATTTGAAAGCTTTATGTTAAATAAACGGCGTAATTAGCGTATAGCCTATTTAAACCCACTTTTTGATATCAAACTTTTTACCCACTAATGTAATATAATATTTTGGGATTTTTGAAGATTTTTATTTAATTTTTGGCTGAGCATAACATAGGTCTCTAAGTTTAATTCGGTTAATGCCGATTTTGCCCTTTTAAGCCATAAAATGAGTTTTACAAAACCTTTTGACCCCAAACCTTTTTCTACTGATTTTATTTGATAAATAAAATGTTTTGAGCCTTCTGGAATTATAAAATTATCAGCTTTCCTTTGAAAACCCGGAAATGGCTCCAAATCGCCTTTTTAAGCGTTTTTAACGCATAGTATGTACTAAAACCATATTAAACATATAAGGTTGATACCTACTGATATTTTTAGTATACTTTTATATATTAATAGTAAGTAAAAGTTTTTAAACTCAGGTTCCCAGTTTTGACCTTTTAAGCCTAAGTAAAATTACCAAAATACCCCTAAGGTGCATAGTTTGGTTTTAAGAGATAAATTTCACATATAGGTCATACCCTACTGTTATAATTTATTAAATTAAGTGTATTTACTGTATGAATCAGACCTGTAACTCAGATTACAAATTAAACTCTTTTATAATCTTTTAAATGACCAAAATGCCCTTATGAGGCATAAATCGGGTTTAAATTCGTTTGGGGCATAATAGAAGACATCTTACTGATGTCACAACATATTTAAAGTATATTAACTCAGGGAACTTGCATATGACTCTCATGGTTACCCGTGACGCCCTTTTCGCGTTCGGTTCGGTTTATGTAACTAGTTTGCATAAATTGACCGAAACGGGTCAAACCTTATCATTTTTGTCTCAAAATCCAGAATGTATTTAGTTTACCCATATTATACAAGTCTTCAAACTTGTCGGGTCTAAATCACATTCCATTCTGGTCTTCGCTTAATCGTGCGTTTGAACCGTATATTCCTTAAAAAAAAAACTAACCGGTCTAAGCTTAGGCTTAAATAAAGACCCGTTAGAAATCTAATAGGTTGTTATAAACCTTTATTCCAGAATAGAAGAACCAGTAAAAGCTACCCGCACTCGCTAATTGTGATTTATACGTACAAAGGTAAATACTTTTAACTTATTTTCCCTATACGGGCTTGGGGTACGGTATATAAAATACCGCTTGGTCCGGCATTGAATCTTTAATCGAATAGTGGTTAAATCCTTGATATGCTACGTTTTGAAATGTTTTGTTTGCTTAAAGCCTTTGGGGGGTTAATGACCATGTCCCGGATATCCTTGGCATCATCTTACGAGATGGCCACGACCTAAGCACGGGGTGTAGGCGTACACCCGTCAGTGCCTAACCAAATACTGTGGCGTGTCTATTAATCTTTAACCCGGTCTACGGATCGGGCTACTGAACGCATAAGTAACATGTAATTCGCTTACAAGATTATATTCACATAATTTTCCCAAGTTATAAAATGTTTTGTGCCACGTGCATTCAAATCAATTTTCAAACCTTTTCAAAATGAGTCAGTTAAATTGTATTTACCAGTGTAAACTGACGTATTTTCCAAAAGGTTAAGTGCAGGTACTACTCGTACTAGGCTGGCTGTCTTCTAGCGTCCGCAATAAGTCTCGCAAGCTTGGATGTCAATAAAACTGTTGAACAATATCTTCTTTTATTTTGATCTGCCTGTGGATCCGTTTTAACTATTTCGTGATATTTAGTATTACAGTTTATTAAAGTTGAAATGAATCTATCTTTGCTTCCGCTGTGCATTTATATATTGTGTTGTTTGACTTATGATGATATCAACTACGTCACGATACTCCCCACCGTGCCCACCGGTGACACGTGGAAATTAGGGGTGTGACACACAGTCAAGAAAATCAAGAGCAATGGTGATATATATGCAGATTATACACCAAAAAATAAACACTCAAAAAACAACTACAATTTAAGGTATGTGTTTAGTGACGGCATCAGATTCCTAATTTATGTAGAAAGGTCTGGTGGCAAGAAATTGCTTCCAGGAGGTTGTCAAGTGTTTTTGCTAGACGATTCCATTCTTGGTTGGTTGGTTTGGCCCTTGTTCCTGTAACTCGAATCCTAGCCCGGTATATCTCATTTTAGTTTTACACCATTGTGAACCTTGCGCCTTTTTTACTCTCTGATGGAGGTTCTCGGCATTGAAAAATATTCGTAAACTAAATCACATGTGTATATGTTGACATTTAAGAGATATACAGTCAAGAAAATCAAGAGCAATGGTGATATATATGTAGATTAGACATCAAAAAATAAACACTCAAAAAATAGCTACAATTTAAGGTATGTGTTTAGTGACGGCATCATATTCCTAACTGATGGAGAAATGTCTGGTGGCAAGAAAAGCTGCTTCCAGGAGGTTGTCAAATATTTTCGCTCGACGATTTCATTCTTGGGTGGATGGTTTGTGTAACAACCCGCACTTTCGTGCTTTGTCACTACTCGTTATACTCGTTACGCCTAGCACCAGAGATTCAGATCATAATGTAACTATATCGCATGCATCGCTATATCATTACATTTTCGCATATTATCGCATATTTTATCACTATCACATCACATTTGCACTCGCTGACAACCACGGAGATATCAAGTGAGGACCAATTCTACCCCCTTGACAGCCGTGATGTGTCGTAGTGCAACTCATTACTCGAAACACACAATAATGTTCACGATAACATCAAGAAAGGACCTATTCTACCATCCTCGATGACCGTGAAGCGTCGCAGGTAATCGCATACTCGAGACGAAAACCGATTATTATACCGCAACTTTGAAATATGGATACGTAAGTACGACCCCTAGTGATTATATATATAATAATAAAAATAATAATTAAATATAGGAAACGCGTACCCATGAATTTCCCCGCACCCAAGGTCCAACCGGAATGGCTATCCGAACGGATAGGCCATCCGAACGGATGGGCCATCCGAACGGATGGGCCATCCGGCCCAGCACACCCAACCTCCTCTACCTTTCTCCCTCGCCTATAAATAGCCTGTCACTTCACTAGAACAGTGATGTGACAGCTCTCACTCGACCAGCACGCTCTTGGCCCCTTTTTCTCTCGATTCCTCGCGATCCCGGTAAGCTCTCAAACTAAAACTTGTACTTCTATGATCTACACCCAAATCTACATCATTCTGTCTTTTAAAACTCAATTTTAACCACGAAATCTACTGATTTGAGGTGTTTAAAGATGATGTCACCAAGAGTTCATATGAACTTCAAAGTGTGACCTCATCCCACCATAAACGACTCAGATCTGGGTAATTTCCACATGTTTTTATAACAAATCTCACCTAAAAGCTATGCATCAAATCAAAGTACTGTATGATTTCGGGTTAAACATGAGAAACCGTCAAGAACGGCCAGATCTGATGGAACGGGGTGGTTCCTGGCCGTTAAAACGGGTCCGAACTGATGAAATTTCATTTGATTAAAACGATATCACACCATCTCAGTAAAACCACATGTATTTCCCTCCTGAAACCATCAAGGACAGCTGATCGGGACGTTGGAACGGACAGTTGTCAACCAGTCGGACAGGCCATCTGACCGAACAACCTGTCATCCGACCGAATGTCAAATCATATGACCCAAACCAACAGTTATCCGACCGGATGAGGTTATCCGACCGGATGAGTACCATCTGACTGGATAACTGTCATTACGATACTATTCCCGCATAACCGTGCATCGCTTATAATACCATTCAATGTGTAACGCAGACGTACTCTTAACCGATCCAATCAAATTGTGCCCTCGCTAAATACGCACTGTGAGTATACTTGAACCCCTTTTAATCGCGTTTTGGGTGTAACATACGTTCCTAACAAATCGAACTTATCAAACAAATTATTCTATCAATCGAATTATCACTTGCGAATAACCGTTGTGCATAGAAATACGTGATGCTAGTTGCATATGTGCTAGGACTTATACTCGCGACGTCCCACCATGACTAGTATAGTACTATTGCGCCCGGCGGGGTCTAGTTTGCCATCGCGTATTCGAGCATCGAGGACTTAGCTGGTAGTATCGGTTTTGTGAGGATATATGTCGTGTATCTCGTTTATGTACGTAGGAAATTCGCAGCACCTTTAATCTATTATGCTATTACATATCAAACCTGTATACTCGCCAATACTTTTGTATTGATAATATTTTAACGTATGTTGCAGGTTACATCGCAGGCTATCTTAATCAAGCTAGGAAGTCTAGAAACTCAACTAAAATCTAGGTTGTCGGATTTGTATTGTTCGAGAGAACATGTAATCTGTTACGACTTATGTGATTATGATTGTTTATTAGTATGGGATAATGAACGCATTAATTATTGTAGCAAAATAGTTGTTATGGATTCTCCTGAGCAATCTGATTCACCTAGTGCCGCGCCCCGATGATTCCGCCATCGTTGGGGTGTGACAGTTTGGCCCTTGTTCCTGTAACTCGAATCCTAGCCCGGTATATCCCATTTTAGTTTTACACCATTGTGAACCTTACGCCTTTGTTACTCTCTGATCGAGGTTCTCAGCATTGAAAAATCTTCGTAAACTAAATCACACGTGTATATGTTGATATTTAAGAGATATACAATCAAGAAAATCAAGAGCAATGGTGATATATATGCGGATTTGACACCAAAAAATAAACACTAAAAAAATAGCTACAATTTAAGGTATGTGTTTAGTGACGGCATCAGATTCCTATTTGATGGAGAAAGGTCTGGTGGCAAGAAAAACTACTTCCAGGAGGTTGTCAAGTGTTTTCGCTCGACGATTCCATTCTTGGGTGGTTAGTTTGGCCCTTGTTCCTGTAACTCGAATCCTAGCCCGGTATATCCCATTTTAGTTTTACACCATTGTGAACCTTACACCTTTTTTACTCTCTGATCGAGGTTCTCGGCATTCAAAAATCTTTGTAAACTAAATCACACGTGTATATGTTGACATTTAAGAAATAAACAGTTAAGAAAATCAAGAGCAATGGTGATATATATGCAGATTAGACACCAAAAAATAAACACTAAAAAATAGCTACAATTTAAGGTATGTGTTTAGTGACGGCATCAGATTCCTAATTGATGGAGAAAGGTCTGGTGACAAGAAAAGCTGCTTCGAGGAGGTTGTCAAGTGTTTTCGCTCGAGGATTTCATTCTTGGGTGGTAGGTTTGGCCCTTGTTCTTGTAACTCGAATCCTAGCCCGGTATATCCCATTTTATTTTACACCATTGTGAACCTTAAGCCTTTTTTACTCTCTGATCGAGGTTATCGACATTGAAAAATCTTCGTGAACTAAATCACACGTGTATATGTTGATATTTAAGAGATATACAGTCAAGAAAATCAAGAGCAATGGTGATATATATGCGGATTAGATACCAAAAAATAAAGACTCAAAAAATAGCTACAATTTAAGGTATGTGTTTAGTGACGGCATTAGATTCCTAATTGAGGGAGAAAGGTCTGGTGGCAAGAAAAGCTGCTTCCAGGAGGTTGTCAAGTGTTTTCGCTCGACGATTCCATTCTTAGGTGGTTGGTTTGGCCCTTGTTCCTGTAACTCGAATCCTAGCCTGGTATATCCCATTTTAGTTTCACACCATTGTGGACCTTACGCCTTTTTTACTCTCTGGTCGAGATTCTCGGCATTGAAAAATCTTCGTAAACTAAATCACACGTGTATATGTCGACATTTAAGGTGTTGTTTGTTTTCTCAGAGGTAAAACGTCAGCGGACCACATCTGCAGACATCTGCAGCTGAAGAGGTGGACCAAACCTCTGTAGTCTGCAAGAAGAAGATTGTTTGTTTTTTTAACTTAACAAAGCAAAGATCTGCAGAAAATTCGGAACAATTCTCACGATTTAACATGATCAATTTTCGAACAATTCTCATAGTTTAACAAACTTATGAACCTAAATTATAGGTACAAAAATAGCCCTAATATCGACACCATCTGACCAAAATCCAAGTCTGAAACCCTAAACTCCCAATGATACGAAAGGGGAAAGTGTGAAAACAAAACACACATACAAACACATAAAACATTCTCAATTACTTATAAATTACTAGTAATATGATGCAGTAAACAGTACAACTAACACCTGGTCAATCAATCAAAAGTGCAAAAAACAGATTCAAGAAAGTCGTATGAATCGGTAAAAGAAGTGAATTCATTACCTCTTAAGGAAATAACGAAATCAGACCGGAAGAATTGCAGGATTTAAACAGCCATTGCGGAGAAAGCACAGCGAAAGGGAAGTTGCGGGAGCTGACGAAGTTGCAGGTGCGACGTCGAGGGGCTGAGGTGGTCGTCGAGGGGCTGTGGTGCGACTTAGAGTGGAGGCCGACGTGGTGGGGGCGGCGCTGGAGGTGGAGCAGGCTGATGGCAGACGTGGAGAGGGTGGGAGAGGAGCTGGGTGTGGCTGGTGAAGAGATTAGGGATTTATTTTTAATGGAGAAGTTTTGTGAAGTGTAACACCTTGTAAAATCACGTCCAATGATATGTTGACACGTGTACTAAACCTTAATAAAGTCAAACGTTGAATTGGAGGGACTATTTTTGCGAAAAATCAAAAACTTTGAATGCGGAAGGACTAAAAGTGTCAACGTGCTTAATATAAGCCTCCGAATGACGTTATACGGTGTTCCTATTCACATATGAGCCACTTGTTGATCAAGAGTAGCCGTTTGCGTAATTAATTAAAAGTTTGCGCGACGAAGGGTTAAAAGCGTCAACATGTAAATTCTTACCTCCGAGTGACCTTTTAACAAACCGGGAGCTTCATGATGTTTGATTATACTCTCGGGAATGCCAAATATTGGCCATCTAAGTCTTTTATGCCTATAAGTGACGATGCGCGCAACTTTGCAAATTTAAGGGGTTAAAAGCGTCAATATGTTTAATTATACCTCTGAATGACCTTTTTACGAACCCGAAGCATCGTGATGTTTAATAATACTCTCGAGAATGCCTAATATGGATTAGATAGGGCTTTGATGCTATTAAACGATGATATGCGCAAGTTTGCGCATTAGAGGGACCAAAAGCGTCAACTATTAAATCTATGCCTTTTGGTGACCATTTAAGCGAACGGGAGCGTAGTAATATTTAAACACATGCTTGGGAATACCCATTATGGACCACGGAAGGCTTGGATATCATTAAACGACATTTCACGCTACTTTGTGCGATTAAGGGACTAAAAGCGACGTTAAGCAAAACTACGCCTTAGAGGATCTTTTAAACAAACCAAGGACTTCGCAATGCTCGGTCGAACTCCCGGGATGCCTAAGAATGTTTACTAGTGGTCTTTGTACCTCGCATTAACATAACATAATAAAGTAGAAAATATTGTGTTAATAATGTAAGGTTTGAAAGTTAACAACAAGTAAAGATGTGAGGGATTGTTCCTGTCAACCTTCGAAAGTTATTTTTAAACTTGAATTCAGCTGAGTTAGAAATTTAAGGGACCAGATGTGCCATTTTTGATATTATAAATCAACTAAAACGTTCAGGGACTAAAGCTGCCAATGCAGCAAACTTTCTGTGTTGGGCCGATGCAGGTCGCGGGCCGCGTAAGATGGGCTGGTGGCGTACGCGGGCTGCCAGAGCCCATGATCTGCATATTTTTTTTTTATTTTTCTGATTTTTCTTGTTGTAAACCACTCTTATAAAACCCACACTCACATAATTCGAATCTAGGTGCCCTTAGATGGTTTTTAAACATGGTTTTACTCCTGTTATCATCTCATGGCCCCTTCCAACACTTGTTGATCATCTAATCATCTTCCAAACTCTATAAACAGAAGTGGGTTTTTGCTCAAAAACTCACACTTCATTCAAATCTGCTATATCTCTAATTCTAAGAAGATCCTGATCAACTTGGGAACCTCCTTCAGTCCTAAGGACCACTTGTAAGTGTTCCTTTCGTGCTTAGTTATGTTGTTTGGCTCTTAAAGCCGAAAAGTCAAGCGTTTGCGATAAATGCTTTGACTTTTAGTAAGACCATAAATGGTCTTGCCCTTGTTCGCAACGAATATGGCTACGTGATCATAATTAGATAGATATTAAACCCTCCAAAGGGCACCTCCTAATTATCACGTTTGCTTAGTTAATTGTCGGGTCAAAGTAATTAAAATAAAAGTCAAACGAGTTGGTTTTTAAATAAAATTCATAACTAATGATGTAGAAGCAATAAAATCAGTTTTGTCACTTTAATAACTTGGTAAATATTAATTGAACATGTCTAGGCATGTTCAACCCGACAATTCTGAGTTTAGGCTCGGTTTGCAACCGAAAGTCGCAAAAGTTGACTTTTGCTTTGACTTTCAGTTCTGACCCGATTTAGCTTAGTTTAGTTATGCCTTAGGGTTCCTTTAGGACCATATTATATGTTAGTATAACCCTCTGAGGTTATACAACATGGTTCCATAGAAATCCTAGTTCATTGCATGTTTCCGTTAAATGCTTAAAAGTTGACCGTTATGCCCTTTTACCATTAAAACGAGATTTTTGAAAATGTGAGAGGACAAAAACCTTTATTACTGATATTTAAGTATGTCCTAAAAATTTGACATCAGTTTATGGTTTGAAATGAGAGTTATGCTCGATATCGTAAAATGAAGGCTTTTTTATTAATTAAATGGCATTTTTGACATAAATCCTATTTAAACCCAATTTTTGGCACCAAACTTTCTACTCACTGTTATAATATAATATTTTGGGGTTTTTAGAAATTTTTTTCAAATGTTATACTGACCGTAACATAGAGTTCTAGCATAAATTCGGTAATTGACGATAAAGCCCTTTTTGTTAATAAAATGAGTTTTACATATCATTTTGATACCAAACCTTTTTTCTACTGATTTGATACATTAAATAAATTATTTTAAACAAGTTGAGACTGATCAAAACCTCAGATTTTCTTAACCAACTCGAATATCATCAAATACCGACTTTTACGCTTATTAAGCGCATAGTATGGTTTAAAACCATATTTAACGCTTAAGACTTGTTACCTACTGATTGTAAAAGTAAATTTTTATACTTTAACAGTTAGTATAAGTCTTGAACTCAGATTTCCAAATTTGACTTAAAACATATGTGAAATGACCAAAATGCCCATACGGAGCATAGTTTGGCCCTAAATGATTAAACACACATATGTATGATATCTTGCTCATGTAACTTGATAAAAATTAATATTTTTACTGTATAATTTAGACTAGAACCTCAGTTTGCTATTTAACCTCTTTTATAAACTTTAAAATGACCAAAATACTCTTACGGGGCTTAAATTGGTTTTTACTGTGTCGATTAATCTTGTTCGGTTTATTTAACACCGGCCCTAAATGTTGGACAAACAAGTAAATCTGATACAAGATTGTTATTAATATAATTGTCCCAAGTTATAAAAGAATATTTGTGCCTTGTGCATTTAAATCAATTTTCATAAACACTTTTCAAAAGAGTCAGTTAATTGTATTTACCAGTGTAAACTGACGTATTTTCTAAAAAGATTAAGTGACAGGTACTGTACGTAAATTGGCTGGGAGCTCGGGGCGTTAATAAGGAATCTTGCAAGTTCTAAACGTCTAAAGTCTGTTGAACAATGTTTATATTTCTGTTTTAAGATCCACCTGTGGATCCATATACAACCGTTGTGTAATATTTTATTATACTTTCGAATCGGTTTGTATTATTATTACTTTAGACTTCCGCTGTGCATTGAACTGTGATTATTTGACTATTATGATATTAACTACATCACGATACTCCCCACTGGGCCCACCGATAATACGTGGAAATATCGGGGTGTGACATGAAGAGGCAAGAAGACATAAGGCCACCTCTGTTTGAAAAAGAGGTGAGGAAGAGGTTTATTTAATGAAAACCCTTCTAAAAAACAAACAAGCTGCAGACCTCTATGTCTGCGCGGGGAAGAGAAAAGAGGTTCTGAAGTACTTTTCTAAAAAAACAAACACCCCCTAAGAGATATACACTCAAGAAAATCAATAGCAATTGTGGTATATATGCGGATTAAACACCAAAAAATAAACACTAAAAAAAAAATAGCTACAATATAAGGTTTGTGTTTAGTGATGGCATCAGATTCCTAATTGATGGAAAAAGGTCTGGTGGCAAGAAAAGCTGCTTCCAGGAGGTTGTCAAGTGTTTTCGCTCGATGATTCCATTCTTGGGTGGTTGGTTTGGCATTTGTTCCTGTAACTCGAATCCTATCCCGGTATATCCCATTTTAGTTTTACACAATTGTGAACCTTACGCCTTTTTTACACTCTGATCGAGGTTCTTGGCATTGAAAAATCTTCGTAAACTAAATCACACGTGTATATGTTGACATTTAAAAGATATACAGTCAACAAAATCAAGAGCAATGGTGATATATATGCGGATTAGACACCAAAAAATAAACACTAAAAAAATAGCTACAATTTAAGGTATGTGTTTAGTGACGGCATCAGATTCCTAATTGATGGATAAAGGTCTGGTGGCAAGAAAAGCTGCTTCCAGGAGGTTGTCAAGTGTTTTTGCTCGACGATTCGATTCTTGGGTGGTTGGTTTGGCCCTTGTTCCTGTAACTCGAATCCTAGCCCGGTATATCCCATTTTAGTTTTACACCATTGTAAACCTTACGCCTTTTTTACTCTCTGATCGAGGTTCTCGGCATTGAAAAATCTTTGTAAACTAAATCACACGTGTATATGTTGACATTTAAGAGATATACAGTCAAGAAAATCAAGAGCAATGGTGATATATATGCGGATTAGACACCAAAAAATAAACACTCAAAAAAATAGCTACAATTTAAGGTATGTGTTTAATAACGGCATCAGATTCCTAATTGATGGAAAAGGTTTGGTGGCAAGAAAAGCTGCTTCCAGGAGGTTGTGAAGTGTTTTCGCTTGACGATTCCATTCTTGGGTGGTTGGTTTGGCCCTTGTTCCTGTAACTCGAATCCTAGCCCGGTATATCCCATTTTAGTTTTACACCATTGTGAACCTTACGCCTTTGTTACTATTTGATCGAGGTTCTCGGCATTGAAAAATCTTCGTAAACTAAATCGCACGTGTATATGTTGACATTTAAGAGATATACAGTCAAGAAAAATCAAGAGCAATGGTGATATACATGCAGATTAAACACTAAAAAAATAGCAACAATTTAAGGTACGTGTTTAGTGACGGCATCAGATTCCTAATTGATGGAGAAAGGTCTGGTAGCAAGAAAAGCTGCTTCCGGGAGGTTGTCAAGTGTTTTCGCTCGACGATTCCATTCATGGGTGGTTGGTTTGGCCCTTGTTCCTATAATTCGAATCCTAGCTCGGTATATCCCATTTTAGTTTTACACCATTGTGAACCTTACGCCATTTTTACTCTCTGATCCAGGTTCTCGGCATTGAAAAATCTTTGTAAACTAAATCACACGTGTATATGTTGACATTTAAGAGATATACAGTCAAGAAAATCAAGAGCAATGGTGATATATTTGCGGATTAGACACCTAAAAATAAACACTCAAAAAATAGCTACAATTTAAGGTATGTGCTTAGTGACGGCATCAGATTCCTAATTGATGGAGAAAGGTCTGGTGGCAAGAAAAGCTGCTTCTAGGAGGTTGTCAAGTGTTTTCACTCGACGATTCCATTCTTGGGTGGTTGGTTTGGCCCTTGTTCCTGTAACTCGAATCGTAGCCCGGTATATCCCATTTTTGTTTTACACCATTGTGAACCTTACGCCTTTTTTACTCTCTGATCGAGGTTCTCGGCATTGAAAAATCATCGTAAACTAAACCACTCATGTATATGTTGACATTTAAAAGATATACAGTCAAGAAAATTAAGAGCAATGGTGATATATATGCGGATTAGACACCAAAAAATAAACCCTCAAAAAATAGCTACAATTTAAGGTATGGGTTTAGTGACGGCATCAGATTCCTAATTGATGGATAAAGGTCTGGTGGCAAGAAATGCTGCGTCCAGGAGGTTGTCAAGTGTTTTCGCTCGACGATTCCATCCTTGGGTGGTTGGTTTGACCCTTGTTCCTGTAACTCGAATCCTAGCCCGGTATATCCCATTATAGTTTTACACCATTGTGAACCTTACGCCTTTTTTACTCTCTGATGAAGGTTCTCGGCATTGAAAAATATTCGTAAACTAAATCACACGTGTATATGTTGACATTTAAGAGATATACAGTCAAAAAAATCAATAGCAGTGGTGATATATATGCGGATTAGACACCAAAAAATAAACACTAAAAAAATAGCTACAATTTAAGTTATGTGTTTAGCGACGGCATCAGATTCCTAATTAAAGGAGAAACGTATGGTGGCAAGAAAAGCTGCTTCCAAGAGGTTGTCAACTGTTTTCGCTCGACGATTCCATTCTTGGGTGGTTGGTTTTCTCTTTTCCTGTAACTCGAATCCTAGCCCGGTATATCCCATTTTAGTTTTACACCATTGTGAACCTTACGCCCTTTTTACTCTCTGATCGAGGTTCTCGGCATTGAAAAATCTTCGTAAACTAAACCGCACATGTATGTCTTGACATTTAAGAGATATACAGTCAAGAAAATCAAGAGCAATGGTGATATATATGCGGATTAGACACCAAAAAATAAACACTCAAAAAATAGCTACAATTTAAGGTATGTGTTTAGTGAAGACATCAGATTCCTAATTGATGGATAAAGGTCTGTTGGAAAGAAAAGCTGCTTCCAGGAGGTTGTCAAGTGTTTTCGCTCAACGATTCCGTTCTTGGTTGGTTGGTTTGACCCTTGTTCCAGTAACTCGAATCCTAGCCCGCTATATCCCATTTTAGTTTTACACCATTATGAACCTTACACCTTTTTTACACCCTGATCCGGGTTTTCGGCATTGAAAAATCTTCATAAACTAAATCACACATGAATGTGTTGACATTTAAGAGATATACAGTCAAGAAAATCAAGAGCAATGGTGATATATATGCGGATTAGACACTAAAAAATAAACACTCAAAAAATAACTACAATTTAAGGTATGTGTTTAGTGACGGCATCAGATTCCTAATTGATGGAGAACGGTCTGGTGGCAAGAAACGCTAATTTCAGGAGGTTGTCAAGTGTTTTCGCTTGACGATTCCATTCTTGGGTGGTTGGTTTGTCGCTTGTTCCTTGTAACACCTCGTAAAATCACGTCCAATGATGTATTGACACATGTAATAAACCCTAATGAAGTCGAAGGTTGAATTTAAGGGACTAATTTTTCGAAAAATCGAAACTTTGATTATGAAAGGATTGGAAGTGTTAGCATACCTAAAATAAGTTTCTAAATAACCTCTCACGATGATTATATTCACAAATGAGCCACTTGTCGATCGAGTGTAGCCGTTTGCATAAATAATTGAAAGTTTGCGCAAAGAAGGGTTAAAAGCGTCAACCTGTTAATTCTCACCTCTGAGTGACCTTTTAACAGACCGGGAGCTTCATAATATTTAATTATACTCTCGGGAATTCCAAATATTGGCCGACTAAAGTTTTTATGCCTATAAGTAAAATTACGCGCAACTATGCAAGTTAGAGGGGCTAAAAGTGTCAATATGTTTAATTATACATCTAAATGACCTTTTAGCGAACCCGAAGTAACGTGATGTTTAATAATAATTTCAAGAATGCCTAATATGGATTAGATGAGGCTTCAATGCTATTAAATGATGAGATGCGCAAGTTTGCGCAATAGAGGGACCTAAAGCGTCAACTTTTGAATCTATGCCTTTCGGTGACCATCTAAGCGAACGAGAGCGTATTAATATTTAAGTATATGCTTGGGAAGGATAAATATGGGCCATGGAAGGCTTGTATAACATTAAACGGCATTTCGCGCTACTTTGCGCAATTTAAGGACTATTTGCGTCAAACTGCAAAAGTATGTCGATTCGTATGGTAACGGACCTTCCAGAAATTGTCCATGAGTTAAACATGCCCTAATTATCATTTCTATAGCTTAGATATAGGCTTAGAGGTGTTTGGTGCGCAAAAATAAACTTTCAAGTCCACCAGGGACTAAAAGTGTCAAAAAGTGCACAAGTTTGCATTTTCGCGCATATCTCACAATCTGAATATCTCCGGACACCCAAAAATTTATGTAAGCACTAAAATATTATATTTTAGTGATCGCCTTGACAAAATTTCATTCGTCGCGTAATTTGGACCGTTTTTCGCGTCCGTTCGTGTTTCGTCGTAATTAGACGAACAACGTGACCGTACGGCCAAACGGACCGACATCCGACATGTTTTTGAGCATGTTTCATGTCCCTCATGTTTAGGCATCATTGTAGAGGCTTAAAAATGGTTTAACGGGCCTCAAACGCATCAGAAAGGGGCTAGAAGCATGCAGGGACCAAAACTGCCATTTCAGAAACTTGATTTCCAGCTGTTACCAGCTGTTACAGCTGTTTTAATCAATTGCAAATGGTTTTCTTCAGTCCTTGGGCAGCCCATAGATTGCTAAAACAAGGGGTAAAGGTGTACGGTCCAGATTTGATCACATTTATCGAGGAACGATCCTAACGGTCCTCTAAATCCTATAAATACCCATTGAATGTTTGGCTCTCATTTGCACCTCTCCTTCAATCTGATAAACTCTCTGAATTGTGAGGATCTTGAACTCTTTTGAGAACCTCCCTCAGTCCTTTGGACCCTTTGTAAGTCCCCTTTCGTGCTTAGTTTAATTATTTAGCGGTTATAGCCGAAAAGTCAAGCGTTTCGATAAACGCTTTGACTTTTAAACGGTTAAGCCATTGTTCGTAACGAACATGGCTACGTGACCGTAATTAGGTAGGTGTTTAACCCTCAAAAGGGCACCTCCTAATTACCACGTTTGCTTAGTTAATTGTCGGGTCGAAATAATCAGTTTTTAATTAAAATTTATAACTAATGATATAAAGGCAATAAAATCAGTTTTATCACTTTAATAACTTGGTAAATTTAGTTGAACATGTCTAAACATGTTCAACCCGACAATTCTAAGTATAGGCTCGGTTCGGAGCCGAAAGTCGCAAAAGTTGACTTTTGCTTTGACTTTCAGTTCTGACCCGATTTAGCTTAGTTTAGATATGCCTTAGGATTCCATTAGGACCATATTATAAGTTAGTATAACCCTCCGAGGTTATACAACTTGGTTCCATAGAAATCCTAGTTCATGCTTGTTTCCGTTAAATGCCTAAAAGTTGACCGTTATGCCCTTTTGACCCTAAAACGAGAATTTTGAAAATGTGAGAGGACAATAATCTTTATTACTAATTTATAAACTTGTCCCTAAAATTTGACATCAGTTTGAGGTCTAGATTTGGAGTTATGCTCAATAGCGTAATTAGAAAGCCTTTTATTAATTAAACGGCGTAATTAGCGTATATCCTATCTAAACCCAATTTTTGATACCAAACTTTTTACCTACTGATATAAAATAATATTTTGGGATTTTTAAATATTTTTATTTATTTTTAGGCTGAGCATAACATAGGGTTCTAGGCTTGATTCGGTAATTGCCGGTTTTGCCCTTTTGGGCTATAAAATGAGTTTTACAAATCCTTTTGACCCCAAACCTTTTTCTACTGATCTAATATGCTAAATAAAATATTTTGAGCCTTCTGGAATAATAAAATATCAGCTTTCTATACAAAACCCGGAAATGGCTCCAAATCGTCTTTTTAAGCGTTTTTAACGCATAGTATGTATCGAAACTAGTTTAAATATATAAGGGTTGATGCCTACTGATATTTTCAGTAAATTTCTATATTTTAACAGTAAACAAAAGTTTTAAACTCAGATTCTCTGTTTTGCCCTTTTTAAGCCTATGTGGAATTACCAAAATGCCCCTACGGTGCATAGTATAGTTACAATTAATAAATTTCACATATATATGATACCCTACTAATATGACTTATTAAATGAAGTATAATTACTGATTTAATCAGACCTGTAACTCAGAATGATATTTAAACTCTCTTATAATCTTTAAAATGACCAAAATACCCCTACGGGGCATAAATTGGTCTTAAACTCGTTTTGGGCATAATGGAAGGTATCCTACTGATATCACAACATATTTAGGGCATATTAACTTAGGAAACTTGTATATGACTCATTTGGTTACTCGTTACGCACTTTTCGCGTTCGGATCGGCGTATGTAACTAGTTTGCATATATTAGCCGAAACGGGTCAAACCATATCGGTTTTGTCTCAAAATTCAGAATGTGTTTAAGTTACCCATATTAAACAAGCATACAAGCTTGTCGGGTCAAAACCACATTCTAAACCGGTCTTCGCTTTATCATGCGTTTGAACCGTGTCTTCCTTTTTAAAACTAACCGGTCTAAGCTTAGGCTTAATTAAAGACCCGTTAGGAATCTAATAGGTTATTAAAAACCTTCGTTCCAGATTTAGGAGCCCAGTAAAAGCTATCTGTACTTGCTGAATTGATATACGGCTGGGATTGAATTTATATTTAGCTCAGGTAAATACTTTTAACTTATTTTCCCTATACGGGCTTGGGGTACGGTATATAAAATACCGCTTGGTCCGGCATTGAATTCTTTAATCGAATAGAGGTTAAATTTATTGATATGCTATGTTTTGAATGTGTTTTGTTTGCTTAAAGCCTTTGGGGGGTTAATGACCATGTCCCGGATATCCTTGGCATCATCTTACGAGATGGCCACGACCTGAGCACGGGGTGTAGGCGTACACCTTTCAGTGCATAACTCAATATTGTGGTGTGTCTATTAATCTTTAACCCGGTCTACGGATCGGGCTACTGAACGCATAAGTAACATGTAATTCCCTTACAAGATTATATTCACATAATTATCCCAAGTTATAAAATGTTTTGTGCCACGTGCATTCAAATCAATTTTTAAACCTTTTCAAAATGAGTCAGTTAAATTGTATTTACCAGTGTAAACTGACGTATTTTCCCAAAAAGGTTAAGTGCAGGTACTAAGCGTAATAGGCTGGCCTCTCCTTAGCATCATTAAGAGTCTCGCAAGCTTGGATGCAATAAGTCTGATGAATTGTGTTTTTTTTTATTGATCCGCCTGTGGATCCGACTTACATCCCGTTGTAATATTAAATATTACTTTTGAATCGGTTTGTATTATATTTATCTTTTGCTTCCGCTGTGCATTTAAATATTGTGTTGTTTGACTATGATGATATCAACTACGTCACTATACTCCCCACCGGGCCCACCGGTGACACGTGGAAAATAGGGGTGTGACAGGTTGGTATCAGAGCCAACACTGAGTGAATTGAACACTAGCTTTTGTGTTCAATCTCAGTTACACAGTTGCACATTCTCGAGTCTAGACAAGAACATAGGACTAATCCAAATTCGTTTCATTGTCTTTTAATTGCTTCTTTGTTATTTTTCTGATTAGCCCTTGCATGGGCAAGTCATTTTCTTAAGAAGTCCCGTTTAGGGCAACCATATACTTGTTTAAATTTTAAAGGAACGATTATGTTTAAAAATATCATTCCTTTTATAAGATCTACCATTATAATAAAATGGCAAAATCTAAAAAGGACAAGACCTAACCTCGTGTCATTATTAAGACCCGGCCAAGATGGCAGTTCCTCAATTTAGGTTCAGATCCTTATTAACATCCCGAGTTAGGATTGTTCTGCGTTAATTATTAAAAAGGAATCTTAAAGGTAAACCTAGCCTATATGACGAGGCCAAGATGATAGGACCTATTCAAGAGATTCACATCCTTGTTAACATCTATAACATATTAACTTTTCTAGCAGACGTGGTTCGATAAAGTCACATAAATCATCCTCATACTGGATTCTCCTGAAATCCTTTCTTATTTTGTGATTTAAACATCCATTAGGGATATAATGCCTACGGGCTATAATTAACGTCCTCTGAGACAAAAAACAGTCGTAGCCTACAACTCCCTGTCAAGAAAGGGCGTGAACACGTTCAAGACTAAATACCTTGATTCTACAAAATCATGGTTTATAATTTAAAGTTGCCCTTGTGACTTGACTTTTTGTGCTATAGTTATATTTTAATTAAATCTAGGAAAATTATGATAAAAATCCTGAATAAAAATAAATATCATTCCTTTCCTGCCAGTATAAATATTAAAAGAGAATCTTAAAAGGTTTGACCTAGCTTGAATGTCATTGAAGACCTAGCTAAGATGGTAAAACCTGTTTAAAAGAGATTCAGATCCTTATTAACACTTGAAAACGTGTTAACACTCTCGACAACAGTGATGCGATAAAATCACGCTTGTCATCTTTATATTAGGAACTTCCAAACCCCTTATTTAGCCTAAATGATCAATAGGAATCATGGCTAATAAACGTCGAACATGATGTACACATCTAAACATCCATCTGGGATGTATACCTACGGGCAAAGATGTATACATGAAAAAGATAGTTTTATTTCATAACTTCTTGTCAAGGCAATGAATTATGAAATTTTCCGATCCAAAGGAATCATTGATTATGTTTTAAAATTTCCTAGTGACAAGGCATCTGTGCCATCAAAAAGTCCTTTGGAACAAGCCGTTGTGCTATATAAGATGTCAGTATGACATTGACAGTCGTGACTTATGTCCCCTGTCTAGTAAATATGAAGGATTATATTCCGTTTAAACGCCAAAGATGGTTTATTTAAAAACTTAGGCAAAACATAATCAAATAAATTAAATACTATCTATTGGCCTATATGGTTAATTACACCATGGCTATTTATTCATCAAATTCGACAATTCACTATATAATTAAACCAATTATTACTACTTGGTTTGTAGTCTTCAAAGCTTCACCATGGCTGACCCCTCTGAAGCTCACAGTCATCCAACTGATCAAAATGAGGATGCAAGACTAAACTTAACAAGCACCAGGTTGCAGGCTATGATAGATACAGCCGTAAACAAAGCCGTGGACCGTATATTAAAGGAGCATAAGCGAAAGTGCGATAATACCCCAAATAAGGGTTACAAAAAGGGTAAGACCGGTTCAAGCTATAACCAGTCCAAACCAAAGGAGGCAAAACCCGAATGTAAAACCTGCGGGAAGTGTGACACCTGGGTCACTGTGACCATCAAACAAATTCCGAGCCAATGAAATATTGTATTTCATACTTGGGATTTGTATAAATATGTGTATCTTTTGCACATATCAACTCTTGTTTGATTTCAAGATCTAAATCGCTTTCTGGAAGGTTATACGCGCACTGATGCGTAAATGTAACCAGTTTAATGCAACGAACACTCTGGAATAGTCAAATATACTTAACCTACCTTAAATAACCTTTACATAACTTAGAAATAAGTTTTAAAGGCTTTGGTATGGCAAAAACAAGTTAAATCGCTTACAGGGACTAAAATTGACAAACTGCAAAAGTATGCCAATTTGAACTATAACGAACATTCTGGAACTTGACCATAAGTTAAACACACCATAAATATCCTTTATATAGCTTAGAAATAGGCTTTGAGGGGTTTGGTGTGCTAAAATAAACCTTTGAGTCATTCAGGGACTAAAAGTGTCAAAAAGTGCACAAGTATGCATTTTCGCGCATAACTTACGTTCTGAATACCTCCGAACATCCAAAAATTTATGTAAGCACTAAAATACTTTATTTTAGTGTTTGGCATGAGAAAAACCCATTCGTCGCGCAATTTAGATCGTTTCTCGCGCTTATGCGCATTCCGTCGTAATTAACCGAACATCGCGATCGTACGACCAAACGAACCGACATCCGACATATTTTTGAGCATGTTTCATGTGAAAAATGTTTAGTCATCATTTTAGGGCCTTAAAGTTGGCTTAACGGGCCTTAAACATGCCGGGAATGGCTTAAACACACAACAGGGACCAAAACTGTCATTTCTGAAGGATGTTTGCTGATACATCGAATCTGGTCCATTCCACTTGTTGCAAATGGTTTTGGGGAATCTATGGGCTGGTTTTGATGTGCACATGGTTTTGGGCAATACCATGGGCTCACATGGTTTTGTAAAACCATTATCTTGAGGTGTATGGCCAAGATCAAAGCACGGTTTCCAAGAAACGATCTTAACGGTTCGGGAAATCCTATAAATACCCCACCCCCATTTGCTTCTAAACTCACTAGAATCTGATTTGAGAAGCTCTAAGTTGAAACCATTGTTTCATACCTGAGCTACTTGAATCACGATTAGCATTCGGGGACCCTTCGTAAGTATTCTTTCGTTCTTTTATTGCTTTTCGAGTCCGAAAGTCAAACTTTGTTTGACTTTCTGCGTTGACCAGTTTATGGTCAATGCGAAGTTCGTTTGAACTTCGCAACGTGATTGTAATCATGATGGTTATAGTCCTTTGGGACTATGCCTACTGATTACCACGTTGTCTAGGGTCGTAAGGGTAAGCGATCTAATAAATCGCTTATACCTTCGAACCCGACCCATTTGGTCGATCATTAGGATCCGACCAAACGCATTAGGTGACCATAGTATATAGGGAATAACCCTCCGAGGTTATACCTTATGGTCGCTTCGTTTAAGTAGTTGTATGATAGGTAGTTTATATGCCTTAGGTAAATTACCAAAATGCCCTTTTTACGCCAAAATTCATTTTAAGCATATGTAACATAACTTTTGGTATCTAAACTGATTCAGCAACAATATTAGACATGTTAAGGCATATTTTACTTGTCATAGGACTAGTTAGGCGGTCCGAACGCGTTTTACGCAAACGACGCGTTAAAGTAGCATAAGCTGCCTAAACGGGTCGTAATGGGTCGTAAACACTTATGTTAGGTTTCATTTAGTATGTAGGATTTGTTAAACCATATTACACGAGTTCCCATACTCGTTTGGTTTACAAACCCTCATTCTATCCGATCCTCCGATATAGGTCCGGTTTATTAACATAGTTACCTATACTAGGTGCCGTTTGATTCCGTGATCTCTAGCATTGCTTGGTGGTTATCTTAGGACTTCTGAGCAATCTCAAGTGAGTACATAGACCCCTCTTTTACTGTTTTCCAAACATTTTGGGGTGGAACACATGTGCCTACTTGTTACTTTCATGCTTTCCATGTTTTCACATCATATACCTGCTATGTTCGTTAGTACATTATAGTACATGATTTCATTACATTTCATGCTATGTATGCCCATTGTGTGCGTACTTAGTACATCGTTTTACATTACATTTTATGCTATGTATGCCCATTTAGTTCATACTTAGTACATTGTTTTACATTACACTTATGCTATGTATGTCCATTGTGTGCATGCTTAGTACATTGTTTTACATTGCATTTCTGTTGCATATGCTCATCCAGCATGTGAACACATTATACTACATTTTGAACCGTTGTAACCTTTTGACTATGTGAACCGTCGTAACCGTGTGATTATATGAACCGTTTGTAACTATTGAACCGTGTGAACCATTTGTATCTGTTGACAGGATTTACATTTGACAATAGACATTTGACATTTACATAAACATTTCTACAATTGTTAAACATTACTTTGGTGGTTTGATTTGATTAAGTGATTAAGTAACGATGCGTGTGTAATATGATACAAGCATGGTGGATACGCCGCTGGTACTTCCTATATATAAGTGTTTGTATGGTATTACATATCGTAGCATTATTTGAATCATTTCAATTTGAGACATATAACATTTTATACAAATAACATACTTTTCACAAGACATTGATTTACAAACAACTTATCTTATACAAACTCATTTTTCATGGTTATTTATTTAACCATACATTATTCTCTTATTTACACATATCATCTGATCTTATCGTTTTCCAAATGATTTACAAGACAAAGCAAATTACAAGGTTCATGACTAAACATCTTTCTCAAACATAAGTCATGAATTCTGTTTTCACAAAACCTATGTATCTCACAGGCATTTTTATGCTGACGTACCTATTTTCACATGTGTTTTCAGGAGATGATGCATAGGACTTATCAAGACATACTTAGGCGGACCTGTGCCTTAGTGACTTAAAACGAGACAAGAACTAGTTAATTTATGTTATGTACTCTTTGTTTCTTGTTTAAAACAATGTAAACTCTCATGTTTGATTAATAAAACGAAACTTCAATTGCCATGGATTTGAAACAATTAATTCTGTTACAACACTCCCCGACGTTTCCGCCACATTTTGTATGTTCTACGTGGCCGGGGTGTGACAGGAAGAAGCACTTCGGAAAATGTTTCTATGATCAGACCGGGGGATGTGTCATCTGTAAGGAGACGTATCACAAGACCCATGAACGCAAGGATTTGAAGGACAAACAGCAGACCGGTGAAAAGACCAGATGCAAAACCTGTAGGAAATACCACCTCGGGAATTGCAGATATGAATCTCAGCCTCTACCCTGTGGAATCTGCAAGTCCAAGGAGCATAAGACCTTGGATTGCAAGAGAATGGGAGACGCAACCTGCTATGGTTGTAATGAGAAAGGGCACATTAAGACCAACTGCCCTAAATACGCTAAAAAGCCTGAGGAGGCTAAGAAGATCAAAGCTGGAAGCTCTCAAATGGATACTCAAGAGACTGTTCAGGATAACAATGTCACAACAGGTACTTCTTTATCAATAACGCTCATGCTAGAGTATTATTTGATTCAGGTTCAGATAAGTCTCTCGTAGACAATAGATTTTGTAAATCATTAAGTCTGCCTGTTAAAACTCTAAGCGTTAAGTATAAAGTAGAATTGGCCGATAGTACCTCAGAGACTGCTTCAGCAGTATTAGATGGATGTTTTATATCCATTAAGGATTACTCTTTTCCACTGTCTTTGTTCCATTAAAATAGAGGGACTCGATATAATAATAAAAGAAGGGTTGGTCATCCTGTAACCAAGCCCATGCCTTATGTGATGAGAAGCAAGTAGTTATTAAGACTCCTTATGGTGAGCCTTTGACCATTCAAGGAGGTACTGGGTATGGAATGCCCAAGCACTTGTCAAATTTGGTGTTTAAGACCAAAGATTCGAGTATGGAAAAACTCAGAAGAGACAGACAACAGACGCGATGCTGGAGATGCGACAAGTGATAATAGTGCATCCAATGTGAACCTCAATGTTAATGGAGTTAATCTCCAAAACTGTGATTAACGCAGCTGTTGGAAAGGCTACGAGAAAATTCATGAAAAGGCTTGAGAAGCCGAATGATGTTCGCTTTAAAACACATGTCACTGCTCATAAGAAGAGCTATATTCATACTTCAGATGCGAAGAATAACCCAAACAAAATCATATATGGCGAGAAGCCCTTTCCTTTTAGGATATACTTAAAAGTACTTCGTCTCTTGGAAGTCAAGAGACTTCAATGGTAAAAAAAAAGGGCCATCGATTGCAGGAAATTGTTGAATGAAGTAGAAACCATTAGGTGTATCAGCAATTATGCTGGGAAGGACACGGTGAGGTATACATCACAGTCATTCAATGGCAACACCCTTGATTAGTGAGGACATTAATGAAGTCCACAAGAAGGATTCTCTTATACATTATGGGATGGTCCAAGTTTTAAGGACCTTATTAGAAAAACCTATTATTCGCTTCACAAAATGGAAAAAAAAAAGATGGAATAAGAATTTTCTGACTCTCACCATAAAAGTCCTAGACTGTCGACTGTATATGACAAATTATAATTCATTGGCTGAGATAGTACCCTTTTCCCTTTACCCAAAAACCTAAGCTTAATGCGATAATTATTGGTGGTTAGCATCGGCAATAAGAGGACACATTAAGGTTTCAAAGCCTGCTTATTATAAATCCATTATGGATCTACCTCAGTTACTCACGTGATATAGATTAAGAAATAACCAGTCAAAGCTGAGACTGCCCTAAAATTTGTCGAAGATTTCGCAGCTAAGTTTAAAAGGATTAAGAATGGAGGCGTTTAACCCTCCTGGTGAAGGATTAGAGGTAGCTCACATTAATGACACCAGATAAATCCCTTATTGTAATTTTATTACTAGGAAGTTACGTTTGGTTTCAGGTGCTGCTAAGTCTTCCATAAGACCATGAGTTTAGCAAACTTTTAGAAACTCTCTCGTAAGAACCCCAGATATTAAGTGTAAGGTAAAACTTACAGGCAAAAATCATAAGAACCATTTCTTTTGTTCCTGTCAGAAACCTTCAGTCGTAGAATTTTCAGAAGTATCCTCTCTCTAAGAGGAAGTGCGTCAGCATACGTAGTTGATATCTCTTTGATCTCTATCGATTGCGAATACCAGACAGTATGATAAAAGCGCCATATGAGGATTGATGTATCTTAATAAGTTCCATAGATTGCTTCCATGCCTGATCAGTATGGAGGTTTAATGCATGGAACCGCAAGGATATTCTAATGGTCATATGGTACTAAAGTCAACTAATGGTATTCAAAGAAGATATCCAAAATGGAATTGTCCAAATAAATGTTCCTGATTAAAGAATTCGTGGACTCGTAACATAAATGTGTTACCTATCTGACACAAACTATGATAGATGAATTGGAGTCTGAGATATGGAAAATCTCTGTAACCTCCTTGTATCTTGATTATCTTCTCCTAAGATTACCCTGTTTACCCCTGAGAGGCAGGTAGAGTTAAGATTTATATCCCATTTAAGGCTGTATTATTATGAAATCTCCAAGATGGCTAGTACCATCATTGGAAGAATCGAAACCCTGATTAAGTAAGTTTTAAAATAGAGGATTCATATAGCCTAACTCAGTATTTTGAGAATTCGGTATAGTTCATTGAAAAAGACGGTTCATTTTGCTTATGCATTGTTTACCGCAACCCTAATTAGGCAACAATTAAGAATCGCCATCAGCTGCCCAGGATCGTCGATTTGTTCGACTAACTGTAAGGATTAGCTATTCCTTAAGATTAGTTTTAAGCAGTGGTTGGAATAACCATCTCACCTTAAAATAAGCTTTTTGTAATAGTTGTTATATAAGTATCAAGGATTGCTCCTTTGGAGACCTTGTATAAATAAAATATCAAAACGTCCGTTTGATGGACGAGATTTTAGGAAGCCTAATTACTAGGATCTGAAAGTTGCCTTGGAAAACAACAAATAAGATCATGCAATTTTCGTAATCATCTGAAAGGTGCCAGCAATTAGCAGAAAATCAAGGATTAATGAAAATAGCAACCCTCCTAAGTTCTTGTTAAGGAATAAGGTTCAACAAAGATATCACCCTGGAAGGGTGTGCCAATTTGTTAATTATCAGGCTAGTTAAACTCTGAATATATAAAATCATTCGAGGGAATCGAATGTATCAGATCAAATAGCTTATAAGCTAAAACCTATTTAAGGAACTTGGCGGAGCTCGCAATGCATTACACACTAATAGTTTAAGGATATGTTTCCCCAATAAGTCAAGAAGCATTATCACATAATGATATGCAGAGTTATGATATGATGAGAAACCTGCATCGATTGAGGATCGATAAGTTAAGAAGCTCCAAAAAGGATACATGTACCTATTATAGAGGTCAATTTGAAAGCTTGGAGAGACTCCAGATATGCTATAGAAGTTAAATCCATTATGCGACAAAAAGAACTTCCAGCACTTTAACAAATCTCGAGGTCGAGATTTCTTTTAAGGGGGTGAGGATGTAACACCTCGTAAAATCACGTCCAATGATGTATTGACACATGTAATAAACCCTAATGAAGTCGAAGGTTGAATTTAAGGGACTAATTTTTTCGAAAAATCGAAAACTTTGATTATGAAAGGATTGGAAGTGTTAGCATACCTAAAATAAGTTTCTAAATAACCTCTCACGATGATTATATTCACAAATGAGCCACTTGTCGATCGAGTGTAGCCGTTTGCATAAATAATTGAAAGTTTGCGCAAAGAAGGGTTAAAAGCGTCAACCTGTTAATTCTCACCTCTGAGTGACCTTTTAACAAACCGGGAGCTTCATAATATTTAATTATACTCTCGGGAATGCCAAATATTGGCCGACTAAAGTTTTTATGCCTATAAGTAAAATTACGCGCAACTATGCAAGTTAGAGGGGCTAAAAGTGTCAATATGTTTAATTATACATCTAAATGACCTTTTAGCGAACCCGAAGTAACGTGATGTTTAATAATAATTTCAAGAATGCCTAATATGGATTAGATGAGGCTTCAATGCTATTAAATGACGAGATGCGCAAGTTTGCGCAATAGAGGGACCTAAAACGTCAACTTTTGAATCTATGCCTTTCGGTGACCATCTAAGCGAACGAGAGCGTATTAATATTTAAGTATATGCTTGGGAAGGATAAATATGGGCCATGGAAGGCTTGTATAACATTAAACGGCATTTCGCGCTACTTTGCGCAATTTAAGGACTATTTGCGTCAAACTGCAAAAGTATGTCGATTCGTATGGTAACGGACCTTTCAGAAATTTTCCATGAGTTAAACATGCCCTAATTATCATTTCTATAGCTTAGATATAGGCTTAGAGGTGTTTGGTGCGCAAAAATAAACTTTCAAGTCCACCAGGGACTAAAAGTGTCAAAAAGTGCACAAGTTTGCATTTTCGCGCATATCTCACAATCTGAATATCTCCGGACACCCAAAAATTTATGTAAGCACTAAAATATTTTATTTTAGTGATCTCCTTGATAAAATTTCATTCGTCGCGTAATTTGGACCGTTTTTCGCGTCCGTTCGTGTTTCGTCGTAATTAGACGAACAACGTGACCGTACGGCCAAACGGACCGACATCCGACATGTTTTTGAGCATGTTTCATGTCCCTCATGTTTAGGCATCATTGTAGAGGCTTAAAAATGGTTTAACGGGCCTCAAACGCATCAGAAAGGGGCTAGAAGCATGCAGGGACCAAAACTGCCATTTCAGAAACTTGATTTCCAGCTGTTACCAGCTGTTACAGCTGTTTTAATCAATTGCAAATGGTTTTCTTCAGTCCTTGGGCAGCCCATAGATTGCTAAAACAAGGGGTAAAGGTGTACGGTCCAGATTTGATCACATTTATCGAGGAACGATCCTAACGGTCCTCTAAATCCTATAAATACCCATTGAATGTTTGGCTCTCATTTGCACCTCTCCTTCAATCTGATAAACTCTCTGAATTGTGAGGATCTTGAACTCTTTTGAGAACCTCCCTCAGTCCTTTGGACCCTTTGTAAGTCCCCTTTCGTGCTTAGTTTAATTATTTAGCGGTTATAGCCGAAAAGTCAAGCGTTTCGATAAACGCTTTGACTTTTAAACGGTTAAGCCATTGTTCGTAACGAACATGGCTACGTGACCGTAATTAGGTAGGTGTTTAACCCTCAAAAGGGCACCTCCTAATTACCAAGTTTGCTTAGTTAATTGTCGGGTCGAAATAATCAGTTTTTAATTAAAATTTATAACTAATGATATAAAGGCAATAAAATCAGTTTTATCACTTTAATAACTTGGTAAATATTAGTTGAACATGTCTAAACATGTTCAACCCGACAATTCTAAGTATAGGCTCGGTTCGGAGCCGAAAGTCGCAAAAGTTGACTTTTGCTTTGACTTTCAGTTCTGACCCGATTTAGCTTAGTTTAGATATGCCTTAGGATTCCATTAGGACCATATTATAAGTTAGTATAACCCTCCGAGGTTATATAACTTGGTTCCATAGAAATCTTAGTTCATGCTTGTTTCCGTTAAATGCCTAAAAGTTGACCGTTATGCCCTTTTGACCCTAAAACGAGAATTTTGAAAATGTGAGAGGACAATAATCTTTATTACTGATTTATAAACTTGTCCCTAAAATTTGACATCAGTTTGAGGTCTAGATTTGGAGTTATGCTCAATAGCGTAATTAGAAAGCCTTTTATTAATTAAACGGCGTAATTAGCGTATATCCTATCTAAACCCAATTTTTGATACCAAAATTTTTACCTACTGATATAAAATAATATTTTGGGATTTTTAAATATTTTTATTTATTTTTAGGCTGAGCATAACATAGGGTTCTAGGCTTGATTCGGTAATTGCCGGTTTTGCCCTTTTGGGCTATAAAATGAGTTTTACAAATCCTTTTGACCCCAAACCTTTTTCTACTGATCTAATATGCTAAATAAAATATTTTGAGCCTTCTGGAATAATAAAATATCAGCTTTCTATACAAAACCCGGAAATGGCTCCAAATCGCCTTTTTAAGCGTTTTTAACGCATAGTATGTATCGAAACTAGTTTAAATATATAAGGGTTGATGCCTACTGATATTTTCAGTAAATTTCTATATTTTAACAGTAAGCAAAAGTTTTAAACTCAGATTCTCTGTTTTGCCCTTTTTAAGCCTATGTGGAATTACCAAAATGCCCCTACGGTGCATAGTATGGTTACAATTAATAAATTTCACATATATATGATACCCTACTGATATGACTTATTAAATTAAGTATAATTACTGATTTAATCAGACCTGTAACTCAGAATGATATTTAAACTCTCTTATAATCTTTAAAATGACCAAAATACCCCTACGGGGCATAAATTGGTCTTAAACTCGTTTTGGGCATAATGGAAGGTATCCTACTGATATCACAACATATTTAGGGCATATTAACTTAGGAAACTTGTATATGACTCATTTGGTTACTCGTTACGCACTTTTCGCGTTCGGATCGGCGTATGTAACTAGTTTGCATATATTAGCCGAAACGGGTCAAACCATATCGGTTTTGTCTCAAAATTCAGAATGTGTTTAAGTTACCCATATTAAACAAGCATACAAGCTTGTCGGGTCAAAACCACATTCTAAACCGGTCTTCGCTTTATCATGCGTTTGAACCGTGTCTTCCTTTTTAAAACTAACCGGTCTAAGCTTAGGCTTAATTAAAGACCCGTTAGGAATCTAATAGGTTATTAAAAACCTTTGTTCCAGATTTAGGAGCCCAGTAAAAGCTATCTGTACTTGCTGAATTGATATACGGCTGGGATTGAATTTATATTTAGCTCAGGTAAATACTTTTAACTTATTTTCCCTATACGGGCTTGGGGTACGGTATATAAAATACCGCTTGGTCCGGCATTGAATTCTTTAATCGAATAGAGGTTACATTTATTGATATGCTATGTTTTGAATGTGTTTTGTTTGCTTAAAGCCTTTGGGGGGTTAATGACCATGTCCCGGATATCCTTGGCATCATCTTACGAGATGGCCACGACCTGAGCACGGGGTGTAGGCGTACACCTTTCAGTGCATAACTCAATATTGTGGTGTGTCTATTAATCTTTAACTCGGTCTATGGATCGGGCTACTGAACGCATAAGTAACATGTAATTCCTTTACAAGATTATATTCACATAATTATCCCAAGTTATAAAATGTTTTGTGCCACGTGCATTCAAATCAATTTTTAAACCTTTTCAAAATGAGTCAGTTAAATTGTATTTACCAGTGTAAACTGACGTATTTTCCCAAAAAGGTTAAGTGCAGGTACTAAGCGTAATAGGCTGGCCTCTCCTTAGCATCATTAAGAGTCTCGCAAGCTTGGATGCAATAAGTCTGATGAATTGTGTTTTTTTTATTGATCCGCCTGTGGATCCGACTTATATCCCGTTGTAATATTAAATATTACTTTTGAATCGGTTTGTATTATATTTATCTTTTGCTTCCGCTGTGCATTTAAATATTGTGTTGTTTGACTATGATGATATCAACTACGTCACTATACTCCCCACCGGGCCCACCGGTGACACGTTGAAAATAGGGGTGTGACATTCCTGTAACTCAAACCCTAGCCCGGGATATCCCATTTTATTTTTACACCATTGTGAACCTTACGCCTTTTTTACTATCTGATCGAGGTTCTCAGCATTGAAAAATATTCGTAAACTAAATCGCACGTGTATAAGTTGACATTTAAGAGATATACAGTCAAGAAAATCAAGAGCAATGGTGAAATATATGCGGATTAGATACCAAAAAATAAACACTCAAAAAATAGCTACAATTTAAGGTATGTGTTTAGTGACGGCATCAGGTTCCTAATTGATGGAGAAAGGTCTGGTGGCAAGAAAAGCTGCTTCCAGGAGGTTGTCAAGTGTTTTCGATCGACGATTCCATTGTTGGCTGATTGGTTTGGCCCTTGTTCCTGTAACTCGGATCCTAGCCCGGTATATCCCATTTTAGTTTTACACCAATGTGAACCTTACGCCTTTTTTACTTTCGGATCGAGGTTCTCGGCATTGAAAAATCTACGTAAACTAAATCACACTTGTATATGTTGACATTTAAGAGATATACAGTCAAGAAAATCAAGAGCAATGGTGATATATATATGCGGATTAGACACAAAAAAATAAACACCCAAAATTAGCTACAATTTAAGGTATGTGTTTAGTGACGCCATTAGATTCCTAATTGATGGTGAAACGTCTGGTGGCAAGAAAAGCTGCTTCCAGGAGGTTGTTAAGTGTTTTCGCTTGACGATTCTATTTTTGGCCGGTTGGTTTTGCCCTTGTTCTTGTAACACGAATCCTAGCCCGTAATATCCAATTTTAGTTCAACACCATTGTGAACGTTACGCCTTTTTTACTCTCTGATCAAGGTTCTCGCCATTGAAAAATCTTTGTAAACTAAATCACACGTGTATATGTTGACATTTAAGAGATATACAGACAAGAATATCAAGAGCAATGGTGATATATATGAGGATTAGACACCAAAAAATAAACACTCAAAAGAGAGCTAAAATTTAAGGTATGTGTTTAGTGACGGCATCAGATTCCTAATTGATGGACAAAGGTCTGGTGGCAAGAAAAGTTGCTTCCAGGAGGTTGTCAAGTGTTTTCGCTTGACGATTCCATTCTTGGGTGGTTGGGTTGGCCCTTGTTCCTGTAACTCGAATCCTAGCCCGGTATATCCCATTTTAGTTTTACACCATTGTGAACCTTACGCCTTTTTTACACTCCGATCGAGGTTCTCGGCATTGAAAACTCTTCGTAAACTAAATCACACATGTATATGTTGACATTTAAGAGATATACAGACAAGAACATCAAGAGCAGTGGTGATATATATGCGGATTAGACACCAAAAAAATAAACACTCAAAAGATAGCTACAATTTAAGGTATGTGTTTAGTGACGGCATCAGATTCCTAATTGATGGACAAAGGTCTGGTGGCAAGAAAAGCTGCTTCCAGGAGGTTGTCAAGTGTTTTCGCTCGACGATTCCATTCTTGGGTGGTTGGTTTGGCCCTTGTTCCTTTAACTCGAATCCCAGCCCGGTATATCCCATTTTAGTTTTACACCATTGTGAACCTTATGACTTTTTTACTCTCTAATCGAGCTTCTCGGCTTTGAAAAATCTTTGTAAACTAAATCACACGTGTATATCTTGACATTTAAGAGATATACAGTCAAGAAAATCAAGAGCAACGGTGATATATATGCAGACTAGACACCAAAAAATAAATACTCAAAAAATAGCTACAATTTAAGGTATGTGTTTAGTGACGGCATCAGATTCCTAATTGATGGACAAAGGTCTGGTGGCAAGAAAAGCTGCTTCCAGGAGGTTGTCAAGTGTTTTCGCACGACGATTCCATTCTTGGGTGGTTGGTTTGGCCCTTGTTCCTGTAACTCGATTACTAGCCCGGTATATCCCATTTTAGTTTACACCATTGTGAACCTTACGCCTTTTTTACTCTCTGTTCGAGGTTCTCGGCATTGAAAAATCTTCGTAAACTAAATCACACGTGTATAAGTTGACATTTAAGAGATATACGGACAAGAAAATCAAGAGCAATGGTGATATATATGCGGATTAGACCCCAAAAAATAAACACTCAAAAGAGAGCTACAATTTAAGGTGTAACAACCCGCACTTTCGTGCGTTGTTACTACTCGATATACTCGTTACGCCTAGCACCAGAGATCCGGACCATAATGTAACTATATCGTATATATCGCTATTCGAAGGATAATCGCATATTCTTGGAATACAATATTGCTATACTATACACTATTATCACGAACACTAACACTCACGGAGGCATTGAGTGAGGACCTATTCTACCCTCCTCAGTGGCCGTGGTGTGTCGAACGTAAAACAATTAACGCTAACAAGGACTCTCGGGTGAGTGCTATAGCTCCAGTCGTTGTGACGATGACGACAATACGAGTGAATGGTACCCCGTCAGTCCTTGTGGCACTACACGACGGCATCAAGACAGGACCTATACTACCCTCCTTGATGGCCGTAAAACGTCGTTAATAATCGCTTACTCGAAACGATAACCGAGTGTAATTATCGAAACTGTGGATTATGGATACGTAAATACGACCTTTAGTGATATATACATATATAATAATAATAATATAACTCAACTATTGAAGCGCGCACCTCAAAACTACCAAAAACGGAGAAATTCATCGCGTCAGGATAGCCATCCGGACGGACAGCCATCCGGACGGACAGCAATCCGGACGGATGGGCAATCTGGACCTGTGACTCCCTCCTCCTCCTTTCGCCTATAAATAGCCTGCCACACCACTGTTCAAGTGATGTGACAGCTCCCACTTGACCGGACACGCTTCAAGACCCTTTTCTCTCGATTCCTCGCGATTCCGGTAAGATTTCAACCTAGAAACTCGTACTTCTATGATCTACACTCAATTCTACATCATTCTATCTTTTAAAACACCATTTCTAACCGTGGAATCTACTGATTTGAGGCGTTTTGAGGTGATGTCACCAAGAGTTCTTATGAACTTTCAGTTGTGACCTCATCCCATCATAAACGACTCAGATCTGGGTGATTTCCACATGTTTTGGTAACAAATCTCGCCTAAATCTATGTATTTACCCAAGGAACTGTGCGATTTCGAGTTAACCATGAAGAACCATCACGAACGGCCAGGTCTGATGGAACGGGGTGATTCCCGGCCGTTAGAGCGGGTCGGAATTGACGGAACTTCAAGTGTTAGTACGAGATTTCACTGTCCCGGTAACTCTACAAACGTATTCCTTCCGTTAAACACTCGGAAACAGTGTTTAGAATGCGAAACAGACGTGTTGTCCGCACGGATCACATGTAATCCGCACGGATCACACGTAATCCGCACGGATAACATGTAATCCGCACGGATAACATGTCCTCCGGACGGATCACATGTAATCCGGACGGAATACATATCAATCCGCACGGATAACCTGTCGACCGTACGGATAACATGTCAATCCGCACGAGTTACCCTTGTCCGCACGGATAACATGTCAATCCGCACGAGTTACCCTTGTCCGCACGGATAACCTGTCAATCCGCACGAGTTACACTTGTCCGCACGGATAACATGTCAATCCGCACGAGTTACACTTGTCCGGACGGATAGCATGACAATCCGCACGAGTTACACTTGTTCGAACGGATAACATGTCAATCCGCACGGATAACCTGTCGTCCGCACGGATAACACTTACAATCCGCACGAGTCAACCCTTGTTCGACCGGATGACAGCCATCCGACTCAGATCCATATGTCATCCGATCGGATGAGCCCATCCGAATGGGTGAGCACCATCTGACCAGATGACTGACTTTTCAATACTATTCTCGCTTAACCGTGCATCGTTTACTATATCCTTCAATGATCAACGCAGACGTACTCGCAACCGACTCAATCAAGTTGTAATCTCGCTAAATACGCACTGTGAGTATACTTGAACCCTTTTTAATCGCATTTTGGGTGTAACATACGTTTCTAACAAATCGAACTCATCAAACGAAATATTCAATCAATCGAATTATCACTTGCGAATAACTGTTATGCATAGATATACGTAATGCTAGTTGCATATGTGCTAGGGCTTATACTCGCGACGTCCCACCACGACTAGTATAGTACTATTGCGCCCGACGGAGTCTAGTTATGCCATCGTACATTCGAGCATCGAGGACTTAGTTGGTAGTATCAGTTTTGTGAGTATGTGTCGTGTATTACGTTTATGCATGTGGAAATTCGCAGCACTTTTAATCTATTATGCTATACTTATCAAACCTGTATACTCGCCAATACTTTTGTATTGACAAATATTTTAACGTATGTTGCAGGTTAGATCGCAAACTATATCAAATCAAGCTAGGAAGTCTAGAAACTCAACTAAAATCTAGGTTGTCGGATTTGCATTGTTCGAGAGGACAATAAATCTGTGATAACTTATGTGATTGTATTATTTGTTAGTATGGGATAACGAATGTATTAAATATTATCGCAATATAGTTGTTATGGATTCTCTAGAGCAATCTGATTCGCCTAGTGCCGCGCCCCGATGATTCCGCCATCGGTTGGGGTGTGACAGATTGGTATCAGAGCCATAACTATAGGGAATTAGGCAAGACTCGACCTAGTCCGGGTCGACGTCTCAGAAATTGACCAAGTCTATAGTCTAAGTACCAACAGGCCGACTCGTACGAACCAGTAGGGTTTGTATCGGGCCTACTTGATACTCTCAATCGAAATTGCTAAAAGCTATAACTTTGTGTGAACACCGCGTACTCCAACTTCACACGAAGAAGCCTTTCCTAAGGCTGAAATACTACTTAGCCTTTCCTAAGGCCGACACAATACACATGTTTTCAAAAATACTCGCATAACAAAACCGAGCGATCCAGTCAAGATCAGGTGTGAAAACCAAGAACTCTCGATAGGATTGCTCACTCAGCGCATTTTTCTAGCACGAGAACCTTTCATCGAGTTAGGAGTGACATCCACATCTCGACGAAAGTCTCCATTTCGAAATCTAGTGGAACTCACGAATTTATTCGAAGAGCATAACCACAATTAGGAACGAAACTATTAAGTCAGGGGTGAAACCCGTACCTTAATAAGCCGTTCCACTCCCTATAAACTGGTTTTCAAAAAGCTCTCACCAAGGACTCGACTATCACGATAACTCGAGCCACGCGAGGCCTAGGAAGACGAATGCCATGAGCTGCATCCCCGTGGAAGCATGGAGTCTTCTAAGTCAACGCGCGTGCACGAGCTTGTTAGATATAGTTGGGTTACCTTGGGCAGTCGACGCCTAAACACCCAAGGCACTCTATCGTACGAACAACCAATTTTACAACTGGCTGGAACTTATTTACGTTTTGAAACTTTACGCGTTATCGATTTCTCGATTTAACGATTTTCACTCCCTACTTTATAAACGCACAATTCGCACAGCCATCGCAATCTAAAACGAAACCCGAACGTTCACAACAAAATTAATGCATAATCTATCATCTTCGCTCTCGTTATCTCACCTCAACGCGACCTCGTATATTCTAAACCGACCTGTATGTGTATGAATACAAATACCTATATATACATATAAACAACAAGTCATTGTGTGAGAACTTAGGAAGTTCGTGTCTCCTATGTGGCCCCTATGTGATTCGTATTACTATTATACTATCGCATCAAGTTTGAACGCGCTCAACTCGCAAGGCAAACTCAAAAATCATTATGATCGAATCTCACTCCAAGTCTCCTTCTGTCTAGATGCCTTCCAACAACTCTACTTCGAGAATGTTAGCAAAGAGACGAGCCAAACGAAGGAGCGAAAAGAGGATTGCTTCACTTGTGACCCGGGAAGTGGTCAAGGTCATTCCTCAGATTGCCACACGAGTTCACTCTCTTATCAACTCTCGAACCTCGGAAGACGTTAAGACAGAAGAGCCGCAATCTACTTTTCTCTACTAACACTTCAAAGCCTGTGACCCGATGAAATTCACAGGTGAAGGAGGTGTTTCTCAACTACTCCAATGGTTCGACTCTATCGAAGTTACCCTTCGTCAAAGTGGGTGTCCCGATAGTTTCCGTACTACTTGCGCTACCGGAGTATTTCAATCGCGAGCACTCGACTGGTGGACCGCTGAACGTAACAAACGGGGGATCTCCACAGCTTACGCTCTCTCTTGGGATGAGCTGAAAGAGCTTATGAAGAAAGAGTACTGCCCTCCCCACGAGATCCAGAAGCTAGAAAACGAATTTTGGGAAATCAAGCAAAACAAAGGTGACAATGTTGGCTACACCGCAAGGTTCAAACAGCTTAGCATAATCTGCCCAAGTCAAGTCAACACCCCAGAGAAAGCCATCGCGAAGTACATTCGTGGCTTGCCTGAGTGTGTGGGTGATTTTGTCGAAGCTGCAAGACCTGCTACTATCGAAGAAGCCTACCGCTTAGCTGCAGAAATCAACAACAAACGACTCATGGAAAGATTATTCTCAAGGAATCCTGTCAAGCCAGCTCATCAAGCAATCGCTATTAATCCTTCAGGCGAACATGTTGACGAATCTTCTGATGAATCTACTGACAAACCTTCTGACAAATCTGCTGGCGATTCTTCTAACGAATCAGCTAACGATTCTTCTAACGAATCTGCTAACGATTCTTCGGACGGATCTGCTGCCGATTCTTCTGACAAATCTGCCGACGGATCTTCCGACAAATCAGCCAAAGACTCTGCAAGTGAGTCTTCAGACGAATCCTCCAACGACGACACCTCATCGCAAGACACATACAAACCCAGCCGCAAGCGAAAGACTTCAAGCCCGAGCTCATCAACCACCGAACTGCTGCAACCGAAACCTCTTCGAACCGTTCCGGTGTTCCCAAAACGAGCTTACACTGGGGCTCATCCTTAGTGTTATTCGTGTACCTATCATCATCCAGTTGGGGCTGACTGTCGCTATTGCAATAACTGCAACCGTTATGGTCACTTCACCCGCAACTGCCGCATCGAACCGTGAACTTGAGTGCAACAACAACAGCTCCAGCAAAAGTCTTCCGCATCAGACATCTAGCACGCGTAGGATAAAGTTGTAATGATACGATTTTCGACGTTAATTTCTAAGTTTTGAACCTACTCTATTTACTCGATGTTGCCACGATGCGTAACATTAACTCTCGTTTTCGTTTTCTCTATCACACTCTAGTCGTCGCACTTAGACTAGATTCACACACATACTATATACTATATCACGAAATAATGTGTTTTACCCTCACTACACTCTTAGAACGAGGTACGATAAACGTGCAAGGAACGATTAATCACGGGTGCACACGGGATTATTTGGGTCAGTGCACGGAGACCGTAGTGAATTCTAAGGTGCCATAAGCGTTTTGACGAAGTAAGACACCAAATCACGGGATCTAAGTAGTAGGGGTCAGGCAAGGTGTGCTTTATCATACTACCAAAGTTCCGTGAAGAAAGTGCCACGTGGAGTTGAACGTTATTAGACCTATTATACTATTGTGATTATTTTCAACACACTACACTCAATCGCAAGGCGTAACAACTGAAATGGCATCATCACAAGACTTGTCGTAAGTCTGCAAGCGCAATGCAATCACCTCATCGATGGACTCTGGGGAGTCTACCTCGCAGGACAATTGCATCAACGCAAGACTGGTCGTAAGTCTGTAGCAATCAATCTCATCAAGCACATTAACGCTCACCGTGTTGTCGGGTGAGGACCTATTCTACCCTCCTCGATAACCGTGATGCGTCGCAACGTGACGTTAAGCTTATTCGAAACAAAATCGCAATCGTTTAGCATGTGTATCTCGCAATCTCTATCGCTTATTATGTGGATCTATATCGTTTGCTGTGTATCAAACTATCGCTATACCGTTAGCTGTGATATTCGTGTTAAGTTAGCACGCATGACCTCGCTTCACGAGATGAAGCTCATATGATGAAAGCAGGGTGTTTTAGTCATATCAGCGACCTTTCGTGGAAAAAGGCCATGTGGGGTCTAATGTTAGTCAAACTCTGTAGTGTTAATCAATCAAAATCGAACCGCATACCTTCATCGCTTGCACGCAACAACTGCTGCTTATCGTAATTCGATTATCGTCACCACCATTGCTAGTGTTGTGTATTATTCGTTTAATCACCTAATCGCTTATCGCTTATCGTGGATAGTCTACCGCTTATCGCTTGCTTGGTGTTCATTGCAGTCTGTGTGGTATTAATACACGTGACATCGCTTCACGAGACAAAACTAACTTGGTTAAACGTGATGTTTCACCATGTTAGGAAACTCTCGTGGAAACGTGCCATGTGGGTTTAATATGGAATCTAATCAAAAACACGATATTCGCTTATCACTTATCGCTCGACGCCTACCCAGACACGACACATAAACGTTTGCGTCATCAGGCTACTCGCGCACGCTGTTATAGCAACGTTCGCAATTCAACTCGCTTGTTTAACCTATTCGATTCTATCTCCAACTTGGTCTGACTTCCTATCGATTGGACCGAGGTAGCGAAATTCTATCTGGGTCATATCGGCACACCTGACACGGCCTCACGAAACGAAAGTAATATGGGCAAAACATGGTGGATACGCCGCTGGTACTTCCTATACATAAGTGTTTTAATCATAATTAACGACTTCCGTGGGAAGGTGCCAAGTGGGGCTTGATGCTAAATTATCTTTTTCCAACGGTTAAAACTGATTTTTATAAAACTTTTATTAAAACCATGGAACAAGTGAAATCCCTCACAACGTGGAGGTAACATCAAATCAGCTCAATTCCATGTTCAAGGGGAGTTTTCATGAGTCCAATTTTCCCTTAAAACCTTTTGCAATATCAACAAACAAGACTTTCTTGAGACGTTGGTTCAACATCGAGTTCAGATTGAACCCATGCCTTAGAAGAGTTTTCGTAGCCTCAGCTTTCATCTTGGATTCCTTAAAATGTCTAAAACTTAAACTTTCTTGTAACATTGGTTAACGATCGACTCAGTTAGCCCTACGTCATGAGAAACCTTTCAAGTTCTTTAAGTTACAATCACATCGAGCTAACGAATTCTTCACAACACGAGGTACTTTGGAACGCCAACTCGTGGGTTATTACTTTTGTCTTACGTCGCCTTCCCGCTATTGCAGTCGATCTCTCTTATTCGAAACGTTCTCACTGTCAACTTACGATCAGATCACTCGCTGTATCGCTACTCGTACAAGACCAACTCTTAGAAGTCTACCTATTGGATTAATTTCGGGACGAAATTTCCTAAAGTAGGGGAGACTGTAACAACCCGCACTTTCGTGCGTTGTTACTACTCGATATACTCGTTACGCCTAGCACCAGAGATTCGGACCATAATGTAACTATATCGTATATATCGCTATACGAAGGATAATCGCATATTCTCGGAATACAATATTGCTATACTATACACTATTATCACGAACACTAACACTCACGGAGGCATTGAGTGAGGACCTATTCTACCCTCCTCAGTGGCCGTGGTGTGTCGAACGTAAAACAATTAACGCTAACAAGGACTCTCGGGTGAGTGCTATAGCTCCAGTCGTTGTGACGATGACGACAATACGAGTGAATGGTACCCCGTCAGTCCTTGTGGCACTACACGACGACATCAAGACAGGACCTATACTACCCTCCTTGATGGCCGTAAAACGTCGTTAATAATCGCTTACTCGAAACGATAACCGAGTGTAATTATCGAAACTGTGGATTATGGATACGTAAATACGACCTTTAGTGATATATACATATATAATAATAATATAACTCAACTATTGAAGCGCGCACCTCAAAACTACCAAAAACGGAGAAATTCATCGCGTCAGGATAGCCATCCGGACGGACAGCAATCCGGACGGACAGCAATCCGGATGGATGGGCAATCCGGACCTGTGACTCCCTCCTCTTCCTTTCGCCTATAAATAGCCTGCCACACCACTGTTCAAGTGATGTGACAGCTCCCACTTGACCGGACACGCTTCAAGACCCTTTTCTCTCGATTCCTCGCGATTCCGGTAAGATTTCAACCTAGAAACTCGTACTTCTATGATCTACACTCAATTCTACATCATTCTATCTTTTAAAACACCATTTCTAACCGTGGAATCTACTGATTTGAGGCGTTTTGAGGTGATGTCACCAAGAGTTCTTATGAACTTTCAGTTGTGACCTCATCCCACCATAAACGACTCAGATCTGGGTGATTTCCACATGTTTTGGTAACAAATCTCGCCTAAATCTATGTATTTACCCAAGGAACTGTGCGATTTCGAGTTAACCATGAAGAACCATCACGAACGGCCAGGTCTGATGGAACGGGGTGATTCCCGGCCGTTAGAGCGGGTCGGAATTGACGGAACTTCAAGTGTTAGTACGAGATTTCACTGTCCCGGTAACTCTACAAACGTATTCCTTCCGTTAAACACTCAGAAACAGTGTTTAGAATGCGAAACAGACGTGTTGTCCGCACGGATCACATGTAATCCGCACGGATCACACGTAATCCGCACGGATAACATGTCCTCCGGACGGATACATGTCATCCGGACGGAATACATATCAATTCGCACGGATAACTTGTCGACCGTACGGATAACATGTCAATCCGCACGAGTTACCCTTGTCCGCACGGATAACATGTCAATCCGTACGAGTTACCCTTGTCCGCACGGATAACATGTCAATCCGCACGAGTTACACTTGTCCGCACGGATAACATGTCAATCCGCACGAGTTACACTTGTCCGGACGGATAGCATGACAATCCGCACGAGTTACACTTGTTCGAACGGATAACATGTCAATCCGCACGGATAACCTGTCGTCCGCACGGATAACACTTACAATCCGCACGAGTCAACCCTTGTTCGACCGGATGACAGCCATCCGACTCAGATCCATATGTCATCCGATCGGATGAGCCCATCCGAATGGGTGAGCACCATCTGACCAGATGACTGACTTTTCAATACTATTCTCGCTTAACCATGCATCGTTTACTATATCCTTCAATGATCAACGCAGACGTACTCGCAACCGACTCAATCAAGTTGTAATCTCGCTAAATACGCACTGTGAGTATACTTGAACCCTTTTTAATCGCATTTTGGGTGTAACATACGTTTCTAACAAATCGAACTCATCAAACGAAATATTCAATCAATCGAATTATCACTTGCGAATAACTATTATGCATAGATATACGTGATGCTAGTTGCATATGTGCTAGGACTTATACTCGCGACGTCCCACCACGACTAGTATAGTACTATTGCGCCCGACGGGGTCTAGTTATGCCATCGTACATTCGAGCATCGAGGACTTAGTTGGTAGTATCAGTTTTGTGAGTATATATGTCGTGTATTACGTTTATGCATGTGGAAATTCGCAGCACTTTTAATCAATTATGCTATACTTATTAAACCTGTATACTCGCCAATACTTTTGTATTGACAAATATTTTAACGTATGTTGCAGGTTAGATCGCAGACTATATCAAATCAAGCTAGGAAGTCTAGAAACTCAACTAAAATCTAGGTTGTCAGATTTGCATTGTACGAGAGGACAATAAATCTGTGATAACTTATGTGATTGTATTATTTGTTAGTATGGGATAACGAATGTATTAAATATTATCGCAATATAGTTGTTATGGATTCTCTAGAGCAATCTGATTCGCCTAGTGCCGCGCCCCGATGATTCCGCCATCGGTTGGGGTGTGACATAAGGTATGTGTTTAGTGAGGGCATCAGATTCCTAATTGATGGAAAAAGGTCTGGTGTCAAGAAAAGCTGCTTCCAGGAGGTTGTCAAGTGTTTTCGCTCGAGGATTCCATTCTTGGGTGGTTGGTTTGGCCCTTGTTCCGCTAACTCGAATCCTAGCCCGGTATATCCCATTTTAGTTTTACACCATTATGAACCTTACGCCTTTTTTACTCTCTGATCGAGGTTCTCGGCATTGAAAAATCTTCGTAAACTAAATCACACGTGTATATGTTGACATTTAAGAGATATACAGTCAATAAAATCAAGAGCAATGGTGATATATATGCGGATTAGACACCAAAAAATAAACACTAAAAAAATAGCTACAATTTAAGGTATATGTTTAGTAACGGCATCAGATTCCTAAATGATAGAGAAAGGTCTGGTGGCAAGAAAAGCTCCTTCCAGGAGGTTATCAAGTGTTTTCGATCGACGATTTCATTCTTGGTTGGTTGGTTTGGCCCTTGTTCCTGTAACTCGTATCCTAGCCCAGTATATCCCATTTTAGTTTTACACCATTATGAACCTTATACATTTTTTACTCTCTGATCGAGGTTCTCGGTATTGAAAAATCTTCGTAAAGTAAAGCACACGTGTATATGTTGACATTTAAGAGATATACAGACAAGAAAATAAAGAGCAATGGTGATATATATGCGGATTAGACACAAAAAAATAAACACTCAAAAAATAGCTACAATTTAAGGTATGTGTTTAGTGACGGCATCAGATTCCTAATTGATGGAGAAAAGTCTGGTGGCAAGAAAAGCTGCTTCCAGGAGGTTGTCAAGTGTTTTCGCTCGACGATTCCATTCGTGTGTGGTTAGTTTTGCCCTTGTTCCAGTAACTCGAATCCCAGCCCGGTATATCCCATTTTAGTTTTACCCCATTGTGAACCTTACGTCATTTTTACTCTCTGATCGAGGTTCTCGGCATTGAAAAATGTTCGTAAACTAAACCACACATGTATATATTGACATTTAAAAGATATACAGTCAAGAAAATCAAGAGCAATGGTGATATATAAGTGGATTAGACACCAAAAAATAAACACTCAAAAAATAGCAACAATTTAAGGTATGTGTTTAGTGACGGCATCAGATTCCTAATTGGTGGAGAAAGGTCTGGTGGCAAGAAAAGCTGCTTCTAGGAGGTTGTCAAGTATTTTCGCTCGACGATTCCATTCTTGGGTGGTTGGTTTGGCCCTTGTTCCTGTACCTCGAATCCGAGCCCGATATATCCCATTTTAGTTTTACACCATTGTGAACCTTACGCCTTTTTTACTCTCTGATCGAGGTTCTCGGCACTGAAAAATCTTCGTAAACTAAATCACATGTGTATATGTTGACATTTAAGATATATACAATCAAGAAAATCAAGAGCAATAGTGATATATATGCGGATTAGTCACCAAAAATTAAACACTCAGAACATAGCTACAATTTAAGGTATTTATTTAGTGACGGCATCAGATTCCTAATTGATGGAGAAAGATCTGGTGGCAAGAAAAGCTGCTTCCAGGAGGTTGTCAAATGTTTTCGCTCGACAATTCCATCCTTGGGTGGTTGGTTTGACCCTTGTTCCTGTAACTCGAATCCAAGCCCGGTATATCCCATTATAGTTTTACACCATTGTGAACCTTACGCCTTTTTTACTCTCTGATGAAGGTTCTCGGCATTTAAAAATATTCGTAAACTAAATCACACGTGTATATGTTGACATTTAAGAGATATACAGTCAAAAAAGTCAAGAGCAGTGGTGATATATATGCGGATTAGACACCAAAAAATAAACACTCAAAAAATAGCTACAATTTAAGTTATGTGTTTAGCGACGGCATCCGATTCCTAATTAAAGGAGAAACGTATGGTGGCAAAAAAGCTGCTTCCAGGAGGTAGTCAACTGTTTTCGCTCGACGATTCCATTCTTGGGTGGTTGGTTTTCTCTTTTCCTGTAACTCGAATCGTAGCCCGGTATATCCCATTTTAGTTTTACACTATTGTGAACCTTACGCCCTTTTTACTCTCTGAACGAGGTTCTCGGCATTGAAAAATCTTCGTAAACTAAACCGCACGTGTATGTGTTGACATTTAAGAGATATACAGTCAAGAAAATCAAGAGCAATGGTGATATATATGCGGATTAGACACCAAAAAATAAACACTCAAAAAATAGCTACAATTTAAGGTATGTGTTTAGTGAAGACATCAGATTCCTAATTGATGGATAAAGGTCTGTTGGAAAGAAAAGCTGCTTCCAGGAGGTTGTCAAGTGTTTTCGCTCGACGATTCCATTCTTGGGTGGTTGGTTTGACCCTTGTTCCAGTAACTCGAATACTAGCCCGCTATATCCCATTTTAGTTTTACACCATTATGAACCTTACACCTTTTTTACACCCTGATCCAGGTTTTCGGCATTGAAAAATATTCGTAAACTAAATCACACATGAATGTGTTAACATTTAAGAGATATCCAGTCAAGAAAATCAAGAGCAACGGTGATATATATGCGGATTAGACACTAAAAAATAAACACTAAAAAAATAGCTACAATTTAAGGTATGTGTTTAGTGACGGCATCAGATTCCTAATTGATGGAGAACGGTCTGGTGGCAAGAAACGCTAATTCCAGGAGGTTGTCAAGTGTTTTCGCTCGACGATTCCATTCTTGGGTGGTTGGTTTGTCCCTTGTTCCTGTAACTCAAACCCTAGCCCGGGATATCCCATTTTAGTTTTACACCATTGTGAACCTTACGCCTTTTTTACTATCTGATCGAGGTTCTCGGCATTGAAAAATATTCGTAAACTAAATCGCACGTGTATAAGTTGACATTTAAGAGATATACAGTCAAGAAAATCAAGAGCAATGGTGAAATATATGCGGATTAGATACCAAAAAATAAACACTCAAAAAATAGCTACAATTTAAGGTATGTGTTTAGTGACGGCATCAGGTTCCTAATTGATGGAGAAAGGTCTGGTGGCAAGAAAAGCTGCTTCCAGGAGGTTGTCAAGTGTTTTTTATCGACGATTCCATTGTTGGCTGGTTGGTTTGGCCCTTGTTCCTATAACTCGGAGACTAGCCCGGTATATCCCATTTTAGTTTTACACCATTGTGAACCTTACGCCTTTTTACTCCCTGATCGAGGTTCTCGGCATTGAAAAATCTACGTAAACTAAATCACACTTGTATATGTTGACATTTACGAGATATACAGTCAAGAAAATCAAGAGCAATGGTGATATATATGCGGATTAGACACAAAAAAATAAACACTCAAAATTAGCTACAATTTAAGGTATGTGTTTAGTGACGGCATCAGATTCCTAATTGATGGTGAAACGTCTGGTGGCAAGAAAAGCTACTTCCAGGAGGTTGTTAAGTGTTTTCGCTTGACGATTCCATTCTTGGCCGGTTGGTTTGGCCCTTGTTCTTGTAACACGAATCCTAGCCCGTAATATCCAATTTTAGTTCAACACCATTGTGAACGTTACGCCTTTTTTACTCTCTGATCAAGGTTCTCGCCATTGAAAAATCTTAGTAAACTAAATCACACGTGTATATGTTGACATTTAAGAGATATACAGACAAGAATATCAAGAGCAATGGTGATATATATGAGGATTAGACACCAAAAAATAAACACTCAAAAGAGAGCTAAAATTTAAGGTATGTGTTTAGTGACGGCATCAGGTTCCTAATTGATGGACTAAGGTCTGGTGGCAAGAAAAGTTGCTTCCAGGAGGTTGTCAAGTGTTTTCGCTCGACGATTCCATTCTTGGGTGGTTGGGTTGGCCCTTGTTCCTGTAACTCGAATCCTAGCCCGGTATATCCCATTTTAGTTTTACACCATTGTGAACCTTACGCCTTTTTCACACTCTGATCGAGGTTCTCGGCATTGAAAAATCTTCGTAAACTAAATCACACATGTATATGTTGACATTTAAGCGATATACAGACAAGAACATCAAGAGCAGTGGTGATATATATGCGGATTAGACACCAAAAAAATAAACACTCAAAAGATAGCTACAATTTATGGTATGTGTTTAGTGACGGCATCAGATTCCTAATTGATGGACAAAGGTCTGGTGGCAAGAAAAGCTGCTTCCAGGAGGTTGTCAAGTGTTTTCGCTCGACGATTCCATTTCTTGGGTGGTTGGTTTGGCCCTTGTTCCTTTAACTCGAATCCCAGCCCGGTATATCCCATTTTAGTTTTACACCATTATGAACCTTATGACTTTTTTACTCTCTAATCGAGCTTCTCGGCTTTGAAAAATCTTCGTAAACTAAATCACACGTGTATATCTTGACATTTAAGAGATATACAGTCAAGAAAATCAAGAGCAACGGTGATATATATGCAGATTAGACACCAAAAAATAAACACTCAAAAAATAGCTACAATTTAAGGTATATGTTTAGTGACGGCATCAGATTCCTAATTGATGGACAAAGCTCTGGTGGCAAGAAAAGCTGCTTCCAGGAGGTTGTCAAGTGTTTTCGCTCGACGATTCCATTCTTGGGTGGTTGGTTTGGCCCTTGTTCCTGTAACTCGATTACTAGCCCGATATATCCCATTTTAGTTTACACCAATGTGAACCTTACGCCTTTTTTACTCTCTGTTCGAGGTTCTCGGCATTGAAAAATCTTCGTAAACTAAATCACACGTGTATAAGTTGACATTTAAGAGATATACGGACAAGAAAATCAAGAGCAATGGTGATATATATGCGGATTAGACCCCAAAAAATAAACACTCAAAAAAGAGCTACAATTTAAGGTATGTGTTTAGTGAGGGCATCAGATTCCTAATTGATGGAAAAAGGTCTGGTGTCAAGAAAAGCTGCTTCCAGGAGGTTGTCAAGTGTTTTCGCTCAACGATTCCATTCTTGGGTGGTTGGTTTGGCCCTTGTTCCGGTAACTCGAATCCTAGCCCGTTATATCCCATTTTAGTTTTACACCATTATGAACCTTACGCCTTTTTTACTCTCTGATCGAGGTTCTCAGAATTGAAAAATCTTCGTAAACTAAATCACACGTGTATATGTTGACATTTAAGAGATATACAGTCAATAAAATCAAGAGCAATGGTGATATATATGCGGATTAGACACCAAAAAATAAACACTCAAAAAATAGCTACAATTTAAGGTATGTGTTTAGTAACGGCATCAGATTCCTAATTGATAGAGAAAGGTCTGGTGGTAAGAAAAGGTGCTTCCAGGAGGTTATCAAGTGTTTTCGCTCGACGATTCCATTCTTGGGTGGTTGGTTTGGCCCTTGTTCCTGTAACTCGAATCCTAGCCCAGTATATCCCATTTTAGTTTTACACCATTGTGAACTTTACACATTTTTACTCTCTGATCGAGGTTCTCGGTATTGAAAAATCTTCGTAAAGTAAAGCACACGTGTATATGTTGACATTTAAGAGATATACAGACAAGAAAATCAAGAGCAATGGTGATATATATGCGGATTAGACACAAAAAAAAAACACTCAAAAAATAGCTACAATTTAAGGTATGTGTTTAGTGACGGCATCAGATTCCTAATTGATGGAGAAAAGTCTGGTGGCAAGAAAAGCTGCTTCCAGGAGGTTGTCAAGTGTTTTCGCTCGACGATTCCATTCGTGTGTGGTTGGTTTTTGTCACACCCCAAATTTCCACGTGTCACCGGTGGGCCCGGTGGGGAGTATCGTGACGTGGTTGGCAACATTATAGTCAAACAACACAATATTTAAATGCACAGCGGAAGCAAAAGATAAATATATTACAATCCGAATATAAAGTAATATCCAAGTATTACAACGGAAGGTAAAGGATCCACAGGCGGATCATAAAACGTAAACATTGTTCAACAGACTTTAGACGCCTAGAACTTGCAAGATTCCTTATTAACGTCCTGAGCCGCTTCCAGCCTATTACGTACTTGTACCTGCCACTTAGACTTTTGAAAATACGTCAGTTTTCACTGGTAAATACACTCAACCGACTCATTTGAAAATGTTTATGAAAATTTGTTAGGTGCACAAGACACGTAAATGTTTCGACACTTTGATTAGAATGCACAAGGCAAAATTAATATTTTATACTTGAGACAAACTATATTTCATGTTATCAGTTTTACATAACTTGCTCTACATGTAGGGCCCGAAACTATGCCGGTTCATGATTAACCGACACACCACTATTCCCCTATTGGGAATTCCATATTGGTATAAACATATGGCATCTGTCAGGTGTATGCCTACACCCCGTGCTTAGGTCGTGGCCATTGCAAATCATGAGTCAAGGATATCCAGGACACGGTCGCATTAATCCCCAATGTTTCAGTCAAGCAATACGAATTAAAACAGGTTATTTGGATTTCCCGACTCATTGGTCTTTGAATCCCATACCTGAACATGCGGTATTTATATTACCGTATCCCAAGCCCGTAATAGGGAAAATAAGTTAAGAGTATTTACCTGAGCTAGCTCCTGTCTTAAATAGCATAAATTTATAACTCAGCCGTATTCACTTAAGCAAGCGTAGGTACAATTTACCGGAAAGCTCTAGTCTGGAATGATGGTATAAATAACTAATTAGAATGCTAACGGGTCTTTAATTAAGCTTAAGCTTAGACCGGTTAGTCTTACAGAAAGATACGGTTCGTACGCACGATTAAGCGAAGACCGGATAGAATGTGATTTAGACCCGACAAGTTTGAAGACTTGCTTAATATGGGTATATGATACACATTCTGGATTTTGAGATAAAACCGATAAGGTTTGACCCGTTTCGGCTAATTTATGTAAACTAGTTACATAAACCGAACCTAACGCGTATGAAGCGTAACGGGTAACCATAAGAGTCCTAAACAGGTTTCCTAAGTTAACATGCCTTAAGTATGTTGTGATATCAGTAGGATACCTTCCGTTATGCCCAAAACGAGTTTAATTTTATATTAATCCCCTTAGGGGTATTTTGGTCATTTTAAAGATTATAAAAGGGATCAATTAAGCTTCTATGATCCGGGTCTGAATAAATCAGTAAAATAACTTATTTTAACAGGTTATAACATTTGGTTATAAGTCTTATATGCCAAAATAGTTTTAAACCCTAACTATGCGTATAATACGTGTATAAAGTAGTTTTAAGCGACGTACGGGTTAAAATAGGATTCTGAGTTTCCTAATCAGTTAAACAGGTTCAAAACACTCCATTTAATATTTAAAATCAGTAGCAATTGGATTGGCGTTAAAAGGATTTGTAAAACTCATTTTATGGCCGAAAAGGGTATTTTTGGTATTAACCGAATCGAGGCGATTAACCTAGCTTACGATCAGTTTAAAAATAATTAAAAAATCTTCAAAAATCCCAAAATATTATATCACATCAGTGGGTAAAAGGTTTGGTGTCAAAAATGGGTTTTAGATAGGCGTTACGCTAATGACGTCATTTAATTACTAAGAATCGCTATAATTACGTCATTAAGCATAACTCCTAATCTGGACCTCCGCTTGATGTGAAAATTTACAGACATGTCTAATAATCAGTAACTAAGATTATTTTACTTTCATATTTTCAAAAATCTCGTTTTATGCTCATAAGGGCATTACGGTCAATATTTAGGCGTTTAACGGAAACATCGGACGATTTGGGATTCGAGTGGTATAAACGCAGAGGCTTATACACACATGCAACTAGGTCCTAATGGAACTTTAAGGCATGTCTAAATCTATATAAATCAGGTCAGAACTGAGGTCAAAGCAAAAGTCAAACTTTTGCGTCTCTCGGTTCCGAATCGGTTCTAAACATAAAGTTGTCGAATCAAATAAGCTTAGACAAGTTATTATACTTATTTTCAAGTTGTATGGCTGATAAAACAGGTTACACGCCTTCCGTATCATTAAATATGCGATTAATGTTTCTGTTGACTTTTTCGGACAACCTTTGACTCGACAAACGACATGGTTAAGATTGGAATCAGTGGGTGACCTTTTAGGGGTTTAGTACCCATATAAATACCAACTTATAACAACTTTTGATTCGACTAAACTCTGGACCGATTGTGATTTATCGGAAAGTCAAACCGTAGTTACGACGGTTTGATTTCTAGGCTACTAACTAAGGAAAACTTGATCGAGAAGGATCAAAGGTACTTACACTTGTCTAATGGATGATTTGAAATGCTTGTGTCAGGTCTTGAGCTCTTGAAAATGTCCAGAAGTTGAATTGTGCATGAATGTTGAAACTTTGTGATATTTATGAACTTTTGATCTTTCTAATTTGATGCCAACAAGGTCTAGCATGATTTAAGATCAGTCCACATGCCCTCTAGTAGCTAAAAACCACTTTAGCAAGCCCATAGATTCGAAAAACTAGGATTTAAGTCGGTTAGATGGCACCAACAGCCACCTGCCATGATTTTCTGCTTCTGCAGGTCTCAAGCGGCCCGCATCATGTTTTAAGATATCCAAAGCGGGCCGCATTCCCCTTCTGATCAGGTAACAAGTTTCCTTTTATTGCATATTTGGCCCCTGGTCCCCCGAAATGTCACTTTCACATGGTTTCTTGCATTTTAAGGCTTTGATATTTATATATAGGGGCTTTAATACTTATACCCACTTTGTCAAGTCCTCGGGTAACTTTGTGATCACCCTAAAAGCCCTAAATTTCAATGTTGACGGTTCTAACCCTTGCACACGAATTTTATCACAACTTGCTCATACGATAACGAAACTTCATGAAATTTTTGTGGTACATTCTAGTGAGCATAATTAATCGTTACAAAGCTTCGAGTTTGTCAAAAGGTCACTCAGAGGTATAACTTAAACATGTTGGCACATTTAACCCCTGTAGTTTGTAATCTCTCACTTTCTTTCACAATTCGCTTCGTATGATCCATGATCTATTCGTTTAAGGTTATAAACATCATGTAGGGTTATTGTAAAGTATATTTATTCATTGTTGACATTTTGAACCCTCAAATTCACATAGTTTCTATGTTTGTCAACTTTAGTCCTTCTAGAACATTCTTGCACGCGTTCAAAACTTATGACACGTGTCAATACATTATAGGACGTAAATTTTCGGGGTGTTACATCCTCACCCCCTTAAAAGAAATCTCGACCTCGAGATTTGTTAAAATCCTGGAAGTACTCTTTGTCGCATAAAGGACTTAACTTTTATAGCATATCTGGAGTCTTTCCAAGCTCCCTTAGTGGCTCTTATATTAGGCGTATGTATCCTTTTGGAGCTTCTTGACCTGTCGATCCTCAATCGATACAGGATGCTCATCACATCATAATTCTGCATATCATTATGTGATAGTGCTTCTTGACTTATTGGCGGAACACATCCTCCAGTCACTATTGTGCAATGTATTACGAGCTCCGTCAAACTCCTTAAGTAGGTTTTAGCTTACAAGCTACTTGATCTTGATACATTCAATTCCTTCGAATGATTTCCATATATTCAGAGCTTAACTAGCCTGATAATTTCACAAATTTGGTACACCTTTCCTGGGTGATATCTTATGTTAAACCATATTCCTTAACAAGAACTTAGGAAGTTTGCTATTTTCATAACTCCTCGATTTCTTGCCATATACTGGCAACCTACAATCGATTATGGATTTGTATAATCTTATTTGTTGTCCCCCAGGCAACTTTCAGATCTTGATATTTGGACTTACCAATTCTCTATCTAATACTAGACATTTAACATTCCATCTATACAAGGTCTCCTAAGGAGTAGCCTTAATAATTACATATCCATTATTATAGAAAAGCTTTATTTTTAAGGTGAGATGGTTATTCCAACCACTGCTTAGCTAATGTTTAGGGAATAGCTAATCCTTGCCGTTAGTCGAACAGATCGACGATCCTGGGCAGCGGATGGCGATTCTTAATTGTTGCCTAATTAGGGTTGCGGTAATCAATGCACAAGCAAAATGAACCGTCTTTCTTATTTACTAAAAATCGGTGTTCTTAGAACTTTGAATTTTGGCTTTAAGAAACCTTCTCTAAAAACTTATCGATTAGGCTCTTAGTTATTCCTATTCCGTTGGTACTAACAGATATACGGCTTTTACAGTAACTGTAGCCCTAAGCGGGATGTTTGTCCTAACATCCTCTTGCCTCTCAGGAGGTAAACATGGTAATTCCTATGAAGAAAATAATCATGACACACATAGAGATGTCATAGTTGTCCGTGTTCTCCGGCTTTGGTTCATCTATCGATGTCGGTGTCAGATAAATGACACATTCACTTTACAAATGTAAGGGTGCCCTAAGTAGAGATACTTATAGGGACATTTTATATTGGATATCTTCTTTGAATACTACTAGTCGACTTTAGTATGATATGACCATTGGGATGTCTCAGGGGTTCCATGTATTAAACCTCCATACTGATCAGGCATGGAAGCAATCTATGGGACACACTAAGATACGCCAATCCTCATATGGCACTTTTATCAAACATAGTTAGGCATTCGCAGAAGATAGAAAGCAATGAGAAAATAAAATAAAGTAATATATATTGTCGTACTCTTTTTGGGGAAGAGTACTCCAGATTTTTATGGAAGGATTATCTCCGAGGATGGGAGAGAGGGTCTTTAAAGACTCCATTGGTAAATTATGCCTCATTTTTAATATCTGAAGTTCTTATGAATGTAACCAAAAGTTTGCTAAGCTTATGGTTTACTAAAGGTTTATTATCCCTTACATTAACGTAAAATACTTAGCAGATATAATTGATGCTAAAAGGTAAGGACGTACCTTATTATTGATATGCACTGTCTCTGGCCTTCAACTGGTAGTTTAGGCGTTTCCTTTCTTATCCATCCCAGACTTAGCTGCTCCTCCCTGGGCAGCCTCCGGGCAATTAGTACTGATGTGGCCCTTTTCACCACATCTGAAACAGCTTGCATTCTTTATGTCCCTACATTCGTGGGACTGGTGGCCAGTTCTTTTGCAGATGCCACATTGCTTTATCTTTTGGTTTGATCGACACTGTCCCCAGTGTCTTCTTTTGCAAGTTTTGCATGTAGGATTCTTGTCGGAATCCTGTTGGTCATTGTTGAACTCGGATTTGTTCTTCCTAGGATTCTGGGGATTATTCTCCTCCCTTTTACGCTTCCCATCTTCAGAGGCCTTGGCAGCCTTGTTTCTAACCACATCGAGTGTGAGAGCTAGCGACAATTCTGCCGTTGACCTGAAGGTAGTAGGTCTCGATGCTTTCACACTTGCCTTTATTTCTGGGGCTAAACCCCCAATGAAGCGAGCAATTCGCTTTGGTTCCGGTGTGACCAAATAAGGAACCAATCGAGACTTGGTATTGAAACTTGTAAGGTATGCTTGACAATCTAAGTTCTCCATGACTAAAGTCAAGAATTCAGTCTCAATCTTCTCAACCTCGTGTTGAGGGCAATAGTTTTCTTTGATCAGCGTCATGAACTGTTCCCAGGTCATATTATATAACGGGACTTTCCATGTAGCTTGGATCAAAGATTTCCACCAAGCTAATGCCTCTCCTTTGAAAGATTGTGACACAAATTTCACAATATCCCTATCATCACAACCACTAATATCCACAACCGTATCCATTTCGTCCATCCAAGTCATGCAATCAACAGCTCCTTTTTCCCCAGTGAAGTCCCTGGGTTTGCACGAAACAACGTACTTATAGGTGCAACCTTTATTACGGGGTTCTTGATTCCGCATGACTCGTTGGGATGGAGCACTCCTCTGGTTTGAGGAGTGGTGAGAATTACTGTTGTGGGCAGTGTGAGTCCTGGAGGGTGTTCTAGAGTGTGGTGCAGATGGGGTCCTTGCATGGGTACCACTGGATTCATGGAGCTGTCTATCCATAGCCCAATTAACCGCATTATCTATCATTGCTTGTAATTCTGCACCCGCTACGTTTACTCGGGCATTATCAGGTACTATCCCTGGGTGACTGTTGACCTCGTTTGAGTCTGCCATGTTGCTTGAACTGTAACATATCGAGAATAGTCTATTGGTGAGTTTATTATAGAATTGCCTTTTAGTCTCAGAGGACGTTAATTATAGCCCGTGGGCACTTCATCCATATGGGATGCTTATATAAATAAGGATTTAGAATAATTCCATAAAAATGACTTATGTGATTTTATCGTATCACACTTTGTCGAGCATGTAATTATGCTTTCATATGTTTAATAAGGATTTGAATCTCTTGAATAGGTTCTACCATCTCGGCCTTGTATGCAGTGACATTTAGGCTAGGTTTTACCTTTAAGATTCTTTTTAATAATTAACGCAGAACAAAATTTTTAATCGAGATGTTAATAAGGATCTGAATCTAATTGTGGAACTACCATCTTGGCCCTGTCTTAATGTGACATATGGCTAGGTCTTGTCCTTTTAGATTTTGCCATTTTATTATAATGGTAGATCTTATAATATAGGAATGATATTTTAAATATAATCGTTCCTTCAAAAATCTAAACAAGTATATGGTTGCCCTAATCGGGACTTCTACCGAAAATGACTCGCCCATACAAGAGCTAATCGTATAAATAACAAAGGAACCAAATAAAGACAAAATGAAACAAATTTGAATTTGTCCTATGTTCTCGTCTAGACACAAGAATGTGCAACTGTGTAACTGAGATTAAACACAAAAAGGCTAATGTTTAATTCACTCAGTGTTGGCTCTGATACCAACCTGTCACACCCCAAATTTCCACGTGTCACCGGTGGGCCCGGTGGGGAGTATCGTGACGTGGTTGGCAACATTATAGTCAAACAACACAATATTTAAATGCACAGCGGAAGCAAAAGATAAATATATTACAATCCGAATATAAAGTAATATCCAAGTATTACAACGGAAGGTAAAGGATCCACAGGCGGATCATAAAACGTAAACATTGTTCAACAGACTTTAGACGCCTAGAACTTGCAAGATTCCTTATTAACGTCCTGAGCCGCTTCCAGCCTATTACGTACTTGTACCTGCCACTTAGACTTTTGAAAATACGTCAGTTTTCACTGGTAAATACACTCAACCGACTCATTTGAAAATGTTTATGAAAATTTGTTAGGTGCACAAGACACGTAAATGTTTCGACACTTTGATTAGAATGCACAAGGCAAAATTAATATTTTATACTTGAGACAAACTATATTTCATGTTATCAGTTTTACATAACTTGCTCTACATGTAGGGCCCGAAACTATGCCGGTTCATGATTAACCGACACACCACTATTCCCCTATTGGGAATTCCATATTGGTATAAACATATGGCATCTGTCAGGTGTATGCCTACACCCCGTGCTTAGGTCGTGGCCATTGCAAATCATGAGTCAAGGATATCCAGGACACGGTCGCATTAATCCCCAATGTTTCAGTCAAGCAATACGAATTAAAACAGGTTATTTGGATTTCCCGACTCATTGGTCTTTGAATCCCATACCTGAACATGCGGTATTTATATTACCGTATCCCAAGCCCGTAATAGGGAAAATAAGTTAAGAGTATTTACCTGAGCTAGCTCCTGTCTTAAATAGCATAAATTTATAACTCAGCCGTATTCACTTAAGCAAGCGTAGGTACAATTTACCGGAAAGCTCTAGTCTGGAATGATGGTATAAATAACTAATTAGAATGCTAACGGGTCTTTAATTAAGCTTAAGCTTAGACCGGTTAGTCTTACAGAAAGATACGGTTCGTACGCACGATTAAGCGAAGACCGGATAGAATGTGATTTAGACCCGACAAGTTTGAAGACTTGCTTAATATGGGTATATGATACACATTCTGGATTTTGAGATAAAACCGATAAGGTTTGACCCGTTTCGGCTAATTTATGTAAACTAGTTACATAAACCGAACCTAACGCGTATGAAGCGTAACGGGTAACCATAAGAGTCCTAAACAGGTTTCCTAAGTTAACATGCCTTAAGTATGTTGTGATATCAGTAGGATACCTTCCGTTATGCCCAAAACGAGTTTAATTTTATATTAATCCCCTTAGGGGTATTTTGGTCATTTTAAAGATTATAAAAGGGATCAATTAAGCTTCTATGATCCGGGTCTGAATAAATCAGTAAAATAACTTATTTTAACAGGTTATAACATTTGGTTATAAGTCTTATATGCCAAAATAGTTTTAAACCCTAACTATGCGTATAATACGCGTATAAAGTAGTTTTAAGCGACGTACGGGTTAAAATAGGATTCTGAGTTTCCTAATCAGTTAAACAGGTTCAAAACACTCCATTTAATATTTAAAATCAGTAGCAATTGGATTGGCGTTAAAAGGATTTGTAAAACTCATTTTATGGCCGAAAAGGGTATTTTTGGTATTAACCGAATCGAGGCGATTAACCTAGCTTACGATCAGTTTAAAAATAATTAAAAAATCTTCAAAAATCCCAAAATATTATATCACATCAGTGGGTAAAAGGTTTGGTGTCAAAAATGGGTTTTAGATAGGCGTTACGCTAATGACGTCATTTAATTACTAAGAATCGCTATAATTACGTCATTAAGCATAACTCCTAATCTGGACCTCCGCTTGATGTGAAAATTTACAGACATGTCTAATAATCAGTAACTAAGATTATTTTACTTTCATATTTTCAAAAATCTCGTTTTATGCTCATAAGGGCATTACGGTCAATATTTAGGCGTTTAACGGAAACATCGGACGATTTGGGATTCGAGTGGTATAAACGCAGAGGCTTATACACACATGCAACTAGGTCCTAATGGAACTTTAAGGCATGTCTAAATCTATATAAATCAGGTCAGAACTGAGGTCAAAGCAAAAGTCAAACTTTTGCGTCTCTCGGTTCCGAATCGGTTCTAAACATAAAGTTGTCGAATCAAATAAGCTTAGACAAGTTATTATACTTATTTTCAAGTTGTATGGCTAATAAAACAGGTTACACGCCTTCCGTATCATTAAATATGCGATTAATGTTTCTGTTGACTTTTTCGGACAACCTTTGACTCGACAAACGACATGGTTAAGATTGGAATCAGTGGGTGACCTTTTAGGGGTTTAGTACCCATATAAATACCAACTTATAACAACTTTTGATTCGACTAAACTCTGGACCGATTGTGATTTATCGGAAAGTCAAACCGTAGTTACGACGGTTTGATTTCTAGGCTACTAACTAAGGAAAACTTGATCGAGAAGGATCAAAGGTACTTACACTTGTCTAATGGATGATTTGAAATGCTTGTGTCAGGTCTTGAGCTCTTGAAAATGTCCAGAAGTTGAATTGTGCATGAATGTTGAAACTTTGTGATATTTATGAACTTTTGATCTTTCTAATTTGATGCCAACAAGGTCTAGCATGATTTAAGATCAGTCCACATGCCCTCTAGTAGCTAAAAACCACTTTAGCAAGCCCATAGATTCGAAAAACTAGGATTTAAGTCGGTTAGATGGCACCAACAGCCACCTGCCATGATTTTCTGCTTCTGCAGGTCTCAAGCGGCCCGCATCATGTTTTAAGATATCCAAAGCGGGCCGCATTCCCCTTCTGATCAGGTAACAAGTTTCCTTTTATTGCATATTTGGCCCCTGGTCCCCCGAAATGTCACTTTCACATGGTTTCTTGCATTTTAAGGCTTTGATATTTATATATAGGGGCTTTAATACTTATACCCACTTTGTCAAGTCCTCGGGTAACTTTGTGATCACCCTAAAAGCCCTAAATTTCAATGTTGACGGTTCTAACCCTTGCACACGGATTTTATCACAACTTGCTCATACGATAACGAAACTTCATGAAATTTTTGTGGTACATTCTAGTGAGCATAATTAATCGTTACAAAGCTTCGAGTTTGTCAAAAGGTCACTCAGAGGTATAACTTAAACATGTTGGCACATTTAACCCCTGTAGTTTGTAATCTCTCACTTTCTTTCACAATTCGCTTCGTATGATCCATGATCTATTCGTTTAAGGTTATAAACATCATGTAGGGTTATTGTAAAGTATATTTATTCATTGTTGACATTTTGAACCCTCAAATTCACATAGTTTCTATGTTTGTCAACTTTAGTCCTTCTAGAACATTCTTGCACGCGTTCAAAACTTATGACACGTGTCAATACATTATAGGACGTAAATTTTCAGGGTGTTACAGTTTTGCCCTTGTTCCTGTAACTCGAATCCCAGCCCGGTATATCCCATTTTAGTTTTACCCCATTGTGAACCTTACGTCATTTTTACTCTCTGATCGAGGTTCTCGGCATTGAAAAATGTTCGTAAACTAAACCACACATGTATATATTGACATTTAAAAGATATACAGTCAAGAAAATCAAGAGCAACGGTGATATATAAGTGGATTAGACACCAAAAAATAAACACTCAAAAAATAGCTACAATTTAAGGTATGTGTTTAGTGACGGCATCAGATTCCTAATTGGTGGAGAAAGGTCTGGTGGCAAGAAAAGCTGCTTCTAGGAGGTTGTCAAGTGTTTTCGGTCGACGATTCCATTCTTGGGTGGTTGGTTTGGCCCTTGTTCCGGTACCTCGAATCCGAGCCCGGTATATCCCATTTTAGTTTTACACCATTGTGAACCTTACGCCTTTTTTACTCTCTGATCGAGGTTCTCGGCATTGAAAAATCTTGTTAAACTAAATCACACATGTATATGTTGACATTTAAGAGATATACAGTTAAGAAAATCAAGAGCAATGATGATATATATGCGGATTAGACACCAAAAAATAAACCTTCAAAACATAGCTACAATTTAAGGTATTTGTTTAGTGATGGCCTCAGATTCCTAATTGATGAAGAAAGATCTGGTGGCAAGAAAAGCTGCTTCCAGGAGGTTGTCAAATGTTTTCACCCGACGATTCCATTCTTGGGTGGTTGGTTTGGCCCTTGTTCCTGTAACTCGAACCCAAGCCCGGTATATCCCATTTTAGTTTTACATCATTGTGAACCTTACGCCTTTTTTAGTCTCTGATCGAAGTTCTCAGCATTGAAAAATCTTCGTAAACTAAATCACACGTGTATATGTTGACATTCAAGAGATATACAGTCAAGAAAATCAAGAGCAATGGTGATATATATGCGGATTAGACACCAAAAATAAACACTCAAAAAATAGCTACAATTTAGAGTATGTGTTTAGTGACGGCATCAGATTCCTAATTGATGGAGAAAGTTCTGGTGGCAAGAAAAGGTGCTCCAGGAGGTTGTCAAGTGCTTTCGCTCGATGATTCCATTCTTGGGTGGTTGGTTTGGCCTATGTTCATGTAACTCGAACACTAGCCCGGTATATCCCATTTTAGTTTTACACCATTGTGAACCCTACGCCTTTTTTACTCTCTGATCGAGGTTCTCGGCATTGAAAAATCTTAGTAAACTAAATCACACGTGTATATGTTGACATTTAAGAGATATACAGTCAAGAAACTCAAGAGCAATGGTGATATATATGCGGATTAGACACCAAAAAATGAACACTCAAAGAATAGCTACAATTTAAGGTATGTTTTTAGTGACGGCATTAGATTCCTAATTGATGGAGAAAGGTCTTGTGGCAAGAAAAGCTGCTTCCTAGAGGTTGTCAAGTGTTTTCACTCGACGATACCATTCTTGAGTGGTTGGTTTGGCCCTTGTTCCTATAACTTGAATCCTAGCCCGGTATATCCCATTTTAGTTTTACACCGTTGTGAGCCTTACGCCTTTTTACTATTTGATCGAGGTTCTCGGCATTGAAAAATCTTCGTAAACTAAATCACACGTGCATAAGTTGACATATAAGAGATATACAGTCAAGAAAATCAAGAGCAACGGTGATATATAGGCGGATTAGACACCAAAAAATAAACACTCAAAAAATAGCTACAATATAAGGTATGTGTTTAGTGACGGCATCAGATTCCTAATTGATGGAGAAAGGTCTGGTGGCAAGAAAAGCTACTTCCTGGAGGTTGTCAAGTGTTTTCGCTCGACGATACCATTCTTGGGTGGTTGGTTTGGCCCTTGTTCCTGTAACTCGAATCCTTGCTCGGTATATCCTATTTTAGTTTTACACCATTGTGAACCTTACGCCTTTTTTACTCCATAATCGAGTTTCTCGGCATTGAAAAATCTTCGTAAACTAAATCACACGTGTATATGTTGATGTTTAAGAGATATACAGTCAAGAAAAACAAGAGCAATGGTGATATGTATGCGGATTAGACCCCAAAAAATAAACACTCAAACAATAGCTCCAAATTAAGGTATGGTTTTAGTGACGGCATCAGATTCCTAATTGGTGAACAAAGGTCTGGTGGCAAGAAAAGCTGCTTCCAGGAGGTTGTCAAGTTTTTTTGCTCGACGATTCCATTCTTTGGTGGTTGGTTTGGCCCTTGTTCCTCTAACTCGAATCCTAGCCCGGTATATCCTATTTTAGTTTTACACCATTGTGAAGCATACGCCTTTTTTACTCCCTTATCGAGGTACTCGGCAATGAAAAATCTTCGTCAACTAAATCACACGTGTAAATCTTGACATTTAAGAGATATCCAATCAAGAAAATCAAGAGCAATGGTGATATATATGCGGATTAGACACCAAAAAATAAACACTCAAAAAATAGCTACAATATAAGGTATGCGTTTAGTGTCGGCATTGAAAAATCTTCGTAATGACATGTGCCTCTTAACCTTCAACACTTAGACACCAAAAAATAAACACTCAAAAAATAGCTACAATAAACTTAGAAACTTTACAAATTACAAAATGGAACAAGTCATGAGGATCGAATGGCAATCCGATCGGACTGCCGTCCGATCGAACGGCCATCCTATCGAAGTGACATGTACCTCTTAACCTTCAACACTTAGAATCCTTTTGAAACTAAGACTTTGAAACTTTGAAACTTTGGAAACCTCCATAATCGAATGTCAAACCGATCGAACTGTCGTCCGACCGGATGACCATCCGATCAGAGTGGCCAGAGTTGAACTTTTGGAAATCTAATCCTTCACTCGAATGACCATTCGATCGAATGGCCATCCGAGCGGATGACCATCCGATCGGATGACAATCCGTTCCCCCACTCACTATAGTCACCTCAATCGAATGGCAATTGTTTTGGTCAAAAATTTCCGAAGCAATTAAGTGATCAAATTAGTTAAGTGAGGTTGTGTGCTAACAATGTGTGTTTTGAAAATATTCTGATTATGTTGCTAACAAAGATAGTTTTCCGGATATAGCTCAGGATACCGAGCTATATCAACAATCAAACAATGAGCAGAAAAGTAAAGGGTGACATGAGATATACGAGGAAAGCCCTTGGTCAATCTAGATTTCCGGCATAAAACCTCGGGAGCTGACAATCGCAGCTGCCTTGTTCTTCTTATTCCTTTAAACTTCAAGATACAGTGCAGGATATGATGCGGTTCAACTAAGTGTTACAATGAGATTCGAGTACAAGTGTAAGTGTTTGTGAGTGATTGTAACTAATAGAGAGCAGAAGTGTACGTAAAAAATTGTGTGTTCCTACTGATCCAATCATTCCCTTATATAGCAAATCAAATAACAACCTATCCTACAAATGGGGAATGCTCTGACTATTCCCCTTTGAATGTTGGAGACCCTTTCTTTGCGGCTTCAACGTTCTCTTCTCAACCATTTAGTGCGAGTCTTCAGGAGAAGCAGTCTTCTTGACCGTTATAAGCATGCCTCACTAATCTGCACGTGAAATAATTAGCTATAACCAGGATACTGCATCAGGATGCTACCAATATCCTGATCCGGTATCCTGGTCATAATCAAAAGTAATACACTCAGAATATAATCCAAGATATATGTTCAGAAAACCCCCCACAACAGCAATCTGATCGGACTGCCATCCGATCAAGGGACTGATCCGACACTTTGCGTAATCTCGTTGTTTTGTCCGACACTTATCTGTTGTAATCTAATCAGGCTAAACCTAAAGAGCTCCCTTTGATCCAATAACAGTTAGTCTGTTAAGCAATCACTATGAGTATACTCGATCCCTTTCTGTTTTAAACTTCGGGATGCAACATGTATTCTATGAAACTTGAAACTTGATACTTTTGGAATCTAAACTCTATCCTATGTGTATGTGAAACTTGTGATTCTTGATTCTTGATTCTTTATGCTGTGTGAACGTTTAATCCAGGGTGTGTAGTACCGTCTTAACAATAGTAGCACTATAGGAGATGCACATCCCCATTATTCTCGGGGGTATTGTTAGGAGGATTCTAGTTTTCCTTGAGTCTTGGGAAAACACCAAAGCATCGGGACACTTGGGCTATCACTTGGACTGCGAACACTAGCATGGCTGAAACTATTTTATCATTTACATGTGGATATGAGTCTTCTAATCTATTATGCTATATACTCAAACTTGTATACTCGCCAGTACGTTTTGTACTGACTTTACTTTAATACATGTTGCAGGCTGACAGGATGCTAGGACTCATGAAACTTGCTAGGATGCTGCTAGAAACACATCATAACTAAATTAGAAACTTGAAACTATTTTGATGAGGTTTTGTAATTGATGTTTTTGTGATGGATATTTAGACAATATTATCATGCAATGGATTTAATCTATATTGAAATATCTAGTGTTATGGAATCTCATGAGCAATCTGGATGCTTAGTGCCGCACCCTGATGTTTCCGCCATCGGTTGGGGTGTGACAGATTGGTATCAGAGCCATAACTATAGGGAATTAGGATAAGTAGGAATACTTGCCCTAGTTTATAGTTCTAGGAATCTTGATTCTTATCTGTTGTTTAAGACTTATGCATTCTACCGTATCTGCTTCCTAGCAACACATTTTCCTACTAAACTTACATGCATTTCCTAAGGCTAACACAATATACACTTGGATACTTTGACAAACACGGCTAACCAGTGTTTGTATTTTGCACGAAATTTATCCTCAAGTCAGGAGTGACATCCGAACCTTGATGGAAAATTTCCTTATTATATCCTAGTAGGTCTTATCTGTTGATAAGTACCGACGCTATTGGGGTACGATGTTGTCAAGATAGAGGTGAAACTCAGACCTTGATAACTAGTCCCATTCTTTGATTTTATGCCTCGCCAAAGTCTCGAAACTACCAATCAATTAGGAACGTGAAATGACCAAAAGGATGAATATCATAGGCCTAACATCGATGACGGATTTGTCTAAGTAAGTCAAGACACGTTACCTCAATTAAAAAGGGGTTCGAATCACTTTGGTTAGTCACCGTTCCTCTACCCAGAACAATCTATGTTTTATGAGCCTATCTTTCATGTTATCTCGATTTTTATGTGTGGATTTAAACTTGATTCTTCGTTTGTTTTGAGGCTTTTTACACAATTCGCACGTATGTCTGCAATCTAAAACACAAATTCTAATCTCTGAATCAAACTAAATTTATGGAGCTTTATTCATGATGTTAATCTATGTGGGGATCTTGATCGACTAAGATACTATGTGAGACTATCTGATGAATCTATGTGTTATTGTGGTTGTAAAACACCAAACGGAACATGGCATAGAAATACGAGACAAAGGTGACGTGTCTGAAACATGGTGGATACGCCACTGGTACTTCCTATATATATAAGTGTTTCAGGCATGTTACCAACTTTCGTACCACGTGCAATGCGAAACTTAGTGTTTTGCAGACCGATGATGAAATGGTTGAAATCTAAGCTATGGGAAACTACTTGCGTAACCTACGTGGAATCTATGAGAAATCTATGTGTAATCTATGTGTATTCTAGCGTAATCCATGTGTAATCTAAGTATGTATGTGTTGTTTTGAGAAACAAAATACAAAACGTAGCCTAAGCACCGAAGACGAGGCGGATGTGGCATGTCCGAAACATAGTGGATACGCCGCAGGTACTTCCTATATATAAGTGTTTTTGGCATGTTGCTGAAGCTTCGTACCACGCGCTAAGTGAAGTTCGTTGTTTTGTGGACTCGGGTTGAAGTTGTTGAATCTACTGGGTTAATCTATGTTGTTGAATCTACTTGGTTAGTCTATGTGAAATCTATGTGAGATGTGATGGAATCTAATGTTATTGGTAACGAAGCATGACCCCGATGACGAGACGGACGTGGCATGATTGAAGCATGGTGGATACGCCGCTGGTACTTCCTATATATAAGTGCTTCCGCCATGTTGCCGAACTTTCATAGCACGTGCCATGCGGGATTTCGTTTTTTTCTGATGAGGTTGTCAACTCTAATCTACGTGAATCTATTGGAATCTATTGGAATCTATGTGAATCTATTGGAATCTACGTGAATCTATTGAGTTAAATCTATGTGAATCTACTGGGTTAAACTACGAGTGTATGATGATGATGATGAGTGTGTTGTTATGTTTGGCAATTGCGACACATAACATGACACCGAGTACGAGACGGAAGCGATATGCCCGAAGCGTGGTGGATACGCCGCTGGTACTTCCTATATATAAGTGTTTCTGACATGTTGCCAAACTTCGTACAATGTGCCATGCGAAGGTCGTGGGTTTGCGGTGTTGAATCTATTGGAATCTACTTGAATCTATGTGAAACTTGTTGGAATTCTAAATCGGTAATCTATGTGAAACTTGTTGAATCTTGAGTCTTAATCTATCATGTGTGAATCTATGTTGTGAGACTTTGAGATTTAGACTTATACGATCCTCTTGTTGGATCTTTAGATGTCTTCTCGTAAGCTATCCAACACTCTCAAGAGATCCAGGGAGAAGTCTCAGAAAAATATGATGTCCTTCATGGCCGACCAGATCGCTCGAGTCGTGCCAAAGATCGTCTCTGAGATCCAAGGATCGAACACTCCACCCTCTTCTGCTGACTCTTAGACAGAGAAAGAGAAACCTGCAAAGTTCAGCTACAAACACTTTGTCTCTTGCAACCCTAAGCCTTTCATGGGCAGTGATGGGGTGACTGCTATGCTGGAATGCTTTGACAGCATCGAGGTTACCTTCATTAACAGCGAGTGCCCAGAGCATCTAAAAACTAGGAGTGCAACGGGAATGTTTCAAGGCAGAGATCTGGAGTGGTGGTCAAATGAGAGAAACATCCGTTCTAATGAAGAAGCCTATGCTCTTCCATGGGTTGAGGTGCGAGAATTGATGATGCTTGAATTCTGCCCTCCTCATGAACAACGGAAGCTCGAAGAAGAGTTCTGGCACTTGAAGCAGATTGGTGATGATAATCTGGCTTATACAACTCGCTTCAAGCAGCTCAGCTTGATCGTTCCTCACTTGGTTTCTACCCCTAAGCACATGATAACCAAATACATCAATGGATTACCTCCTGCTATGAGAGATTCGATTGAAGCAGCTCGGCTCGAGACAATTGAAGAAGTTTATCGTCTGGCAGCAAGTTTGAACAACAATCGCGTACGTGATAAACAGTTTGGAAACTCCGTCCCTTAGAAAATAGCAAATCAAGTTACCCAGCAGCCCAGTGGTAGCAAGAACAAGAGGCAAAAGTCTCAGGGTTCAGGATGCAATGCTATTGTTCCTGCTACAAACCCTGCTGCTAAACCTGCTCCTACTGCTGCTGTTCAGAACCCTACTGCTCCTGAAGTAAAAAGGCAGTACACTAGGCCTCACCCTAAGTGTACACTTGCAACTTCCATCATCTTGTTGCTTCTGCATGTCGTTTGTGTACCAACTGCAATCGCTATGGTCACACGACTCCCTATTGTCGCCAAGCTAACCCAACTCAACAAGCTCAGCAAGCCCCAGCTCAGGCAGCCCTACCAGCTCTCCCAGCTCCCCCACAGAATCCGAGGCCAGTAAACACTGTTCGTGCATGCTACAAATGTGGAGATACTACTCACCTTCGTAACCAGTGTCCTCAGTTGAACCAGGACCAACAGCCAGCCGCTCGTGGATGAGCGTTCAATCTTAATGCTAATCAGGCTCGCAATGACAACGACGTCGTTAATGGTACGTTTCTCGTTAATAACCTTTACGCTTCGATACTAGTTGATACTGGTGCCGACAGAAGCTTTGTGTCCGTAGAATTTGAATCTTTGTTAAATTGTGCACGCTCTAAGTTACCTAACTCGTTTTCGGTGGAGATTGCCGATAGGAAGTCGATTCTAGTTGATTCTATTCTAAGTGGTTGTTCCTTAACTCTTAACGACCACGTGTTTACTATTGATCTAATACCCATGCAATTGGGTAGCTTTGATATCATTATCGGCATGGATTGGTTGCGTAAGAATCATGCAGAGATTGCTTGTCACGAGAAGTTTGTCCGTTTGCCTCTTCCGTCCGGCAATATTTTGCATGTCTATGGAGACCGACCTTCTAGAGGATTGAAGTTGATGTCATGCACTCAGGCGAGCAGATGCTTATGAAAACATAACCTTGCCTTCTTGGCCCACGTGGTGGAACAAAAGGGCAAGGGGAAGAACATAAGTGACGTTCCAGTAGTGTGTGATTTCCCTGATGTCTTTTCTGAAGATCTACCTGGTCTTCCTCCTCCTAGATCTGTTGATTTTCGTATCGATCTCATACCTGGCACGACTCCTGTCGCTAAGGCTCCCTACCGACTTACACCTTCCGAGATGCAAGAATTATCTAGCCAACTGTAGGAATGGCTCGACAAAGGATTCATTCGTCCAAGTACCTCTCCGTGGGGTGCTCCTGTGCTATTCGTCAAGAAGAAAGATGGTTCGTTTCGTATGTGCATCGACTACCGTGAACTTAATAAGCTTACCGTTAAGAATCGCTATCCTCTCCCTCGTATCGATGATCTATTTGACCAACTACAAGGCGCGTCCTGTTTCTCTAAAATCGATCTTCATTCTGGTTATTATCAGCTTCGTGTTCTCGAAGATGATGTACCCAAAACTGCCTTTCGTACTCGTTATGGACACTACGAGTTCGTGGTCACGCCTTTTGGATTGACCAACGCACCAACTGTGTTCATGGATCTCATGAATCGTGTTTGTAAGCCCTATTTAGATCGTTTTGTGATAGTCTTTATTGATGATATTCTCATTTACTCGAAATCTAAAGCTGATCATGCTCGTCATTTACGCTTGATGCTTGAACTCTTACGTGGTGCACGTTTATATGCTAAATTTTCTAAGTGTGAGTTTTGGATTAATGAAGTGCAATTTCTCGGTCACGTCGTTAGTAAGCAAGGTATTCATGTTGACCTTTCTAAAATCGAAGCTGTGAAGAATTGGAGTACGCCTAAATCTGCATCTGAGATTCGTTCCTTTCTAGGATTGGCGGGTTATTACTGTCGATTCATCTCGGACTTTTCTAAGATCACCGTTCCTCTCACTTCTTTGACTCAGAAAGAGAAACCTTTTGCTTGGGGTCCCGAGCAAGAGGAATCTTTTCAGACTCTTAAGACCCTTTTGTGTAACGCTCCTGTTCTTACTCTCCCTGATGGGAATGATGATTTCGTGGTATATTGTGATGCCTTGAACCGTGGTTCGGGCTATGTGCTCATGCAGCAGGGCAAGGTTATTGCTTATGCCTCTCGACAACTCAAAGTGCATGAGAAAAACTATACTACTCATGATCTGGAGCTTGGTGCAGTTGTGTTTGCGTTAAAGATCTGGCGACACTACCTGTATGGTAGTAAGTGTGTGGTTTTCACCGACCATAAGAGCCTTCAACATATCTTTGACCAAAAGGAACTGAACATGCGACAGAGACGTTGGGTAGAATTGCTTAACGACTACGACTGCGAAATTCGCTATCATCCTGGCAAGGCGAATGTAGTGGCCAACGCTCTTAGTCGTAAAACTCATGTTAATGCTATTCGTATCTCTAGTGATCTCTATGCGTGTATTCGTGAAGCTCAGTATTCGTCAGCAAATGAAGGAAGTCTAGAAGTGGAAATCCAAGGCGCTAAAATTGATCAACTTGAAACTAAACCTAATGGACTCCAATACTACCTCAATCGCATCTGGGTACCGGATCATGATAATCTCCGTGAGCTCATTATGAATGAGGCTCACAAATCCCGTTACTCTATTCATCCAGGTGCCGATAAGATGTACCATGATTTACGTATGACTTATTGGTGGCCTGGTATGAAGAAGGACATTGCTGCATACGTTTCCAGATGCCTTACTTGCACGAAAGTTAAGGCTGAACATCAACGTCCTTCAGGACTCTTAGAACAGCCTGAAATCCCTGTTTGGAAATGGGATAGCATCGCTATGGATTTTTTTTTACCAAACTACCTCGAACACCTTCTGGTCACGATAGTGTTTGGGTGATCGTCGATCGTTTGACCAAATCAGCCCACTTTCTTCCCATTCACAAAGATTATAAAGTGGAGAAACTTGCTCGAATCTATACTGATGAGATTATATGCTGACATGGCATACCTATCGACATAATCTCTGACCGTGATGGGCGTTTTACTTCACGTCTTTGGCAAACCTTTCAATCCGCTATGGGTTCTCATTTGAATCTTAGCACGGCCTTTCATCCTCAAACAGATGGACAGACCGAGCGTACTATTCAAACCCTAGAGGATATGCTCCGTTCTTGTGTCATCGACTTTGGTGGTAACTGGGATGTACATTTACCATTGATTGGTGACAAGCAATTTACAGGCCCTGAAATCATTTTCAAAATGAGTCGGTTAATTGTATTTACAAGTGTAAACTGACGTATTTTCCAAAAAGTGGAGAAACTTCCAGTATTCAGATGGCTCATTTCGAAGCTTTGTATGGTCGCAAGTGTCGATCTCCTCTAAGCTGGCATGAGATTGGTGACAAGCAATTTACAGGCCCTGAAATCATTCAAGAGATGACGGATAAGATTCTTCAGATCCGTGATAACTTGATCAAGGCTAGGAGCAGACAAAAGAGCTATGCTGATAGAAGGCGCAAGCCTCTGGAATTTGATGTTGGTGACCGGGTCCTTCTCAAGGTATCTCCCTGGAAGGGAGTAGTTCATTTTGGTAAGAAGGTGAAACACCTCATAAAATCATTCCCAATATAACAAAGACACTTGTCATGAAATTTAAAGCGTGTTATGAATCCGGATCAAGTAAAAAGATACATGAAGTGATTAAAAGCGTCAACATCTTAAATTATTACCTCTGAGTGACCTTTTAACATTTTTACATTCTCATGAAAATCTGATAAGGATTTCATGAGTATCCGGTTAATCTTGTAAAAATAAATCAACATTCAAAGAAATGGGATCACATGTATATAATGTGACAAATCTACATTTAATGGCCTTTCACAAGACTCCAAGGCAGCACTAATGCATGGAATGCATTCTGAATGTTTCAGACCTGATCATGAGGGCCCTTGCTACTAATAATAACCAAAGATTCGAGGTATGATAGGTTGCATGGACAAATGTTAAAAATTCTCAAAAATTTTGTCTTCTGACCAAGTCTTACGGACCGCAAAGAGACCACCTTACGGACCGTAAGGTGGCTGATCTGGGCGATAAAGATTAAAAAGCGGATACGGACCGTAAGGCCCTTAGCTTACGGTCCGTAAGACCTGTAACTGGGCAGAAAAATGGACAACTGCCTGTTCAGCCTGTTCCACCGCCTTAGATGAATGGTTTCCGAATTCAGGGGCTGCACCAGTGGTATTTCATGCATAGGGGACACCTGGGATGATCAGGAAACATGTGTAGACCATGTTGGATTGATCGTGTTGCATCTAAATCACTATATAAGGACCTTATGTTGCAACCATGAACTTGCTCATTCAAAAAATCATTCTAAACTTATTCTCTGGAGCTCTCTGGACTTCAAGCAAGATTTCTTAAGCTTCTAATTCGTGCTAAGAGCCTTTGTAAGCATTCTTAGCTTCTCTAATTCATGTTTTATTAGTCTAATTACCAAAAGTGAAAGTCGTCGTAATTAAGCTTTGACTTAGTGATTAATCACTAATGGTCCAGTCATTTCTCGAAATGAAAGTGGCTATAAGTTGGTAATTATGTGGGTAATAAACCATTAAAAGGGCACCCTCTGATTCCCACTCTAACTAGGTCAATTGTCGGGTCAAACTTAATATTAAAAAGTCAACAGAAAGCTATTTGGCAAATAAACTCACAATTAACAATGTAGAAGCCATGAAACCTGTTTTAACACTTATATAACTTGGTAATTAATGTAAGAACATGTCTAAGCATGTTCAACCCGACAATTTTGAGCATAGGCTCGGTTCGGAACCGAAAGTCGCAAAAGTAGACTTTTGCTTTGACTTTCAGTTCTGACCCGATTTAGCTTAGTTTAGATATGCCTTAGAGTTCCATTAGGACCAGGTTATAGGTTAGTATAACCCTCTGAGGTTATACAACTTGGTTCCTAATTAATCCCGATTCATTTGCATGTTTCCGTTAATTGCTTAAATGTTGACCATTATGCCCTTTTGACCTTAAAACGAGATTTTTGAAAATGTGAGAGGCAAAAACCTTTATTACTGACTTATAAAATGTCCTAAAAATTTGACATCAGTTTGAGATCTAAATTGGGAGTTATGCTCAATATCGTAATTTGAAAGCTTTTTATTAATTAAACGGCATTATTAGCATAAAGCCTATCTGAACCCAAATTTTGACACCAAACCTTTTACCCACTGATGTAATATAATATTTTGGGATTTTTGAAGATTTTTATTTATTTTTAAACTGATCATGGCATAGGGTTCTTGCTTTGATTCAGTAATTGTCGGTAATGCTCTTTTTGCTAATAAAATGAGTTTTACATAACATTTTGATACCAAACTTTTTGCTACTGATTTTATATGATAAATAAAATATTTTGAACTTTATAAACTGATCAAAAACTTAGATTTCCTATTATAACCTGAAAATCGCTTAAAACCGACTTTTTACGCGTTTTAAACGCATAGTATGGGTTAAAACTATTTTTGGTATATAAGACTTAATACCTACTGACGTTTTAAGTAAATTTTTATACTTTAACAGTAAGCAAAAGTTTTGAACTCAAATTTCTAAATTTGATCTTTAAAGCTTATGTGAAATTACCAAAATGCCCCTACGGTGCATAGTTTTGTTATAAATGATAAATTTCACATATACGCAACACCCTACTGATATAACTTATTAAATTAAATATTTTTACTGATCATTTTAGACCAGAACCTCAGATTAATATTTAACCTCTTTTATAATCCTTAAAATGACCAAAATACCCCTACGGGGCTTAAATTGATTTTAAATCCGTTTTGGGCATAATGGAAGGTATCATACTGATATCACAACATATTTAAGGCATATTAACTTAGGAAACCTGTTCGTGACTCTTTTGGTTACCCGTTATGCATTTATCGCGTTCGGTACGGTTTATGTAACTAGTTTGCATAAATTAACCGAAACGGGTCAAACCTTATCATTTTCACTTCAAAATCCAGAATGTGTTTAGTTTACCCATATTATACAAGTATTCATACTTGTCAGGTCTAAACCACATTCTAATCCGGTCTTCGCTTAATCATGCGTTTTGAACCGTAAACCTTTCTTTAAAACTAACCGGTCTAAGTTTAAATTTAAGTAAGACCCGTTAGGAATCTAATAGGTTAATTAAAACCTTCATTCCAGATTTAGGAGATCAGTAAAGATATTTGCACTTGCTGATTTGTACGGCTGGGATAAATTTATATAATTTGCTCAGGTAAATACTTTTAACTTATTTTCCCTTATACGGGCTTGGGGTACGGTATATACAATACCGCTTGGTCGGGTATTGAATTTTTAATCGTATGAAGGTTAAATCATTGAGATAACCCATTTAATTTGTTTTATTTATTCTGAGCCTTTGGGAGGTTAATGATCATGTCCTGGATATCCTTGACTCATTCATTGAAATGGCCACGACTTAAGCACGGGGTGTAGGCATACACCCGCCGGTGCGTATGTAAAAATAATGTACCCACCTGTTCGAGAATAACTCGCCATGGGATATTTTATGTGGTGTATCTATTAATCTTTAACCCGGTTCTCAACCCGGGCTACTGAACGTATAATAAACATATAATTCTTTTAGAAGATTATTTTTAAATAATGATCCCAAGTTATAAAAGATTATTTGTGCCTTGTGCATTTAAATCAATTTTCTTAAACATTTTCAAAATGAGTCGGTTAATTGTATTTACCAGTGTAAACTGACGTATTTTCCAAAAAGGCTAAGTGCAGGTACTAGGCGGAATAGGCTGGCTACTCCTAGCATCAATAAAGAGTCTTGCAAGCTTAGATGTTTATAAATCTGTTGAACAATGTTCCTTTTAACTTTGATCCGCCTGTGGATCCCTTACAACCGTTTTTGTAATAATTGATATTACTTTCATTCGGTTTGTAATGTTTTTATCTTTCGACTTCCGCTGTGTATTAAACTGTGATAAATTGTCTATGATGATATCAACTACGTCACGATACTCCCCACCGGGCCCACCGGTAATACGTGGAAATATCGGGGTGTGACAGGTTGGTATCAGAGCCAACATTGAGTGAATTAAACACTAGCCTTTTGTGTTTAATCTCAATGACACAGTTTGCATATTCCTCGACTTCCGAGTCTAGGCCAAGAACTTAGGACTAATCCTAATTCATTTTATTTTGTCCTTTATTGTTTTTCCTTTGTTGTTTCTTTTGTTTGTTTTGACAGGATCTACAAAATGCCACCAAGGTTCCGAAGAGGAGGACGAGGAAAGGGGCCATTCAACGCCCCCAACGATCACGAGGCCGGACCTTCCCATCGGCGAACCCCGTCTATTACGATGAGCACCAGTCCTCAAGAAGACTGGAGGACCTACTTAGTGTAACACCCCGTGTTTTCGTAGGTGAAAGTCAAGGTCAAAGTCAACGACCGATTTCGCGCAGCTTGACTCGTAGAAATGTTTTTATTTTATTTATATTATGTGGAGTAAGTGTCGTACATTATAATAATCGAATCATGTTAACCGTATTTCAATCGACTCGCGACTGTGAACTATAGGAAGTAACAATGCGATAAAGTTAATCAACCGAAAACCAAGCTATACTAATCGAATCGACATCAAATCATAACTCAAGCTATGTATTTTACTTGTTATATATACGTGTGTGTGTGCCTTACGTGTTACCTGTGCATGTTTATTTATGTTTTGTTGTGATAATCAAGCGAACTCAATCGAACTCGAAGCCAAACTCGAATGTAATCGAACCCGAACCCGAATTCCGAATCGAACCATGTTATATACGAAGTAGTTGGGACTAAAAGTAATTTGACTAGGAAACCCTATTGAATCGCTCGCAATCGAAACCGAAGCGTCATCGCACCCGAACGCACCATTCAGTCGACATCCGGACGGATGGTCCATCCGCACGGATTGCCAGTCCGCACGGATTGCCAGTCCGCATGGATGACCAGTCCGCACGGATAACCCATCCGGGTGACCTGCAATCCGCACGGATCACCCTTTCCCCTTTTAGCATCCTATAAATACCCGGGTCACTCTCCCAACTTTCCACTTTTGGCAAGTGACGTCCGACCAGCACGCATTCTTCACTTTTTCTCCGATTTCTCTCAATCCAAGTAAGATCTCGCCCTAAATCTTGTACATTCTTGATCTATACACACATCTACACCCTTCTATCTTTCAAATCTCAACTTTTAACCATGAAGTCATCAAGATTCGAGGTATTCTCGGGTGACGTCATCATAAAGTTCTCATGAACTTCAAGTGTGACCTCATTCCACCAAGAATAACTCAGATCTGAACGATTTCCACAAGATTTCACAACAACTTCACCTAAATCTAAACTTTTCTAAAGGATGAAAGAGCTGAAAGAAATAAACAAGTTTTCTCCTTCTTTTACCCTCAAAAAACGGTAGGAATCGGATCCGTTCTAGTCTCCTACTTAATGTTAGTGATGCACTAGTCCTAGATCTGGATTCTACCCGCAAGACACCTGATTTCAGGTTAGACCGGGATGGCCGTTCTAAACCGCCGACAGGCCGAGTTAGGGTGATTCCTGGCCGGCTTGGTCATGCGGGTAAGGATGCGGTTCCAAATGGTTGCCACGTAATCAGAACGTCTCGATAGACGACAAAGGCGACCAAGGGTAGCCGCACGGAACAACCAGGATGAGGAAATTGTCCGCACGGACAAGCTGTCCGCACGGACAGACGACCCGGACGGGTTGTCACCAGGACGAGCTACACTTGGGAGCCACATTCAAAACGAGGTTTGAGTATCGACGAATGAGCAATCCGGACGGACGACCTCTGAATGGATTACTCTTCGGATCATGAGATACTAAGACCTTAAACAATTTCAAACAGTGTTCATCCGCACGGACAAGTTGTCCACACGGACAGACTATCCGGACAAATTGTCTTTGTCCGCACGAACAAACTATCCGGACGGATTACCACTGTCCGCACGGATTACCATCCGGACGGATTCCACCAATTTCATCAAGTGACTCAGCCTTAGAGACGTGTCCGCACGGATTACCATCCGGACAGATTGTGGTCCGCGCGACCGGCTTGAAGGGTAGAGATACTTAGATGTTTTCTAAATGCTACAAAGAAAACTTCAAAGGACAAGCCATCATACACAACCACATCTCACCCATAGGAAGAAACAATCCACTCGAGTAGTTATCCGCACGAACATGTTATCCGCACGAGTGACTCGTCCGGACGAATTGCTAATCCGCACGGATTACTTGTCCGCAAGAATAACTTGTCCGCACGGATAACAATCCGCATGAGTGACTAATCCGGACGGATTACCACTCGCACGGATTACCAATCCGCACGGATTGCCAGTCCGCACGGATAGCCAATCCGCACGGATGACCAATCCGCACGATCAGTCATCCTACCCACTCTCACGATGTACTGTTTTACGCGCCACTTATCGTTACGTTATCGAATCTATCCAGGCTAACCGTACTCGCTAAAAAGCGCTCCCTTCAATCCATAATCGCTGTGAGTATACTCGAACCCTTTTTGCTTTTAGCACTTTTGGGTGTTGCATACGTTACGAATATTCAAACTACAACTACCACACTACTCAAGCTATTTTAATGCTAAACCATTTATGCATGTTATACGTGGCTTATGAATGCTTGTTTGTTATGTTTACACATGGAATGCTGTCTACCTGCCTTAGCAACGATAGTACTATAGTTTGGACTCAGCACCCGTTCACGCGGGGGTTGTTAAGGATCTTTTACTTGCATGGATTACGGTGGTAATCATGTATTGCGAACTGCCTCGGGCAGTCAATCCGCAGTCATTGGTATCGATGGATCTATGTCGATAACTAACGTGCTTCATTTCACTATGTGTACGTGCTGGTTATGCGTAAACGAATTTGAACTCTATATGCTATTATCAAACTTGTATGCTCACCTTTACATTATATGTATTGACTTTATTTTAACGTATGTGACAGGTGCTTAGGTTGTTTCTGTGCTTAACTTGCTGGTGATGAAATTGAGGCTAGGGAAGGAGTCCTAGAAACCAACCAATAAATTTGCTATGTTTAAATCTGAGTTGTCGGAACAGAATACTTGTCTTAATGCTTGTCTGTAATAATTATCTAACTATTTGAGATACGGTATGGGACGTATTATTTAAATTGAATGGTAATGATAGTTGTTATGGAAACTTCTGGACAATCTGTTTCGCTCAGTGCCATGCCCCGATGATTCCGCCATCGGTTGGGGTGTGACAGATTGGTATCAGAGCCATAACTATAGGGAATTAGGCAAGACTCGACCTAGTCCGGGTCGAAGTCTTAGAGACCTAGTCTATAGTTAAGAACCAACAGACCAACTTATGCGTATCCGTTCAAGAGATTTCGCATGAGTTACTGTCACTCGCTATCCTCGCTTATTCTACACCATCACTGTACTCGAATTTTCAGCTATGAGTGGGCAATAAGACCGAGAATAGGTGTGAAAACCGCAAAACTCTCGACTAAAGTTGTTCACTCGACCCGTATTTTAACTACAAACGAGGAAATTATACCAAACTAGGGGTGAAACCCATATTTTGATGAATAATCTCCTCTACTTCATCAAAATTATACCAAACATGGTTGTTAAGCCAGGAGTGAAACCCTAACCTTAACGACTTGTTCTGAGCATTTACAAAACTCTTGCCAAGGATTCGACGGACTCCAACGATTTGAAGACACGATGGAACCAACGGGATGTGTGCCAACGCCCAGGAATCGAGGCAAGGGCATACTCCTGGAAGTCAAATGTGTACAGCAGATCCTTGTGAATAGTTGAATTACCTTGGTTAGTCGAAGTCTACTAGCCACAGACAATCTATTCTCGATTTTATGTGTTTCAAGCTTTGAGCCAAGACTATTGACTCTGACGATTCGTCGATTTTATGTGAATTACGTGTTTTATGCTTATTTATTAGCATTTTGAGATGCTACTTGTTTTGATCTAATGCCTTTTGCTTTCACACAACACACAACACATCATTAACAAATCGCTCGCACCATACTATATTCGAACCCTCGCCGACTTTGAATGATAGGTTTCTGTTCTCTGAATGCCTCTAGTGACTAAGGTATGTGTGTTCTTGCTATTGTGTTTTACGTGTTCAGGAATTTTGTGACTATGTGATTATGTGCTCTACATGCCTATGTGACTATGCACTGTGTGTTACGCTGTTACGTGAATGTACGTGTTACTGAGCTTTAGTAAGTAGTAAACGTGTGAGGTGAGATTCGAATACAATGTGTTGAGTTCCATGGCGATGCCTATTGCAGACAATGTCGTCTGGATCCCGTCATGCACTCTCTCGTCAGGAAAAGAGGGACAAACGCCTTGCTTCCATCATCGCGAAAAGTGTAGCTAAGGCCGTGAGTGATGTCTACGAGAACGCCAGCAAATCATCCGAGGAATCGAGGACTGAAGGTCCTAAAGCTGTCACGAGACCTTCAGTTTCAAACAATTCAAGTCGTGTGGGCCAAAAGAATTCACAGGCGAAGGAGGTCCTACTGCACTATTCCACTGGTTTGACTCTATCGAGGTTACTCTGCGACAAAGTGGTTGCCCTGATGACCTTCGAACTCTGAACGCTACCGGCGTCTTCCAGTCCCGTGCTCTAGACTGGTGGACGGCCGAGATGAACAAGCGAGGGAATGATGCAGCCTACGGTCTGTCATGGGATGAGCTCAAGGAAGTCATGCTAGAGGAATTCTGCCCTCCTCACGAACGTCAAAAGCTTTAAGATGAATTTTGGCACATACATCAGAAGGATGGAGACAATGCTGGCCTTACGGCTCGCTTCAAACAGCTCAGCATTATCTGTCCCGACCAGGTCAAGACTCCCGATATGACCATCAAGAAGTACATCCAAGCCTTGCCCGACTGCGTTGCTGATTTCGTGCAAGCGGCTAAGACTACCACGATCGAGGAAACCTCTCTGCTAGCCGCTGAAATCAATGACAAAAGGGTTAAGGCTGGGGTATGGGATAAGACCTCCAAGCATCTGCATCAAGCTACCGCCACTGCACCAACTGTTGAACCCACCTCATCAAGCAACAAGAGAAAGAACAAGAGAAAGAACAGCTCCACCAGCAAGAACTGTGCGATCACTGCTGCACCAGCTCAAACAGTACCAGCTCAGCAGCGTCAAGTAGCGGCGCCTGTGGCCAATGCACCGCCTGCGAAGCGTGCATATAATGGGCCGCACCCGCTCTGCCCTACTTGCACCTACCACCACCCGACAGCTATTCAATGCCGCTTCTGTGCTCACTGCAATGTATACGGCCACTTTACCGCCAACTGCCGTATTCGTCAAGCTCCTGTCAATCAAGCTCTACTCACTGCCCCACAGGGTCAACAAGCTCCTCCGGCACCCGCAGTCAAAGCCAGAGCCTGTTTCACGTGTGGCGACCCGAATCATTTCGCCAACATGTGCCCGAACAGGGTAGTGAAACAAGAACCGCAACAGCAGCAACCACAGCAGCAACAACAGGCCGCACGCGCCAGGACTTTCAATCTCAACGTGCGTCAAAGCCAGGCTGACAACAACGTGGTCAATGGTACGTTCCTTGTGAATGGTATTTATGCTTCATGTTTGTATGATACTGGAGTCGATAATTGCTTTGTGTCGCTCGAATTTGAGAAACTCCTTAGTCGTAAACGTTCCTGACTCTCCTCTGCATTCGATGTTGAAGTCGCTACCGGAAGAACCATCGTTGTTAATTCTGTTATCCGTGATTGTACTCTCGAGCTCAACAATCACATCTTCCCAATCGACCTTATTCCGATGCAACTCGGAAGCTTCGACGTCATAGTAGGCATGGACTTTCTTCGAGAAAACCATGCCGAAGTTGTGTGCTTCGATAAGATGATTCGTTTTTCGCTCGCAAACGGTGATTCATTGCGCGTTTATGGTGATACTACTTCGAAGGGTCTCAAACTTATGTCATGTCTCCAAGCTAGCAAGTATCTCCGCAAGGAATACAGGGCTTTCTTGGCTAACGTTGTAGCAGCGGCGAAGGAAAAGAAAGAGAAGAAGGAAGTGAAAGACGTACCTGTGGTTCGAGAATTTCCTAATGTTTTTCCAGAGGATCTTCCCGGACTACCGCCAAGTCGTGATATCGACTTTCGTATAGACCTCATTCCAGGTGCTAATCCTATCGCCAAAGCTCCTTATCGACTCGCGCCGTCCGAAATGCGCGAACTCTCAACCCAACTCCAGGAATTGCTTGAAAAAGGCTTCATTCGCCCGAGCACCTCTCCCTGGGGCGCGCCGGTCCTCTTTGTCAAAAAGAAGGATGGGTCATTCCGGATGTGCATCGACTACCGGGAATTGAATAAGTTGACTATCAAGAACCGCTATCCTCTGCCTCGAATCGATGATTTGTTTGATCAGCTACAAGGCGCTACGTGTTTCTCGAAGATCGATCTACGCTCAGGTTACCACCAGCTACGCATCCAAGAGGAGGATATACCCAAAACCGCGTTTCGCACTCGATACGGCCATTACGAATTCGTTGTCATGCCTTTTGGCCTAACAAACGCACCAGCGGTTTTCATGGATCTGATGAATCGCGTGTGTAAACCATATCTCGACCGTTTCGTCATCGTGTTCATCGACGATGTCTTGATCTATTCCAAATCGAGAGCCGAACACGCGCAACATCTAAGTTTGGTTCTCGAGTTACTCCAGGGGAACCAACTCTACGCCAAATTCTCCAAGTGCGAATTTTGGTTGGGGGAGGTTCAGTTTCTAGGTCACATTGTAAATAGTCAGGGTATTCACGTCGATCCTGCGAAGATTGAAGCTGTTAAGAGCTGGGTTACGCCTAAGAACCCGTCTGAAGTCCGCTCCTTTCTCGGGCTAGCGGGCTATTATCGACGATTTATCGAAGGATTCTCGAAGATTGCTGTACCACTTACCTCTCTCACGCATAAAGACCAGCCTTTTGTCTGGGGGACTAAACAAGAGTCTGCCTTTCGAACCCTTAAACACATGCTTTGCAATGCTCCTGTTCTCACATTGCCCGACGGAAACAATGATTTCATTGTCTACTGTGATGCTTCCAACCTTGGTCTCGGTTGTGTCCTTATGCAACGAGACAAGGTCATAGCTTACGCATCTTGTCAGCTCAAAATCCACGAGAAGAACTATACAACCCATGATCTCGAGCTAGGCGCGGTTGTTTATGCATTAAAGATTTGGCGACACTACCTGTATGGTACTAAGTGTACGATCTTCACCGATCATAGGAGCCTACAACACATCTTTAATCAGAGGGAACTAAATATGCGTCAACGCCGATGGGTAGAACTTCTCAACGATTACGACTGTGAGATTCGTTATCACCCAGGCAAAGCGAATGTTGTTGCCGACGCACTTAGCAGACGGATCTATCTGCTTAGCACTCGTAATGTTCAAGCCCAGCACAACCTCGAAACTCTCATCCGCGATGCCCAGCATGCGTGTTTCAACGAACGCACTTTGAAGAAAGAAAGAATCTACCACGATGGAGCCCAGCTTGTGAGCAAATCAAATGGGATATTCCACTTCCTAGACCGAATTTGGATTCCCAAGCGAACAAATTTGCGCCAGATTATCATGGACGAAGCCCACAAATCCCGATACTCTATCCATCCCGGTGCTGACAAAATGTACCAGGATCTCCGCTATAGGTACTGGTGGCCGGGTATGAAACGGGATATCGCTCTCTACGTCGGAAAATGCCTAACCTGTGCTAGAATCAAGGCTGAACACCAAAGACCCTCTGGCTTACTCGAACAACCACCAATCCCCATGTGGAAGTGGGAGAGTATAGCTATGGATTTCGTAACCAAGCTCCCAACCACGTCATCAGGTCACGACAGCATTTGGGTTGTTGTTGACCGTTTGACTAAATCAGCTCACTTTTTGCCAATACGAGAAGACTACAAGGTGGAACGATTAGCCCGAATCTACACCGGCGAGATTATTTGTCGACATGGGATGCCTCGTGACATCATCTCTGATCGTGATGCTCGGTTTACTTCACGATTGTGGGAAACATTTCAAACAGCACTCGGTACAACGCTTAATCTAAGTACCGCTTTCCACCCACAAACCGACGGTCAGACTGAAAGAACGATTCGTACTCTTGAAGACATGCTCCGTTCGTGTGTTCTAGACTTCGGGGGTAATTGGGATAAACACCTGCCGTTAGTCGAATTCTCGTATAACAACAGCTACCAGGCTAGCATACAGATGGCACCTTTCGAGGCCTTATACGGAAGAAGATGTCGATCGCCTATTGTGTGGCACGAGATCGGTCACTCGCAATTAACCGGTCCGGAGCTACTACAAGAAACGACAGACAAAATTTTCCAAATTCGAGACAATCTAGCGAAAGCTCGGGATCGACAGAAAGTTTACGCCGATAAAAAGCGCAAGCCCCGTGAATTTGGCGTTGGTGACTACGTACTCCTAAAGGTATCACCTTGGAAGGGTGTAGTCCGATTCGGCAAGAAAGGGAAACTCGCGCCTCAATATGTTGGACCTTTTAAGATTCTGGAAAGGATCGGAAAAGTCGCCTACAGACTCGAATTACCGGAGGAACTTAACAATGTCCACCCGACTTTCCACGTGTCAAACCTCCGGAAGTGCATCGCCGACCACGATTTACATGTCTCTCTAGATGATCTACAAGCGAACGAAACATTACACTTTGTGGAAAAGCCTGTCGAAATCATGGATCGCCAAACCAAGCAACTCAGACGCTCTCGCATCCCTATTGTGAAGGTCCGATGGGAAGGCAAACGAGGCGCAGAGTTCACTTGGGAACTCGAAAGCGACATGAAGGCTAAGTACCCGCAGTTGTTTAAAGAGTGAAACTAGAGAGAGAAAGTCTAGATAGAGAAAGTAGTATGGTGACTCTAGTGTTTCGACCATAGAAACCTGTTCAATTTGACAAAAATCAGTTTAAAACGTGAATGAGATGAAAAATGAAGAATTTGACAAATCTGTATGATTTTGGCTCTAAATCTGATCAATTCTTGTACGAATTCCGCATATCGCACGGTCGGTTCACAATCGAAACGGAGTCAAAACCGGGACCTACCCAGTCCACGCACGATCACGGACTCCGCACGTCGAACGTTCGTTACACAATCGTACGGTGTCAAAACCGATCCTACAATGGTCACGATCGTGTACGGATTCCGCACGTTACACGAGTCAAAATCGGTTTAAATGAAAACTTCTCACACGATTCACGGCTTTGTTACGGCTTACAGCTTAATTTCGGGACGAAATTCCCTAAACAAGGGGAGGCTGTAACACCCCGTGTTTTCGTAGGTGAAAGTCAAAGTCAAGGTCAAAGTCAACAACCGATTTCGCGCAGCTTGACTCGTAGAAATGTTTTTATTTTATTTATATTATGTGGAGTAAGTGTCGTACATTATAATAATCGAATCATGTTAACCGTATTTCAATCGACTCGCGACTGTGAACTATAGGAAGTAACAATGCGATAAAGTTAATCAACTGAAAACCAAGCTATACTAATCGAATCGACATCAAATCGTAACTCAAGCTATGTATTTTAATTGTTATATATACGTGTGTGTGTGCCTTACGTGTTACCTGTGCATGTTTATTTATGTTTTGTTGTGATAATCAAGCGAACTCAATCGAACTCGAAGCCTAACTCGAATGTAATCGAACCCGAACCCGAATTCCGAATCGAACCATGTTATATACGAAGTAGTTGGGACTAAAAGTAATTTGACTAGGAAACCCTATTGAATCGCTCGCAATCGAAACCGAAGCGTCATCGCACCCGAACGCACCATTCAGTCGACATCCGGACGGATGGTCCATCCGCACGGATTGCCAATCCGCACGGATTGCCAGTCCGCACGGATGACCAGTCCGCACGGATAACCCATCCGGGTGACCTGCAATCCGCACGGATCACCCTTTCCCCTTTTAGCATCCTATAAATACCCGGGTCACTCTCCCAACTTTCCACTTTTGGCAAGTGACGTCCGACCAGCACGCATTCTTCACTTTTTCTCCGATTTCTCTCAATCCAGGTAAGATCTCGCCCTAAATCTTGTACATTCTTGATCTATACACACATCTACACCCTTCTATCTTTCAAATCTCAACTTTTAACCATGAAGTCATCAATCGAGGTATTCTCGGGTGACGTCATCATAAAGTTCTCATGAACTTCAAGTGTGACCTCATTCCACCAAGAATAACTCAGATCTGAACGATTTCCACAAGATTTCACAACAACTTCACCTAAATCTAAACTTTTCTAAAGGATGAAAGAGCTTAAAGAAATAAACAAGTTTTCTCCTTCTCTTACCCTTTAAAAACGGTAGGAATCGGATCCGTTCTAGTCTCCTACTTAATGTTAGTGATGCACTAGTCCTAGATCTGGATTCTACCCGCAAGACACCTGATTTCGGGTTAGACCGGGATGACCGTTCTAAACCGCCGACAGGCCGAGTTAGGGTGATTCCTGGCCGGCTTGGTCATGCGGGTAAGGATGCGGTTCCAAATGGTTGCCACGTAATCAGAACGTCTCGATAGACGACAAAGGCAACCAAGGGTAGCCGGACGGAACAACCAGGACGAGGAAATTGTCTGCACGAGTAAGTTGTCCGCACGGACAAGCTGTCTGCACGGACAGACGATCCGGACGGGTTGTCACCCGGACGAGTTACACTTGGGACCCACATTCAAAACGAGGTTTGAGTATCGACGAATGAGCAATCCGGACGGACGACCTCTGAATGGATTACTCTTCGGATCATGAGATACTAAGACCTTAAACAATTTCAAACAATGTTCATCCGCACGGACAAGTTGTCCGCACGGACAGACTATCCGGACGGATTGTCTTTGTCCGCACGAACAAACTATCCGGATGGATTACCACTGTCCGCACGGATTACCATCCGGACGGATTCCACCAATTTCATCAAGTGACTCAGCCTTAGAGACGTGTCCGCACGGATTACCATCCGGACGGATTGTGGTCCGCGCGACCGGCTTGAAGGGTAGAGATACTTAGATGTTTTCTAAATGCTACAACGAAAACTTCAAACGACAAGCCATCATACACAACCACATCTCACCCATAGGAAGAAACAATCCACTCGAGTAGTTATCCGCACGAACATGTTATCCGCACGAGTGAATTGTCGGGACGAATTGCTAATCCGCACGGATTACTTGTCCGCACGAATAACTTGTCCGCACAGATAACAATCCGCACGAGTGACTAATCCGGACGGATTACCACTCGCACGGATTACTAATCCGCACGGATTGCAAGTCCGCACGGATAGCCAATCCGCACGGATGACCAATCCGCACGATCAGTCATCCTACCCACTCTCACTATGTACTGTTTTACGCGCCACTTATCGTTACGTTATCGAATCTATCCAGGCTAACCGTACTCGCTGAAAAGCGCTCCCTTCAATCCATAATCGCTGTGAGTATACTCGAACCCTTTTTGCTTTTAGCACTTTTGGGTGTTACATACGTTACGAATATTCAAACTACAACTATCACACTACTCAAGCTATTTTAACGCTAAACCATTTATGCATGTTATACGTGGCTTATGAATGCTTGTTTGTTATGTTTACACATGGAATGCTGTCTACCTGCCTTAGCAACGATAGTACTATAGTTTGGACTCAGGACCCGTTCACGCGGGGGTTGTTAAGGATCTTTTACTTGCATGGATTACGGTGGTAATCATGTATTGCGAACTGCCTCAGGCAGTCAATCCGCAGTCATTGGTATCAATGGATCTATGTCGAAAACTAACGTGCTTCATTTCACTATGTGTACGTGCTGGTTATGCGTAAACGAATTTGAACTCTATATGCTATTATCAAACTTGTATGCTCACCTTTACATTATATGTATTGACTTTATTTTAACGTATGTGACAGGTGCTTAGGTTGTTTCTGTGCTTAACTTGCTGGTGATGAAATTGAGGCTAGGGAAGGAGTCCTAGATACCAACCAATAAATTTGCTATGTTTAAATCTGAGTTGTCGGAACAGAATACTTGTCTTAATGCTTGTCTGTAATAATTATCTAACTATTTGAGATACGGTATGGGACGTATTATTTAAATTGAATGGTAATGATAGTTGTTATGGAAACTTCTGGATAATCTGTTTCGCTCAGTGCCATGCCCCGATGATTCCGCCATCGGTTGGGGTGTGACACTTAGAGCCTGCGAGGCGTTCTGTCTCGCTAAGTTCATCTCCCTCCTACCATCATTCCTTTGGGCCGCAATCGGAGAACAAGCCCAAAGATTCACACCACTCTTTCTTGCCGTTGCGGCGGTCAACCTCACATCGGGCCTTCCAGGACCCGACCCCAAATTTCCAGAGCCGGTCCAACCCGGTAAATCAGATTGAAGAACTAATGGGTCATAACCCATTGGGCCCTGAAGACCATTTTCCTGAAGCTCAGGACATGGATATAGATGATGACCCAGATCCTGCCGAACCACCATCTAGGACACCGACTCACCCCATCGAGATTTCGGATGGGTCGTCTTTTCATGGATCACCTTATCGTGGTCCAGACAGCTATGAGGCAAGGTTTGCCCAATACGACTGGATGTTTACTCCCTTTTACAACCCATCGCAGCAGCAGCAGGATCCCTTTGAGGATTCACGTTTTGTAGCGGTCACTCCACCACCACCACCGCCGCCAGAGCCGCAACCGCCTCCAAAGCCACCGAGGTGTAGGAGATTAGGAGCACGGATGTCCGTGCGAGGGGGATTCCATTTCAGCACCCCTCAGCATTCAAGTGGCAGTCATTACCCGCCACTATATGAAGACCCACAGATGGGTGGGCCTTCAAACCCTGTTTCCGAACTGGACTCTGCGCCAGTCGCACCGCCACCAGTGGGTTTTGATAACCTAATTCCTTCATACGCCGGTGCAGCGGCGTATAACCCTTTTGAGCAGCCAGCCCATACTAACTACAACTACGCCGAAGTTGACCCATACCTTGTAGCGGCGAACTACAATGCTCTTCATCCCGAGGGGCCCTATGGAGTCCCATATCAGACTGGGTACCCGCCCTATGGATACCAATACCCGCCACCTCCTCAACCTCCAGAGCATCAGCAGCCGCCGCAGCCGCCACTGATACCGCCACCGCAGCAACAGGAGATCCTTCAAACTTTGAGTGATGTGGAACGGGAGGTTCAAGAAGAGCGTAGGAGCCACCGAGGATTTCTCAAAGGTCTAGCGAATCTAATCAAGGGAAAGAAGAAAAGGGATTTTTGAAGATTCCTTATTTATTTATTTGTATTGTAATTTCCTTGTTTCAATCAAGTCCCTGCGTGGACATCTATTTATGTATTCAGTCCCTGCGATGACTTGTATTTTCAGTTTAGCCCCTGCGTGGGCAAGTCATTTCTGTTAAAGTCTCGTTTAGGGCAAATATGTACTCTTTTAATTTTAGTGGAATGTTTAATTAAAAATTTCATTTTTGTCATTATATGCATAAATATAAAATATAAAATATGAAATAAATTAAAATATCATTCCTTTTAAAAAAAAAATTCCGCCATTATATATTAAAGAAAATCTTAAAGGCAAAACCTAGCCATGTGTCATTTTAAGACCGGGCCATGATGGTAGTTCCTTGTAAGATTCAAAATCCTTGTTAACATCTGAAAACATGTTAACACTCCTGGCAAACGTGATTTGATAAAATCACATAAGTCATCCTTATATTGGATCCTTCCAATTCCTTTCTTTTATTAAACATCCATTAGTTATGTAATGCCTGCGGGCCATATTCATTGTCATATAAGACAAAAGATAGTTGTAGTCTATGACTACCTGTCAAGAAAGGTAATGAACTATGATTCAATGCCTTAATGCCTCGATCATATAAGATTATGACATGTAGTTTAAATTGTCCCTGCGACCTGGCCTTTTGTGCCATCATAATATATTAATAAATTATGACTGAGGATAATTATAATGAAAAATCCTGAATGAATATACTTAATAAATTAACCAATATGGTTTATTAATACCATGGTTAATAAAATTAACAAGATGACAATCCTGTTGTAGAATTCTGAATAAATCATTACCATTATTTTATGTAGCAATCAAGCTACATGGCAGAATCTGAAGAAATCAACAGTCACCCTGTAGAGAATCATGATACTACCAGAATCCATGTAACTGGTGCGGAACTTCAAGCATTGATTGATAATGCTGTTTCTAAAGCCATGAACAGGCAATTTAGAGAGTCTAGTGTTACACGCTCAAAGACTCACTCTATAGCTCACAGTAAGCCACCTTCTAAATCTCATGAGTCGAAGAAGCATGATGCCCAACACTCCTCAAATCAGTACAGTATCCCGTCTAAGAAGATTATATTTGATCAAGAGCCGTGTGCAAAGACCTGTTCATATAAGTATTTCGTCTCTTGTAAGCCCAGAGATTTTACTGGGGAAAACGACGCCATTGATTGCATGACGTGGCTAGATGAGATAGATACGGTGGTCGTTATTAGCGGATGTGCCGAGAAAGATATTGTGAAGTATGTTTCACAGTCATTCAAGGGAGAAGCCCTAGCTTGGTGGAGGTCTTTGATCCAAGCTACTGGAAAGATTCCGTTATACAACTTAACATGGGCTCAGTTTGTTGCGCTGATCAAAGAAAATTTCTGTCCTCAAGATGAAGTTGAGAAGATCGAGACTGACTTTCTGACGTTGGTTATGAAAAACTTAGACTGACAGGCGTATCTCACGAGTTTTAATACCATGTCTCGATTGGTTCCATACTTGGTGACACCGGAACCAAAGCGTATAGCCCGTTTTATTGGGGGTTTAGCCCCGGAAATCAAAGCAAGTGTGAAAGCATCAAGGCCTACTACCTTTAGGTCGGTAGCTGATTTGTCATTATCTCTTACCCTTGATGCGATCAGGTAGAGATCGCTTAGGAATTCTGATGCTGGGAAGAGAAAACGTGAGGATGATAACTCACACCGTTCAGACAAGAAGCACAAAGGGAACTCTGATCACAAGAAGAGTTCAGGATTTAAGAAAGAGGACCAACAGTCGGGTGAGAAGCCCAAATGCAAGATCTGCAAGAAGCGCCATTTGGGAAAGTGCAGGTATTAATCAAAGTCCCAATCACAGCCAAGAGCTTGTGGGATCTGTAAGTCTTCTGAGCATAAGACATTGGATTGTAAAAAGATTAAGGATGCAACTTGTTACAATTGTAACGAGAAAGGGCATATCAAGTCCAACTGCCCAAAGTATGCGAAGAAAACTGAAGAAGGCAAGAAGACCAATGCCCGGGTCTTCCAAATCAATGCCCAAGAAGTGATTCAAAATGACAATGTGATAACAGGTACCTTTCTTATCAATGATGTTTATGCAAGGGTATTGTTTGATTCAAGTGCAGATAAGTCATTTGTGATAATAAGTTTTGTAAGTTATTAAATCTGCCTGTTAAAACCCTCAGCATAAAATATGAAGTAGAATTGGCCGATGGTACCATAGAAACTGCTTCAACCGTGTTAGATGGATGTTTCATATCCATTAGGAACCACTCTTTTCCATTGTCTTTGCTTCCTTTGAAATTAGCTGGTTTCGACATAGTAATTGGCATGGATTGGTTATCTCATAACCAAGCCCAGATTGTTTGTGATAAGAAGCAAGTGGTTATTAAAACACCTTATGGTGAGCCATTGACAATTCAGGGAGACACTCAGCATGGGTTGCCTAAGCAAGTGTCTATGCTTAAGGCATCAAGGTGCATGAAGAAAGGTTGTGTCATCTATATGGCACAAGTGACAATTGATGAACCAAAGCCCAAGATTGAAGACATCCCTATCATTTCTGAATACCCTGATGTATTCCCTGAAGAACTACCTAGTTTACCCCCAGATAGGCAAGTGGAGTTCAGAATCGACATTATACCTGGAGCAGCACCTATTGCAAGAGCACCTTACCGGTTGGCCCCAACTGAGATGAAAGAGTTGAGAACTCAGTTGGATGATTTGTTGGCAAAAGGATTTATTAGGCCTAGGTCATCTCCTTGGGGAGCACCGATCCTGTTTGTGAAGAAAAAGGATGGATCGATGCGTTTATGCATTGATTATTGAGAGCTGAACAAGGTTACAATCAAGAATAGATATCTATTGCCCAGGATCGACGATCTATTTGATCAGCTTCAAGGAGCCAGTTACTTCTCCAAGATTGACTTGAGATCAGGTTATCATCAGCTGAAGGTTAGAGATGAAGATGTGCACAAGACTGCATTCGGAACTCGCTATGGTCATTACGAGTTCTTAGTGATGCTGTCCGGGCTCACTAATGCACCAGCAGCGTTCATGGATCTCATGAATCGCGTTTGCAAACCCTACTTGGACAACTTTGTCATTGTCTTCATTGATGACATTCTTATTTATTCGAAAAATCAGACTGATCATGAGAAGCATCTTCGTTGTATTCTTAAACTTCTTCAACAAGAAAAGCTCTACGCCAAGTTTTCAAAGTGTGAATTTTGGCTTCGTGAAGTCCAATTCCTTGGACATGTGGTTAGTGAGCGTGGTATCCAGGTGGATCCCACTAAGATTGAAGCTATTATGAATTGGCAAGAGCCGAAGACGCCCACAGAGATTCGCAGCTTCTTGGGTCTGGCAGGATACTACAGGTGTTCTATTGAAAATTTCTTAAGAATTGCTTCACCCCTAACTTCGTTGACTAGGAAGAATATAAAGTTTGATTGGGGTCCTAAGCAACAAGAATCCTTTGAGATTCGTAAGCAAAAGTTGAGCAATGCTCCCATGTTAACATTGCCTGAGGGAATAGAAGAGTTTGTGGTATACTGTGATGCATCACACACAGGTATCGGATGTGTGCTCATGCAGAAAGGCAAAGTTATTGCCTATGCTTCTCGATAATTAAAGGTGCACGAAAAGAATTACACCACCCACGACTTGGAGTTGGGTGCCGTTGTATTTGCACTAAAACTTTGGAGGCATTATTTATATGGTACCAAGTGTGTGATCTATTCTGATCATAAAAGCCTTCAACACTTGTTCAACCAGAAGGATCTGAACATGAGACAGCGTCGATGGATGGAGACACTGAATGATTATGATTGTGAAATCCGATACCATCCGGGTAAGGCGAATGTGGTCGCTGATGCTTTGAGCAGAAAAGAAAGGGTTAAGCCCATTAGAATCAATGCCAAGAGCATTGAACTGAAGAACAGCTTGAATGAAAGGTTGTTAGCCGCACAGAAGGAAGTTGTATTAGAAGCCAACTATCAGAGTGAAAAGTTGGGAGTAACTGCCGAGCAGTTATCTTGTGGCAAGGATGGAATTCTAAGATAGAATGGACGAATATGGGTTCTAATTTATGGAGGACTCAGGGACGTTATCCTTCAAGAAGCCCATAGCTCCAAGTACTCAGTTCATCCTGGAAGTGACAAGATGTACCAGGATCTAAAGGCAAACTACTGGTGGATAGGTTTGAAGAAATCTATAGCCACTTATGTGGCCAAATGTCTGACGTGTGCTCAAGTTAAATGTCACACCCCGATATTTCCATGTATTACCGGTGGGCCCGGTGGGGAGTATCGTGACGTAGTTGATATCATCATAGTCAAACAACACAATTTAATACACAGCAGAAGCAAAAGATGAATCACATTACAAACCGAATAAAAAGTAATATCAAAGTATTACAAACGGACTGTAAAGGATCCACAGGCGGATCAAAAGTTAAAATAGATCATTGTTCAACAGACTTTAACATCTTAAGCTTGCAAGATTCTGAGGTGATGCTAGGAGTAGCCAGCCTATTCCGTATAGTACCTGCACTTAGCCTTTTTGGGAAAATACGTCAGTTTACACTGGTAAATACAATTAACCGACTCATTTTAAAAATATTTAAAAAATTTGATTTGAATGCACAAGGCACAAAACAATCTTTTATAACTTGGGACAATTATTTAAAAATAATCTTGTATGCAGATTTATATGTTTGCCGTCCGTCAGGGCCGGTTAGAAGAGCCGGACAAGATTAACTGACACGCCACAGGTATAATGCCAACAAGATTAATTCCTTTAAGTGGTTTACCAGTTTTTACATATGCAACTGTCAGGTGTATGCCTACACCCCGTGCTTAGGTCGTGGCCATTTCAATGAATGATGCCAAGGATATCCGGGACATGGTCATTAACCCCCCAAAAGCCATATACTAAACAAAACAGATTAAAACAGGTTATGTAACTTTATTAATCACAATCCGATTTAATGTCACATACCCGACCAAGCGGTATTATTATAATACCGTATCCCAAGCCCGTATAAGGGAAAATAAGTTAAAAGTATTTACCTGAGCAAGTGTATATCACAAACAGCGAGTGTAAGTAGCTTTTACCGGGCTCCTAATATGGAACGAAGGTTTTAATAACCTATTAGATTCCTAACGGGTCTTAAATAAGTCTAAACTTAGACCGGTTAGTTTTAAAGGAAGATATACGGTTCAAAAACGCACGATTAAGCGATGACCGGATTAGAGTGTGGTTTAGACCCGACAAGTTTGTATACTTGTATAATATGGGAAAACTAAACACATTCTGGATTTTGAGATAAAAATGATAAGGTTTGACCCGTTTCGGCTAATTTATGCAAACTAGTTACATAAACCGCACCGAACTCGAAAGATGCATAACGGGTAACCAAATGAGTCATGAACAGGTTTCCTAATTTAATATGCCTTAAATATGTTGTGATATCCGTAAGACACCTTCCATTATGCCCAAAATGGATTTAAACTCAAATTTTGCCACGTAGGGGTATTTTGGTCATTTTAAAGGTTATAAAAGGGTTTAAATATTAATCTGAGTTTCAGGTCTGATATAAACAGTAAAAATATTTATTTTTATAAGTCATAACAGTAGGGTATTGCATATAAGTGAAATTTATCTATTATAACCAAACTATGCACCGTGGGGGAATTTTGGTAATTTCACATAAGCTTTAAAGGACAAATCTGGAATTCTGAGTTTAAAACTTTAGCTTACTGTTTAATTATAAAAATTTACTTAAAACATCAGTAGGTATCAAGTCTTATATGTTAAAAATAGTTTTAACTCATACTATGCGCTTAAAACGCGTAAAAGTCGGTTTTAAGCGATTTTCGGGTTTAAATAGGAAATCTGAGTTTTTGACCAGTTTATAAAGTTCAAAACATTTTATTTATCATATAAAATTAGTAGCAAAAAGTTTGGTGTCAAAATATTATGTAAAACTCATTTTATAGGGCAAAACCGACAATTACCGAATCAAGGCAAAACCGACAGTTTATAAAGTTCAAAACATTTTATTTATCATATAAAATTAGTAGCAAAAAGTTTGGTGTCAAAATATTATGTAAAACTCATTTTATAGGCCAAAAGGGCAAAACCGACAATTACCGAATCAAGGCATGAACCCTATGTTATGCTCAGCTTAAAAATAAATAAAAATCTTCAAAAATCTCAAAATATTATATTACATCAGTGGGTAAAAAGTTTGGTGTCAAAATTTGGGTTTAGATAGGCTTTATGCTAGTTACGTCGTTTAATTAATAAAAAGCTTCTTAATTACGATATTGAGCATAACTCCTAATCTAGACCTCAAACTGATGTCAAAATTTTAGGACAAGTTTATAAATCAGTAATAAAGGTTTTTGTCCTCTCACATTTTCAAAAATCTCGTTTTAAGGTCAAAAGGGCATTATGGTCAACATTTAGGCATATAACGGAAACATGCATATGAATCAAATAACTAATGAACCAAGTTGTATAACCTCAGAGGGTTACACTAATCTATAACCTGGTCCTAATAGAGCTCTAAGGCATTTCTAAAACATGCTACATTGGGTCAGAACTGAAAGTCAAAGCAAAAGTCTACTTTTGCGACTTTCGGTTCCGAACCGAGCTTAAACTGAAAATTATCAGGTTGAACATGTTTAGACATGTTCTTACATTAATTACCAAGTTATATGAGTGATAAAACAGGTTGCATGGCTTCTACATTGTTAATTATGTGTTTATTTGAAAATTTGCTTTCTGTTGACTTTTTATAATTAACTTTGTCCCAACAATTGACCTAGTTAGAGTGGGAATCTGAGGGTGCCCTTTTAAGGGTTTAATACCCACATAATTACCAACTCATAGGTACTTTTAATTTGAGATTTGACAGGACAATTTGTGATTAATCACGAAGTCAAACCTTAATTATGACGGTTTGACTTTAGGCCATTAAACTAAGCAAAACTGAATTAAGGAAGGTTAAGAATACTTACTGAAGTCCTATGCACGACTAATGACCTCTAGGAAGTGGTCTTGAGCTCCAGGAATCTCCAGAAAAGAAGTTATGAAAGTTTTCAAGTGCATGTGCCCAATGTTGCAACTTTGAAATTCTTATATAGGACTTTTGATGCCACTAGATCATGCCTGGCAAGTCTACAGGTGTTTTATGATGGTCCCATGTGTCCCTATTGCATGTAATACCATTGAGGCAGCCCCTGGTATGCAAAACAAGGCTCCAAATTCGGTTAACATGCTGAATTGGCAGCTGCCAAACATTTTATGTCGCTATCGGTTTTAGGCGGGCCGCGTAAGAGTCCATAGGGACTTACGCGGCCGGTATGGTTCCCGGCTACAGGTTAAATAAGTTTCAGAAATTACAATTTAGCCCCTGGTCCTTTTAAAAGTGGTTTTAACTTCCTATTTTGCACTTTTAACCTTCCCAATTGATTTCTAAGGACCCCAAAACATAACCAAACTTTGTTAAGTCCTTGGTTAGTTTTATGATCACCCAAAAAGCCTTAAATTTCAACGTTGACGCTTTTAACCCCTTAAATACGAATGTTAGCATAACTTTCTCATACGATAACGAAACCTTGTGAAATTTTTATCACTTATTATAGTGAGCATAATTAATCGTTATAAAGCATCGGGTTCGCTAAAAGGTCACTCAGATGTATAAATTAAACATGTTGACACTTTTAACCCTTGTGATTTGTAAACTGTCACTTTCTTTCACAAACGGCTTCATACGCCTCATAATTCATTCGTTTAAGGGTATAAACATCGTGTAAGATCGTTGAAAGGTATATTTATCCGATGTTGACATTTTTAATCCTTTTATTCACATACTTTCTTTGTTTGTCAACTTTAGTCCCTCTAAAGAAATTCTTTACACGTTTAAAGCTCATGACACGTGTCAACATAATATTGGACATGAATTTACGAGGTGTTACATCCACACCCCCTTAAAAGAAATCTCGACCTCGAGATTAACTGAAATAAATGAGGGTACTTTTCTTTCATTGTGGACTCTACCTCCCACGTATACTCGGGACCTCTACGGGCATCCCATTTAACCTTTACGATTGGTACATGCTTATTTCGAAGTTTCTTAACCTGTCGATCCTCGATCGACAAAGGTTTTTCCACAAATTTCAAGCTCTCGTCTATGTGCACATCTGTATGTGGTATGACTTGTGATTCATCAGCTAAACATTTCTTCAGATTGCAGATGTGGAATACATTATGAATACCGCTGAGCTCTTCAGGCAAATTTAACTTATAAGCCATTGTTCCGACACATTCAATGATCTCGAATGGTCCTATATATCTTGGGCTTAACTTTCCTTTCTTACCAAATCGGATTACCCCTTTCCAGGGTGATTCTTTTAGTAACACTTTGTCACCAACCTCGAACTTTAGAGGTTTACGCCTTTTATTTGCGTAGCTTTTCTGCTTATCCTTGGCAGCTTTGAGACGATCTCGTATCTGTACAATCTTATCTGTCGTCTCCAGGACTATATCAGGTCCTGTTAGTTGGACTTCTCCAACTTCTGCCCAACAAACGGGCGTTCTGCACTTTCTTCCATACACAGCTTCAAAAGGTGCAGCTTAAATACTGGAATGATAGCTATTGTTGTATGAGAATTCAATCATTGGAAGATGATCATCCCAACTTCCTCCCAAGTCAATAACATAAGCTCGTAGCATATCCTCGAGTGTCTGTATAGTACGTTCACTTTGACCATCTGTCTGAGGATGATATGCAGTGCTGAAATTTAATCGAGTGCCTAGGGATTGCTGAAAGCTTTTCCAGAAATGCGATGTATATCTCGTATCCCTATCAGAAATGATAGACACTGGCACTCCGTGGAGAGATACAATCTCGTCCACGTAAAGCTGAGCTAACTTAACTGAGCTATGTGTTTCCTTAACAGGTAAGAAGTGGGCTGACTTAGTCAGTCTATCCACTATAACCCAGATAGTATCATTTCCTCGCTTTGTCTTCGGTAACTTGGTGATAAAATCCATAGTCACCATTTCCCACTTCCAGGTGGGAAGTTCAGGCTGTTGTAGCAGACCTGATGGCTTCTGGTGTTCAGCTTTAACTTGCGCGCACGTCAAACACTTGGCTACATAAGTAGCTATAGACTTCTTTAAGCCTATCCACCAATAATTTGCCTTCAAATCCTGGTACATCTTGTCACTTCCAGGATGAACGGAATACTTAGAACTGTGGGCTTCTTGGAGGATAACATCCCGAAGTCCTCCATAGATTGGAACCCATATTCGTCCATTTAATCTTAGGATTCCATCCTTACCATAAGATAACTGCTCAGCAGTTACTCCCAACTTTTCATTTGGATAGTTAGCTTCTAATACGGCTTCCTTCTGAGCGGCTAACAATCTTTCATTCAAACTGTTCTTTAATTCAATGCTCTTGGCATTGATTCTAATGGGCTTAACCCTTTCCTTTCTGCTCAAAGCATCGGCGACCACATTCGCCTTACCTGGATGGTATCGGATTTCACAATCATAATCATTCAGTGTCTCCATCCATCGTCGCTGCCTCATGTTCAGATCCTTCTGATTAAACAGATGTTGAAGGCTCTTGTGATCAGAATAGATCACACACTTGGTACCATATAAATAATGTCTCCAAAGTTTCAGTGCAAACACAACGGCACCCAACTCCAAATCATGGGTGGTGTAATTTTTCTCGTGCACTTTTAATTGTCGGGAAGCATATGCAATAGCTTTACCTTTCTGCATTAGCACACATCCCATGCCAGTGTGTGATGCGTCGCAATAAACCACAAATTCTTCAATTCCTTCAGGCAATGTTAACACATGAGCATTGCTTAACTTCTGTTTAAGAATATCGAAGGATTCTTGTTGCTTAGGACCCCAATCAAACTTAATATTCTTACGAGTTAATGAAGTCAGGGGTGCTGCAATCCTTGAGAAATTCTCAATGAAACGCCTGTAGTATCCTGCCAGGCCTAAGAAGCTGCGAATCTCTGAGGGCGTCTTTGGCTCTTGCCAATTCACGATAGCTTCTATCTTAGCGGGATCCACCTGGATACCACGCTCACTAACCATATGTCCAAGGAATTGGACTTCACGAAGCCAAAATTCACACTTTGAAAACTTGGCGTAAAGCTTTTCTTGTTAAAGAAGTTTAAGAATACACCGAAGGTGCTTCTCATGGTCAGCCTGATTCTTCGAATAAATAAGAATGTCATTAATGAAGACAATAACAAACTTGTCCAAGTAGGGTTTGCAAACGCGATTCATGAGATCCATGAACGCTGCTGGTGCATTAGTGAGTCCAAAAGGCATCACTAAGAACTCGTAATGACCATAGCGAGTTCTAAATGCAGTCTTGTGTACATCTTCATCTCTAACCTTCAGTTGATGGTAACCCGACCTTAAATCAATCTTGGAGAAGTAACATGCCCCTTGCAATTGATCGAACAGATCGTCGTTCCTGGGCAATGGATATCTATTCTTGATAGTGACCTTGTTAAGTTCTCGATAATCGATGCATAGACGCATCGATCCATCCTTCTTCTTTACAAACAGAATTGGTGCTCCCCAGGGAGATGAGCTAGGTCTAATAAATCCTTTTGCCAACAAATCGTCCAACTGAGTTCTCAACTCCTTCATCTCAGTTGGGGCTAATCGGTAAGGTGCTCTTGCAACAGGTGCTGCCCCAGGTATAATGTCAATTCTAAACTCCACTTGCCTATCTGGGGGTAAACCAGGTAGTTCTTCAGGAAATACATCAGGGTATTCAGAAAAGATAGAGATGTCTTCGATCTTGGGTTTCGGCTCATCAATAGTCACTTGTGCCATATATATGACACAATCTCTCTTCATACACCTTGATGCCTTAAGCACAGACACTTGCTTAGGCAACCCATACTGAGTATCTCCTTGTATGGTAAGTGGCTCACCATACGGAGTCTTGATCACTAGTTTCTTGTCACAAACAATCTGGGCTTGGTTATGAGATAACCAATCCATGCCTATTACTATGTCGAAACCAGCTAATTTCAAGGGAAGTAAGGATAACGGAAAAGAGTGGTTCCTAATGGATATAAAACATCCATCTAGTACAGTTGAGGCAGTTTCTAAGGTACCATCGGCCAACTCGACTTCATATTTCACGCTTAGGGTTTTAACAGGTAAATTCAACAACTTACAAAACTTATCATCTACAAATGACTTATCCGCACCCGAATTAAATAACACCCTTGCATAAACATCATTTATAAGAAAGGTACCTGTAATCACGTTATTATCTTGCACCACTTCCCGTGCATCCATTCGAAAGACCCTAGCATTGGTATTTTTGACTTCTTCAGGCTTTTTGGCATACTTAGGGCAGTTGGACTTGATGTGCCCTTTTTCATTGCAGTTATAGCACGTCGCATCCTTTATTTTCTTGCAGTCTAATGTCTTGTGCTCCTTGGATTTGCATATCCCACATGCAGACGGTTTTGACTGAGACTTGGATTCGAACCTGCATTTTCCAAAGTGAAGTTTCTGGCAGGTTTTGCACTTTGGCTTTTCATCTACTTGCTGGCTACCTTTGTTGGACCCAGACTTCTTCTTGTGGTCCGTGTTACCCTTATGCTTCTTTTAAGACCATCGTGAGTTATCGTCCTCACGTTTTCTCTTACTCTCTTCAGAGTTCTTAAGCGATCTCAGTCTGACCGCATCCAAAGTAAGGGATAGAGATAGATCAGCTGCTGACCTAAAGGTAGCAGGTCGAGATGCCTTTACACTGGCCTTGATTTCTGGGGCCAAACCCCCAATGAAACGAGCGATGCATTTTGGTTCCGGTGTAACCAAATATGGAACCAAACGAGACATGGTATTGAAACAGGTGAGGTAAGTCTAGCAGTCTAAGTTCCTCATAACTAGGGTTAAGAAGTCGGCCTCGATCTTCTCAACTTCGTGTTGAGGACAGTAATTTTCTTTGATTAGAGCAACAAACTGCTCCCAAGACATGCTATACAAATGGACTTTTCCAGCAGCTTGAATCAGAGACCTCCACCATGCTAGCGCTTCTCCCTTAAACGACTGAGATACATACTTCACAACATCCTTATCAGCACATCCGCTGATATCAACCACAGTGTCCATTTCATCAAGCCAAGTCATACAATCGATGGCTCCTTTCTCCCCTGTGAAGTCTCTAGGCTTGCAGGAGACAAAATACTTATATGTACAGGACTTACCACGTGGTTCCTATTTGAGCTCAATCTTCTTCGATGGAACACTATGCTGATTTGAGGAGTGATGGTCGTCATCATCTTTCTTTGACCCCTTAGGTTTAGGAGGTGGCTTACTATGAGCTTCAGAGTGAGTCCTAGGTTTAGAGTGGGGTACTGATAAGGTCCTGCTTCGAGTACCACTAGATTCATTAAACTGCCTATCCAAAGCCTTGGTAACAGCATTATCAATCAATGCTTGAAGTTTCGCACCAGTTACATTGATCCTGTTAGTATCATGATTCTCCCTTGGATGACCGTTGACTTCTTCAGACTCAGCCATATAGCTTGATTGCTACATAAAATGATGACAATGATTTCTTAGAAGTTTTTAATAGATTTGTCATCTTATTAGCTCATTAACCATGGTATTAAAGAACCATTTTGGTTAATTTTGTTAAATATTTCATTCAGGATTTTTCATTAATAACCCCTTAGTTATAATTAAATATAATAATGGCACAAAAGGCCAAGTCACATGGACACATTTAAATTATAAGTCAAGATCTTATAGGATCGAGGTACTAAGGTTTGAATCATAGTTCATTACCTTTCTTGACAGGGAGTTGTAGGCTACGACTGTCTTTTGTCTTATATGACAATAATTATGGCCCGTAGGCATTACATCACAATGGATGTTTAATAATAAAGAAGGGATTGGAATAATCCAATATAAGAATGACACGTGTGCTTTTACGAATCACATTAGCCATGAATGTTAACATGTTTTCAGATGTTAACAAGGATTTGAATCTTTTTAATTACCATCATGGCCAGGTCTTATAATTACATGCAGGCTAGGTTATACCTTTTAAGATTCTTATTTAATATTTAAAGGCAGACCTTGTAAAAGGAATGACACATTTTGAATTTTTATTTATTTATTTCACACATTTTACATTTATGCATTTAATGACAAAAAAAAATTTAAATGATATCATGCCACTAATAATTTAAAAAAAAATTACAGATTGCCCTAAACGGGACTTTAACTGAAATAACTTGTCCACGCAGGGGCTAAACAGAAAAGACATGCCCACGCAGGGGCTAACAGGAAATACAAGTCCTCGCAGGGACTGATTACAGAAACAGATGTCCACACAGGGACTTGATTAAACATTAAAGAAATACAAATAAACAAATAAAGGATTTAATGACCCTTTTTGCTCTTCCCCTTGATTAAGCTCGCCAGACCCTTGATAATTCCTCGGTTTTGCCTACGCTCTTCCCGAACCTCCTACTCCACCTGACTCAACCTTTGAAGAATCTCCTGCTGCTGCGGTGGCGATATCAATGGCGGCTGCGGGGGTTGCTGATACAGTGGAGGTTGAGGAGGTGGCGGTTTTTGATACCCATAGGGTGGGTACCCAGTCTGATATGGGACTCCATAGGGCCCCTCGGGATGGAGAGCATTGTAGTCCCATGCTGCCTGGTATGGGTCAACATTAGCATAGTTGTAGTTGGTATGGGCCGGCTGTTCAAATGGGTTGTACACTGCTGAACCGGCATATGTAGGAATTGGGTTGTTATAACCCACTGGTGGCGGTGCGACCGACGCAGACTGCACCTCAGAAACAGGGTTCGAAGGCCCAGCCATCTGTGGGTCTTCGTATAGTGGCAGATAATGGCTGCCACTAGATGGTTGAGGGGTGCTGATGCGGACTCCCACTAGCACGGACATCCGTGCGGTTGATCTTCTATGCCTCGGTGGCTCCGGAGGCTGTTGTTGCACTGGTGGTGGTGGCGGTGGAGTAACCGCTACAAAGCGTGAATCCTCCGAGGGATCCTGCTGCTGCTGCGGTGAGTTGTGGTAACTGGGAGTAAACGCTCAGTCGATTTGGGCAAATCTTGCCTCGTAGCTTTCGGGCCCATTATAAGGTGATCCAATAAAGGGCGACCCATCCGAAATCTCGATGGGGTGAGTAGGTGTTCCGGTTGGCGGTTGGGCAGGTTCCGGATCCTCGTCCATATCCATGGAGAAATGGTCCTCCGGTCCCAACGGGTTATAACCCATTGGTTCATTAATTAGGTTTACCGGGTTAAACCGGCTTTGGAAGTAGGGTGTTGGGTCGTTGAAGGGTGAGTTGTGGCTTTGGAGGGGTATAAAAGAATGGTGTGAGTTGTGGGGCTCGTTCTCCGACTGAGGCCCGAGAGAATTTAGGTAAGAAGGTGAGGAGCTCAGTGAGACTGAACGCCTCGCGGGTTCCAAGGAGGTCCTCCAGTTCTCCTGAGGACTTTTTCTTAAAGAATCTGATGGTGTTCGCCGGTGTGAAGGCCCGGCTTCGTGATCGTTGGGGGAGACGAGTGGCCCCTTGCCTCTACCTCTTCCTCGGATTCTAGGTGGCATCTTTTTGAACCTGTCAAAACAAATAAGGACACAACAAAGAAAAATAAAGGACAAAATTAAAATAAAACAAATTTGGATTAGTCCTAAGTTCTTTGTTTAGACTCGGAAGTCGAGGAATGTGCAAACTGTGTCATTGAGATTAAACACAAAAGGCTAGTGTTTAATTCACTCAATGTTGGCTTTGATACCAACCTGTCACACCCCGATATTTCCATGTATTACCGGTGGGCCCAGTGGGGAGTATCGTGACGTAGTTGATATCATCATAGTCAAACAACACAATTTAATACACAGCGGAAGCAAAAGATGAATCACATTACAAACCTAATAAAAAGTAATATCAAAGTATTACAAACGGACTGTAAAGGATCCACAGGCGGATCAAAAGTTAAAATAGATCATTGTTCAACAGACTTTAACATCTTAAGCTTGCAAGACTCTTAGGTGATGCTAGGAGTAGCCAGCCTATTCCGTATAGTACCTGCACTTAGCCTTTTTGGGAAAATACGTCAGTTTACACTGGTAAATACAATTAACCGACTCATTTTAAAAATATTTAAAAAAAATTGATTTGAATGCACAAGGCACAAAATAATCTTTTATAACTTGGGACAATTATTTAAAAATAATCTTGTATACAGATTTATATGTTTGCCGTCCGTCAGGGCCGGTTAGAAGAGCCGGACAAGATTAACTGACACGCCACAGGTATATTGCCCACAAGGCTAATTCCTTTAAGTGGTTTACCAGTTTTTACATATGCAACTGTCAGGTGTATGCCTACACCCCGTGCTTAGGTCGTGGCCATTTCAATGAATGATGTCAAGGATATCCGAGACATGGTCTTTAACCCCCCAAAAGCCATATACCAAACAAAACAGATTAAAACAGGTTATGTAACTTTATTAATCACAATCCGATTTAATGTCACATACCCGACCAAGCGGTATTATTATAATACCGTATCCCAAGCCCGTATAAGGGAAAATAAGTTAAAAGTATTTACCTGAGCATGTATATATATCACAAACAGCGAGTGCAAGTAGCTTTTACCGGGCTCCTAATCTGGAACGAAGGTTTTAATAACCTATTAGATTCCTAACGGGTCTTAAATAAGTCTAAACTTAGACGGGTTAGTTTTAAAGGAAGATACACGGTTCAAAAACGTACGATTAAGCGATGACCGGATTAGAGTGTGGTTTAGACCCGACAAGTTTGTATACTTGTATAATATGGGTAAACTAAACACATTCTGGATTTTGAGATAAAAATGATAAGGTTTGACCCGTTTCGGCTAATTTATGCAAACTAGTTACATAAACCGCACCGAACGCGAAAGATGCGTAACGGGTAACCAAATGAGTCATGAACAGGTTTCCTAAGTTAATATGCCTTAAATATGTTGTGATATCAGTAAGATACCTTCCATTATGCCCAAAATGGATTTAAACTCAAATTTTGCCCCGTATGGGTATTTTGGTCATTTTAAAGGTTATAAAAGGGTTTAAATATTAATTTGAGTTTCAGGTCTGATATAAATAGTAAAAATATTTATTTTTATAAGTCATAACAGTAGGATATTGCATATACGTGAAATTTATCTATTATACCCAAACTATGCACCGTAGGGGCATTTTGGTAATTTCACATAAGCTTTAAAGGACAAATCTGGAATTCTGAGTTTAAAACTTTAGCTTACTGTTTAATTATAAAAATTTACTTAAAACATCAGTAGGTATCAAGTCTTATATGTTAAAAATAGTTTTAACTCATACTATGCGCTTAAAACGCGTAAAAGTCGGTTTTAAGCGATTTTTGGGTTTAAATAGGAAATCTGTGTTTTTGATCAGTTTATAAAGTTCAAAATATTTTATTTATCATATAAACTTAGTAGCAAAAAGTTTGGTGTCAAAATATTATGTAAAACTCATTTTATAGGCCAAAAGGGCAAAACCGACAATTACCGAATCAAGGCATGAACCCTATGTTATGCTCAGCTTAAAAATAAATAAAAATCTTCAAAAATCCCAAAATATTATATTACATCAGTGGGTAAAAAGTTTGGTGTCAAAATTTGGGTTTAGATAGGCTTTATGCTAGTTACGCCGTTTAATTAATAAAAAGCTTATTAATTACGATATTGAGCATAACTCCTAATATAGACCTCAAACTGATGTCAAATTTTTAGGACAAGTTTATAAATCAATAATAAAGGTTTTTGTCCTCTCACATTTTCAAAAATCTCGTTTTAAGGTCAAAAGGGCATTATGGTCAACATTTAGGCATATAACGGAAACATGCATATGAATCAAATAACTAATGAACCAAGTTGTATAACCTCAGAGGGTTACACTAATCTATAACCTGGTCCTAATAGAGCTCTAAGGCATTTCTAAAACATGCTACATTGGGTCAGAACTGAAAGTCAAAGCAAAAGTCTACTTTTGCGACTTTCGGTTTCGAACCAAGCTTAAACTGAAAATTGTCGGGTTGAACATGTTTAGACATGTTCTTACATTAATTACCAAGTTATATGAGTGATAAAACAGGTTGCATGGCTTCTACATTGTTAATTATGTGTTTATTTGAAAAATTGCTTTCTGTTGACTTTTTATAACTTTGTCCCGACAATTGACCTAGTTAGAGTGGGAATCAGATGGTGCCCTTTTAAGGGTTTAATACCCACATAATTACCAACTCATAGTACTTTCAATTTGAGATTTGACTAGACAATTTGTGATTAATCATGAAGTCAAACCTTAATTACGACGGTTTGACTTTAGGCCATTAAACTAAGCAAAACTGAATTAAGGAAGGTTAAGAATACTTACTGAAGTCCTATGCACGACTAATGACCTCTAGGAAGTGGTCTTGAGCTCTAGGAATCTCCAGAAAAGAAGTTATGAAAGTTTTCAAGTGCATGTGCCCAATGTTGCAACTTTGAAGTTCTTATATAGGACTTTTGATGCCACTAGATCATGCAAAGCAAGTCTACAGGTGTTTTATGATGGTCCCATGTGTCCCTATTGCATGTAATACCATTGAGGCAGCCCCTGGTATGCAAAACAAGGCTCCAAATTCGGTTAACAGGCTGAACTGGCAGCTGCCAAACATTTTCTGTCGCTGGTGGTTTTAGGCGGGCCGCGTAAGAGTCCATAGGGACTTACGCGGCCGGTATGGTTCCCGGCTACAGGTTAAATAAGTTTCAGAAATTACAATTTAGCCCCTGGTCCTTTTAAAAGTGGTTTTAACTTCCTATTTTGCACTTTTTACCTTCCCAATTGATTTCTAAGGACCCCAAAACATAACCAAACTTTGTTAAGTCCTTGGTTAGTTTTATGATCACCCGAAAAGCCTTAAATTTCAACGTTGACGCTTTTAACCCCTTAAATACGAATGTTAGCATAACTTTCTCATACGATAACGAAACCTTGTGAAATTTTTATCACTTATTATAGTGAGCATAATTAATCGTTACAAAGCTTCGGGTTCGCTAAAATGTCACTCAGAGGTATAAATTAAACATGTTGACACTTTTAACCCTTGCGGTTTGTAAACTCTCAGTTTCTTTCACAAACGGCTTCATACGCCTCATAATTCATTCGTTTAAGGGTATAAACATCGTGTAAGATCGTTGAAAGGTATATTTATCTGATGTTGACATTTTTAATCCTTTTATTCACATACTTTCTTTGTTTGTCAACTTTAGTCCCTCTAAAGAAATTCTTTACACGTTTAAAGCTCATGACACGTGTCAACATAATATTGGACATGAATTTACGAGGTGTTACATTAAAACAGAACACCAGAAGCCGTCAGGTTTGCTACAACAGCCTGAACTTCCCACCTGGAAGTGGGAAATGGTAACTATGGATTTCATCACAAAGTTACCGAAGACAAAGCGAGGAAATGATACTATCTGGGTTATAGTCGACAGATTGACCAAGTCAGCCCACTTCTTACCTATTAAGGAAACACACAGCTCTGATAAGTTAGCTCAGTTGTACGTGGATGAGATTGTATCTCTCCATGGAGTGCCAGTGTCTATTATCTCTGATAAGGATACGAGATATACGTCTCACTTTTGGAAAAGCTTTCAGCAATCCTTGGGCACTCGATTAAATTTCAGCACTGCATATCATCCCCAGACGGATGGTCAGAGTGAGCGTACAATTCAAACACTGGAAGATATGCTAAGGGCTTGTGTCATTGATCTAGGTGGAAGTTGGGATGATCATCTTCCATTAATTGAATTCTCGTATAATAATAGCTATCACTCCAGTATTCAAGCTGCACCTTTTGAAGCTTTGTCTCGGAGAAAGTGCAGGACGCCTGTTTGTTGGGCAGAAGTTGGAGATGTTCAACTAACAGGACCTGATATAGTCCTAGAGACGATAGACAAGATTGTGCAGATACGTGATCGTCTCAAAGCTGCCAGAGATAGGCAGAAAAGCTACGCAGATAAAAGGCGTAAACCTCTAAAATTTGAGGTAGGTGACAGAGTGTTACTTAAGGTATCACCCTGGAAAGGGGTAATGCGATTTGGCAAGAAAGGCAAGTTAAGCCCCAGATACATAGGACCATTCGAGATCATCGAATGTGTCGGAACAGTGGCTTACAAGTTAAACCTGCCTGAAGAGCTCAGTGGAATTCATAATGTGTTCCACATCTGCAATCTGAAGAAATGTCTAGCCGATGAATCGCTAGCCATGTCACATAAGGACGTGAATATAGATGAGAGCTTAAAGTTTGTTGAAAAACCTTTGTCGATTGAGGATCGACAGGTTATGAAGCTTTGAAAGAAGCACGTACCAATTGTGAAGGTTAAATGGGATGCCCGTAGAGGTCCCGAATACATGTGTGAGGTTGAGTCCACAATGAAACAGAAGTACCCTCTTTTATTTCAGTAAATCTCGAGGTCGAGATTTCTTTTAAGGGGGTGAGGATGTAACACCTCATAAAATCATGCCCAATATAATAAATACACGTGCCATGAAATTTAAAGCGTGTTATGAATCCGGGTTAAGTAAAAAGATATATGAAGTGATTAAAAGCGTCAACATGTTAAATTATTACCTCTGAGTGACCTTTTAACATTTTTTACATTCTCATGAAAATCTGATAAGGATTTCATGAGTATCCGGTTAATCTTGTTATAAATAAATCAACATTCAAAGAAATGGGATCACATGTATATAATGTGACAAATCTACATTTAATGGCCTTTCACAAGACTCCAAGGCAACACTAATGCATGGAATGCATTCTGAATGTTTCAGACCTGATCATGAGGGCCCTTGCTACTAATAATAACCAAAGATTCGAGGTATGATAGGTTGCATGGTCAAATGTTAAAAATTCTCAAAAATTTTGTCTTCTGACCAAGTCTTACGGACCGCAAAGAGACCACCATACGGACCGGAAGGTGGCTGATCTGGGCGATAAAGATTAAAAAGCGGATACGGACCGTAAGGCCCTTAACTTACGGTCCGTAAGACCTGTAACTGGGCAGAAAAATGGACAGCTGCCTGTTCAGCCTGTTCCACCGCCTTAGATGAATGGTTTCCGAATTCAGGGGCTGCACCAGTGGTATTTCATGCATAGGGGAAACCTGGGATGATCAGGAAACATGTGTAGACCTTGTTGGATTGATCTTGTTGCATCTAAATCACTATATAAGGACCTTATGTTGCACCCATGAACTTGCTCATTCACAAAATCATTCTAAACTTATTCTTTGGAGCTCTCTGGACTTCAAGCAAGATTTCTTAAGCTTCTAATTCGTGCTAAGAGCCTTTGTAAGCATTCTTAGCTTCTCTAATTCATGTTTTATTAGTCTAATGACCAAAAGTCAAAGCCGTCGTAATTAAGCTTTGACTTAGTGATTAATCACTAATGGTCCAGTCATTTCTCTAAATGAAAGTGGCTATAAGTTGGTAATTATGTGGCTAATAAACCCTTAAAAGGGCACCCTCTGATTCCCACTCTAACTAGGTCAATTGTCGGGTCAAACTTAATATTAAAAAGTCAACAGAAAGCTATTTGGCAATAAACTCATAATTAACAATGTAGAAGCCATGAAACCTGTTTTAACACTTATATAACTTGGTAATTAATGTAAGAACATGTCTAAGCATGTTCAACCCAACAATTTTGAGCATAGGCTCGGTTCAGAACCGAAAGTCGCAAAAGTAGACTTTTGCTTTGACTTTCAGTTCTGACCCGATTTAGCTTAGTTTAGATATGCCTTAGAGTTCCATTAGGACCAGGTTATAGGTTAGTATAACCCTCTGAGGTTATACAACTTGGTTCCTAATTAATCCGATTCATTTGCGTGTTTCCGTTAATTGCTTAAATGTTGACCATTATGCCCTTTTGACCTCAAAATGAGATTTTTGAAAATGTGAGAGGACAAAAACCTTTATTACTGATTTATAAACATCTCCTAAAAATTTGACATCAGTTTGAGGTCTAAATTAGGAGTTATGCTCAATATCGTAATTTGAAAGCTTTTTATTAATTAAACGGCATTATTAGCATAAAGCCTATCTAAACCCAAATTTTGACACCAAACCTTTTACCCACTGATGTAATATAATATTTTGGGATTTTTGAATATTTTTATTTATTTTTAAACTGATCATGGCATAGGGTTCTTACTTTGATTCGGTAATTGTCGGTAATACCCTTTTTGCTAATAAAATGAGTTTTATATAACATTTTGATACCAAACTTTTTGCTACTGATTTTATATGATAAATAAAATATTTTAAACTTTATAAACTGATCAAAAACTCAGATTTCCTATTATAACCTGAAAATCGCTTAAAACCGACTTTTTACGCGTTTTAAACGCATAGTATGGGTTAAAACTATTTTTGGTATATAAGACTTAATACCTACTGACATTTTAAGTAAATTTTTATACTTTAACAGTAAGCAAAAGTTTTGAACTCATATTTCTAAATTTGACCTTTAAAGCTTATGTGAAATTACCAAAATGCCCCTACGGTGCATAGTTTGGTTATAAATGATAAATTTCACATATACGCAACACCCTACTGATATAACTTATTAAATTAAATATTTTTACTGATCATTTTAGACCATAACCTCAGATTAATATTTAACCTCTTTTATAATCCTTAAAATGACCAAAATACCCCTACGGGGCTTAAATTGATTTTAAATCCATTTTGGGCATAATGGAAGGTATCCTACTGATATCACAACATATTAAGGCATATTAACTTAGGAAACCTGTTCGTGACTCTTTTTGTTACCCGTTATGCATTTATCGCGTTCGGTGCGGTTTATGTAACTAGTTTGCATAAATTAACCGAAACGGGTCAAACCTTATCATTTTCACTTCAAAATCCAGAATGTGTTTAGTTTACCCATATTATATAAGTATTCATACTTGTTGGGTCTAAACCACATTCTAATCCGGTCTTCGCTTAATCATGCGTTTTGAACCGTATACCTTTCTTTAAAACTAACCGGTCTAAGTTTAAATTTAATTAAGACCCGTTAGGAATCTAATAGGTTAATTAAAACCTTCGTTCCAGATTTAGGAGAGCAGTAAAATATATTTGCACTTGATGATTTGTACGGCTGGGATAAATTTGTATAATTTGCTCAGGTAAATACTTTTAACTTATTTTCCGTTATACGGGCTTGGTGTACGGTATATACAATACCGCTTGGTCGGGTATTGAATTTTTAATCGTATGAAGGTTAAATCATTGAGATAACCCGTTTAATCTGTTTTGTTTATTCTGAGCCTTTGGGGGGTTAATGACCATGTCCTGGATATCCTCGGCTTAATCATTGAAATGGCCACGACTTAAGCACGGGGTGTAGGCATACACCCGCCGGTGCGTATGTAAAAATAATGTACCCACCTGTTCGAGAATAACTCGCCGTGGGATATATTATGTGGTGTGTCTATTAATCTTTAACCCGGTTCTCAACCCGGGCTACTGAACGTATAATAAACATATAATTCTTTTACAAGATTATTTTTAAATAATAATCCCAAGTTATAAAAGATTATTTGTGCCTTGTGCATTTAAATCAATTTTCTTAAACATTTTCAAAATGAGTCGGTTAATTGTATTTACCAGTGTAAACTGACGTATTTTCCAAAAAGGCTAAGTGCAGGTACTAGGCGGAATAGGCTGGCTACTCCTAGCATCAATAAAGAGTCTTGCAAGCTTAGATGTTTATAAATCTGTTGAACAATGTTCCTTTTAACTTTGATCCGCCTGTGGATCCCTTACAACCGTTTTTGTAATAATTGATATTACTTTCATTCGGTTTGTAATGTTTTTATCTTTCGACTTCCGCTGTGTATTAAACTGTGATAAATTGTCTATGATGATATCAACTACGTCACGATAGGCTTATCACATCATTTCTCACTGATGTGACAACCTCATTCGATCAAGACGCACTCACTCCCACTTTTCTTCCATTTCTCGGCGATTTCGGTACGTTTTACACTAGATTCTTGTACATCCTTGATCACTACACTATTCTCTACGAGATTCTCCTTTGAAATCTCACTTTTCACCGTGAAATCTCTGAGATTTGAGCTCTTGAGGGTGACGTCATCATGGCGGTTTGTACAAACTGTTGAGTGATGTCAGTCCGTTCACGATCTAGCTCAGATCTAAGGAATTTCAGGTGTTTTTACAGCGAATCTTGATGAAATCTAGACTTTTCATGCTAAAACTTATGTTTTCTTTATCTTATTCTTAAACTCTTACTTCAAACGGTGGAATCCGGACCCAAACGGATTGTAGACTTGATGATTAGTCTGGAATCGGCTTGGAAAATGGATTGGTACCGGAGAAGATGACCGAAGTATGGATTCCGACATGAACACCATCATGAACAGGCACCTGATCGGACGGGGTGATTTCCATCCGATCAGACCGGCTGAACATTGATGTGTTTATCGTTGTCTCAAGATGTACCGCGTCGTCACCGTTAAACCAGAAACTTAGAAACTTTACAAATTACAAAATGGAACAAGTCATGAGGATCGAATGGCAATCCGATCGGACTGCCGTCCGATTGAACGGCCATCCGATCGAAGTGACATGTGCCTCTTAACCTTCAACACTTAGAATCCTTTTGAAACTGAGACTTTGAAACTTTGGAAACCTCCATGATCGAATGTCAAACCGATCGAACTGTCGTCCGATCGGATGACCATCCGATCAGAGTGGCCAGAGTTGAACTTTTGGAAATCTAATCCTTCAATCGAATAACCATTCGATCGAATGGCTATCTGAGCCGATGACCATCCGATCGGATGACAATCCGTCCCCCCACTCACTATAGTCACCTCAATAGAATGGCAATCCGATCGGACTGCCATCCAATCGAACTGCCACCCGATCAACAGACTGATCTGGCACTTTACGCAATCTCGTTGTTTTGTCCGACACTTATCTGTTGTAATCTAATCAGGCTAAACCTAAAGAGCTCCATTTGATCCAATAACAGTTAGTCTGTTAAGCAATCACTATGAGTATACTCGATCCCTTTCTGTTTTAAACTTTGGGATGCAACATGTATTCTATGAAACTTGATACTTTTGGAATCTAAACTCTATCCTATGTGTATGTGAAACTTGTGATTCTTGATTCTTTATGCTATGTGAACGTTTAATCCAGAGTGTGTAGTACCGCCATAACAATAGTATCGCTATAGGAGATGCACCTCCCCATTATTCTCGGGGGTATTGTATAACAACTCTAAAGAAAACCGACACCCTGATAATTTTTCCGACACCCTAATATATTTTAAAATATCCCATTATGTCCCAAAATACACCCCATACGTGAAAACGGGCCCCGAATACCTTAAATATTATTGAAAATAATTAAAAATTAATAATTTGGGTTTATCGCGGGCCGCGTAAACCTCTTAAGGGTTTTACGCGGGCCGCTAGAGATCAGGAATGTGGCGCAGCCCGGTGCGGCCACGTGGCCCAACACCCGGCAAGCCTAGTCGATGACCTAGACAAGCTACGCGGTTGACCAAAGTTGACGCGGGGCGCGTAGCCCTTTGTTAACATTTACGCGGGCCGCGTAAAAGTCGAAGTGAGGCCCTATAAGTAGAGGCCATCGGATCTTCAGTCTGTTCGCTCACTTTCTTTTCTCAATCACGAAAATTTGATATAAGGCATAATATACGGGTGTTATACCCCCCTAAATAACGAAGTTCTGCTCCGTTGTAAGTATCATAACCCCTGGATACGTATTAGATACGCTGCCTGATTGATCTAGGGTTCCGTAACGGCTGTCGTGGTTCTGCCCGACGTAGTCGTTGGAATGTCGTCTCGGGGAGGGTATTACTAATGTTAAAATGGGTTATTATACTAACGCGTGTGCATTTGTGTAAATTATAGATAATTCTCAGGAAACCCTAAAGGATAACCTAAGAAAGCAATGTGAGTAATCTCCTTTTTGTAAACAGTTTTTACAAAACCTTAACTATTTTACAACGCAATTTAGCAGTGATTGAGTCTTTGTAATTCTACGATTACTGCCGGTATGTTGGGGTTTTGTATACAAAATGTGAGACACGTTACCATTGGACGAAGAGTTAGCCAATGTGTAATACGACCCACCAGTCAGGATTGACAGTACTGAATGAGTAATTGGGTAGATATAAACATTGTAATCGCTCTCAATACTGTTTAAATTAAATTAATGTTTCTTGATTAAACTGGGATTCACTCACCAGTATTTCCCACTGGCAAATGTTTTTAAAACGCGTTTCAGGTAACACAATGTGAAAGCCAATTAGAAGCCAGCTGGACAGCACTGAAGGCTTGGGAAAAGTGGCTATAAAAGTTACCTAAATAAAGAAGGCGTTTTATTTCAATAAAATGGAATTTATCCCTATAAATCAGTTTGTAATAAAAACTTGGGTTTCATCCCAATGTGTTTATTTATATAAAATATGATGGTTTTACTCTGATAAAAATATTTCCTAACTACGGTCCTGATGTAAATTCCGCTGCCAAAATTAAATGAATACGCGATACCACCGAAACTGGCTCGTGGCCGCCCGTTCCCAGAAATTAGGGATCGGGGGTTGCGACAGAAGGTGGTATCAGAGCCAAGCCACTGATTCAGCCACAGAAGTGTTCTGCTGACATCAAAATTCAAATCATTAGGAAATAAATTACAGGAATACGTGTATAATTGTATTTCTTGTTATGTGTTATTTGACTATTTGATAGTTTACAGTATAAGCGACCAAGGACCATCTGACGCGTATCGTCAATTGTCTGGTTCGCCTAGAAGCGAAGGCACCTCCTCTTCTTAGCCTGCCCTCTCAGGGTACTCTGCTGATACGGAAGAAGGAATCTTTGTGTTTAAGGCTCAGTCAGAAGAGCCATTTCCTCATAAAAAGAGGGGATGGTTCAGTCGAGGGGCACACGAGTGTAGAAAGCGTATGAGAAAGTTACAAGACCAGAGAGCCCTAGCAGCAGCCAAAAGAGAGATAGATGCATATGCCCAGGACATGATTAATAGGGGAATAGCCAACATCCACATCCTAGCCACCACTGCAGCTGACCCTAATCTGGAACAAATAATAGCACCCCAACCACAACTACCAATCCCTGACCAACCAATGGAAATAGAAAACCCTGAAAATCAAGTAGAAATGCATGATTTTAATCCGGAGGAAATACCTAGGGTACCCGCACCAAATCCCTTAGACCCAAATTACGACCCCTGGTGGGACGACAATAGGGACTATGTGCAACGTTACCCAATACATGAAGACATGCCCATGCCAAACATAGGAGCCTACCCAGGTTTGGATCCTTTAGATCCCTATTACCACGATGAATACATTAGGGAGATCTTAGAAGATCCTTACCGATTCCAGGCCCCTACACCTCCATACCAGGAACACGCACCCCAGATTCCGAACCCGGTCCTAGAACCTGCACCCCCAATGAGTGCAGACAATGTACAAGAACATAGGACATTTGGTAAGGAAATTTTAGAGAGTAGTGAATGAATGTGACAGGTAGGAGAGCGACTCGTCTGGAAGTACGACGAGCGCAATATGGATTTTTGGATGAATTCATATCCATGAATGTGATGGTAGAGACGGTAATAGTAATAATAATAATAATAATAAATAAAATAAAATATGTGTGTACGGATGCCTACTACTATTAGTGTAATTTTATTTCAGTTGGTATTGTAATTTTAATTTCAGTGCTGGTGTGTAATAGATGCATAGTATATGAATAGAGTAAAGTCGCAATGATCGACGCTTTTGGTTAAATTGCGTGTCATGTGATTGACTATATTAAATATTATTTTGTGATATTAATACGGGGTAACTGTTTAAAATTCAGATGGCCGACGAAGGAAATCAAGAAAATCTGAATAACGATAACCAGAGTAACATTAACTTGGTTAATGAGAATCTAAGCATCAATAACAATGGAAATCAAGTGGATAATAGTGTCATCCAACACATAGTGGCACAAGGAATCATAGATGCAATGCCATTTATTATTCAAACAGTTCAAGAAGCGAATAATAAAAGTAAACATAGCAGTAAGCGACCAATTGAACCAGAACACAGCGTGAACAATGGACCCGTACTTCAAGTGCCCATTCCCAAAAGAAGAAGAACCATGCCTTATGGTTGTTCTTATAAAGAATTATGGTCCTGCAAACCAATAGAATTCTCGGGCAATGAAGGACCCATTGCAGCTGTACGCTGGATAGAAAAGACTGAGGCTGTTTTAAAAATAAGCAAGTGTGCTGAAGAAGACAAGATAATGTTTGCTTCTAATCTATTTAAGAACTCAGCCTTAGAATGGTGGAACACTATCCTCCAGTCAAGAGGAAGTGATAAGGTATACAACATGGAATGAGAGGAATTTAAGGATATGGTAGAAAGGAAATTCTGTCCTCCCAATGAAAAGGAACAGATAGCTAATAAGTTTTTGAACCTTAAAATGACCGGGGTAGACAGTAAGGGTTATACTACTACATTCTTTGAATATGCTAGAATAACCCTTGCATCACCAGAACCAGTATTAATCTCCTGTTACATCTGGGGATTAATCGGGGAGATTAGACATGTAGTCAAGGCAACTAGACCCCAAACCATAGAAGAAGCCATAGAACTAGCCAACACCTTGACAGATGAATTAATCCGTACTAAAGAGGAAGATCAGAGAAGAAACTTAGCTCAAAGACTTACCCAGGAATTCCGATCTGGAAATTCCAACCGTGGGAAAAATGTAGGTTCCACATCTGCACCTTATTGCAAGTATTGCAAAATGAAGCATTCTGGAAGATGCTCCATATATTGCAATTTCTGCAAGATATCAGGTCACAAGGAAGAAGACTGCAGGAGGAAAGCTAACAACAGGATATGCTATAACTGCGGAGAACAAGGTCATATCAAGCCAAACTGTCCAAAATTAGCTCCAGCTACAAATAACAAGAACACTAAAAATGCTAGAGCATTCGTTCTGACTGCAGATGAAGCCAAGATGATTCCAGACGTGATAGCCGGTACGTTTTTAGTTAATGATGTTTTTGCTAAAGTATTATTTGACTCTGGTGCGAACCAAAGTTTTATTAATACTTCGTTTTGCGAACTTCTAAATCAGTCATTAACTAAACTACCACAAGAATGTCTAGTAGAGACAGCTAATGGAGAAACTGTTAGGATTTCTGAAATCTTGCAGGGAGCAAGAATAGAATTTTTAGACCAGAAATTTATAGCAAACCTTTACCCAATGAATTTGGCAGGATTTGATGTCGTTTAAGGAATGGATTGGTTAATAGCCAATAAAGCCAGTATTTTATGTGATCAAAAGTCAATCCAAGTAAATTCACCAAAAGGTGAAAAGATCACAATTAAAGGAGATAGACCATCTAGATCCACGAACTTCATCTCCATGATGAAAACTGCAAGCTATATAAGAAAAGGATCTATAGTGTATTTGATTTCTATAATCACTAACATCAAAGGAAAAGAACTAAAAGACATTCCAGTAGTGTCTCAGTTTTCAGATGTATTTCCAGAAGAATTACCACGACTACCGCCAGATAGAGAGGTTGAATTCAGAATTCACCTGCTACCAGGAACGGCACCAATTGCTAAAGCACCTTACCGTTTGGCACCCGCAGAAATGCAGAAACTGAAGAAACAATTAGATGAATTGCTGGAAAAAGGATTTATACAGCCAAGTTCATCCCATGGGGAGCGCCAATATTATTCGTTAAAAAGAAAGACAGATCAATGCGTATGTGCATTGACTACCGTGAATTGAACAAGGTCACAATTAAGTATCGGTACCCATTACCAAGGATCGATGATCTGTTCGATCAACTGCAAGGAGCTCGATTTTTCTCTAAAATCGATTTAAGATCAGGATATCATCAATTAAAGGTACAGGAAGAGGACATTCCTAAGACCGCCTTCAGAACAAGGTATGGTCATTATGAATTTACTGTCATGCCATTTGGTCTAACCAATGCCCCAGCCGCATTTATGGACATGATGAACCGAATTTGTAAGCCATATTTGGATAAATTCATAATTGTTTTTATTGATGATATTCTTATTTATTCTAAAAGTAAAGAGGATCATGCAAAGCATTTGCACGCACTTCTAAGTTTATTAAGAAAAGAAAAGCTTTATGCAAAGTTTTCAAAATGTGAGTTTTGGTTAGAACAGGTACAGTTTCTTGGACATTTAGTCAATCATGAAGGAATTCATGTGGATCCAACAAAAATCGAGGTGATTACTAAATGGAAAACACCTGAGTCACCAACCAAGGTTAGAAGTTTCTTAGGATTGGCCGGTTATTATAGAAGATTTATTCGAGATTTCTCTAGAATCGCCATTCCTTTAACTAAGTTAACCTGTAAATCTATTAAGTTTGAATGGGGACCAAAACAAGAAGAAGCATTTAGAATTCTTAAACAAAGATTAACTAATACACCCATATTAGCATTACCAGGAGGAACTGGAGACTTTGTAGTCTATTGTGACGCTTCCAAACTAGGTTATGGATGTGTATTAATGCAACGCCAAAAGGTTATAGCTTATGCATCTAGACAACTTAAGAATCATGAAGAGAATTATTCAACCCATGATCTAGAATTAGGAGCTATAATTTTTGCCCTTAAGATTTGGAGACATTACCTTTATGGTAGTAAGTTTACCATATTCACTTATCATAAAAGTTTAAGGTATGTTTTCAGGCAAAAGGAATTAAATATGAGACAAAGACGTTGGATGGAAATGCTTAGTGATTATGATTGTGATATCCAGTATCATGCAGGAAAGGCAAATGTAGTTGCTGATGCTTTAAGTCGAAAATATCATGAAAAGCCAAAAAGGGTACGTTCTCTTAAATTAAATCTACAAGTAGATTTAAATGATCAAATTAGAAGAGCACAAGAATCAGTAATCAAGGATGATACTGAAAAACTAAAAGGTATGATTAAGGAATTAGAACAAGGAACAGATGGAATTTGGAGATTCCATGAAAAGAGAATGTGGATACCTAAATTAGGAAACCTATGTCATCGTATATTAGAAGAGGCCCATAAGTCTAAGTATACGATGCATCCAGGAAGTGATAAAATGAACCAGGATTTAAGAAAGAATTTCTGGTGGATAGGAATGAAAAAGGACATAGCAGCCTATGTTTCTAAATGTTTAACTTGTTCACAAGTTAAAGCTGAACATCAGAAACCCTCAGGTTTGTTACAACAACTAGAAATGCCAGTGTGGAAATGGGAATTGATAACAATGGATTTTGTTACCAAATTACCCAAAACAAAGAAAGGTAATGATAGAATCTGGGTGATTGTAGATAGGCTAACCAAGTCAGCTCATTTCCTACCAATGAAAGAAACTTTTAGTATGGAACAATTAGCTAAATTGTATGTAAATGAAATCGTTTCATTACATGGAATACCTTTATCAATTGTTTCTGATAGGGATAGCCGATTTACCTCTCATTTTTTGTCAAGTTTCCAAAAGGCAATGGGAACCAAGTTGAATCTAAGCACAGCTTATCATCCTCAAACGGACGGACAAAGCGAAAGAACGATTCAGACAATGGAAGACATGCTTAGAGCTTGTGTAATTGATTTCGGAGGTAATTGGGACGATCACTTACCTTTAATAGAATTTTCATATAATAACAGTTATCACACAAGTATTAATGTTGCACCCTTCGAAGCACTTTATGGACGAAAGTGCCGAACCCCAGTCTGTTGGGCAGAAATTAGGGAAAAGCAACTATCTGGACCTGAGATAGTACAGGAGACAACCGACAAGATCATCCAAGTCAAAGAACGACTAAAAGCAGCACGTGATCGACAGAAAAGTTATGCTGATAACAGGCGCAAACCCTTGGAATTCCAAGCAGGAGATAAAGTATTATTAAGGGTCCCTCCTTGGAAATGAGTGGTAAGATTCATAAAAAGGGGAAAGCTAAGTCCCATGTATATTGGACCTTTTGAGATTATTAGAAGAATAGGACCTGTAGCCTATCAGCTACAACTGCCAGAGGAAATGGCAGGAATACATGATGTATTTCATGTATCTAATCTCAATAAATGCTTAGCTGATGAATCACTAGTAGTGCCTCTAAAGGATATAGAGGTAAATGAACAACTCAAGTTTGTAGAAAGACCTCTACAGATTGAAGACAGAAAAGTCAAGATCCTCAAACACAAGAGACTAGTTCTGGTCAAAGTCAAGTGGGACTCCAAAAGAGGACCAGAGTATACATGGGAACTCGAATCAGAAATGCAAAGGAAATATCCACACTTGTTCCAGTAGATCTCGAGGATGGGCTCTAAAACAAGGTGGGGAGGATATAACAACTCTAAAGAAAACCGACACCCTCATAATTTTTCCGACACCCTAATATATTTTAAAATATCCCATTATGTCCCAAAATACACCCCTTACGTGAAAACGGGCCCTGAATACCTTAAATATTATTGAAAATAATTAAAAATTAATAATTTGGGTTTGTCGCGGGCCGCGTAAACCTCTTAAGGGTTTTACGCGGGCCGCTAGAGATCAGGAATGTGGTGCAGCCCGGTGCGGCCACGTGGCCCAACACCCGGCAAGCCTAGTCGATGACCCAGACAAGCTACGAGGTTGACCAAAGTTGACGCGGGCCGCGTAGCCCTTTGTTAACATTTACGCGGGCCGCGTAAAAGTCGAAGTGAGGCCCTATAAGTAGAGGCCATCGGATCTTCAGTCTGTTCGCTCACTTTCTTTTCTCAATCACGAAAATTTGATAGAAGGCATAATATACGGGTGTTATACCCCCCCTAAATAACGAAGTTCTGCACCGTTGTAAGTATCATAACCCCTGGATACGTATTAGATACGCTGCCTGATTGATCTAGGGTTCCGTAACGGCTGTCGTGGTTCTGCCCAACGTAGTCGTTGGAATGCCGTCTCGGGGAGGGTATTACTAATGTTAAAATGGGTTATTATACTAACGCGTGTGCATTGTGTAAATTATAGATAATTCTCGGGAAACTTTAAAGGATAACCTAAGAAAGCAATGTGAGTAATCTCCTTTTTGTAAACAGTTTTACAAAACCTTAACTATTTTACAATGCAATTTAGCAGTGATCGAGTCTTTGTAATTCTATGATTACTGCCGGTATGTTGGGGTTTTGTATACAAAATGTGAGACACGTTACCATTGGACGAAGAGTTAGCCAATGTGTAATATGACCCACCAGTCAGGATTGACAGTACTGAATGAGTAATTGGGTAGATATAAACATTGTAATCGCTCTCAATACTGTTTAAATTAAATTAATGTTTCTTGATTAAACTGGGATTCACTCACCAGTATTTCCCACTGACAAATGTTTTTAAAACGCGTTTCAGGTAACACAATGTGAAAGCCAATTAGAAGCCAGCTGGACAGCACTGAAGGCTTGGGAAAAGTGGCTATAAAAGTTACCTAAATAAAGAAGGCGTTTTATTTCAATAAAATGGAATTTATCCCTATAAATTAGTTTGTAATAAAAACTTGGGTTTCATCCCAATGTGTTTATTTATATAAAATATGGTGGTTTTACTCTGGTAAAAATATTTCCTAAATACGGTCCTGATGTAAATTCCGCTGCCAAAATTGAATGAATACGCGATACCACCGAAACTGGCTCGCGGCCGCCCGTTCCCAGGAATTAGGGATCGGGGGTTGCGACATATTGTTAGGAGGATTCTAGTTTTCATTGAGTCTTGGGAAAACACCAAAGCATCGGGACACTTGGGCTATCACTTGGACTGCGAACACTAGCATGGCTGAAACTATTTTATCATTTACATGTGGATATGAGTCTTCTAATCTATTATGCTATATACTCAAACTTGTATACTTGCCAGTACGTTTTGTACTGACTTTACTTTAATACATGTTGCAGGCTGACAGGATGCTAGGACTCATGAAACTTGCTAGGATGCTGCAAGAAAGACATTATAGCTAAATTAGAAACTTGAAACTATTTTGATGACGTTTTGTAATTGATGTTTTAGAGATGGATACTTAGACAATATTATCATGCAATGGATTTAATCTATATTGAAATATCAAGTGTTATGGAATCTCATGAGCAATCTGGAAGCTTAGTAGCGCACCCCGATGTTTCCTCCATCGGTTTGGGTGTGACAACTGGAATCCTAGCCCGGTATATCCCATTTTAGTTTTACACCATTATGAACCTTACGCCTTTTTTACTCTCTGATCGAGGTTCTCGGCATTGAAAAATCTTCGTAAACTAAATCACACGTGTATATGTTGACATTTAAGAGATATACAGTCAAGAAAATCAAGAGCAATGGTGATGTATATGCGGATTAGACACCAAAAACTAAACACTAAAAAAATAGCTACAATTTAAGGTATGTGTTTAGTGACGGCATCAGACTCCTAATTGATGGAGCAAGGTCTGTTGGCAAGGAAAGCTGCTTCCAGGAGGTTGTCAACTGTTTTAGCTCGACGATTCCATTCTTGGATGGTTGGTTTGGCCCTTGTTCCTGTAACTCGAATCCTAGCCCGGTATATCCCATTTTAGTTTTACACCATTGTGAACCTTACGCCTTTTTTACTCTCTGATCGAGGTTCTCGACATTGAAAAATCTTCGTAAACTAAATCACACATGTATATGTTAACATTTAAGAGATATACAGTCAAGAAAATCAAGAGCAATAGTGATATATATGCGGATTAGACACCAAAAAATAAACACTCAAAAATAGCTACAATTTAAGGTATGTGTTTAGTGACAGCATCAGATTCATAATTGATGGAGAAGGACTGGTGGCAAGAAAATCTGCTTCCAGGAGGTTGTCAATTGTTTTCGCTCGACGATTCCATTCTTGGGTGGTTGGTTTGGCCCTTGTTCCTGTAACTCGAATCCTAACCCGGTACATCGCATTTTAGTTTTACACCATTGTGAACATTACGCCCTTTTTACTCTCTGATCGAGGTTGTCGGCATTGAAAAATATTCGTAAACTAAATCACACGTGTATATGTTGACATTTAAGAGATATACAGTCAAGTAAATCAAGAGCAATGGTGATATATATGCGGATTAGACACAAAAAATAAACACTCAAAAATAGCTACAATTCAAGGTATGTGTTTAGTGACGGCATCAAATTCCAAATTGATAGAGAAAGGTCTGGTGGCAAGAAAAGCTGCTTCTAGGAGGTTGTCAAGTGTTTTCGCTCGACGATTCCATTCTTGGGTGGTTGGTTTCGCCCTTGTTCCTCTAACTCGAATCCTAGCCCGGTATATCCCATTTTAGTTTTACACCATTGTGAACCTTACGCCTTTTTTACTCTCTGATCGAGTTTCTTGGCATTGAATAATCTTCGTTAACTAAATCACATGTGTATATGTTGACATTTAAGAGATATACAGTCAAGAAAATCAAGAGCAATGGTGATATATACGCGGATTAGACACCAAAAAATAAACACTAAAAAAATAGCTACAATTTAAGGTATGTGTTTAGTGACGGCATTAGATTCCTAATTGATGGAGTAAGGTCTGATGGCAAGAAAAGCTGCTTCCAGGAGGTTGTCAAGTGTTTTCACTCGATGATTCCATTCTTGGGTGGTTGGTTCGGCCCTTGTTCCTGTAACTCGAATCCTAGCCCGGTTTATCCCATTTTAGTTTTACACCATTGTGAACCCCACGCCTTTTCTACTCTCTGATCGAGGTTCTCGGCATTGAATAATTTTTGTTAAGAAAATCACACGTGTATATGTTGACATTTAAGAGATATACAGGTAAGAAAATCAAGAGCAATGGTGATATATATGCGGATTAGACACAAAAAATAAACACTCAAAAATTGCTACAATGTAAGGTATGTGTTTAGTGACGGCATCAAATTCCTAATTGATGGAGAAAGGTCTGGTGGCAAGAAAAGCTGCTTCCAGGAGGTTGTCAAGTGTTTTCGCTCGACGATTCCATACTTGGGTGTTTGGTTTGGCCCTTATTCCAGTAACTCGAATCCTAGCCCGGTATAACGCATTTTAGTTTTACACCATTGTGAACCTTACGCCATTTTTACTCTCTGATCGAGGTTCTCGGCATTGAAAAATCTTCGTAAACTAATCTCACGTGTATATGTTGACATTTAAGAGATATACAGTCAAGAAAATCAAGAGCAATGGTGATATATATGCGGATTAGACACAAAAAATAAACACTCAAAAATAGCTACAATTTAAGGTATGTGTTTAGTGACGTCGTCAAATTCCTACTTGATGGAGAAAGGTTTGGTAGCAAGAAAAGCTGCTTCCAGGAGGTTGTCAAGTGTTTTCGCTCGACGATTCCATTTTTGGGTGGTTGGTTTGGCCCTTGTTCCTGTAACTCGAATCCTAGCCCGGTATATCCCATTTTAGTTTAACACCATTGTGAACATTACGCCTTTTTTACTATCTGGTCGAGGTTCTCGGCATTGAAAGATCTTCGTTAACTAAATCACACGTGTATATGTTGACATTTAAGAGATATATAGTCAAGAAAATCAAGAACAATGGTGATATATATGCGGATTAGACACCAAAAAATACACACTCAAAAAATAGCTACAATTTAAGGTATGTGTTTAGCGACGGCATCAGATTCCTAATTGATGGAATAAGGTCTGGTGGTAAGAAAAGCTGCTTCCAGGAGGTTGTCAAGCGTTTTCACTCTACGATTCCATTCTTGGGTGGTTGGTTTGGCCCTTGTTCCTGTAACTGGAATCCTAGCCCGGTGTATCCCATTTTAGTTTTACACCATTGTGAACCTTACGCCTTTTTTACTCTCTGATCGACGTTCTCAGCATTGAAATATCTTCGTAAACTAAATCACACGTGTATATGTTGACATTTAAGAGATATACAGTCAAGAGAATCAAGAGCATTGGTGATATATATATATATATATTATATATATATATATATATATATATATATATATATATATATATATATATACGGATTAGACACCAAAAAAATAAACACTCAAAAAATAGCTATAATTTAAGGTATGCGTTTAGTGACGGCATCAGATTTCTAATTGATGGAGAAAGGTCTGGTGGCAGGAAAAGCTGCTTCCAGGAGGTTGTCAAGTGTTTTCGCTCGACGATTCCATTCTTGGGTGGTTGGTTTTGCACTTGTTCCTTTAACTCGAATCCTAGCCCGGTATATAGTATTTTAGTTTTACACCATGGTGAACCATACGCCTTTTTTACTCTCTGATCGAGGTTCTCGACATTGAAAAATCTTCGTAAACTAAATCACACGTGTATATGTTGACATTTAAGAGATATACAGTCAAGAAAATCAAGAGCAACAGTGATATACATGCGGATTAGACACCAAAAAATAAACACTCAAAAAATCGCAACAATTTAATGTATGTCTTTAGTGACGGCATCAGATTCCTAATTGATGGAGAAAGGTCTGGTGGAAAGAAAAGCTGCTTCCAGGAGGTTGTCAAGTGTTTTCGCTCGACGATTCCATTATTGGGTGGTTGGTTTGGCCCTTGTTCCTGTAACTCGAATCCTAACCCGGTACATCGCATTTTAGTTTTACACCATTGTGAACATTACGCCCTTTTTACTCTCTGATCGAGGTTGTCGGCATTGAAAAATATTCGTAAACTAAATCACACGTGTATATGTTGACATTTAAGAGATATACAGTCAAGAAAATCAAGATCAATGGTGATATATATGCGGATTAGACACAAAAAATAAACACTGAAAAATAGCTACAATTTAAGGTATGTGTTTAGTGACGGCATTAAATTCCTAATTTATGGAGAAAGGTCTGGTGGCAAGAAAAGCTGCTTCCAGGAGGTTGTCAAGTGTTTTCGCTTGACTGTTCCATTCTTGGGTGGTTGGTTTAGCCCTTGTTCCTGCAACTCGAATCCTAGCCCGGTATATCGCATTTTAGTTTTACACCATTGTTCACCTTACGCCTTTTTTACTCTCTGATCGAGGTTCTTGGCATTGAAAAATATTCGTAAACTAAATCACACGTGTATATGTTGACATCTAAGAGATATACAGTCAAGAAAATCAAGAGCAATAGTGATATATATGCGGATTAGACACCAAAAAATAAACACTCAAAAAATCGCTTCAATTTAAGGTATGTGTTTAGTGACGGCATCAGATTCTTAATTGATGGAGAAAGATCTGGTGCCAAGAAAAGCTGCTTGCAGGAGGTTGTCAAGTGTTTTCGCTCGACGATTCCATTCTTGGGTGGTTGGTTTGGCCCTTGTTCTTGTAATTCGAATCCTAGCCCGGTATATCGCAGTTTAGTTTTACACCATTGTGAACCTTACTCCTTTTTTACTCTCTAATCGAGGTTCTCGGCATTGAAAAATCTTCGTAAACTAAATCACACGTGTATATGTTGACATTTAAGAGATATACAGTCAAGAAAATCAAGAGCAATTGTGATATATATATGCGGATTAGACACCAAAAAATAAACACTCAAAAAATCGCAACAATTTAAGGTATGTGTTTAGTGACGGCATCTGATTTCTAATTGATGGAGAATGGTCTGGTGGCCATAAAAGTTGCTTCTAGGAGGTTGTCAAGTGTTTTCGCTCGACGATTCCATTCTTGGGTGGTTGGATTAGCACTTGTTCCTGTAACTCGAATCCAAGCCCGGTAAACCACATTTTAGTATTACACCATTGTGAAACTTACGCCTTTTTTACTCTCTGATCGAGGTTCTCGGCATTGAAAAATCTTCGTAAACTAAATCACACGTGTATATGTTGACATTTATGAGATATACAGTCAAGAAAATCAAGAACATTGGTGATATATATATATATATATATATATGCGGATTAGACACCAAAAAAAATAAACACTCAAAAAATAGCTACAATTTAAGGTATGTGTTTAGTGACGGCATCAGATTCATAATTGATGGAGAAAGGTCCGGTGGCAAGAAAAGCTGCTTCCAGGAGGTTGTCAAGTGTTTTCGCTCGACGGTTCCATTCTTGGGCAGTTGGTTTGTCTCTAGTTCCTGCAACTCGAATCTTAGCCCGGTATATTGCATTTTAGTTTTACACCATTGTGAACCTTACGCCTTTTTTACTCTCTAAACGAGGTTCTCGGCATTGATAAATCTTCGTAAACTAAATCACACGTGTATATGTTGACATTTAAGAAATATACAGTCAAGAAAATCAAGAGCAATGGTGATATATATGCGGATTAGACACCAAAAAATAAACACTCAAAAAATCGCTTCAATTTAAGGTATGTGTTTAGTGACGGCATCAGATTCCTAATTGATGGAGAAAGGTCTGGTGGCAAGAAAAGCTGCTTCCAGGCAGTTGTCAATTGTTTTCGCTCGACGATTCCATTCTTGGGTGGTTGGTTTGGCCCTTGTTCCTGTAACTCAAATCCTATCCCGGTATATCGCATTTTAGTTTTACACCATTGTGAACCTTACGCCTTTTTTACTCTCTGATCCAGGTTCTCTGCATTGAAAAATCTTCGTAAACTGAATCACACGTGTATATGTTGACATTTGAGAGATATACAGTCAAGAAAATCAAGAGCAATGGTGATATATATGTGGATTAGACACAAAAAATAAACACTCAAAAATAGCTACAATTTAAGGTATGTGTTTAGTGACGGCATCAAATTTCTAATTGATGGAGAAAGGTCTGGTGCCAACAAAAGCTGCTTCTAGGAGGTTGTCAAGTCTTTTCACTCTACGATTCCATTCTTTGGTGGTTGGTTTGGCCCTTGTTCCTGTAACTCGAATCCTAGCCCGGTATATCCCATTTTAGTTTTACACCATTGTGAACCTTACGCCTTTTTTACTCTTTGATCGAGGTTCTCGGCATTGAAAAATCTTCGTTAACTAAATCACACGTGTATATGTTGACATTTAAGAGATATACAGTCAAGAAAATCAAGAGCAATGGTGATATATACGCGGATTAGACACCAAAAAATAAACACTCAAAAAATAGCTACAATTTATGGTATGTGTTTAATGACGGCATCAGATTCCTAATTGATGGAGTAAGGTGTAACAACCCTCAAAAATACTCCCAACGACAACATGTGATCAAAACCAGAAGTGCTCGCGATGAAACTTGTATATTCAATTTGGAAAATTTAGCGGTTAAGGAATCTTGGCGTTCGACGAACTAAATCACATAGAAATAGTCTTATTAGACTCACAATTATAAACCAAACAATTTAGGACTAAGACCCAAACATACGTGATAAACACCAGCACGAAAATCGAGGAAAAATGCATGATTGGACGAAAAAGCGGCCAAGGACACGCGTCATCCGAAGACGACACGTGTCAGGCCTACGTGGGGCACGTGGCGACCAAAGCCAGGCCAACCATCCCCGCGCCACGCGCCAGTGACAAGGGAGGCCGGCGCTCCACGCGAGGGGACCGAAAAATCAGCTATAAGAGGACAGCAGTGGGACTGAAGTCTGTTCACCAGTTCGATCAAATTTTGACGAACTTACTCTCTCGTATCTCTGTTTCTTTGCACAACACCCCTAAACCCTAAAACTCTGCTCGTAATCAGAGTACTAACTCGAATCACTGATACGATACCCTATCCGATCAATTGAAACTGATCCAACGGATGTTTAAGTGTTGCATGTATACGACTATACTTTGTCATTCGTTGTGAGTTTTGATCTCGTGATTATCGTTAAAGTTGAATTGGGTTAATACGCTAATACGAGTTCCATTGTATCTAGCATTAGAACTCATAATCAGGAAGCTGTTAAACTAGTATATCAAACTTAGCAATTAAGATAACTTAGCAGTTAAGAAAACTTAATAGCTAAGGAAACTTAACAGGAAAGGAAACTTAGCAGTTAAGTAAGCTAAGTAAGTTAATTAATCAGCTAGTTACGTTATTTAATTAATCGGCTAAGTATATTACTTGATTAAACCATTAAGATTAATTAATCGGTTAAGTAAGATTAATTAACCAGTTAAGCAAGATTAATTAAGCTAAGCAAGATTAATTAAGCTAAGTAAAATTTATTTAATTAAACACCTAGATAGATATACATGAAAATAAATATGAGATAGATAATATCAAAGGAAGGTGCTAGGAAGGTGTAAGATGATATATATGTAGGTAGGAAGCTTCCTAGAAAATGTATAGGTAACTTCCTAGAAAAGTATATAGGAAACTTCCTGGAAATTTCATATTTCCTACCTATAAATAGGAAGCTTAGGATTCATTTTTCTTTGCTCATTTCTTCTATTCTTCTCTCTATACGTTGGTGTTCTAACCAATAATCACCGATGCGATATTCTGTCCGATCGATTCGGGAACCAACTAACGAATGCCAAAGTGCTGTCTAAACAAGACTATACTTTGTGAATTTCGTTCTGAAACGAATGCCAAAGTGCTGTCTAAACAAGACTATACCTTGTGAATTTCGTTAAGGTTCTGATCTCGTGACCGTCGTTAGGTTTGATGTGGTTTTACACTAATACGTATTCCACTCTGTTAAACTAAATGTTTAACTACCCGAAATTCTGCACTATACACTTACAATCAAAATAGATGCTCAATCATCAGAAGATTCAGAACTATAAAGTAGATGCTTGTTTAATCAAGACTATATGCTAACAAGGTGAGTTATTCTTTTTTTATCAAATTGTTTTACAAAACCCTAAATGTTTTCCAGTTATGCTTTGCAGTGATTAAGTCTTTGCTAATCTTTAATTACTGGCAGTATGTGGGGGTTTTGTGCACATTACTACTAACGATTTATCACTTTAGGTGAGCGAGCCTAATTTAGTGATATGTCCACAGTCATAGATCCGGTCGAGTGACAGCTGAACCAGCTAATTATAAGATAGGGGCAAATATAAAAACCCTTAATGCTGTAAATTATAACAAATGTGTTCTTGTACCAAAATGAATGAACTCACCAATATTTCCTGCTGACAAAGCTTTTTAAAACGCGTTTCAGGTGATTACGGTAGATCGGAATAAGAGCTGTGATACGACACCGAAAGGCTTAAAGAAGTGGCTTATTTTATCAAATAAATTAAATTAAATTAAATGTTGTTTCATATATTCGGGTTTATCCCATATTAAAGCTACCTTTGTAAAACATGGGTTTCTTCCCATCTATTTAATAAATAAAATCCGGTGTTTTCTAAACTCTAATATCTTTCCTAACTCACGGTCCTGATGAATATTTCCGGTGCAATGTTTTTAAAATAACCACCGGTACCACTTGACTGCTCGCTGCTCCCGTCCAGGGTGTGGTCGGGGGTCGTGACATAAAGTCTGGTGGCAAGAAAAGCTGCTTCCAAGAGGTTGTCAAGTGTTTTCACTCGACGATTCCATTCTTGTGAGGTTGGTTTGGCCCTTGTTCCTGTAACTAAAATCCTAACCCAGTATATCCCATTATAGTTATACACCATTGTGAACCTTACGCCTTTTTTACTCTCTGATCGAGGTTCTCGGCATTGAAAAATCTTCGTAAACTAAATCACACGTGTATATGTTAAACTTTAAGAGATATACAGTCAAAAAAATCAAGAGCAATGGTGATATAAATATAAATATATATATATATATACACGGATTAGAAACAAAAAAAACACTCAAAAAATAGCTACAATTTAAGTTATGTGTTTAGTGACGGCATCAGATTTCTAATTAATGGAGAAAGGTCTGTTGGAAAGAAAAGCTGCTTCCAAGAGGTTGTCAAGTGTTTTAGCTTGACGATTCCATTCTTGAGTGGTTGGTTTGGCCCTTGTTCCTGTAACAAGAATCCTAGCCCGGTATATCCCATTTTAGTTTTACACCATTGTGAACCTTACGCCTTTTTTACTCTCTGATCGAGGTTCTCGGCTTTGAAAAATCTTCGTAAACTAAATCACACGTGTATATGTTGCATTTAAGAGATATACAGTCAAGAAAATCAAGAGCAATAGTGACATATATGCGGATTACACACCAAAAAATAAACACTCAAAAATAGCTACAATTTAAGGTATGTGTTTAGTGACGACATCAGATTCCTAATGGATGGAGAAAGGTCTGGTGGCAAGAAAAGCTGCTTCTAGGAGGTTGTCAAGTGTTTTCGCTCGACGATTCCATTCTTGGGTGGTTGGTTTGGCCCTTGTTCCTGTAACTCGAATCCTATTCCGGTATATCCCATTTTATTTTTACACCATTGTGAACCTTACGCCTTTATTACTCTCTGATCGAGGTTCTCGGCATTGAAAAATCTTCGTTAGCTAAATCACACATGTATATGTTGACATTTAAGAGATATACAGTCAAGAAAATCAAGAGCAATTGTGATATATATACGGATTAGACACCAAAAAATAAACACTCAAAAAATAGCTACAATTTAAGGTATGTGTTTAGTGACGGCATCAAAATCCTAATTGATGGAGTAAGGTGTGGTGGCAAGAAAAGCTGCTTGCAGGAGTTTATCAAGTATTTTCACTCGATGATTCCATTCTTGGGTGGTTGGTTTGGCCCTTGTTCCTGTAACTCGAATCCTAGCCCAGTATATCCCATTTTAGTTTTACACCATTGTGAAACTTACACATTTTTTACTCTCTGATCGAGGTTCTCGGCATTAAAAAATCTTCGTAAACTAAATCATACGTGTATATGTTAACATTTAAGAGATATGCAATCAAGAAAATCAAGAGCGTTGGTGATATATATGCGGATTAGACACCAAAAAAATAAACACTGAAAAAATGGCTACAATTTAAGGTATGTGTTTAGTGACGGCACCGGATTACTAATTGATGGAGTAAGGTCTGGTGGCAAGAAAAGTTGCTTCCAGGAGGTTGTCAAGTATTTTCGCTCGAAGATTCTGTTCCTGGGTGGTTGGCTTGGCCCTTGTTCCTGTAACTCGAATCCTAGCCCGGTATATCCCATTTTAGTTTTACACCAGTGTGAACCTTACGCCTTTTTTACTCTCTGATCGAGGTTCTCGACATTTAAAAATATTCGTAAACTAAATCACACGTGTACATGTTGACATTTAAGAGATACACAGTCAAGAAAATCAAGAGCAATGGTGATATATATGCGGATTAGACACCAAAAAATAAACACTCAAAAAATAGCTAAAATTATGTGTTTAGTGATGGCATCAGATTCCTATTTGATGGAGAAATGTCTAGTAGCAAGAAAAACTGCCTACAGGAGGTTGTCAAGTGTTTTCGCTAGAAGATTCCATTATTGGGTGGTTGGTTTGGCCCTTGTTCCTGTAACTCGAATCCTAGCCCGGTATATCCCATTTTAGTTTTACACCATTGTGAACCTTACGCCTTTTTTACTCTCTGATCCAGTTTCTCGACATTGAAACATCTTTGTAAACTAAATCACACGTGTATATGTTGACATTTAAGAGATATACAGTCAAGAAAATCAAGAGCAATTGTGATATATATGCGGATTAGACATCAAAAAATAAACACTAAAAAAATGGCTACAATTTAAGGTATGTGTTTAGTGACGGCATCAGAATCGTAATTGAAAAGCGATTACAAAAATTAGGACCACAACGACACCTTATACCTTCTCTTGTAAGTCCAAGGTCCTAATGATTGGTACATCTTAGGTACACATTGTCAGATTCTAATTATGATAAAAATGCGTTGATAATGTTATAAAATGTGATTCTTTGATGTGTTTTTATTATTATGCGAATTAGGGTTGTATAAGTTAAAACGATCAAATTTGAGATAAAATATGGTAATAATCAACAATGATTAAAGAATACATTATTATACCTTAAGAAATATTTATATTCAAATGGTGAGATTGCTATTATAATATGGAGTAAAATGTCAAATTGGTCCCTGAGTTTATGTCACTTTTGCCACCTTAGTAAAAAAATAAAACGTTTTGAATCTGGGTCCCTAAGGTTTCAATTTTGATGTCATTTTCATCCAAATGACAATCTTGGTCAGAATTTTCTATGAACCTTCTCATTTTTTGTCGTGTTCTTCATTTTAATGAAGGGTAGAATTGTCTTTTTATCCCTTATATTATTTTAATTAAAACGAGGAACATGACATAAAAGGTGGAGGTTAACGGAAAAATATGTCCCACTTTGCATTTTGGATGAAAATGACACCAAAATTAAAATCTCAAATATCCAAATTAAAAAAAAAAAAAGTTGAACTTAAGTAGCAAAAGTGATCTAAACTCAGATACCATTTTACATTATAGTTGTTTTGAGTTTTGTGGAGGGAGTTTCCTGGATCACTACTACATGGGCTTTGACTTTGATTCACAAACTGAGCAAATAAATTAATCATGTGGACTTTTATGGAAAATATCATGTGGGCTTTTGATCAATTAATCAACTGAAGGATATGTTATACTGATTATTTCATGGGCTTCGATGAGAACAATTGGCTGAACTAATTGTTTATATGTATTAACTAGGTTAGAACCCCGTGTATTACACGGGTTGAATAAAAGTAATTTTATATATTAAATAATAAAACGTTATATCTTTACGAACCTCGTATATTGTACGGGTTAAATAAATGTAATTTTATATTTCAAATAGTAAAAAAAAATACATCTTTAAAAACCATGTGTATTACACAGATTAAATAAATGTAATTTTGTATACTAAATACTAAAAACGTCGTATCTTTAGAAAACCCATGTATAATCGGGTTGAATAAATCTATCAAATAATAAAAAAAAGTTGCATTTTTAAAAACCCGTATATTACACATGTTGAACAGATCTAAAAAAGAGTTATATCTTTAAAAACTATGTGTATTACACAGATTAAATAAATGCAATTTTGTATATTAAATATTAAAAACATCGTATCTTTAAAAAACCTATGTATAGTCGGGTTGAAAAATCTGCCAAATAATAAAAAAATACATCTTTTAAAAACCTCGTGTATTACACGTGTTGAATAAATATAATTTTACATAGCAAGTGATAAAAAGTTATATCTTTAAAAACTTCGTGTATTACACGGGTTATATAAATGTAACTTTGAATAGTAAATAATAAAGAAAAAATTATTTTTAAAAACCACGTGTTTTACACGAGTTGAATAAATATAATTTTATATACCAAATAATAAAAAAAGTTATATTTTTAATAAATTAGGATAACATTTAATATTAATTTATTATTTATCTATTTAATAAAAGATAAGTAGGAAAGAGATGTATTTGTTTTAAAAATATATTAAATTAACAATTTAGATTTGAGGCTAATCTATACTATCTATAATAAGAAATTTTAAGCTGATGTAAATCTGCCTACGTGTCAACATGTTAGATATGCCACGTGTCCACGTTTATGTCATAATTCCGTTTTAAATAATATAATAGGATTTATAAAATGTTAATAAATCACAATCTAATAAAGGGGAGTTGAAAAAAAAAGCGGGTGTTTTAAATTTCAAATTTAAATAACCTAATATAATCTCTCTCTCTCAATAAATGTCCTCAAAACCTAAAAATCATCTCTCTCATATGCTCTCTTTCTCTCTCACTAAAAATCATCTCCGATCCAGCCTGCTCATGTTGCTCTCCATCTCCGATCAGGCCTCCACTCCTAATCTTGAATCCCAATCCTAATCTAATCTTCTTCAATCATCGCCACCCAAAAGTTGCCTCTAAAGATTGTATTGATGGTAAGTTTCTGTATCGGATTTGAAGTTCTGGACATTTGATTTTGATATATTCGTTTTCAACTCAATCTCCCTCTTCAAAATCTTAAATCTTTGTTTGATTGATTTTAGGTTATGTGCATTCTAGAGTTGATTAGGGTTTTTCATCCACCTCCTATTTGGATCTGAGATCCCATGTTTGAAGTGGAGGGGTCCAACGATTAGGGGCAAAAGATTTGGAAGCATGAGGAAGATAGATCCCTGTTTCAGGCCTCCTGTTCAACAGAATCAGCTGGTACAGTAACTTTTTATCGAGAGACAATAATAACCCCATCGTCTTCAATATTGCTATGATTTGGTGCCTTTATATGTGTTGAGTTGACGTATATGCAGTCCATCTGGTTGGTTTTAGTTTCAAGTCGGTGTGTTTTCTAATGTGAATGTCTTGTGTGAACAGGCAGCCAATTGAAACATCACTGAACATATCTTCATCCCTTTTTGAAGGTTAAACATCACAACATGAAGGTAACTTTCACTTTTTACTGGGTTTCTTAACAGAGCCATTGAGAACATTGCTGGTGTGAAGTTTGTCATCACGTCCGACATGATGTTCGCCAACAAGTGAGAATTTCTCTCATTAGATCTATCATATAGAGGAAGAGGAGACTAAGAAGGTGAAAAGGAGTGTTAAGATGATTTCTAATTCAATTGTCATCTATAATTTTTTTGATCAAATGAAATTCAAATTACCCAATGAATCAGACTAATTGGATCTTTTCTATGTTTGTTATTTCCCCTTTTTTTGTTATTTTCTTTGTTTAGGGTGGTGTACTGATGATTTTACTATGGTGGTATGTGCATTGCAGATTTGCATCCATATGTTAAGTGGGCTGAGGAGTATTCTGGAGTTGATCTAGATGAATTTGTTAAGGTGTTTATTAATTTTAATAAATTAGCATCCATGATTCTTCTGAATTAGCTTATATACATTCATGAATTCATTGTTAAGTACCCTTTGATTATGTTAAAGTTTTGGTTTTTAGATTGAATTCATGAATCTTGAAACTGGGTAGTCATGGGTTTGATCTAAGATGTAGAAAGTTAATACCTTTTTTTATATTGGTGGTGTTTGTGACTTTTTATTGAATCTTGATTATGTTAGTATTAAGAAGGGGATCACAAAGTGCTGATTTTCATTGGGATTATTTGGTTGTAGACAGTTTTTTTTTTTTTTTTTGTTAAATTATGAGCAATGATTTAAATTGATCAAATGGGGAGAAACTTTATTGTTAAGTTGCTAAAAAATATTATTGTGGGAATTTTGCAGGAATCAGAGGACGTTTCGTCCGAAAAAGAGTGCACCTTCAGGGAGTAAGGTTAATTTTTTCAGTTCTTATGGCTGTGGATTTTATAGAACTTGATATCTTGTGATTTGAATTGAATTGAAATATCAAATTTTGTTCTAAATTATTTTTTTTTAAATGTTTTTTTTTTTGTATAGGGGGCACAACTAAGGCAGCATATTGATGCCACTTTGGGTAGTGGAAACTTGAGAGAAGCTGTGAGGCTTCCTCCTGGAGAGGATATAAATGAATGGCTTGCTGTCAACAGTTAAAATCTCTTTTATTAATCGTCTGAAAGATAAATTGCGATCGTTTGACTGCAAACTTACTTCCCTGTTTATCTTGACATGTTTAACTTAGTGATTTTGTATTCTTCAGATTGATGTGATGCATTGGCTACCTTAGTTCTTAACAAGCTTCGTGTTGGTGTTAAGGTATTTATTCTTATCATAACTTTCAAATTATTTATCTCTTGATTTTAAATAACTATTGTTTTTAGGTTATGTAACCCACTGGCTTTTATAGGTATGTGAACAGAAAGGCAAAGTTGCAAGATCTTGCCACTCTTACTGGTGGTCAGGTAAGTTTTGACGTCGTATAAATGAAATACGATATTATGTGTACAGGTGGAAAAATGAGCGAGTTGAGTAATGTATCAACACGATTATTCTGTTATAATGTGCATTGCATTTACCTGCACCTTATAACCGAAGAACTCGGTATGAATCTCGACAATCTGGAGCCAGAAATGCTTGGTTCTTGTAAAAAGGTGTGTTACTTTACATCACTTAAAGCATTAATAACAGTTAGGGATAGTTAAAACAGGTACATAATTGGTGGCATTAATGTTGTAGGTCATCGTATCGAAAGATGGCACGGTTGTGCTTGATGGTGCTGGTGATAAAAAGTCTATATAAGAACGATGTGAACAGGTGCACTTCCATTAAAATGATTTTGTAAAATACATTCGCAAGAAAGTTATAAAAATTGTATTAATGTTTATTATTATTTTTTGACAGATAAGATCGGCAGTCGAGTCTAGCACATCTGATTACGATAAAGAGAAATTGCAAGAAAGGTTAGCGAAGCTTTCCGGTGGTGTTGCAGTACTTATGGTATGTCGTTTGTTTCGACTTCTGTCGTACTTATGTAGTTTTGTTTTGAAGTACTTATGGTATGTCGTTTGTTTCGACTTCTGTCGTTTGTTCCTTAATTTTGCGTCTGCGATAGTTTTGTTTTGCAGCCTTCATGAATAAACGCTAACTTTGTATTCTGTTATCATGAAGGCGTCGTTCACCTGTCAAAGCGAAACGAAGAGATTATGTATGCAAGGTAACAAAAGGAACATAAGAGCTATCATTATAAGTTCCTCGTCTTTGTATTCATTCCCATTCGCTTCAATCTTTCGGTACCTAATTCACTTATGTTACAATGCACCGTTTGGCATTCTTCTTTTGACAATCCACTTTTTGCCATTTCTTTTGTTGATAATGCACCTTTTCCGGTTCTTTTCTCGCTCATCTGTCTTTAGAACCCCTTTGATTCAATTTCGTATCTCATGGGGTTCTTGTGGGGTTTTATATCATAACCTTTCGGTGATATTTTGGGCTACTACATTCCGAATTATCTTCATTTTTTGGGTTCTTATCAAGACTTGATCTCTAATGAGGTATACATCACACATACGTGGTTAAATTGTGTCACACCCCGATTTCCACGTGTCACCGGTGGGCCCGGTGGGGGAGTATCGTGACGTGGTTGGCAACATAATAGTCAAACAACACAATATTTAATATGCACAGCGGAAGCAAATGAAAAATATAATTCAACCGAATATAATATTGTAATATCAAGTATCACAACAGTCGATTGTTTATCCACAGACGGATCGAAAATAAAATGGAAACAATAGTTCAACAGACTTTAGGCATCTTAAGCTTGCGAGACTTCTATTGATGCTAAGGAGAAATCCAGCCTATTACGCTTAGTACCTGCATTTAATCTTTTTGGGAAAATACGTCAGTTTACACTGGTAAATACAATCAACTGACTCATTTTAAAAATGGTTAAAAATTGATTTGGATGCACGTGGCATAAACATTTTATAACTTGGGATAATTATTTAAATATATAATCTTGTAAAAGAATTACATGTTCCTTATGCGTTCAGTAGCCCGGAGCGTGTCGGGTTAAAGATCAATAGACACACCACATCAACTATTTATGCACTGACGAGTGTACGCCTACACTCCGCGCTTAGGTCGTGGCCATTTCGTAAAATGATGCCAAGGATATCCGGGACATGGTCATTAACCCCCCAAAGGCTTTAAGCAAACAAAACATATTTAAACGGGCCGATTAAATTATTCAATTAACCACCATACGATGGAAGATTTAATGCCCGACCAAGCGGTATTTTATATACCGTAACCCAAGCCCGTATAGGGAAAATAAGTTAAAAGTATTTACCTGAGCAAAGTAATAATCAAAATAAGCGAATGCAAGTAGCTTTTACTGGTACTCCTAATCTGGAACGAAGGTTTATAATAACCTATTAGAATCCTAACGGGTCTTTAATTAAGCTTAAGCTTAGACCGGTTAGTTTCAAAGATACGGTTCGTACGCACGATTAAGCGAAGACCGGAATAGAATGTGATTTAGACCCGACAAGTTTGAATACTTGTTTAATATGGGTATATTATACACATTCTGGATTTTGAAATAAAACCGATAAGGTTTGACCCGTTTCGGCTAATTTATGTAAACTAGTTACATAAACCGAACCGAACGCGTAATAAGCGTAACGGGTGAACGTAAGAGCCATATACAGGTTTCCTACGTTAATATGCCTCAAATATGTTGTGACATCAGTAAGATATCATTTATTATGCCCGAAATGAATTTAAACACAAACTATGCCCCGTAGGGGTAGTTTGGTCATTTAAAAGGTTATAAAAGAGTTTAAGTATTTACCTGAGTTACAGGCCTGATATAATCAGCAAAAATACTCAATTTAATAAGTTATAACAGTAGGGTAAAGTATATATGTGAAATTTATCAACTATAACCAATTTATGCACCGTAGGGGCATTTTGGTAATTTCACATAAGCCGAAAAGCTCAAAACCGAAGTCTGAGTTAAACAAATTTTGCTTACTGTTAAAATATTATAATTTACCTCAAATATCAGTAGGTATCAACCTTTGTATGTTTAAAATAGTTCTAGTACATACTATGCGTTAAAAACGCTTAATTAGGCGATTAGAAGCCGTTTCCGGGTTCTATATAGAAAGCTGATACTTTTATTATTCCAGAAGGCTTAAAATAATTTATTTATCATTTAAAATCAGTAGCAAAAGGTTTGGGGTCAAAAGGATATGTAAAACTCATTTTATAGCCCGAAAGGGCAAAACCGACAATTACCGGATTAAGCTTATGACCCTAAGTTATGCTCAGCCCAAAATTTATTAAAAATCTTCAAAAATCCCAAAATAATATATTATATCAGTGGGTAAAGAGTTTGATATCAAAAAGTAGGCTTAAATAGGTCATACGCTAATTACGCCGTTTAATCGCTAAAGAAGATTTCTAATTACGCTAATGAGCATAACTCACAATCTACACCTCAAACTGATGTCAAATTTTGGGTGCAAGTTTATAAATCAATAACTAAGGTTTCTACTCTTTTACATTTTCAAAAATCACGTTTTAAGGTGAAAAGGGCATAATGGTCAACATATGAGCAATTAACGGAATCATGCATTGGTTAACTAATGAACCAAGGTGTATAACCATAGAGGGTTATATTAGCATGTAACCTGGTCCTAAGGAAGCTCTTTGGAATTTCTAAAACATACCAAAACGGGTCAGAACTGAAGTCAATGCAAAAGTCAAAGCTTTGCGACTTTTGGTTCCGAACCGGGTCTAAACATAAAATTGTCGGGTTGAACATGTTTAGACATGTTCTTACACTAATTACCAAGTTATATTAATGATCGAACAGGTTGTATGTGTTCTACATTGCTAATTATGCATAAATTAGAAATTAAGCATTCTGTTGACTTTTTAATAATAAGTTTGACCCGACATTAGACCTAGTTAGAGTGGTAATCAGAGGGTGCCCTTTTAAGGGTTTAATGCCCACATAATTACCAACTTATAACTACTTTTAATTCGACTAATCACTGGACCAACAGTGATTAATCATTAAGTCAACCGTTAATTACGACGGTTTGACTTTTAAGCTAAAACTAAGCAAAAACTTAACTAAGAAAGGTTAAGCAAACTTACTGAAGTCCTATGCACGATTTGTGATCACTTGAACCTGCTATGGAGCTCCAGAAATGATCAGGAATGCAAGAGAAACGTGTGATCACAATGGTTGCACATGAAGCCTTTATATAGTGTTCCAAGTCTCATGGATCATTGACACACAAGCCTACCCAAGGCCATGGATCACTTCCAGATGTCCCTAAGTGTCTAGGGGTTGCTTAGGGGTCGTGCAAGATGTGGAAAATCGATTATAAGTCGGTTAAAATGGCCATGGCAGATAAGAACCCAAGTTTTTCGGACCAGACAGGCCCTCGCGGCACGCGTAGCCCCCCCCCCCCCCCCCCCAGGGCCGTCGCGTGGCGCGAGGCCCCTTCTGATCAAATCTCATAATTTTTATTTTTGTGCATTGGTCCTTGGCTCTTGGAAACTTTGCTACGACATTATTTCTTGCACTTTGAACCCTCCAAATTGACGTTTAGGGGCTTCAAGACATATACCCATTTTGTTTAGTCCTCGGTTAACTTTATTGTCACCCGAAAAGTCCTAAACTTCGTCGTTGACGCTTTTAACCCCTCGCATACGAATTTGATCATAACTTTCTCATATGATAACGAAACTTTATGAAATTTATATCGTGCATTCTAGTGAGCAAAATTAACAGTTACAAAGCTTCGGGTTTGTCAAAAGGTCACTCAGAGGTATAACTTAAACATGTTGACACATTTAACCCCTGTAGTTTGTAATCTCTCACTTTCTTTCATATTTAGCTTCGTATGATCCATGATTTATTCGTTTGAAGGTATGAGCATCACGTAGGGCTAATGTGCAATATATTTATTCACTATTGACATTTAGAACTCGTATAATCACATACTTTCCATGATTGTCAACTTTAATCCTTCTATAATATTCTTTCACACGTTTAAACATATGACACGTGTCAACACATTATAGGACGTGAATTTTCGAGGTGTTACATCCTCACCCCCTTAAAAGAAATCTCGACCTTGAGATTTATTGAAACAAATGAGGGTACTTTTCTTTCATCGTGGACTCAACCTCCCACGTATACTCGGGACCTCTACGGGCATCCCATCTTACCTTTACAATAGGCACATGCTTCCTTCGAAGCTTCTTAACCTGTCGATCCTCAATCGATACAGGATGCACGTCACATCATAATTCTGCATATCATTATGTGATAGTGTTTCTTGACTTATTGGTGAAACACATCCTTCAATCACTAGTGTCCAATGTATTGCGAGCTCTGCCAAGCTCCCTAAATAGGTTTTTAGCTTATAAGCTACTTGATCTTGATACATTCGATTTCCTTCGAATGATTCTATATATTCAGAGCTTAACTAGTCTGATAATTTAACAAATTTGGCACACCCTTCCTGGGTGATATCTTTTGTTGAACCTTATTCTTTAACAAGAATTTAGGAGGTTTGGTATTTTCATAAATTCTTGATTTTCTGCCGAGTACTGGCATTTTACAGATGATTATGATTTTGCGTGATCTTACTTGTTTCTAATGCAGCTTTCAGATCCTGACAATTTGACTTACAAATCTATTGTCCTAATAATAGATGTTTAACATTCCATCTATACAAGGTCTCCAAAGGAGCAGTCTCGATGTTTATATATCAACTATTATAGAAAATTTTTATCTTAATAGTGAGATGGTTATTCCAACCACTGATAAAAACTAATCTTAAGGAGTAGATAATCCTTACAGTTAGTCGAACAAAGCGACGATCATGGGCAGCCGATGGCGATTCTTAATCGTTGCCTAATTAGGGTTGCGGTAACAATGCATAAGCAAAATGAACCGTCTTTCTTAATTAACTATGCCGAATTCTCAGGATATTGAGTTAGACTATATGAACCTTCTATTTTAAAAACTTAGTTAATCAGGGTTTCGATTCTCCCAATGATGGTACTAGCCGTCTTGGAGATTTCACAATAATACAATTTTAAATGGGATATAAATCTTAACTCTACCTGCCTCTCAGAGGTAAACAGGGTAATCTTAGGAGAAGATAATTAAGGTACAAGAGTTTACAGAGATTTTCATATCTCATGCCCCAGTTCACCCATCATTGCTTGTGTAAAATAAGTGACACATTTATGTTACTTGCCCACGAATTCCATAATCGGGAACATTTACTTGGACAATTCCATTCTGGATATCTCCTTTGAATACCATTAGTTGACTTTAGTACCATATGGCCTATCGGAATATCTTTGTGGTCCCATGAATTAAACCTCCATACTGATCAGGCATGGAAGCAATCTATGGAACTTATTAAGATACACTGATTCTCATATGACACTTTTATCATAGCATCGGGTATTCGGAAACAATAGAGATCAAAGAGATATCAACTACGTATGCTGACGCACTTCTTTTTAGAGAGAGGATACTTCTAAAATTCTACGACTGAAGATTTCCGACAGGAACAGAAGAAATGGTTCTTATGATTTGCCTGTGAGTTTTACCTTGTACTTAATATCTGGGTTTCTTAGTGAAAAATTTTCTAAAAGTTTGCTAAGCTTATGGTTTATGAGAGACTTAGCAGCACCTGAACCCAAACGTAACTCTTAGCAAATAAATCACAATAAGGGATTTATCTAGTATCATTATTAATGCTTGTCGCATCCCCAGCATCGCGACTGTTGTTTGTCTCTTCTGAGTTTTCCATACTCGAAGTTTTGGTATTAAATATCAAATTCAGCAAGTGCTTAGTCAATCCGCATCATGTGTCTCCTTGAATTTGTTAAAGGCTCATCATAAGGAGTCTTGATAACTACTTGCTTCTCATTATACACAATATGGGCTTGATTTTCAAGACACCCAGTTCATTCCTACCACTATATTGAGCCCTTCTTATTTTAACGAAAACTAGGACATCGAAAAAAATGATTCCTAATGGATATAAAACATCCATCTAATATTGCTGAAGCAGTCTCTGAGGTACTACCGGCCAATTCTACTTTATACTTAACGCTTAGAGTTTTAACAGGCAGATTTCATGATTTACAGAGTCTATTGTCTACGAAAGACTTATTTGTACCTGAATCAAATAATACTCTAGCATGAGCGCTATTTATAAAGAAAGTACCTGTTGTGACATTGTTATCCTGGACAGTCTCTTGAGCATCCAGTTGAGAGCTTTCAGCTTTGATCTTCTTAGCTTCCTCAGGCTTTTTAGCTTATCTAGGGCAGTTGGTCTTAATGTGCCCTTTCTCATTGCAACCATAGTAAGTTGCGTCTCCCAATCTCTTGCAATCCAAGGTCTTATGCTCCTTGGACTTGCAGATTCCACAGGGTAGAGGTTGAGATTCAAATCTGCATTTCCCGATGTGGTATTTCCTACAGGTTTTGCATCTGGTCTTTTCACCTGGCTGCTGGTTGTCCTTTAAATCCTTGCCAGACTTAGCTGCTCCTTCCTTATTACAAAATTCACAAGGCTTAGCTTGCGCATTTAAAGTGCCTTTTTCCTTTAGTCGCCTTCTTTGGGCAGCTGGTCTTTATGTGTCCTTTTTCGCCACAACCATGGCAGGTCGCATCTTCCATCTTCTTGCAATCCAAGGTCTTGTGACCCTTGTTTTTGCAGATTCCACATAATTTAGCATGTGGGTCGATGGTGCATTTTCCAGAATGTTGCTTCCTGCAGTTATTGCATTTGGGCTTTGCCTCCTTTGGCTTGGATGGGTTATGGTTTGAACCGGTCTTACCCTTTTTACAACCTTTATTTGGGGTATTATCGCACTTTCGCTTATGATCCTTCAACACACGGTCCACAGCGTTGTTTACGGCTGTATTTATCATAGCGTGTAACTCAGTGCTTGTTAAGTTCAGTCTTGCATCATAATTCTGATCAACTGGATGATTGTGAGCATCAGAGGAGTCAGCCATGGTGAAGCTTTGAAGGCTACAAACCAAGTAGTAATAATTTGTTTAATCATATAGCGAATTGTCGAATTTGATGAATGAATAGCCATGGTGCAATTAAACCATATAGGCCAATAGATAGTATTTAATTTATTTGATTATGTTTTGCCTAAGTTTTTAAATAAACCACCTTTGGCGTTTAAACGGAATATATTCCTTCATATTTATTAGGCAGGGGACATAAGTCACGACTGCCAATGTCATACTGACATCTTTTATATATAGCACAAGGGCTTGTTCCAAAGGACTTTTGATGGCTCAGAGGCCTTGTCACTAGGGAAATTTTAAAACATAATCAATGATTCATTTGGATCGTAAAATTTCATATTTCATTGTCTTGACAAGAAGTTATGAAATAAAACTATCTTTTCATGTATACATCTTTGCCCGTAGGTATACATCCTAAATGGATGTTTTGATGTGTTCATCATGTTCGACGTTTATTAGCCATGATTCCTATTGATCATTAGGCTAAACAAGGGGTTTGGAAAAATTTCCTAATATAAAGATGACAAGTGTGATTTTATCGCATCACTGTTGCCAGGAGTGTTAACATATTTACAATGTTACAAGGATTTGAATCCTTTGAATAGGTTCTACCATCTTGGCCTCGTCTGGAATGACATATAGGCTAGGTCGTACCTTTAAGATTCTTTTTAATAAGTATACTGGCAGGGAAGGAAGGATATTTATTTTTATTCAGGATTTTTTTATCATAAATCCCAATTTACAAGTTAATAATAGCACATATAGCCTAGTCGCGTAGACAAGTTTAATTTATAAGCCATGATTTCAGAGAATCGAGGCATTAAGGTTTGAATCAAAGTTCATTACCTTTTCTTGACAGGGAGTTGTAGACTACCGCTGTCTTTAGTCTCAGAGGACATTAACTATAGCCCGTAGGCACTTCCCTTCTAAGGGATGTTTATAATATGATCATCTTGTAGGATGATATAAGCCATGATTTTAGAGAATCAAGGCATGAAGGTTTGAACATAGTTCATTACCTTTTTCTTGACAGGGAGTCATAGCTACCACTGTCTTTTGGCTCATATGGAAATGAGCAGGGCCCGTAGGCACCATATTACCACGTATGGTCGAAATATGATCATCTTAATTGATGATCTAACCCATGATTCAGAGATCATTAAGTTGGGTTAGGAATCTTTTGAAGAATCCTTATATAAGAATGACGTGTGTGATTTTAACGAATCACATCTGCCAGGAATGTTAACATGTTACAGATGTTAACAAGGGTTTGAATCTCTTGAATAGGCTCTACCATCTTGGCCTTGTCTGCAGTGACATTTAGGCTAGGTTTTTTTTACCTTTAAGATTCTTTCTAATATTTAACGCTGAACAATCCTAAATTGAGGTGTTAAATATGGATCTGAATCTAATTATGGAACTACCATCTTGGCCCGGTCTTAAAATGACACGTGGCTAGGTTTTGTCCTTTTTAGATTTTGCCATTTTATTATAATGGTAGATCTTATAAAAGGAATGTTATTTTTCATTTATCTCATATTTCATGTTTAGAATGAAAACTTAAATTTAATCAATCCACTATATGAAAATAAAAGTACAGAGTTGCCCTAAGCGGGACTTGAAAGGAATAATGTTGTCCTCGAAGGGACAGAGAGATAATTATGTCCTTATAAGGACTATTAAGGAAACGATCTTCAGCAAAAGGAGTTTCTTCTTCATCCTATTTCTGAATTCTTTCTCCTTGGTTACACGTTTCATCCTGGTCGCGGTACAAAGCTCAGCATTTCAAAGCTCCGGGTGTGGAGAATTCCTATTACGGCTTCTTCGCTTGGCGACGTATCCAATATATATAAAAATTGGAAGCAGAAATTTCCAGGTTAGGATTGAGAATTTTCCTATGTTAAGTCTAGACTCAGAATGGTCAAGGAATGTGCTAATGTGTCATTGAGATTAAACACAAAAAGGTTAGTGTTTAATTCACTCAATGTTGGCTCTGATACCAACCTGTCACACCCCGATTTCCACGTGTCACCGGTGGGCCCGGTGGGGGAGTATCGTGACGTGGTTGGCAACATAATAGTCAAACAACACAATATTTAATATGCACAGCGGAAGCAAATGAAAAATATAATTCAACCGAATATAATATTGTAATATCAAGTATCACAACAGTCGATTGTTTATCCACAGACGGATCGAAAATAAAATGGAAACAATAGTTCAACAGACTTTAGGCATCTTAAGCTTGCGAGACTTCTATTGATGCTAAGGAGAAATCCAGCCTATTACGCTTAGTACCTGCGTTTAATCTTTTTGGGAAAATACGTCAGTTTACACTGGTAAATACAATCAACTGACTCATTTTAAAAATGGTTAAAAATTGATTTGGATGCACGTGGCATAAACATTTTATAACTTGGGATAATTATTTAAATATATAATCTTGTAAAAGAATTACATGTTCCTTATGCGTTCAGTAGCCCGGAGCGTGTCGGGTTAAAGATCAATAGACACACCACATCAACTATTTATGCACTGACGAGTGTACGCCTACACTCCGCGCTTAGGTCGTGGCCATTTCGTAAAATGATGCCAAGGATATCCGGGACATGGTCATTAACCCCCCAAAGGCTTTAAGCAAACAAAACATATTTAAACGGGCCGATTAAATTATTCAATTAACCACCATACGATGGAAGATTTAATGCCCGACCAAGCGGTATTTTATATACCGTAACCCAAGCCCGTATAGGGAAAATAAGTTAAAAGTATTTACCTGAGCAAAGTAATAATCACAATAAGCGAATGCAAGTAGCTTTTACTGGTACTCCTAATCTGGAACGAAGGTTTATAATAACCTATTAGAATCCTAACGGGTCTTTAATTAAGCTTAAGCTTAGACCGGTTAGTTTCAAAGATACGGTTCGTACGCACGATTAAGCGAAGACCGGAATAGAATGTGATTTAGACCCGACAAGTTTGAAGACTTGTTTAATATGGGTATATTATACACATTCTGGATTTTGAAATAAAACCGATAAGGTTTGACCCGTTTCGGCTAATTTATGTAAACTAGTTACATAAACCGAACCGAACGCGTAATAAGCGTAACGGGTGAACGTAAGAGCCATATACAGGTTTCCTACGTTAATATGCCTCAAATATGTTGTGACATCAGTAAGATATCATTTATTATGCCCGAAATGAATTTAAACACAAACTATGCCCCGTAGGGGTAGTTTGGTCATTTAAAAGGTTATAAAATAGTTTTAATATTTACCTGAGTTACAGGTCTGATATAATCAGCAAAAATACTCAATTTAATAAGTTATAACAGTAGGGTAAAGTATATATGTGAAATTTATCAATTATAACCAATTTATGCACCGTAGGGGCATTTTGGTAATTTCACATAAGCTGAAAAGCTCAAAACCGAAGTCTGAGTTAAACAACTTTTGCTTACTGTTAAAATATTATAATTTACCTCAAATATCAGTAGGTATCAACCTTTGTATGTTTAAAATAGTTCTAGTACATACTATGCGTTAAAAACGCTTAATTAGGTGATTAGAAGCCGTTTCCGGGTTCTATATAGAAAGCTGATACTTTTATTATTCCAGAAGGATTAAAATAATTTATTTATCATTTAAAATCAGTAGCAAAAGGTTTGGGGTCAAAAGGATATGTAAAACTCATTTTATAGCCCGAAAGGGCAAAACCGACAATTACCGGATTAAGCTTATGACCCTAAGTTATGCTCAGCCTAAAATTTATTAAAAATATTCAAAAATCCCAAAATAATATATTATATCAGTGGGTAAAGAGTTTGATATCGAAAAGTAGGCTTAAATAGGCCATACGCTAGTTACGCCGTTTAATCGCTAAAGAAGCTTTCTAATTACGCTAATGAGCATAACTCACAATCTACACCTCAAACTGATGTCAAATTTTGGGTGCAAGTTTATAAATCAATAACTAAGGTTTCTACTCTTTTACATTTTCAAAAATCACGTTTTAAGGTGAAAAGGGCATAATGGTCAACATATGAGCAATTAACGGAATCATGCATTGGTTAACTAATGAACCAAGGTGTATAACCATAGAGGGTTATATTAGCATGTAACCTGGTCCTAAGGAAGCTCTTTGGCATTTCTAAAACATAGCAAAACGGGTCAGAACTGAAGTCAAAGCAAAAGTCAAAGCTTTGCGACTTTTGGTTCCGAACCGTGTCTAAACATAAAATTGTCGGGTTGAACATGTTTAGACATGTTCTTACACTAATTACCAAGTTATATTAATGATCAAACAGGTTGTGTGTGTTCTACATTGCTAATTATGCATAAATTAGAAATTAAGCATTCTGTTGACTTTTTAATAATAAGTTTGACCCGACATTAGACCTAGTTAGAGTGGTAATCAGAGGGTGCCCTTTTAAGGGTTTAATGCCCACATAATTACCAACTTATAACTACTTTCAATTCGACTAATCACTGGACCAATAGTGATTAATCGTTAAGTCAACCGTTAATTACGATGGTTTGACTTTTAAGCTAAAACTAAGCAAAAACTTAACTAAGAAAGGTTAAGCAAACTTACTGAAGTCCTATGCACGATTTGTGATCACTTGAGCCTGCTATGGAGCTCCAGAAATGATCAGGAATGCAAGAGAAAGGTGTGATCACAATGGTTGCACATGAAGCCTTTATATAGTGTTCCAAGTCTCATGGATCATTGACACACAAGCCTACCCAAGGCCATAGATCACTTCCAGATGTCCCTAAGTGTCTAGGGGTTGCTTAGGGGTCATGCAAGATGTGGAAAATCGATTATAAGTCGGTTAAAATGGCCATGGCAGACAAGAACCCAAGTTTTTCGGACCAGACAGGCCCTCGCGGCACGCGTAGCCCCCCCCCCCCCCCCCAGGGCCGTCGCGTGGCGCGAGGCCCCTTCTGATCAAATCTCATATTTTTTATTTTTGTGCATTGGTCCTTGGCTCTTGGAAACTTTGCTACGACATTATTTCTTGCACTTTGAACCCTCTAAATTGACGTTTAGGGGCTTCAAGACATTTACCCATTTTGTTTAGTCCTCGGTTAACTTTATTGTCACCCGAAAAGTCCTAAACTTCGTCGTTGACGCTTTTAACCCCTCGCATACGAATTTGATCATAACTTTCTCATATGATAACGAAACTTTATGAAATTTATATCGTGCATTCTAGTGAGCAAAATTAACAGTTACAAAGCTTCGGGTTTGTCAAAAGGTCACTCAGAGGTATAACTTAAACATGTTGACACATTTAACCCCTGTAGTTTGTAATCTCTCACTTTCCTTCATATTTAGCTTCGTATGATCCATGATTTATTCGTTTGAAGGTATGAGCATCACGTAGGGCTAATGTGCAATATATTTATTCACTGTTGACTTTTAGAACTCGTATAATCACATACTTTCCATGATTGTCAACTTTAATCCTTCTATAATATTCTTTCACATGTTTAAACATATGACACGTGTCAACACATTATAGGACGTGAATTTTCGAGGTGTTACAAATTGTCAATGGTTTCAAATTTAAAAGACATGATTTTCTCGTATATTTGTATTTGATGGTTTAAGTGAAATTTTTGAAGGTTTATTCATCCAATTTAGTAGACTTGGGGAGGGGTTATCTGTCTATGGAAGTATTCGGTGGAATGCAAAGGTGAGCTTTTTTATGAAACAATATGCGTATAAGTATTTCATAATAATAAAATACTGTATCATATGTAATCTCATATGCATGATAATGTTGTTTCATATTTGATTTGTTGTTTTTAGGTGATATTGATGAGTGGTCTTAGCCCAAATGCTTTAGAGGAGCTCTCATCTGAAAGAGATTACGAGGACCGAATTCCCCGTTTTTGCAATATGCTTCGATTTGCGTGTCTTAAAAACAGGAATTCTTTGATCGCAATTGGAGGCTTGTGGGAACCTTCTAATGGCAACGATCCTACAGTTGAAAAATCAAAACTGGTTCAAACGGCTATCAGGTATGTTTTTGCACGTTAATTCTTATCTTTACAAGTCCCCCTTTTTTAACAAATAAACAGTTTTATCGTGTAGGCATGTCAAAGACATCACATGACTAGATTTAAAGAGTTGTCAGCATTGGAATCCTTTTCTTGAGGTAATAATAATATAGTTGTTTTGTATGTTGCTTTTAGCATTGAACTCTAATAATGTTTTTTATGTTTGTAGATTCATTACGATCGAGTCGGAAAAGATGGGCTTTTTAGCCATAAAGAGGTAACTGTTCTCTATCTTCCCGATTTATCAGATTGTTTACCTTCGGTAGATGCTTGGAGGGATCAGTGGCTTGCCAACAAGAAAGCAGTTGCAGAGAGAGAACGTCTACATGCTCTTAAAAGAGAGGTATACATTTTTCTATATTACATGCAGTAAAAAAATAAATAGAAAAAAAAGGGAACCGAACCACTTGTAGAAGAAAACTAAACCTTTTGTAAGGTTGTCTGAAAGTAAAACTAATATTTTTTTATCTGTTTTACGTAGATCACCCGTGAAAAAAAGGAAGGCTTGAAAGGTAAGATTTGTATATATTTTTTTGAAGTAAAACGACATTTTTGTCCCTGAAGATTTGCGAGTTTTGCGACTTTTGTCCAAATGTTTGTTTTTCCGCATCTGGATCCAAAAGGTTTGAAATCTTGCCATTTCATCCGGCTCATTAACTCCGTACATATTTTTCCGTTAAGTCAGGGGCATTTCTGTCTCTTTTATTAACTTAAAGGGCAATTCTATCTTTTTTCCATTTATGTAAAAAGACCGAATACCTTGAAAAAGGCCGAATTCCCTCTTAAGATAATAAAAAAGACGGAATTACCCCTGACTTAACGAAGAAAGATGGAATTAACGAGCCGAATGAAAATGGCAAGATTTTAGACCTTTTGGATCCAGATGAGGAAAAACAAGCCTCGTACGAAAGTCGCAAAATTGACCAAACCTACAGATGAAAATGGTATTTTACTCTATTTTTTTGCTTTTATGCAAGTGTTAAAAACTGAGATTTTATATTAATTGTCGCCGAAACCGAATCTGAGAAATCCAAAGATGTGAAGAAGGATTCAACACCAGTAAAAAAGAAAGCTTCTGGATCCTCCGGGTCGGCATCAAAAGTCACTGCAAAGTCAAAAGGAAAAGTGAAGGAGTCTGAAAAGAGGAAGTTGAAAGCAATGTAGAAATGGAGACGAAAGTTGAAGGAAATGATTCTGAAAATAAGAAACCGGTAGAAGAAGCTGCTGCAGTCCAGAAGACTGCTAGCGGAAAGAAGAAAATAAAAAGAAAAGTTGTAAAAAAGAAGGTTGTTGGAAAAGATGATAAACCAGAAAACGCAGTAAAAAAAGTGACACATCAGATCCTAAAACGGCGGAAAAGACAAGTACTGCTTCTTATGAACTTTTCTTCAACAAAAATTTATTTTCAACTTCTGCATATTTATATATACAAGCAAGCTTCTGAGTTGTAGAGTGTGAATTGAGACTTGAGCGGAGCCTGAACCAAACGGGTTCAGGTTGTCTGACTCATAGGTGATTTTGGATTGTTATAATTATTTTCATTTTTGTTTACCATACATTGTTACAGACTATCACTGTTTTTATGTTTTCGTTTAAAGATTCAAAGTATGCATTCTGAATTATTGAAATTGTCTCAAGTCTTGCTTTTTCGTTTTTAGCCTTAATATACATGCCAATGTTATACATGTTAATGTAAATAAAAACTTGTCATTACGACACTAAAAAACCCGTCCAGCGGACGGGTATACTACCAGTATTTTATTAAAGTATGATAAGATTTAATATTAATGTATTATTTATTTTGTTAATATAAGATAAGTATAGATTTGAATTTACCTTCAATGAATGACACGTGTCCAAAAGTTGGTTTCTTTTATTATAGTAGATAGATTCACAACTGGTCGGTGCAATAGTCAATTATCGAAGTTTCTTTATTTAACCACCAAACTTCCCAGCTTCATGATAGTGCACAACCAACAAAGAGGAATGGGATTTCTGCCCAAGGAAGAAACAGAGACCACCAAAGACCTGCTTCAACCAAGATCCTTGCATCTTTCATCTAACCTTCAAAACCATACATCTAAAACCCTTTGTTACTGTTGACGACATCTGGGATCACGGCTGAACCCGTCAGAGTTATGGTGTTTTCCTCAGAAAAGCCACCACCGATGTGTTGAACTGCAAGAAAACCACCGTCGTCACTAATCGCGTTGCCGGAAAACCAAACTCTCATCCATAGCAGCTCAGATCGTCGATTATGAGCAGCACACCCTCAACCGTCTTTGCCGAAGGACCCGAGCACTACCACCGCCATTGTTAGGTGGCTGCAACACCGGAACTACCGTCGCATGAGCGGCCGTTGGTGGCCCTCGGAATCCTCCACTGTCACTCTCTCTCACATACATATCTCTCTTTGTGTAGACAGGGCCGTCTCCGAAAATGAAAAAAAAAAAAAAATTGGCCCTATGCGAGATAAAAATTTGGGCCCTATTCGTAAAATCCTTGGTTCGATGTTCCAAAAAATTCCTGCATCGATGATGATGATGATATCCGGGTTAACCCTCAATTTAACCCTTAAACAAAACCTTTTACGTCAATGATGATGATCGCCTAGTCTGGTCACACAGCGAACACAGCGTCTGATGGTCTTCTTTTCCCGCACAGTCACACAATGCCCAACGCCCTCTAATGGGTTTGATTTGAAATATGTTTGTTTATTAACCTGTGCCTATTAACCTGTTATACTAAGGCAGACCCATTTCAATTGGGTTTATTCATTTCTTCTGCACACACCCATACACTAGTTCATTTAAACACAAGCCCATTTAAACTTAATAAACAGGCCCTGTAACATTTAAACACAAGCCTAATAATTTTTTTTTATAAAAACATACAGATTTTTTTTAAATATATATATATATTTAAAAAAAAGAAATTTTTGGGCCCTATATTGGTTTGGGCTCTGTGCACAGGCCCATTCTGCACTTGGCCATAGACGACCCTGTGTGTAGATTAAAGTGTGTATGGGTGCAAATAGAATAATAGGCGAACAAATTTCACATTGCAGGCTTTAGATTTGTGTTTTGCTTGCTAAGGAAGACAGGCCTCAAAGGCCTAAGATGCTAACCACACTTTGTTAATTTTAGTTTCTACAAATAAAAAAAGTACAGAACGTTTACTAAAAGTGATTTTTTTAATTTTGTATTGGGTCAAACAAGAGGGTCTTGAACAATATGGGTGACTGTCGTGTTTACGAACCTTACTCGGTCAGTTTTTAACTCTTACCGTGAGCCGCTCTGTATAATCATCCTTTGAATAAATTCCTTATTCTAAGGTTGTATTATCGGTATAATATTAATTATAATATTATTGTCAACTAATACTTCGAAATTGTGCGGCGGTTTAATGTCATTTTTAACATTGCGTATACGTTTTCATTGACGTTTTGTTTAAAATCAACCTGCCCTATCGCGAAGCGCGGATGTGAACAACTAGTTCAAATCGAGGCTCCATAAGCAACTTGCAATAAATCTAATGTCCACAAGAAGGAAAAAGGGCCATGAACGTTTGATATAAAAGAATAACAACAAAAGCAATTTAGGGGTAAAACACGTTGGTTGGAGAAGCACTGCTACAGCCAAATCAAAGCATAAAAAAACACATAAAAATGCAACGCTAATTCCTTTTGTGATCTTCTCTGGGTGTATGGTTAGTATAGGTTTTGCACATTATTTGGTTTATGTATTGGATCTTATTTTATTTGTGATGACAAACAATTAAATATGATTAATGCATTAGTTAATTTAAACAATTTGTGTGTGTTTTGAGTTCTCTCTTTACAATTACGTTCGGTTGATGACAAAAACTAGAAGCGGGCTGGGTGACTAAAGGGGGTTGACTTTACACTTATAAATTGGGTAATTGACATGGTTTAATGACAAGAACCTGTTTTGATTGCTATTTTAACTAATTTTAAGAATTATGAGTATGTGGTTCCCAATTAATAAACTTTTTTGTGTGAAACCTAGAACCTGAAATCCGGAGAAGGTTGTTTTCTCATATATTGTTTTCAAACATAATCTAGATTTTGTTTAGTTGTTTTATTGAATAAATTAAATCCAAATTTAGTTTAATCCTAGAACCTGAACATGACTTTCCCTAGCTACCTAGGTTATTTAAGTTTGCGCATGACCAAACGACATGTCATCACCTAACGTATACAAAAGCAAGACCCAAGGACTACTCCTCTTTGGTGCAATAGGGAACGACCGGAAGCATTTTGGTAAGGGGTTTTTTGCGCTTTCGAGCTCAGTTTTGCGTTTTCTAGTGTTGTGATCAACCCAAAACATCACATAACTATTTATACTAACTTTAGGGGAGTAAAATGGTGAATATGGGGTGAAAAAAATGGTAAAACCGGATAGAAACGGTCATATTATCGTTTTTAACGGTCAAAAGGGCTCAATGGAACCAGTCCTAAACCGAAAACAGTAAAACCGGCTGGTTCGGGATGTGGTTTTTGGTCTCAGGGTGTGGAACCGGTCCTAAACCGGCGGTTTGATATTGGAACTAACCATGTAATATCGGTTCCAAACCTGTTTTGGTTCGGGTCGCTTTGGCCCAACCATTTTGGTTAACTGGTTTTGTGTTCATCTCGATTTGAAAAAGTAAAATAAACAAAAACAATGGACTCAGAGGGAATTACCTATTATGTAGTGGTATTGGGCTAAACTAATTATAGGCCTAAAACTTGGTACACGGGTTTACTTTATATGGCATATATATGGTAAAGAGGTTGATTTTGGGCTGCATTGTTGGACAAATTCATCCATCTAGAAAATAAAATCATCAATAAACAACACCAATCTTTATTCACACACAAAAAAAAAAAAAAAAAAAAACAACCGTATATGCTTTTATTATTGATACATGACATAACTGATTGTTGATCAAAGGGGTAGTTCAATTCATACTCATAGCATAGCAAAATACTCAATTAAGCTACTTTAAGAAACATAGCGCTTAAATTATATATCGTTAACGTCTAATAATATATTTTGGGAAATCATATATTTCCATAACCCCTTTAAAGTATTTCTAACTTGCTTTAACATAGATCCTAGCCAATTCTAACATATTCAAATTACAATTTCCAGTTAGGTGAAGTGCTTTCAACATGTTATCATCTGTTTTATTTTGAAATTGATTTCTTTTGTAACCTCAAATCAGAAAAAAAAAAAAAAAAAAAAAAAAACATTTATATATTTCTATGAGTTACACCTTCTATTGTCACTTGGTTTTATTAAAAAGATACTGAAATTCCTATGGAGTCATAAGATGCAAGATCTTTTGTAGTAAGATCGAATTTTAATGAAAAATGTGTGTGTATTTTCTTCAAGTTTTATAAATTAAATTCTAACATATAGTTGCATTCTTCAACTTCTATAAATTATTTTATAGTATAAAATCATATAACGTTATACGTCACTCAATATATAGTTTAAGTTTATTACCATGTGGATCTATGTCTACTAAACTTATAATTTTGTTGGAATGTCTATAAAATTTATTTTATAATTTAACTTTTCTTTGAAATTATCTTGTATTTGTTGCAAGATTGAATACGAAACCAAGAAAAAGTGAAAAACAAAAGAAAACCCATGTGATGCAACACGTTTATTCAGCCCAATGTTCACCATGGACTGGACCGATATAAAGTTTGTATTTATCACATAAGCAAAAGTCCCTTTTCTTGATGAATATACACATGATATTTTGTTTCAAATGACCCCCTAAAGATATAGCAAATAACACAAACCCCCTCAAAATATTTTATTATATTAGCCGTCCAACTTTCAGGTAATATTCCATCTGTTTGGAAATAATATTACATTTCATCATTAGAGTTTAATGTTAAATCTTAAATTGGCGTAAATTGCTACATATCACCAAAATAATAAAAATAATAATAATAATAATTAATTTGTAAAATAAAAGCAGATTATTCGGTGTGAACAATATAAAGTGGCAAAACATTCATGATTCTTTTTAAAATAAAAAAAAATATAAAAGACTTTACATTATTTAAAATTAAAAGCTAAAATTCTTTTATCTTATTATAATCAACATTTTATTAAAGATTTGTTTGTTCATGAAAATATCAATCCTATGATACTCGTCCAAAGTGTGTGGGGACTCATGTGCGTGCCAAATCATAAACCAAAACCTTCAAATGATGTTTTAGGAACCCACTATGGTCCATAATGGTCATGAATGCATGGATTAGGGTTTGACTTGGTTGGGTTGGGTTCATGATCATTATGCATACACACATGTGACACCATGATTAACATTAGAAAAAGAGTGGGAAAGGTTCACTCATTACTCAACATTACACTTTTTATTGGCCTAACCATGCGTTGATTTTGAGTTTTCGGTTATAATCAATAGATTTAGACACTTAATTGTGGTAAAGGTTTATACACATAGTCTTCTAAAAATAGAAAGTCACAAGAACGGTATCAAATGGATTCCGATTGAAACCGTTCTAGCGGCATTGTAACCGTCTCATCGAACACGATCTTAAATTTTAGGTTTTTGCTTTTCGTTTTCGGATTTTTATCCTGTAGATTTTAGAATTTTTGTTTAGATTGTCGTGTCTATTTATTTGGCATTGTGTGTTCTTTTTTTGTGATTCGTTGCGTCTTTTTTGTGATCCATTGTTTCTTTTTTCCTCGAAATTGTTTTATATTTTTCGGTATTGTTTTATATATTGCGATCCATTGTGTCTTTGTACCGAACCTATATTTAGAAGACTTTATAGGATAACTTTACCCACTTTAGATCGTTCGGAATAATAAATATTGTGCATTACTGGAGTATCATCATGTCAAAAGCGGAATCACCCTATCATACCCAATAAATCTAGGAAAAATCCCTTGTAAATACAAATCCATGACCTAAGGCTATGAGGTGTGGATGGAGCCCCATGGGACTTTATCAAGTCCACCTAGGATCCACCTCACCTATGGAGTCCCCCTTTAATTTACATGGTGTGGATGGAGCCCCTATTAAACAAAATTAAAAAAAAGTAAACATTTGATTGGTCCAAACTCCAAGCCATGGCGTTACCGGGTGTTACCATGATGGAGCCCCATCAATGGCGCCCCCCTCTTCACTTGGAGGGTGTGGTGATGGAGCCCATATGGGCGCTATACATGGTGACGTGGCGGGGATGGAGCCCTCACACCCTCCAGCCTAATGGTTGCTAAGCCTTATCTCAACCAAAAGATGCTGCTAGATATAATAATTATTATCTCGTTTTATGTCACTCGATATTTTTATATTATCTAGAAAAGTTTATATTTTTGAGATGTGAAACCCAAGATCTTGAGATAGTATTTGTGGGTTCCAAAAACCATGGTCAAAACTGGATTATTTATGAGATTAAACCGATGCCAAATTCATTGGAAAACGATAAAATTAATCCTATTTTTTTATTAAATTAGATTAAAATCCCATAAATATGTGTGTAAATACAACAAAAATTGGTGTTAATTAATGACCCCAGTGGGGGAGCACCATTAGAGCAGAATTTTGATTATTAAATAGTATATAAATTGATAAAAGAAAAGGAGTCAGCTTTTGAGTTGACTTCACCTCCCAAAAAGTCTGCAAATTTAGAGGTGGTAAAGGAATCCTATACCCTTCAACTAATTTCTTTTGTAATTTCCTCATTTTTTAAATATTTTGTTTTAGTTTTGTCCATTTATATGGAATTTTCAGATCTTGATCAGATAGTATTTGATGCTCCAACTCAAATCTTATATATTCGGAGGTGTCTATAGAATACATAAATATGATAACATTATCTCTTTATTTTATATATTTGATATACTTTTGTTAAACATATAAGATAACGTAAATTTAAAGCATATTGATTAAATAGCTATGCATAACTTAGAAAAGGAGAAACAAATCAACTCTACCAATTTATCAAAGTTTCACCAATGGAGTAATTTTTTTAGAAACAAATTAACTCTACCAATTTAGATAATATGAACCTAACACGCGAAATTTTGTAGGTTTGTGTACAGTTTACGCATTTTGAGTCAGATTTGAATTGAACACGTAACAACTAAACATGTTTAGCTAAATCAAGCCATGTTGGGTAAATCTGAAGGTTTATGGGTTGACATATTCAACATATTTATTTTTTATAAATTTTGTAAAATAATATTCTTATAGGAAAATTGGTTTTTAATAAACCAACATTTGTCTCGTTGGTAAATAATAATCTTACCTACGTAATTGGTATACAATAATCCTACCTATCAACATGTTGGTACTCAATGAACTTCCGTTAATTTTTTTTAACTGAAGTTAGTTTTTAAGTTTTATTTATTACACAAATAGTCCCTGTAGTTGTAATTTACTAGTTTTAACTATTTTAAAACTAGTAAATTACAGTCCCTTGAGGTTTTTTTGTTTTATAAAATAGTTAAAACTAGTAAATTACAACTACAGGGACTTTTTGTGTAATAAATAAAACTTAAAAATTAACTTCAGTTAAAAAAATTAACGGAATTTCATTGAGTACCAACTTGTTGATAGGTAGGATTATTGTATACCAATTACGTAGGTAAGATTATTATTTACCAACGGGACGAAGGTTGGTTTATTAAAAACCAATTTTCCTATTCTTATATCATAACTAAACTTATTGTGTTTTTTATGCCATTTTGTTAACTATATGTGAATATAAGTTTTATAGTTTAAAAGTATTTATAGTTTTTGCTGTAGATTTCTAATTTTAGAGTAATAGTATGAAAAAAACTATAAAAGAAACAAAATTCTCATGTCAAATGGGCCGTGTTCATGTCAACATATAGAAAATGTTTAAGTTCATGTGTCAGACATTATTTTCATATGGTGTGAAATTTCTAGGGTTCTCATCGACATGTGAACACAACTCATTTAACACCTCTAAATTTCAACAGTTGCGTTGAATGGGGTTAAAAAATAACAGTTGTAATAAAACTGATGATTATAGTTTTCACATAAAATTTCAAAACTTCATGTTTGGATTTTCTTTCAAATAAATCATATTTGAGACATTTTATATAGGTATTTGGCCTTCATATCTTTATAACAAAAATATATCATGGGTATTATAAAAAATACGAGAATAGTTTGAATTCGCCAACAAATATATATTATCATCCACCCATAGATATGTTTAACTTTTTATGCTCTTTATGATCCTTTTCATTCTTTATTAACTTATATAACTATTACATGCACATACACTGATTTTATATGCTTCAAATTCCCAATATACCCTTGTAAGAGAGCTAATGCCTAATGGTGGTGGTTTAAACTTTAATATAATGGTTGATTCTTTCCTTGTTAATGGAATCTCACTTATCTCAAATTCATAAGTTACACCATTTCAAACACACTATGCATACAAACAAAATTGGTGGTCATGTGTGGTATAAAAAGGAGGGTAAAATTGGAAAAGAGTATAACTTGTGTTGGTTCTTAGTAGATGTTGTGTTGTGGGGGTAGGGAATATTTTACTTTTGCACCCCTTAAAAAGACGGGGCATTTTTGGGCTTTATGAAGTGAGTAAAGTGGGAATAGGGAACTCCACTCAAATATTTAGATTCATACATATATTCATTTACAAATACACCCTTATACCTATATTCATTGTATCATTTTATGTATGTATATTCTTCTTTATATGATAAAAAAAAATTAGTGTGTGTTTCTCCTGAATATGTTTTTGTAACAGAATTTTCGTGGCTATTTAATAGCCACGGAAATTTTGTTACAAAAACATATATCTAACGTACAAAACATGAATATGGTCACATATATCGACATAGTGCATATCAGCAAGTTAAAAATATGTTTTTGGGCTTTTATCGAATTTAGAATAACTTTCCAAACGAATGAGTCGATGCTTTAGATTATAAATTGAAAGTTATAGTGGCCAATTATTGTGTTTGAAAATAAAAATCTTAAAAATGCTTTTATTCGCACATCATACAAATATGTAATCATTATAAATGATTTTAGTCATGTAAATCATCCTACTTGGTAATATTTTTAGCTCCCCATAGTAATAAAGTTGCTATAAATTATATATAACCAAACGTGACATTATTTTAGAATAAACGTTGGTATCACCAAAGCAACGGAAGAGGGACATAAGTAGACATGACGTGATGTTAATAATTCATCGATGAATATCATGATATGTTAATGGTCATTGACTCATTGCATTGATAACTTTCTAATGACATTTATTTGATTAATAATGTTTATAAGCTAGTGGAGTTCTGACAGCATCGATTCGATTTGTTATGGTACCGATACCTGGTTTAGCAATCGAAATAGAAAACATAAAAAATCGTGATATTCCCCAAAAGAATATCGACACATGTTTTATATCGACTGAAAACTATAGAAACAAATCCCCCTAGTCGTTCTGATAGTACCGATACTGGTATCAATGTTGTTCGGTCAAAATTGGTTCGGTTCGTCATGATATTGGTATGTTACCAACACTCGATATAACTTATGATACAAAGAAAAAACTCTATTTTAAATATAACTCTATTTTCAACATTGGGTGGCGGAATCGAAACAGAATTTATGTCGGAAACCATAAAACAAATACTAATACAACTACCGAAGTTGTTCGAACGATATCGGCTTGGTTCGTCCTGATAAAGGACAAAAAATCAATTACGTTTAACGAGTTTGAACAAAACCTTTATTAAAATGTAGATAAAAATAAACAAGTCGCAAGGGGTATCCGTAATTTAAAAAAACATTAGATTATATTATTATAATAACAAAAAAAAAAGATTTTTATGTGATGTAGCTTTTCTGACATATTAACATGCACATTTGTGTTACGCCTACTTGTACGTTAATTCTCATAACTCGGTTTCAATAAAAAATTATACTAAGACGTACATAAAAATAAGCACTTCATAAAAGCATATTCAAAACACATTAATATAAAGATAAATTTCGTGTTTTTAAAATAAGATTAGATACCTATATATAATGATTGTACTTTGTTAAAACATCGGCTCGCCATGGTTAGTGAATTAAAAATGAACGTTAATATTTGTTAAAACATCGGCTCCGTTGAAGGTGGAGGTGGGGATGATTGTAACATGGAGGATGAGGTCGAGGAAGGTGAAATTAGATCGCCGGTACTGAATTCTCCGGTGCCGGAGGAAGTAGTTCGGCCATCATCGGAATCCCCTATGGAGCCGGTTAACGATCAGTCGCCGGAATATGAAAAGTTGGTTCCTGAAAGGTTGCATGAAGTGAATGGGGAATCCTCTAATCCTAAGGAATTAATTAATGGTACAGTGGAATTCGAGAATGTGGCGGCTGGGGCTAATGAATGTGGACCCCATCTAAAGGGAGCAAGTGGTAATGGCTTAGTGGATCAATTAAACAAGGATGGCCCAACACCCCTTGTTGGGCTTGGTAAGAGGAATAGGGCCAACAGGAGCCCACCATCATCCGGGTCTATGCAGGGCCCTCCTATTAGAGGTTTTTACCAAGATTCAACCTCTGATGAGTTTTCCTTTGACCTCAATCGACCAACCTCGGATATTGGGTCTTTCAGTGGTGAGCCGTTCGGTGGAGATAATCATCTTCAGTCGCCGTCTAATCTGGTCGCTGGCGGTATCCATGTGTCGCCGGCAGGAAATCCGATTTTGAATACGGGGTTCTCTCCGGATCCCGGTGATAATGATCCGGTCCATAAGTATGTTAGTAATGAAGTTCAAGCTACTGCAGTGGTTGGAGCAAAAGTGGGCATCGAGTTACAAGGGTTTGAAGAAGTGACTAGATCCATCATTCTTGGTGAAGGTGAGTCTACTGGTTTACAATGAATTTTCTATCGTTAAGTTTAAGGGGGGTACGGGATTCCCGTAAAGTAGACTGGATTAGGGGAATCAAGATGTCTTATGGAGTTCACTTTTTGGCGATTCAAGAAACAAAATTGGGGGCTACGTCTAATTTTATGTTTAATGGATTTTGGGGTCAGTCGGCGTATCAGTTGGAATTTGTTCATGCGGAGGGTAGATCCGGGGGGCTTGCTTGTCTTTGGAACCCGAGTATGTTTACTTGTGACAATGTGATTAAAGATCGGTATTTTTTAGTGCTGTCCGGAGCTTTGAACCAGGCAGGCGTTCGGATTAATTTGGTAAACATATATGCGTCAAATGACGCTCCTATGAGAAGGAACTTATGGGTCAAGTTACTGGATATGAAGAATTCACTCCAAGGTTTATGGGTTTTCATGGGAGATTTTAACGAAGTTAAGGACGAGACAGAAAGGTTCAATTCTGAATTCATAGCGTCGAATGCGGAGGCTTTTAATCAGTTCATATTAGCGGCGGGTCTTTCTGAATTCAATATGGGGGGCGGCAAATTTACGTACATATCTGACCGTGGTGTTTTGTATTATGAACACACACAAAGTTGAGTAAGCTGGATCCGAATGTTATGTATTATGAACTAACAAGTGTTTTGTTGTTATGAATGATAGGTAAATCCCATGATTAATTGCGGCGCGCTCGGACCGAACACACACAACGTTGACCTTTATACGCTTCCGGTATTTATGCTGATGATGTTGTTTTTCTTGGGGAATGGTCGCGGGAAAATGCTCTTAATTTACGCAGAATTTTAAGATGTTTTCATTTGGTTTCGGGGTTAAAAGTGAATCTTGCTAAGTGTTCATTGTTTGGGGTCAGGGTTGATGAAGTGGAGGTGCAACAGTTGGCGGATATTCTGGGTTGTAAAAGAGGCTCTTTTCCTTTTAAACACTTGGGTTTGGTGGTGGGGGCCAATATGAATCTTATTCGTAATTGGAAACCGGTTATAGATGTTTTTAAAAACAGATTGTCACTTTGGAAAGCAAAAAACCTTTCTTATGGCGGTAGAATCACACTACTCAAATCGGTTTTGAACTCGTTACCGACTTATTTCTTTTCCTTGTATAAAGCGCCGACAAAAGTTATTGAGATATTGGAAAGATTGAGGAGGGTTTTCTTTTAGGGAGGAGTGGACGAAAACTCCAATATGAGTTGGATGGCGTGGGAAAAGGTTATGGCTCCAGTTGAATATGGGGGATTAGGTTTCGGATCACTTCGAGATGCTAATCTTGCGATGTTGTCGAAGTGGTGGTGGAGGTTTAAAACGGATAAAGATGAAACGCCCACTTTTTCACTTTCGTTTAAATAACATAAAATCCATACAATTTTACAAAAATTTTGACATGACCCATTCGTAAAGAAGACGATTCCCTACTTTTAACAAAATCAATCAAGATACATTCCATGACACTTATAAAAGATGCTAAGTTTTAAACCTTACGTATTACACCAAAACATTTAATCCAAACTATTTCAAGTAAAGTTCAACTTCAAACTACTACCATCACCCTAGTTACTAGTTTAACAGATACTACACAAAAGGACGTTTTGACCCATTCATAAAGAAACAACTTGAACCGGAAGCGTATAAAGGTCAACGTTGTGTGTGTTCGGTCCGAGCGCGCCGCAATTAATCATGGGATTTACCTATCATTCATAACAACAAAACACTTGTTAGTTCATAATACATAACAATTGAAATCCTTTAATTCCGTATCATTATTCGACCCGTTAACATAACATATTACTTTACTAACATTATCACTTCCTTTTGGAAACATTCATCATACCACTTTCCGATTCATTTGTAATGAATCGCTACATACCATATCTTTCAATATACTTACATCATTTGACCCGTTATGAACAAGTCAAATTCCCAAACGTTCCAACAATCATTTTACTTATCATTCCAACCCATTAGACGGGTCATTTCGAATTTACTACAACATCATCTTTTAGACATTTCTCCATATAAACTCTTTGTATCTATTCAATCATGAATCATAAGGAAACTTACACTAAATTCATAGTACTAAATATTTTTATACATAATTCTACAAATAGAGGACATAAAGTTCGTATGAACTTACCGCGATCTTGAGATGTTTGTGACTTCGGGTGACTTGCGCCTTCTTCTTTCATCGTGCCTATATGTCATAACTTTATACACTTAGCTTTCATTACTTTTCACAATTCATATTGTTCTTTATGAGATCTACTAATCACATACATCATTACCATAAACACGTTACATTAACTCATCAAGTGTTCATGTAAAACCATGACCTAACCGACTTAGGCATTTCATCGAACACATTATGTGCATACAAATTAATGAGCATAAAGTACAAGTTCTTAAAGCATGTTTTTCTCCCTAGTTCACCCATTGATTAACACAAGCATCCCTAATTCCACATTTTACCATACTAACTAATAACATATGGTTGTAGCATCAATTATTTATCAACATATTGTTTCAATCACACATACCATACTAGTTTGCATATAAAGTTTCAAGATTACTAATCATCCTAAAACATGCATATGGGTTTTACTTCAAATCATCCTTGTGTACAATTTCAAGCATGATTACAACTCCCATATGTTACTACATCTCGTGTTCATATCCAATTCCGTATAAGATTCGCTGATTACACATATCACACTTCATCGACTGTCATTAAAACACTAAATTTGACTTACTTGATACTTATAACACTTAGGGAATCATGATTCCTAGCTCATGCATTGAAATCTCAGCCTTTTACTCTTTCAATTTTGTAGGGAATTGAAGAACTAGGGTTATGAAGGAGAAGTTCCTCCTGGCTTCTCTCTCTCGATCGAACATACACCCACACACACACACGACATTTTTTTTTAGTTAGGTGTTTTAATCTCACATTTTCATTTAACCCCCCTCATCTTTTTAGAACATAACACTTTCTTTTTATTTATATAATTCTCTAGTAAACATCCATGCATACATAAGGCTTTTTAAGTTTACTAATATTTATAAAACCTTAATGATGGTAAAAATTATGTTTACCATTTCTTTTCATAAAATTTTCTGCGGATAAAATATTAGAATGTGTCATACGAAATTCGGGGTGTTACAAGTCTACCCCCCCCCCCTTTAAGATGGTTTCGTCCCCGAAACCAGAATAAATACCGAATAACTCTGGGTAGAGCTCCCGCATTTCATCCTCCGCTTCCCACGTAAGTTCCGATCCCTTTCGGTGTTGCCATTGGACCAACACTTGTCGAATGGACTTGTTGCGGAGTTGCTTCACCTTAGAATCTTTTATTGCCACGGGCTTTTCCACATAATTTAACTTTTTGTCAACTTCAATATCATCCAAGGGAACGTATGCCGTTTCATCCGCAAGGCACTTCCGCAGTTTCGACACGTGAAAAGTGTTATGGATCCCATCCAACGCGGGTGGTAATTCTAATTGATACGCCACCGCCCCGACCCGAGCGAGTATTTTGAATGGTCCAATGTATCGAGGACCTAGTTTTCCGCGTTTACGAAAACGAATTATCCCTTTCCATGGAGAGACCTTTAGTAAGACATAATCTCCCACTTGGAACTCGATTGGTCGCCTTCGCCGATCCGCATAAGACTTTTGTCTATCTTGCGCTGCTTTTATTCTTGATCTAACCATATCAATCTTCTCATTCGTTTCAGCTACGACATCCTTTGACGCGAGTTCGCGTAGACCCACTTCCCCCCAACAAACCGGGGTTCTACATTTCCTTCCATAGAGCATTTCGTAAGGGGCCATTTTTAAGCTGTTATGATAACTATTATTATATGAAAACTCTACCAAAGGTAGATGATCATCCCAGCTTCCTCCGAAATCCAAAACACACGCCCTTAGCATATCAACTAATGTTTGGATAGTTCGTTCCGACTGACCATCAGTTTGTGGATGGTAGGCGGTGCTTATACGTAACTGGGTTCCCAATTCTTCGTGAAATTTCCTCCAGTAACGAGATGTGAACCGGGTATACCGATCGGACACTATAGACACCGGAACCCCATGTCGAGATATAATTTCATTCGTATAAACTTCCGCCATCTTTTTCGAATTATAGGTTTCCCGAATGGGTAAGAAATGTGCACTTCTGGTTAGTCGGTCAACGACTACCCAAATAGCATCATGCCCTTTCCTTGTCTTAGGAAGTTTGGTCACCAAGTCCATCGTTACATGTTCCCACTTCCACACCGGTATCTCCAACGGCTGCAACTTTCCATACGGTTTCTGATGCTCGGCTTTTACTTGAGAACACGTCAAACATTTAGCAACGTACTTGACAATGTCTCTTTTTATTCCCGGCCACCAATAATTCACCCTCAAGTCTCGATACATCTTTGTAGCTCCCGGATGTACCGAGTGTCGAGACTTGTGAGCCTCATTCAAAAGTAATTCTTTCACATCACATTCCTGAGGTATCCAGATTCGGTCATACATCGTTTTCATACCATTCACATTTTCTCTTAATTCGTGAATAAATCCCTTCGTTCTTTCCTTCTTTGAGTCATCGGCGTTCAGGGATTTAATTTGAGCTTCCCGTATTTCTTCAAGGAGATTAGAAGTGACTACCATCTTCATAGATTTCACCCGAATCGGAGGCGGGTACTCCTTTCGACTTAGAGCATCCGCCACTACATTAGCCTTCCCGGGATGGTAATGAATGTCACAATCGTAATCCTTAATGAGTTCCAACCATGTTCGTTGCCTCATATTAAGATCTTTCTGTTCGAAAAAATATTTGAGGTTTTTATGATCCGAGTAAATAGTACATTTCACCCCATATAGGTAGTGCCTCCATATCTTCAAGGCAAATACGATCGCCGCCAATTCTAGATCATGAGTTGGGTAATTGTTTTCATGTTGCTTGAGTTGTCTCGAAGCGTAAGCAACGACTTTACCCTTTTGCATTAACACACAACCTAAACCTTGGTGGGAGGCGTCAGTATACACTACCAAATCATCCGTTCCATCCGGTAATGTCAACACCGGAGAATTTGAGAGCTTTTCCTTTAAAGTCTGAAACGCTTTTTCTCGTTCTTCGCCCCATATAAACTTTTCACTCTTCTTTGTTAACTTCTTCATAGGTGAGGCTATCTTAGAGAAATCTTGGATAAATCTCCTGTAGTACCCAGCCAAGCCTAGAAAACTTTTTATTTCGCTTGGATTCTTCGGGGGTACCCAATTCGTCATTGCATCTACTTTGGACGGGTCCACGTAGACGCCATCCGCGTCGATTACATGACCCAAAAATTGTACCTCTCTAAGACAAAAGGCACACTTTGAGAACTTTACATATAACTTTTCCTTACGAAGCGTTTCCAATACATCACGTAAGTGGGAAGCATGCTCTGCTTCACTTCGGGAGTATATTAATATATCGTCAATAAAAACAATTACATACTTATCAAGCATAGGTCGACACACCCGATTCATTAAATCCATAAATGCAGCTGGTGCGTTCGTTAATCCAAAGGACATTACTAAAAACTCGTAGTGTCCGTACCGCGTTCGAAACGCAGTCTTCGGAACATCTCCTTCTCGTACATGCAGTTGGTGATAACCCGACCTCAGATCGATCTTTTGTAACACCCCGAAATTCATAAAACTTTATAATAAAAATATAAAGTACAGAATAAACGAGAACAAGCTAACCAGGAAATAAATAACCCAGTTAGCTATAAGCCTCGTAGTAACACAAGAAAGAACTATAAATGCCTAAGTTATAAACCAAACCAAAGTAGAGGGGCTTATATTGTAAAAATTGAAACTTAATTAAATAAAAACAAGTTAAAACCCACCAAATACACACAAAAAGGTGGGTACGGTCGTTCATATGGCAGGGGCGACAAGGGGGTTCTCCTCCAAACCCTAACTTTCACAAAAACCATGAATTGAAGGCTCAAATCAAGTTCAAATCGAAATCTGAATATAGATTAGTGATCACCTTGTTGTAGGGATCATAAGGTATGTAAATTTTGGTATTTTTTATTCATCTCAAGTTCTAGACAAATCATGAAAAGTTGAAATTAGCTTGATTATATGATGTATAGATGGAACTTGTAAGGAAAACAAGTATAAGGCTGAATCCTAGTGATAATTTGTAGCAATCTTGCTTAGAATTATGAAATTTGTAAAAAACCCACTTATGGATTTAATGGGTTTACTAAGTAGATGAACACAAGCATCATGATTGTCAAAATTTGTGTTACTTGACATCTCTATGATGAAATGAATGATTGCATGCATGTTTGTTATGGAGAAACCGAAAATATGATTGAAATTGGTAAATATAACAAATCATGAACTTGAATTCTAGCTATGTAAAGATTAGACCCGCTAGGTGTTCGTTAAAATTCCTAAGTGAGGATTAAAAGGTTAAAAATTGGGATGAAAACGCAGATTTGATTTATATAGAAATTATGTGTTAATGACTATGAAAAGAGTTCTAAAATGGTTGTGAATTGAACTCTTTAGGCAAAGAATCCGGGTCGTCAAGCGGACAAGCCGGAGGGGATACACGTTTGAAGGGTGCGCTCTAAAGGTACGTGACCTTAGTCTCGTTAAATTATGCATATATGTTTGGGTTTAATGTATAAATGGATTCGTAACGTAATAAGATGCGTTTGATGTGTCTTAAAGTGGAAAAGTTCACTCGACCATCAAACAGGTCAAAATAAAGATTTGGAATTGGGTTTGGCTTGTTAATAAAGTGATGGTCTTCACTAGATAGTCAAACGGGTCGAATTGATGCCATAAAAAGAATCATGAAAGTAGCAACTTGAAAATCTCATATTTGTTAAGTGTTGGATTGCACTACGTCAATGAATTTGGCGATGATTACATTAAGTTTGTAAATCCGTGACGTCGGATCAAACAATAGAAATAAGACGCAAATGTCAATTGAAACGGAATGCTCGAATTCCGAGGAAACTAGTTTATAGCTCCAAGGGAATATAAAGCCATGAATGGCGCAATTATGCCAAGGTTATAAGCCCGGGGAAATGGGTAACTATGTCTAAAAGCATTAAGAAACTGAAAAGTGGTAATATGCATTTATAGTTAATGGGTCGGATAATCAAAATAAGGAATTCGTAATCAAAACACTGGTAATTCGATTTTCGTGATATGAAATTTACATGGTTAGATCCGTAATTTTATTACGGACTCATAGGAAAAATAATCGACTAAAACGGACAACCGAGTAAAAAGTTATGATAGTTTAAAGTTGAAAAGTTGTGAATTTTCGGAGCTGGGCAGATATGCAGGTCCAGAAACTGGACCTTTTCTGGACCTGCTGGAAAACGTGTTCCCCCGCGCCACGCGAGGGGAGTATGAGAATCCGGCGTGACACGCGGGACCTCCCGCACCACGCGAAGGTCCGTCGCGACACGCGACAGGACGAACAAAATGAAATTTTATTTTATTTTGACGCTTCGATACTAGAACCCGTTTATAAGTATTGTAATTATGTTAAAACTAACTTTTCAAGTGGTTTTGACTCTAGGTGCAAATGGGGTCCTTCCGGATCGTGATCAAGCAAGCTACCAAGAACCGAACACTAATTTGTGAAGCTTCCGCGTTAACTTAATCTTGTCTAGACAATGTTTTGATGTAAATGTTTAGCTACTCTTGTCATGAATGTTTTAAACTAGTCGGTAGTTAACTAGTAGGTGTTACTTGGAAACTTTTATTTTGTATTTATGTTTAAACCAAGGTACTTTATTATATAAAATCAGAAATTTAAACGAGTGTTACAAGTTGGTAATCAGAGCTCAAGGTTTTTAGCAAAGTGTGTTCGGTTCAAGCTTGATCAAGCATCCGGTAAGAGTTAATTGTTTTAAGTAGAGTTACTAAGTACAAAAAGGGAATGATGAATAGACATGCATGGGAGGAGCGTGTTAACACACTCAAACCCGGAAAGTGCATTAAATAAGAGCGGTGAAAACAAGTTATGAACTTGAATAAACCGAAGTAAATAAACCATATGCTATAAATGAAATGTTTAACGCTCGATGTAAACATTTCATTTTAAAGATGACGGACAAAGGTAACGATGATGCGGTGCCGAGAGTCCCCGAGCAAATGAGAGAAGTGATTGCTGAAGAGGTAGGAAAGGCAATCGAAAACAGTTTGTCAGGTTTCATCGATAAAATCCAAAACACGGTATTATCAGTGGTGGATGAAAGAATCAAGAAATTGGAGGATAATACCAATTTAGCAAAGGAAAAGTCGGGAGGACGAAAGTCTTGTTCATATAAAGAGTTCATGGCGTGCAAACCGCCAATTTACAATGGGGAGGTTGACCCGATAATATGCCAACGGTGGCTAAGTGATATGGAGGGAGTATTCGAAAGGACCCATTGTGATACAGATGACTACGTAGCCTATGGCACGGGTCAGTTAAGGGGTCAGGCGAAAGACTGGTGGGATAACATGAAGAAAGAAATTGGAAGTGAAGCGGCTAAAGCTATGACATGGGATGAGTTTAAGACGCCGTTTCTTTAACATCATAGCCCCAAGTCAGTCATTAACAAGATCAAAGAAGAATTTATGCAGCTTAGACACAAGGGTGAATCCATCGACAAAATCACGGGAACATTCATGGATAAAATGAAGTTTTGTGATGAACTGATAACAAACGAGGAGCAGAAAATATATTATTACTATAATATGTTGAGCGCCGAGTATAGGGAGTTTATGACTCCTTCAAAGTATGAGACCCTCACCGAGATTATAAACATTGCTCGGGAACGGGAGATAGAGCTGAAGAAACAGATTGAAAGAGGCGAAAGAAGGGTGCAGGTAGTTAATCCAAGCCCGACGAAAAAGGCGCACACGACCGAATCATCAAAGAAACAAGAAGGAAAAGGCGGGTCATCAAACTGCAAGGTATGCGGGAAAGGGCACAAGAGTGAGTGCCGGTTTAGGGACAAACTGTGTTCTATCTGTGGGAAAACAGGGCACACGGCTACGTTGTGCCCGGGGAAAGTGTCGGTGTGCTATAAATGTTATCAGCCGGGTCACAAGAAGTCTGAGTGCCCGGAGTTGACAGGAAAGAAAGAAGGCAATGGTACACCTGCTGAGACACAAAGAGCAAAAGCTAGATCCTTCCAATTAACAGCAGCAGAGGCGAAAAGGGAACCTGATGTGGTTTCAGGTATATTTGCTATAAACTCAATTCCCGCTCAAGTGTTATTTGATACGGGTGCGAATAAATCCTTTGTTTCGCATGGATTTATTCGACATCCTTCCTTTGTACTAACAAAATTGCCTATGCCATTAGAGGTAGAAATAGGTGATAACAAAAGTTTCCTTGTGTGTGACGTATGTCGAGATTGTAAGATAAGCATTGACGATGAGGAATATTCAATAGACTTGATTCCTATGTTGATGGGAGAATTCCAAATAGTGGTCGGGATGGATTGGCTATCCTGACATCATGCGAAAGTCGTATGTTTCCGCAAGGAGATAAAATTAACATCTCCAAGTGGGAAATCTGTTACTATATATGGCGAGAAAGGGGGCAATCCCGTTATGTGTTCAATGCTAAAAGCTCACAAGCTCATGAGGCACGGTTGTAGGGCATTCATGATATACGCAAACGAACCAGACAAGGGATCGCTAAAGATTGAAGACGTACCGGTGGTACGCGAATATGCCGACGTATTTCCGGAAGATCTACCGGGAATACCGCCAGAACGGGAGGTAGAATTCGGAATCGAATTGATTCCGGGCGCGAAACCTGTGGCCAAGGCACCGTATCGGCTCGCGCCTTCAGAATTGCAAGAATTGATGTCCCAAATTCAAGATCTCCTCGACAAAGGGTTTATTCGGCCAAGTGTATCTCCGTGGGGCGCACCGGTGCTATTTGTGAAGAAGAAGGATGGGAGCATGCGGATGTGTATCGATTACCGGGAGTTAAATAAACTCAAAGGTGAAGAATCGATATCCACTCCCAAGAATCGACGACTTATTTGACCAATTGCAAGGTGCAAATTGGTTCTCCAAGATCGACCTTAGATCGGGGTACCATCAGTTGAAAGTCAAAGAGGAAGATATACCGAAGACGGCTTTCCGTACACGATACGGACATTACGAGTTCCTTGTGATGTCCTTCGGGTTAACTAATGCACCCGCGGCTTTCATGGACCTCATGAACTGGGTTTGCAAGCCTATGCTAGATAAGTCGGTGATAGTGTTCATTGACGACATCTTGATATATTCGAAGAATGAAGCAGAACACGCAAGTCATTTGCGTGAAGTATTAGAGACGCTCAGAAAAGAGAAATTGTATGCAAAGTTTTCAAAATGTGCCTTCTGGTTACGAGAGGTGCAATTTCTCGGGCACATCATTAGTGCAAACGGGGTGTTAGTAGACCCGTCGAAAATAGAAGCTGTGGCAAGATGGAATCCACCGAAGAATCCTTCGGAAATCAGAAGTTTCTTGGGGCTTGCGGGTTATTATCGGAGATTCATACAGGATTTCTCCAAAATTGCTATGTCGTTAACCAAACTAACTCGTAAGGATGAAAAGTTTATTTCGGGCGAGGACCAAGAAAAGGCGTTCCAAACGCTTAAGGAAAAACTGACCCATGCACCTGTATTGTCATTACCGGATGGGACTGATGATATGGTTGTTTACTCGGATGCATCGCATTCGGGGCTTGGCTGCATTTTGATGCAACGAGGCAAGGTCATAGCCTATGCCTCGAGGCAGCTAAAAACTCATGAAAAGAAATATCCTACACACGACCTCGAGTTGGCAGCGGTAGTGTTTGCCTTAAAGTTATAGAGACATTATTTGTATGGGGTAAAATGCACTATCTTTACCGACCATAAAAGCTTAAAATATTTCTTCGATCAGAAGGAATTAAACATGAGACAGAGACGGTGGTTAGAAACTGTCAAGGATTTTGATTATGATATACATTACCACCCGGGAAAGGCTAATGTGGTGGCTGATGCATTGAGTCGAAAGACAGATTATACGCCTATTTGAGTGCGATCGATGCAACTAATTGTAACATCGGGTTTGCTTGAACAAATCCGGAAATCTCAAACTGAAGCAATGAAGGAAGAAAATGTGAAAAGGGAAAGAATAGTTGGCCAGTTAAAAGACTTGGCGGATGGTAATCAAGGGTTGAAAACTCGATTTGGCAGAATTTGGGTTCCAAATTCATGCGGAGCCAAGGCACTCCTTCTTGACGAGGCCCGTAAATCTCGTTATTCGATCCATCCAGGGGCAACCAAAATGTATAATGATTTAAAACAAAACTATTGGTGGCCCGGAATGAAAAGAGATATAGTGAAATATGTGGAGAAGTGTTTGACCTGTTTGCAAGTCAAAGCAGAGCACCAGAAGCCATACAGCAAGTTGCAACCATTGGACATCCCAGTTTGGAAGTGGGAACAAATCACAATGGATTTGCTGACTAAACTGCCCAAAACCAACCGCGGGTTTGATGCTATATGGGTAGTCGTGGATAGATTGATGAAAAGTGCTCACTTCATTCCGATTCGTGAGACTTATACATCCGAGAAAATGTCAGAGGTATACACCAATGAAATCGTGGCACGTCATGGAGTACCGATATCCATTGTATCTGACAGAGATACTCGGTTTACCTCAAACTTTTGGCGAAAATTCCAAGAACAAATGGGAACTAAACTGTTCATTAGCACTGCTTACCATCCACAAACGGATGGGCAAAGCGAAAGAACAATACAGACGTTGGAGGATATGTTGCGGGATTGCATTATCGACTTCGGGGGTAGTTGGGATGTCTATCTACCCTTGGTCGAATTTTCATATAACAACAGCTATCACGCGAGCATTGGCATGGCCCCGTATGAAATGTTATATGGTAGAAAGTGCCGAACCCCGGTGTGTTGGGGTGAAGTGGGTCCACGGGGACTAGCACATACTGATGTAGTCCGAACTACGAATGAGAAAAGCGACTTGGTCCGAACTCGCCTAAAAGCAGCTCAGGATCGACAAAAGTCGTATGCGGATAAACGTAGGAGGCCGATTGAATTTCAAATGGGCGATAAGGTACTGTTGAAAGTATCGCCGTGGAAAGGAATAATTCGGTTTAGAAAAAGAGGAAAGTTAAGCCCAAGATTTATTGGGCCATTCAGAATCATTGAACGGGTTGGTAAGGTAGCATACAGTCTCGAACTGGCCAAGGAGTTAAGTGGAATACATAGCACGTTTCACGTATCACATCTCCGAAAATGTTTAGCTGACGAAACTGCTTATATCCCCTACGACGATATCGAGGTGGATAACAGCCTCAATTATGCCGTAAAGCCGATTGCGATTCTAGATCGCAAAGTAAAGAAGTTGAGAAACAAAGAAATTGATCAAGTAAAGGTCAAATGGGAGCACAGAAAAGGTTCGGATATCACATGGGAATCCAAAGAGGAAATGAGACGTCTTTACCCCACACTTTTCGGTACGTACTCTGGTTTCGGGGACGAAACCCTTTTAAGGGGGTGGACTTGTAACACCCCGAAATTCATAAAACTTTATAATAAAAATATAAAGTACAGAATAAACGAGAACAAGCTAACCAGGAAATAAATAACCCAGTTAGCTATAAGCCTCGTAGTAACACAAGAAAGAACTAAAAATGCCCAAGTTATAAACCAAACCAAAATAGAGGGGCTTATATTGTAAAAATTGAAACTTAATTAAATAAAAACAAGTTAAAACCCACCAAATACACACAAAAAGGTGGGTACGGTTGATCATATGGCAGGAGCGACAAGGGGGTTCTCCTCCAAACCCTAACTTTCACAAAAACCACGAATTGAAGGCTCAAATCAAGTTCAAATCGAAATCTGAAGATAGATTAGTGATCACCTTGTTGTAGGGATCATAAGGTATGTAAATTCTGGTATTTTTGATTCATCTCAAGTTCTAGACAAATCACGAAAAGTTGAAATTAGCTTGATTATATGATGTATAGATGGAACTTGTAATGAAAACAAGTATAAGGCTGAATCCTAGTGATAATTTGTAGCAATCTTGCTTAGACTTATGAAATTTGTAAAAAACCCACTTATGGATTTAATGGGTTTACTAAGTAGATGAACACAAGCATCATGATTGTCAAAATTTGAGTTACTTGACATCTCTATGATGAAATGAATGATTGCATGCATGTTTGTTATGGAGAAACCGAAAATATGATTGAAATTGGTAAATGTAACAAATAATGAACTTGAATTCTAGCTATGTAAAGATTAGACCCGCTAGGTGTTCGTTAAAATGCCTAAGTGAGGATTAAAAGGTTAAAAATTCGGATGAAAACGCAGATTTGATTTATATAGAAATTATGCGTTAATGACTATGAAAAGAGTTCTAAAATGGTTGTGAATTAAACTCTTTAGGCAAAGAATCCGGGTCGTCAAGCGGACAAGCCGGAGGGGATACACGTTTGAAGGGTGCGCTCTAAAGGTACGTGACCTTAGTCTCGTTAAATTATGCATATATGTTTGGGTTTAATGTATAAATGGAGTCGTAGCGTAATAAGATGCGTTTGATGTGTCTTAAAGTGGCAAAGTTCACTCGACCATTAAACAGGTCAAAATAAAGATTTGGAATTGGGTTTGGCTTGTTAATAAAGTGATGGTCTTCACTAGATAGTCAAACGGGTCGAATTGATGCCATAAAAAGAATCATGAAAGTAGCAACTTGAAAATCTCATATTTGTTAAGTGTTGGATTGCACTACGTCAATGAATTTGGCGATGATTACATTAAGTTTGTAAATCCGTGACGTCGGATCAAACAATAGAAATAAGACGTAAATGGCAATTGAAACAGAATGCTCGAATTCCGAGGAAAGTAGTTTATAGCTCCAAGGGAATATAAAGCCATGAATGGCGCTATTATGCCAAGGTTATAAGCCCGGGGAAATGGGTAACTATGTCTAAAAGCATTAAGAAACTGAAAAGTGGTAATATGCATTTATAGTTAATGGGTCGGATAATCGAAATAAGGAATTCGTAATCAAAACGCTAGTAATTCGATTTTCGTGATATGAAATTTACATGGTTAGATCCGTAATTTTATTACGGACTCATAGGAAAAAGAATCGACTAAAACGGACAACCGAGTAAAAAGTTATGATAGTTTAAAGTTGAAAAGTTGTGAATTTTCGGAGCTGGGCAGATATGCAGGTCCAGAAACTGGACCTGCTGGAAAACGTGTTCCCCCGCGCCACGCGAGGGGAGTATGAGAATCCGGCGCGACACGCGGGAACACGCGACAGGACGAACAAAATGAAATTTTATTTTATTTTGACGCTTCGATACTAGAACTCGTTTATAAGTATTGTAATTATGTTAAAACTAACTTTTCAAGTGGTTTTGACTCTAGGTGCAAATGGGGTCCTTCCGGATCGTGATCAAGCAAGCTACCAAGAACCGAACACTAATTTTTGAAGCTTCTGCGTTAACTTAATCTTGTCTAGACAATGTTTTGATGTAAATGTTTTGCTACTCTTGTCATGAATGTTTTAAACTAGTCGGTAGTTGACTAGTAGGTGTTACTTGGAAACTTTTATTTTGTATTTATGTTTAAACCAAGGTACTTTATTATATAAAATCAGAAATTTAAACGAGTGTTACATCTTTGAAAACCAACTTGCCCCTTGAAGCTAGTCAAATAGGTCATCAATTCGGGGCAACGGGTAACGATTCTTCACTGTTAACTTGTTCAACTCTCGGTAGTCGATGCACATTCGCATCGAACCATCTTTCTTCTTCACAAATAATACGGGCGCTCCCCATGGTGAAACACTTGGTTTAATAAAACCTTTATCGAGCAACTCTTGGAGTTGCGTCATCAATTCTTTCATCTCAGTCGGGGCCAACCGATAAGGGGCTTTAGCTACCGGCTTTGCACCCGAGTTAAGCTCTATCTTGAATTCTACTTCCCGCTCGGGCGGGAGCCCCGGTAAATCTTCCGGAAACACATCCGGATATTCGTTCACTACATCCACATCTTCAAGCTTCGGAACACCTCGATTGGTGTCGATCACATAAGATAGACACGCCTTACCTCCGTTCTTCACATGTTTGATGGCTTTAATTATAGAACACAATTTCGAATTAATGACCCTACTTCCTTGAACACTTACCCGCTCCCCCCCCCCCCCCCCCCGAGGTTACTACATGAATGACTTTCTTTTCGCATTGAATTTCAGCATGGTTTTGGGCTAGCCAATCCATTCCTACAACTACTTTAAATTCTCACATGAACATCGGGACAAGGTCTATACTAAACTCCTCATCTTCAATCAAAATCTTACAGTTTCTACAAATATCATGTAACAAATAGCTTTTACTATCAACAACTTCCACTTCTAAGGGTACTAACGTCTTTTCAAGCTTAAATGATGGATGAACTAACAATTCATTAGAAATGAATGATCTACTAGCCCCGGAATCAAATAAAACATTCATAGGCATAGAATTAACCAAGAATATACCTGAAACCACATCCGGGCTAGTCTTAGCTTCATCCGAGGTTAACTGGAACATCCTCCCACGAGCCATGGAAGACTCGTCCTTCTTTCCATCTTTCTTTACCCCTTGTTAGAGTTTCGGACATTCCGCTTTAATGTGCCCCATTTGATTACAGTTGTAACATGCTTTTGAATTTTCGGGGCATCTATAATACGGATGTCCCTCTTACCCACATTTGTAGCACCCTTTCTTCCCCAACAAACATTCACCCGAATGATGTTTCCCACATGTCTTGCAAGTCGGAATCCCACTACTTGTTTTCCCTTTCCTGTTTTGATCTTGATATTTTGCCTTTTTTTGATGGGTTTGTGTTGGTAGGCTTCTCCGCCACCCTTTTTTCTCCTCGTTCAACCTGCCTTCTTAACTCGATCTCCCTATCTCTTGCCCAGTCGATTAATTCATTCAACGTTGCACACTTGGAGGGATTTACGAACTCCCGATATTCAGCCTTTAACATAGCATGATAACGTATAATTCTCAACCTCTCCGTCCCCGCTATTTCCCCACAAAACTTCACCTTGTCAAGGAACTTGTTTGTTATCTCGTCAATCGTTTCATCCTTTTGTCGAAGACGTAAGAAGTCTTCCTGAATCTTATCAATTGCGGATTGTGGACTATGATATTTCAGAAATGGCTCCTTGAACTCTTGCCATGTTAACGTTTGTACTTTATCAACCCCCAATTCCTTCGAATATGCGTCCCACCAATCCTTTGATTGGAGTTGTAGGAGGCCCGTAGCAAACATCACTTGATCCTCCACTTCACATCTACTTCTTATAAACACGGCCTCAGTACTTGAAATCCACCTTTGACAAGCTATCGGGTCAACTTCCCCTTTGTATGGCAAGGGGTTACACGTCATGAATTCCTTGTACATGCACCTCCGAGTACTTTTCTTCATTTGCAGTTCATTAATCATTTCCTTCAATTCTTCTAGGGCTGTAAACGAACCGAACGTTCAGCGAACAGTTCGTGAACCGTTCGGCGGGAAGTTCGTTTATGTTCGTTCGCTTAATAAATGAACGAACATGAACAAAAAATTCCGTTCGATTAGTTAAATGAACGAACATGAACAAAGGTCTCGTTCGTTCAATTGTGTTCGTGAACGTTCGGTAAGGTGTTCGTGAACATTCGTTCATTTGCGTTCGTTTATGTTCGTATGTTCGTGTTTTAGTTAAAGATTTTTATACTTTCATATATTTTATCTATACTTTTTATACTATTAAACTTTTATTTATAACATTACCCTAACAATTAAACTAGGAAACCCTCTTTCACCTTGTTTATGCACCATTTCCCTTTCTTTTCTCATTATTTACATCGACGAGTAAGATCTACCTCCGTTCCACAATAAGGAATTCAAGTTCTAGTGCTACTCTCTAGGCCATCCACCTTTATCCTTCATCGCGTTCGCCAAATTTATTTGTATTCGCTTGTGTTCGTGAACCGTTCGTGAACACGATCATTTCCTTAATGAACGAACACGAACATAAAATCTCGTTCGTTGAGTGTTCATGAACCGTTCGTGAACACATTTATTTCCTTAACGAACGAACATGAACAAGGCCTCGTTCGTGTTCGTTCGGTTCGTTTACAGCCCTAAATTCTTCCACTTTGGACGTTACTAGAGTATCGACTACCCCTAATACTTGACCTTCCACTTCTTGAGCTAGTCGGGGAATACTGGCTTCGATCGCTTTCTTTACTTCTTCCACAATCATCGTTCTCGTTTCATTTTGACGTGTTTCATCGTCGTCATTTACATTCACCGCATCAGCCATCTACATAAAACATTCATTAGGTTTCATTTCATACTTCCCTTCGTCATGCTTTAATATTATTTTGTCATACTACGTTCCATTTATAATTCATACTTCATGCCTTATCGTCATTGACTATCATGTCGTATCATATTGACCAAATTTTGTGATTATAACGAATTTCCTTCTCATCATCCACATATACCTTTCCTCCATCATTTTAATCATCAAGTTTGCCTTAAACATTGTTTATAAGGCCTTTAAAATCGATTGGAACGAGTCCCGTATTCAAAATTAACAAAACAAAAAAAAATTGAAAACATAGGGGGTGCTCGCATGGCGCGAGGGTCTATCCGCCCTTCCATCGCACGACGCCACCATCGTCGCGTAACGCGACGAACATAAGGTGTGGGAGTGGCGCGACGCGACCGCCCGTTTTTGACAGTAGGTTCGCCCTTTTTGTTGCTGTTGATGCCCAGCTCCATAATTTTCCAAACTTAACTCTTAAAACCTCATATCTCATGTTCTACTAGTCCACTTTTTCACTTTCGTTTAAATAACATAAAATCCATACAATTTTACAAAAAAAATTGACATGACCCATTCGTAAAGAAGACGATTCCCTGCTTTTAACAAAATCAATCAAGATACATTCCATGACACTTACAAAAGATGCTAAGTTTTAAACCTTACGTATTACACCAAAACATTTAATCCAAACTATTTCAAGTAAAGTTTAACTTCAAACTACTACCATCACCCTAGTTACTAGTTTAACAGATACTACACAAAAGGACGTTTTGACCCATTCATAAAGAAACAACTTGAACCGGAAGCGTATAAAGGTCAACGTTGTGTGTGTTCGGTCCGAGCGCGCCGCAATTAATCATGGGATTTACCTATCATTCATAACAACAAAACACTTGTTAGTTCATAATACATAACAATTGAAATCCTTTAATTCCGTATCATTATTCGACCCGTTAACATAACATATTACTTTACTAACATTATAACTTCCTTTCGGAAATATTCATCATACCACTTTCCGATTCATTTGTAATGAATCACTACATACCATATCTTTCAATATACTTACATCATTTGACCCGTTATGAACAAGTCAAATTCCCAAACGTTCCAACAATCATTTTACTTATCATTCCAACCCATTAGACGGGTCATTTCGAATTTACTACAACATCATCTTTTAGACATTTCTCCATATAAACTCTTTGTATCTATTCAATCATGAATCATAAGGAAACTTACACTAAATTCATAGTACTAAATATTTTTATACATAAATCTACAAATAGTGGGGATAAAGTTCGTATGAACTTACCTCGATCTTGAGATGTTTGTGACTTCGGGTGACTTGCGCCTTCTTCTTTCTTCGTGCCTATATGTCATAACTTTATACACTTAGCTTTCATTACTTTTCACAATTCATATTGTTCTTTATGATGTAACCACCTTGGTTTTCACACTTGTATTTGTTTTGACTTGCATTGCATTGTAACAATTACCGTATCGGGAATGAAACTTATTTGATCCTACTTGCTTTGTGCTCATACCGATACAAACATGTGAAACAATTTCAAATTTGTTAAGTTTTTATGTTATTAAACACGGTTACATAAACTATAAAGGTTTATTGTGACTACTTGTGAAACTACTAGTTGAGGGACCTATTTGACATTCTTTAAAACCTGCTTGAAATCTATTACTTTTTAAGTTCAAGGACTAAAACCGTAATTATTTGAAAGTACAAATCCAGTGCTAAATTGTCATTTTTGAAACTATATAAATACAAGGGTTAAAGTGCAATTATTTCAAACTACAAGTTTAGGGTTCTTTTTGTAATTTTTGAAACTTATTTTATAAAAGAAATATATAATTTGTTTTAAAAATCTAGGGTTCATTTGGTCATTTTCTTAAACTTAAACTGTAGGGACCAAAACTGTTATTTTTAAACTTATATAAACTGAAAACCCTAACTGTGTTAGTCCTTTTATAAAGGTTTCCTTCTTTAAACATTAACTCAGTTAGCATACTTAACTGAACAGTACAGGGACTATTTGTGTCAATTTTCGAAACTTCAGGGTCCAAAGTGTAAATATTCAAAAATCGCACAAAAAGGGGGTCTTCTTTAAAGAACCGGCCCTTGTGGGATTCGAACTCGTGATCTCTCGTTTAGAACCGTAATGTCTTAACCAGTTTATCCTCATAATAAGAGCTGATAGATTATAGTTTTTAATTCTTTTATACACTTATTAGGATTTTTATAATTATTAATTAAATTCAGAAATTAAAAAGATTTTAATTCCATTGAACCGGACAAGGACGGGACTCGAACCCGCGCCTTCCCGCAAACAAAGCACACGCACAAACCAACTGGTCTACCAGTTGGGATGTGTTATAATATAGATTTTATTATATATATATACTCATTAAAACAGATCTGTATATATATATACAAAACAACAGGTCGCGGATCTCGACTAAAACCCACCAAATCCGACCAAAATCGAATTTTTCCACTTTCTTCATCACTTTTAACCTAACCCATTATGTTTATAATTCTTTTCATTAAACAATTCGCACTTAGAACGCATTAAACGGACAATAACCAGGATATATTTTAAAAATTAAAAGTAGTACAATCCACTACTGTTTGTTGAATCTGAGATCAAATTGATGTGCTATATAAGTTCATTAACTCCATACGAACCTCCTGCACCATTCAAAACACCCAAAACACATAAACATTCTCCTGTTGAAGCTCTGCAACTCTTGCCGAAGTTACAGTCGCCGGAATTAGTCACCCCGTCGATCCAATCGATACCGGTATGTCCAAAATCAACCAATTCGTTCATTATCATGTATACAATGTTCCTGTATTTCGAATTTAACTCAAAACATTAGTTTGATTGTTAATCTAACGGTTTGACTTTGTGGTTTGACTCGGTTCTGACTTTGACTGAACTATTGGGGAAGATGACTGATTTTATATTCTGTATATATTTTATTTAAACTAATTTCAAACACAAACCACCAGGCAGCCCAGTGGTTGTGTGAGTGTGTGTGTACCAAACAGCCCGGGTTCGAATCCAGGTATGTGCAAATATTTTTAAACATTTTATTTTTGATATTTTTCACCTGCTATTATTTTTAATATTATTATTAAACACTATTACACTTATTAAAAATATAAAAACGATTGTTTTATTTATAAAACTATTTGTTTAAATTAAAACAGTTTATTTCCTAAATAATTCATATAAATTCGAATAAAATTATTTAAATACTGAAATTTTCAGAATAATTATTTTAAATATAAATCTTTCTGAAAATAATATTTTTACTGTTAATTTATATAAAAATGATTTTATATGATTAAATCAGTTCACTCATTTATTTATATAGTTAAATTTAATTAAGTTTAAATTATATAACTATATAATTTTTATCCAAAGTTATTTTTTATAATAAAATATGCATTATTTTGAGTTTATTAAAATTCAGAAACTAATTTTATTTATATTGCTGATTTATTTGGATAATAAATCTTATAAACTTATTTATTGATATTTTAACATTTTTATTTCATCTTATTTATTTAAAATGATTCCAAGGCCATAATAATTATTTTAAACCAGTAATATTCAAGTTCAATAATTAAAAATGTTATTTTTAATAAGAGTTAATTACATAGTTAGTCCCTGTGGTTTGCCCAAAGTAACATACTTAGGTACTAATAGTTTAAAATCACAATCTAGGGTATTAACTTTTCATTTTGTAACGTTTGTAGGTATTAACGTTATTTGTAGGTTTAAAATCACATTCTATTAGTACCTAAGTATGTTATTTTGTGCAAACCACAGGGACTAACTATGTTAATACCCTAGAAGTTAATACCTCCAAACGTTACAAAATGAAAAGTTAATACCCTTGAAGGTGATTTTAAACTATTAGTGCCTAAGTATGTTATTTTGTGCAAACCACAGGGACTAATTATGTAATTAACTCTTTTAATTATTCTGATTTAAATTAATTATTTTTGATAATTAGTTATATAATTATCACATTATTTCTTTTAAACTATATAATTATCATTTATCAATTAATTATATATTTTTGACCATCTGAATTAATTTATAATTTTTATAGATTAATTGTATCACTTATACTATATATTAGTTTACTCATTTTATTTAATTATATTAATTAATTATGCAAATTACATATATTTGAATTATTATTACAAAAGTTTATATTAAATCAATTATATATTTTTCAATTAAATTATTTATGTAAAATAAATATTTTTCATAAATAATTCCTTTATATCATATTCATTTTCTGAGTCCCCAATTAGGTTATCCAAACCACACAATTACCGTTCAGCCAAAACCCTACCAAATCCTATAGATTTAGGATTTCCGTTCAAATACAATTAAACACTTTTGTTGATGCAAATTCTATATTTTGTGCATGTTCAATCAATTAGAGTGACGTTGGAATCTTGTTCCCAAAACTCTTACAATAACATACGTGTTTGGACTTACTCGCAATCAAGGTGAGTTCATAGTCCCTTTTTACATTATTTTTGGGATGAAACATATGATACAATGTGATACAAACTTATTTGCTATTTGTGGATATCCCGATTGTCCTCGCATTTGCTTAATACTTGTTGTTGTTGCTTTAACGCGTTTACGTTCATTAACTTGCAAAAGCCTAACGGTTATATTATAGCGCTATAGGTGTGACGCCCCATCTCACTTCCAGTGAAACTATTTGTTGCAATTGTTGTTGTTGATACTCATGTGAAACTTTTTGGAAGTGTGGTGATAGACCCGTGTTACGTCATAACGAAGGTTTGAATGTACCACCAAGTGACTACTTGTATTACTCTTTTGCTTAAAGACATATCACATGCCACAGTGTTAAACCATTTTCATATCACATTGTTATTTTTGCCTAACAAAACCTATGAATTCACTCAACCGTTTGTTGACCCAATATTTTTCTAACATATGTTTCAGGTGACAATGTTTGATGCTATGATTTGCAAGAATATTTCATATAGGATTGATCAAGATTTATGCCTTAGATTAAATCCGAATCTATCAATTGTGAAACAATTTGCTATGATGTATTTTGTTTATGTACTTTTATTTACTCGGATGTGAATGCAATCTCTTTAATTGAATCTAAACTATATTTCAACTTAATTTAATCATCATGTGCTCAAATGCATTCTGCCATGTTTCGTGATGCCCTTGACTTTCCGCCTACGGTCAGGGTGTCACAGATTGGTATCAGAGCCATGGTTATAGGGATTTAGGTTATTAGTAATACTTTGACCTAGACTATAACTTACCTAGGACACTTTCCATTAGCAAACTCTTCCGTTATCTTTGCCTTTGTCTTCATCCCTATCCTTATCTTTTGTAACCAATGCCTCGTCACCACGGATCTCATCTTTAGATTTTACAAATGCTCATCACCTATCCTTAAGTGATTATTTTCAAAACCTCCTCTGATTTTTAAATTCTCATGCTTTGCTTGAACTACTTGCATGTTACTTTATTTGCTCATTATTTATTACCTTTTGGACCTTTAAACATGTACGTCACTTATGTGTTAATACTTGACATACTATTCTTATGTGTCAATACATGTTTTATTTTGTGTTAATATTTGTTCTAATACTTCATTCTTTATATGCCATTCTTGACATTTTTATACTTGTTTGCTTAATCTTCAATATACGCTTTTCTTCATTTTACTCGACTATTCTAAACCCGCAAACACTCGTATTATACAAACGAGACAAATTCACCAAAATAGGAGTGAAACACATAATTTGGTGAACGACTCTAAATCTACCTATTCTTTTATACGAGATTCATCATCAAGCTAGGAGTGAAGTCCTCATCTTGATGAAGAATTTCAATTTTGAATTCTAGTGGACCCTCGTCAAAGTGTTGAAATTAAATTTTGACCCGACGAGTACCAACCACACTTAGGATACGAAATCGCCAAGTTAGGGGTGAAACCCGCACCTTGTCGACTAGTTCCACTCCTCGATTTTCAATCTCGCCAAAGTTTCAAATTTTCGATCGAATGGAAACGTGTAGTAACTGGAAGGGTAAGCACCGGTAGTCGGGATGTCCTGTCTAGGCTGGTAATTCGTACAAATCCAAATTAACGGACCAGTTTGCCCACCTGGGGACTATCGATGAGAGTACAAAATACCTATAGGCCAAAGCACGTTACCCTAATTCGAAAGGATTTTTTTTATTTAGTCAAAGTTCCATTTTGGAACAATCCAAGTTTTAATAAACCTACGTTTTACTATTATCAATTTTATACGATACAATCCCCTCTTTTTCAAAATTCAAAATTTTCTCGAGATCATACATTTTCAAATTCAAATTTTCAAACTAGCTACAGTAAACTGTTTTAGAACGTATCATGGAAGCCTTAACCGATCGTCTGGTGTAAGCCGAAATTTCCTTATCTATATAAGAAACTCACTACTCGAGCTAATCTACACAAGAACTACAACTTCTGATATAATTCAACACATACCCAAAATAACCCATACCCAAACTTTTCTTTGTTCAACAAAACCCAATATTCCAATGAAAAATTTCCCAGTAGCATATGCTGAATCTTCAAATGCAGCAGAAATTCATCCATTCCTTCGGTTTACTGATTTACCCAATCGAGAGAGGTATCAAAAACTCAAGCATCTTGAAGTTTTTACTATTAGCGGTATTGATTGGCATCGAATAGGAATGTTTGATTCCAGTGGTTTACTGGCAGGATTACTACCACCTAATACGCCCTGGCGCCGTTTCTTCGACATCCTAGAACCATATACGATGAACTGGTATATGAGTTCTTGTCCACTTTCTATTTCCAATATAATAAAAGTCTTACCAATGAATCCATTCATTTTCGACTTTGTGGGCAATCTCATACTATGTCATTAACAGAATTCGCAGTTCATCTGGGCATATATACAGATGAAGAAGTTAAACAACCCATTTTTACGGAGGCATCAACCTCTTATTCCTCCGCGAAAATGACAGAATATTGGCGATGCCATTCATCAAAAGAATGGTGTGGCAACAATAATTCTATGAACTTCACAGACCCTTGTTATCGATATATGCACCGTGTTTTAGCCAACACTGTCACGGGGTGCAAGTATAATCAACAAAGGGTTAGATCAACCGAACTTTTCCATCTGCATAGTATTTTTGAGCAAGTTCCTTGTAATATTGCCCACGAGCTTGCTACATATTTTTTTAGTCAACAAACAAATCCTCTGAGAAGTCTCATGGGAGGGTCTTATATTACAAAAATAGCAAAATCATTAGGTGTCTTAAGTGATCAGATTATCCAAGGATTATCTCCACCAAAGGCACCTGGGATTGTAAATTTTCACACCGTTAGGCTAACCCCTGTTCATATTTATACACCAACTCAACCATTCCAGTCGGAGGGAGCTCCAATTATCTTAGAAAGTACCTCCACACAAAATTTACAACAATCATTGTTGCAGCTTCCTCAATCGTCTTTTTATCGATTTGATCTGCAACCACAGCTGCCACACATACAAGAACATATTACAACTAACCTATCCCAACCATTAACACCAAACTTCTTACAAAGCTTCTCACCGTTAGTTTTCGAGGAGGATTCAACGATGCAAGAAACTTTGTTGGATGAAAACATGATGATCCAAGAACAGTTAGCATCGGAATCATTTTTGCAAACACCATTACAGCCACAGTTTTTCCAGCCACTATTAAACGAAGTAAAACAATAACTGCCACCAACTGATATAGCAGGCCCGAGTACGGTGCCTCAAATGAACCTACCTCCAGAATCAATGGGAGTCGAAGTGACTAGGTTAAACGATCAGGTTCGAAATTTGTCTAAACAGATAAAATGGCTGACAGAAAGAAATAAATGGTTGGAAGATATGCTAAGACAATTAGCTGCTCAGATGCGACTGACTCTACCACCTCCACCACCTTATAGTTCTGAGTCTGAATTTGATTCATTACATGATTTATTTCAAATGTAAATTGTTCACATCATAATAGACTATCAATTTTTTTTCTTTTTATTACAAATTTAGTATAACATAGTGATACACAAAACAATCTCTATACACTCAATGATGCTCATAGATTCTTCAAAAACTATCAACACCACAAGATGCTCTAGAAACAAACTCCTTACTTATCTTTTCAATCATTACAATTACATTCTACGGTCTCTTTCGAATAAATTTCGGGACGAAATTTCATAAAGTAGGGGAGATTGTAACCACCTTGGTTTTCACACTTGTATTTGTTTTGACTTGCATTGTAACAATTACCGTATCGGGAATGAAACTTATTTGATCCTACTTGCTTTGTGCTCATACCGATACAAACACGTGAAACAATTTCAAATTTGTTGAGTTTTTATGCTATTAAACACGGTTACATAAACTATAAAGGTTTATTGTGACTACTTGTGAAACTACTAGTTGAGGGACCTATTTGACATTATTTAAAACTTGCTTGAAATCTATTACTTTTTAAGTTCAAGGACTAAAACCGTAATTATTTGAGAGTACAAATCCAGGGACTAAATTGTCATTTTTGAAACTATATAAATACAAGGGTTAAAGTGCAATTATTTCAAACTACAAGTTTAGGGTTCTTTTTGTAATTTTTGAAACTTATTTTATAAAAGAAATATATAATTTGTTTTAAAAATCTAGGGTTCATTTGGTCATTTTCTTAAACTTAAACTGTAGGGACCAAAACTGTTATTTTTAAACTTATATAAACTGCAAACCCTAACTGTGTTAGTCCTTTTATAAAGGTTTCCTTCTTTAAACATTAACTCAGTTAGCATACTTAACTGAACAGTACAGGGACTATTTGTGTCAATTTTCGAAACTTCAGGGACCAAAGTGTAAATATTCAAAAATCGCACAAAAAGGGGGTCTTCTTTAAAGAACCGACCATTGTGGGATTCGAACTCGTGATCTCTCGTTTAGAACCGTAACGTCTTAACCAGTTTATCCTCCTAATAGGAGCTGATAGATTATAGTTTTTAATTCTTTTATACACTTATTAGGATTATTATAATTATTAATTAAATTCAGAAATTAAAAAGGTTTTAATTTCATTGAACCGGACAAGGACGGGACTCGAACCCACGCCTTCCCGCAAACAAAGCACGCGCACAAACCAACTGGTCTACCAGTTGGGATGTGTTATAATATAGATTATATTATATATATACTCATTAAAACAGATCTGTATATATATATATATATACAGAACAACAGGTCGCGGATCTCGACCAAAACCCACCAAATCCGACCAAAATCGAATTTTTCCACTTTCTTCATCACTTTTAACCTAACCCATTATGGTTATAATTCTTTTCATTAAACAATTCGCACTTAGAACGCATTAAACGGACAATAACCAGGATATATTTTAAAAATTAAAAGTAGTACAATCCACTACTGTTTGTCGAATCTGAGATCAAATTGAAGTGCTATATAAGTTCATTAACTCCATACGAACCTCCTGCACCTTTCAAAACACCCAAAACACATAAACATTCTCCTGTTGAAGCTCTGCAACTCTCGCCGGAGTTACAGTCGCCGGAATTAGTCACCCCGTCGATCCAATCGATACCGGTATGTCCAAAATCAACCAATTTGTTCATTATCATGTATACAATGTTCCTGTATTTCGAATTTAACTCAAAACATTAGTTTGATTGTTAATCTAACGGTTTGACTATGTGGTTTGACTCAGTTCTGACTTTGACTGAACTATTGGGGAAGATGACTGATTTTATATTCTGTATATATTTTATTTAAACTAAATTCAAACACAAACCACCAGGCAGCCCAGTGGTTGTGTGTGTGTATGTACCAAACGGACCCGGGTTCGAATCCGGGTATGTGCAAATATTTTTAAACATTTTATTTTTGATATTTTCACCTGCTATTATTTTTAATATTATTATTAAACACTATTACACTTATTAAAAATATAAAAACGATTGTTTTATTTATAAAACTATTTGTTTAAATTAAAAACAGTTTATTTCCTAAATAATTCATATAAATTCGAATATAATTATTTAAATATTGAAATTTTCAGAATAATTATTTTAAATATAAATCTTTCTGAAAATAATATTTTTACTGTTAATTTATATAAAAATGATTTTATATGATTAAATCAGTTCACTCATTTATTTATATAGTTAAATTTAATTAAGTTTAAATTGTATAACTATATAATTTTTATCCAAAGTTATTTTTTATAATAAAATATGCATTATTTTGAGTTTATTAAAATTCAGAAACTAATTTTATTTATATTGCTGATTTATTTGGATAATAAATCTTATAAACCTATTTATTGATATTTTAACATTTTTATTTCATCTTATTTATTTAAAATGATTCCAAGGCCATAATAATTATTTTAAACCCGTAATATTCAAGTTCAATAATTAAAAATGTTATTTTTAATTATTCTGATTTAAATTAATTATTTTTTATAATTAGTTATATAATTATCACATTATTTCTTTTAAACTATATAATTATCATTTATCAATTAATTATATATTTTTGACCATCTGAATTAATTTATCATTTTTATAGATTAATTATATCACTTATACTATATATTAGTTTACTCATTTTATTTAATTATATTAATTAATTATGCAAATTACATATATTTGAATTATTATTACAAAAGTTTATATTAAATCAATTATATATTTTACTATTAAATTCTTTATGTAAAATAAATATTTTTCATAAATAATTCCTTTATATCATATTCATTTTCCGAGTCCCCAATTAGGTTATCCAAACCACACAATTACCGTTCAGCCAAAACCCTACCAAATCCTATAGATTTAGGATTTCCGTTCAAATACAATTAAACACTTTTGTTGATGCAAATTCTATATTTTGTGCATGTTCAATTAATTAGAGTGACGTTGGAATCTTGTTCCCAAAACTCTTACAATAACATACGTGTTTGGACTTACTCGCAATCAAGGTGAGTTCATAGTCCCTTTTTACATTATTTTTGGGATGAAACATATGATACAATGTGATACAAACTTATTTGCTATTTGTGGATATCCCGATTGTCCTCGCATTTGCTTAATACTTGTTGTTGTTGCTTTAACGCGTTTACGTTCATTAACTTGCAAAAGCCTAATGGTTATATTATAGCGCTATAGGTGTGACGCCCCATCTCACTTCCAGTGAAACTATTTGTTGCAATTGTTGTTGTTGATACTCATGTGAAACTTTTTGGAAGTGTGGTGATAGACCCGTGTTACGTCATAACGAAGGTTTGAATGTACCACCAAGTGACTACTTGTATTACTCTTTTGCTTAAAGACATATCACATGCCACAGTGTTAAACCATTTTCATATCACATTGTTATTTTTGCCTAACAAAACCTATGAATTCACTCAACCGTTTGTTGACCCAATATTTTTCTAACATATGTTTCAGGTGACAATGTTTGATGCTATGATTTGCAAGAATATTTCATATAGGATTGATCAAGATTTATGCCTTAGATTAAATCCGAATCTATCAATTGTGAAACAATTTGTTATGATGTATTTTGTTTATGTACTCTTATTTACTCGGATGTGAATGCAATCTCTTTAATTGAATCTAAACTATATTTCAACTTAATTTAATCATCATGTGCTCAAATGCATTCTGCCATGTTTCGTGATGCCCTTGACTTTTCCGCCTCCGGTCAGGGTGTCACATATGAGATCTACTAATCACATACATCATTACCATAAACACGTTACATTAACTCATCTAGTGTTCATGTAAAACCATGACCTAACCGACTTAGGCATTTCATCGAACACATTATGTGCATACAAATTAATGAGCATAAAGTACAAGTTCTTAAAGCATGTTTTTCTCCCTAGTTCACCCATTGATTAACACAAGCATCCCTAATTCCACATTTTACCATACTAACTAATAACATATGGTTGTAGCATCAATTATTTATCAACATATTGTTTCAATCACACATACCATACTAGTTTGCATATAAAGTTTCAAGATTACTAATCATCCTAAAACATGCATATGGGTTTTACTTCAAATCATCCTTGTGTACAATTTCAAGCATGATTACAACTCCCATATGTTACTACATCTCGTGTTCATATCCAATTTCATATAAGATTCGCTGATTACACATATCACATTTCATCAACTATCATTAAAACAATAAATTTGACTTACTTGATACTTATAACACTTAGGGAATCATGATTCCTAGCTCATGCATTGAAATCTCAGCCTTTTACTCTTTCAATTTTGTGGGGAATTGAAGAACTAGGGTTATGAAGGAGAAGTTCCTCCTGGCTTCTCTCTCTCGATCGAACAAACACCCACGCACACACACTAGGCATTTTTTTTAGTTAGGTGTTTTAATCTCACATTTTCATTAAACCCCCTCATCTTTTTAGAACATAACACTTTCTTTTTATTTATATAATTCTCTAGTAAACATCCATGCATACATATGGCTTTTTAACTTTACTAATATTTATAAAACCTTAATGATGGTAAAAATTATGTTTACCATTTCTTTTCATAAAATTTTCTGCGGATAAAATATTAGAACGTGTCATACGAAATTCGGGGTGTTACAAGTCTACCCCCCCCCCCCTTAAGATGGTTTCGTCCCCGAAACCAGAATACATACCGAATAACTCTGGGTAGAGCTCCCGCATTTCATCCTCCGCTTCCAACGTAAGTTCCGATCCCTTTCGGTGTTGCCATTGGACCAACACTTGTCGAATGGACTTGTTGCGGAGTTGCTTCACCTTAGAATCTTTTATTGCCACGGGCTTTTCCACATAATTTAACTTTTTGTCAACTTCAATATCATCCAAGGGAACGTATGCCGTTTCATCCGAAGGCACTTCCGCAGTTGCGACACGTGAAAAGTGTTATGGATCCCATCCAACGCGGGTGGTAATTGTAACACCTCGAAAATTCACGTCCTATAATGTGTTGACACGTGTCATAAGCTTTGAACGTGTGAAAGAATTCTCTAGAGGGACTAGAGTTGACAAATAAGGAAAGTATGTGAATATAAGGGTTCAAAATGTCAACAATGGATAAATATACTTTACAATAACCCTACATGATGTTTATACCCTTAAACGAATGAATCATGGATCATACGAAACTAATTGTGAAAGAAAGTGAGAGATTACAAACTACAGGGGTTAAATGTGTCAACATGTTTAAAGTATACCTCTGAGTGGCCTTTTAGCAAACCCGAAGCTTTGTAAAGATTAATTATGCTCACTAGAATACATGATAAAAATTTCACCAAGTTTCGTTATCATATGAGAAAGTTATGATAAAATTCGTATACGAGGGGTTAAAAGCGTCGACATGTTAATACATACCTCTGAGCGACCTATGTATAAATCCCAACCCTTAACCTGTGTTATAAACGTATGATAACCATCCAAATCTGGTTAATGCTAACAATGATTAATCCAAATTGAAAGAATGGGATCCTATGAGATTGTATACGACAAACCTTCATTCGTGACCCTTTCGATAAAGCCCAAGACAATCATACAACATAGTAAGGTGGTTATAACTATTCAAGACATGATTAAGAGGCCCCTACTGATATTAGAGGCCAAATTCGTAATACCTAAGTGCCTGTTCAAAGCTTGAAAGGGCAAAAATTTTTGCCTCTGATAAAGGGCTTACGGACCGTAAAGGACCCCCTTACGGTCCGTAAGGCAGGCCTAGCGACAGTAAACTTGACAGCTGCTGTTATGAACGTTATAACCGACTTAAAAAGATATTTTCACTTCCATGGGCGACCCCTAATAGTTCCTAGGCACTAGGGACACATGTGGATGATCCATGGTCAGTTGTAGCATTGTTTGTCATGATCACAAGCAATCAAACTCACTATAAAAGGTCCCTCATGTTGCAACTTTGTGATCATGCTTTCCATCTGCATTTGTGGAACTTCCTGGAGCATAAGATCAGTCCCCAAGCATCTCTAATCGTGCATTAGACCTTGGTAAGTATCCTTGACCTTCCTTAGTTGTGTTTTAGTTAGTTAATTAGCCTAAAGTCAAACCGTCGTAATTAAGGTTTGACTTATCGATTAATCACTAATGGTCCAGTGATTAGTCAAACTTAAGGGTATGGCGTTGATTCGGTAAATACCGATTATACCCTTTTTGTTTATAAAATGAGTTCTACATAGTATTTTGACACCAATCCAATTGCTACTGATTTTATATAATAAATGAAGTATTTTGAACTTTATAACCTGATCAGAAAACTCAGATTTCCTGTATAACCCGGAAATCGCTTAAAATGGCTTTTTTCGCGTATTAAACACCTAGTATGGGTTTAAAACCATTTTGTCATATAAGACTTATTACCAACTGATATGACCTATTAATATAAGTTATTTTACTGATGTATTCAGACCCGAATCTCAGAATTTCATTTAATCTCTTTTATAACCTTTAAAATGACCAAAATACCCCTACGGGGCTTAAATTAAGATTAAACTCGTTTTGGGCATAATGGAAGGTATCCTACTGATATCACAACATATTTAAGACATATTAACTTAGGAAACCTGTATATGACCCATATGGTTACCCGTTACGCCTCTTGCGCGTTCGGTTCGGTTTATGTAACTAGTTTGCATAAATTAGCCGAAACGGGTCAAACCTTATCATTTTTATCCCAAAATCCAGAATGTGTTTAGATTACCCATATTATACAAGTCTTCAAACCTGTCAGGTCTAAATCACATTATATTACGGTCTTCGCTTAATCGTGCGTTTGAACCGTATCTTTCTTTAAAACTAATCGGTCTAAGTTTAGGCTTAATTAAAGACCCGTTAGGATTCTAATAGGTTATTATAAAACCTTCGTTCCAGATTAAGAGCCCCAGTAAAAGTACTTGTGCTTGCTGATTAGAATATACGGCTGAGTATAAATTGCATTGCTAGCTCAGGTAAATACTCTTAACTTATTTTCCCTACACGGGCTTGGGATACGGTATTATAATAATACCGCTTGGTCGGGTATTGAATGTTTAGTCGTATTGTGATTAAATTATTGAGGTAACCCGCTTTAATCTGTATTGTTTGAAATAAAAGCCTTTAGGGGTTAATGACCATGTCCTGGATATCCTTGACATCATTATATTATAAAATGGCCACGTCTTATGCACGGGGTGTAGGCATACACCTGACAGTGCCTAAGGGAAACGGTATCTCACTCTCTTGTGGGCCTATACTTGTAGCGTGTCTGTTAATCTTGACTCGGTTTCTACATCGGGCCCTGAACGTGTAACGAACATGTAAATCTGTATACAAGATTATTTATATAATTGTCCCAAGTTATAAAAGATATGTTGTGCCTTGTGCATTCAAATCAATTTTTAAACCTTTTTAAAATGAGTCGGTTAATTGTATTTACCAGTGTAAACTGACGTATTTTCCAAAAAGGTTAAGTGACAGGTATTGAACGTAATTGGCTGGAAGCTCAGGGCGTTAATAAGGAATCTTGCAAGTTCTAGGCGTCTAAAGTCTGTTGAACAATGTTTATGTTTTAAGATCCGCCTGTGGATCCATCATATAATCCGTTTGTAATAATTGATGTTACTTTTGAATCGGTTTGTAATATATTTATCTTTTGCTTCCGCTGTGCATTTAAAATTGTGTTGTTTGACTATGATGATATCGATTACGTCACGATACTCCCCACCGGGCCCACCGGTAATACGTGGAAATATCGGGGTGTGACAGGTTGATATCAGAGCCAACATTGAGTGAATTAAACACTAGCCCTTGGTGTTTAATCTCAATGACACAGTAGCACATTCCTTGACCTTCTGAGTCTAGACTTAACATAGGAATGATCTCAATCCTAATCTGAAAATTATTGCTTCCCAACTTATATATTTTGAGTATGTCTCCAATCAAAGAAGCCGTAATGGAAATTCTCCACATCCAGAGCCTTGAATTGCCGAGCTTCGTACCGCGGCTAGGGTGCAACGTGCAACCGAGGAGAAAGCATTCAGAAGTAAAGTAAAGAAGAAAACTCCTTTTGCTGAAGTTCGTTTCCTCAGTAAGTCCTTATAAGGGCATACTTATCTTCAGTCCCTTCATGGACAACATCTTTCCTTTCAAGTCCCGTTTAGGGCAATTAAATACTCCTTTTAAAATCATTTGAATATTTTATCTAACTTCCATTTTTATCATTTTATTTGAATATAATATATGAAATAAATCAAATTATTATTCCTTTTCATAATTGATCTACCAGTATATATATTGAAAGAATCTTAAAGGGTAAAACCTAGCTTGAATGTCATTAAAGACCTAGCTATGATGGTAAAACCTGTTTAAAAGAGATTCAGATTCTTGTTAACATCCGAAAACATGTTAACACTCCTGACAACAGTGATGCGATAAAATCACACTTGTCATCTTTATATTGGGGAATTCCAAACCCTTATCTAGCCTAGTGATTTAGAATCATGGCTTAAATCATCAAATGAAGATGATCATATTATAAACATCCATTTGTGATGAAGCGCCTACGGGCCAAACTTGTTGTCCGATAAGACAACGTCAGTGGTGGTCTTTGACCCCCGTCTAAAGATGTTGGACTACGTCCAAGCATAATAGTTTGTATGATCAATGCGATCTTGACTAATATCATCAAATGAAGATGATCATATTATAAACATCCATAAGTGATGAAATGCCTACGGGCCATACTTATTGTCCTAAGGGACAAAAGACAATTGAAGTCTTTGACTCTCTGTCAAGAAAAGGTAATGAAATATGTTCAAACCTTAATGCCTCGATTCTCTGAAATCATGGCTTATAAATTTAAAATTGTCCTTGTGACTAAGCCTTTTGCGCCACTTTAATATCCTTAATGTTTTATAACTAGGATAAATTATAATGAAAATACTAATTAAATATAACTAACAAATTAACCAATATGGTTTATATTACCATGGTTGATGAATCGTCAAAAATGATGATTCCATAATAACCTCTGAATAAATCATTGTCAATGTGTATGTAGCGATCAAGCTACATGGCTGGATCAGATGAGGTTAACAGCCACCCAAGGGAGAATAATGATGCTCCCAGAGTTAATATAACTGGTGCGGAACTGCAGGCATTAATAGATAATGCCGTTACACGAGCTCTCGACAGACAGTATGATGAATCAAGTGATACACACTCTAAGACTCTATCTGTGGCTCGTAGTAAGCCCTTTCTAAATCACATGAGTCAAGGGAAGACGATGTTCGTAACTCGTCAAATCAAAGGAGTGTTCTGTCTAGACAGGTGGTGCTTCAACAAGAGGCACCAGTTAAGACCTGCTCATATAAATATTTTGTCTCCTGCAAGCCCAGGGACTTTACAGGAGAAAAAGGAGCCATCGATTGCATGATGTGGCTCAATGAGATGGACACCGTTGTAGATATTAGTGGATGTGCAGAGCAAGTCATTGTGAAGTTTGTTTCACAATCTTTTAAAGGAGAAGCCCTAGCTTGGTGGAGGTCACTGATCCAAGCTACAGGGAAGATCCCTTTGTACAACTTGACTTGGGATCAGTTCGCTGCTCTTATCAAAGAAAATTAATGTCCTCAACATGAAGTTGAGAAAATTGAGACTGAATTCTTGACATTAGTCATGGAGAACTTAGATTGTCAAGCATACCTTACAAGTTTCAATACCATGTCTCGATAGGTTCCTTACTTGATCACACCGGAACCAAAGCGAATAGCTCGCTTTATTGGGGGTCTAGCCCCAGAAATAAAGGCAAGTGTGAAAGCATCGAGACCTACTACATTCAGGGCAGTGGCAGATCTGTCGCTATCTCTCACACTCGATGTGGTCAGAAACAAGGTTGTCAAAGCCTCTGAAGATGGAAAGCGAAAAAGGGAGGATGAGAATTCTCATCGCTCCGATAGGAAGACTAAGAGGAACTCTGAGGATAAGAAGAGTCCCGGGTTTAGGGAAGACAGCCAGCAGTCGGGTGAAAAGACCAGGTGCAAAACCTGTCAGAAATACCACCTCGGGAAATGCATATTTGAATCTCAGCCTCTACCTTGTGGGATTTGCAAGTCTAAGGAACATAAAACCTTGGATTGCAAGAAGTTGAAAGACGCAACCTGTTATGGTTGCAACGAGAAGGGGCATATCAAGACCAACTGCCCTAGGAATCAGAAGAAGCCTGAAGAGGCCAATAAAACAAACGCATGAGTCTTCCAGATGAACACCCAGTAGATGGCAGAATGATAACTATATAACAGGTACCTTCCCTTATCAAGCAGTTTATGCAGAAATTTATTTGATGCTGGCACATATGATTCTATAATGAACGATAAATGTTGAGAACTGTTGCCTCCGCCTGATTAGGACTCCGGTCATTTAATGCGAGGTAGAAATTGGCCGATGATACTTGAGAAAACGCTCCAACAAATCTTAGATTGATATTTTATATCGATTAGGAATCACTCTTTTCTGACACCCTTATGGCAAGCTTTCAATCTATCCAAATTCATCAATATAATAAAGACAGATGTGACATTTTGATCCCATGTCAAAAAGATGATGGATTAGGTCCAAACCTTAAATGCCATTGATGGTCTTTCGTGACCTAGGCTAAACATAATGAATATATGTTAAATAACATTCATTAAGAATGATTAGTACTATATTAGCTTGTACGGTCTATTGATACCATGGTTAGTATATGTTAAGGCCATCAGGATGAAGAATAGCAGTTGTTGGATTGCAACTAAGAAATTGTTTTATTGGTGTTAGGAACCAATATCGAGTATGGTAAACTCAGATAAGACAGCCGTTGATCGTGTTATAAATGATGCGACACATGCCAATGATGCTACAATTGTGAACCTTAGAATTTCCGAAGATGTTCTTCAAACTATGATAGACGCAGCTGTTGGGAAAGTTGTGAAGAAGGCTGTGAAAAAGTTCAAGGAGCCCCATGCTACTCGCTCCAAATTTTATCTAGGACCACATTTCCTTACTCATAAGGAGGATCTTGTTCATGCCTCAAATGCAAAAGATGAGCTAAAAAGGAAAAGGGAGGAAGATAACTCCCAGAGCTCTAAGAAGAAGAACAAACAAAAGTCCAACCAGAAACCAGTATGCAAGACCTGCAAGAAGCGCCATTATGGGAAGTGCAGGTTCGAATCAAAATCCCAATCGCAGCCCAGGGCTTGTGGGATCTGCAAATCGAGTGAGCATAAAACATTGGAATGCCATAAGATAGGAGATGCGACTTGTTACAACTGTAACGAGAAAGGGCATATCAAATCCAATTGCCCAAAGTATGCTAAGAAGTTTGAAGGAGATAAGAAGACTGACGCTAAGGCCTCTCAGATGGATGCAAAAGAGGCCATACAAGATGACAATGTTATAACCGGTACGTCCTTATCCATGATGTATATGCAAGGGTATTGTTTGATTCAGGTGCAGATAAGTCATTTGTAGAATAAATTTTGTAAGTCATTAAATCTGCCTGTTAGAACCTTAAGCATAAAATATGAAGTAGAATAAACGCTAAGGGTTCTGCTTTGATTCGGATACCAATCAATCCTTCATAGATGGTAAGTATAACAAACTCTTAAAGTCTTTCATGAGAACCCTAGATATTAAGTGTAAGGTAAAACTTACAGACGAAAATCATAGGAACCATTTCTTCTGTTCCTATCAGAAATCTTCAGTCATAAAATTCTAGTACACCCTCTCTCCAGATGAAGTACGTCAGAATAAGTAGTTGATATCTCTTGATCTCTATCGATTAAGAATACCAGATGGTATGACGAAAAGCGCCATATGAGGGTTGGTGTATTTTAATACGTTCCATAGATTGCTTCCATGCCTGATCAGTATGGAGGTTTAATGCATGGGACCACAAAGATATTCCAATAATCATATGGTACTAAAGTCAACTAATGGTATTCAAAGAAGATATCCAGAATGGAATTGTCAAAGTAAGTGTCTCTAATCAAGAAATCTGTGGACTCGTAACATAAATGTGCCACTTATCTGACTCAGGCAAAGATAAATGAACTGAAGCATGAGATTTGGAAAATCTCTGTAATCTCCGTGTGTCTTGATTATCTTCTCCAAAGATTACCCTGTTTACCTCCTTAGAGGAAAGTAGAGTTAAGAATAACAACCCGCTTATGGCTACATTATGGTGGAATCTCCATGATAACTAGTACCATCATTGGAAGAAGCGGAGCCCTGATTAAGTGAGTTTTAAGATAGAAGTTCATATAGCCTAACTCAATATTTCGAGAGTTTGATATTATTAAATAAGAAAGACGGTTCATTTTGCTTATGCATTGATTACCGCAACCCTATTTAGGCAACAATTAAGAATCGCCATTAGCTGCCCAGGATCGTCGACTTGTTCGACTAGCTGTAAGGATTAGCTATTCCTAAAGAGTAGTTTTAAGCAGTGGTTGGGATAAACATCTCACCATACAATAAGTTTTTCCATAACAATTATTATGTAAGTATCAAGGCTGCTCCTTTGGGGACCTTGTGTAGATGGAATGTTAAACATCCATTATTAGAACAATAGATTGGTAAGTCCAATTATCAGGATCTGAAAGTTGCATTGGAAACAACAAATAAGATCATTCGAATTCATAATCATCTTAAAGTTGCCAGTAATCGGTAGAAAATTGATGATTAATAAAAGTCGCAACCTTCTTAAGTCCTTAATAAGGAATAAGGTTCTATCGAAAGTATCGCTCTAAGAAGGGTGTGCTAAATTTAAATTTCTCAGGGTAAGTTAAGCCCTGGATATATAGGAACATTCGGGAAATCAAATGCAACAAAGGTCAATAGCCTAAAAGCTAAAACCTATATAAGGAGCATAGTGGAGCTCGCAATGCGATCCACACTAATGATTTAAGGATAGGTTTCGCCAATAAGTCGAAACACATTATCACGAAATGATAGTCAAATTAATGAAACTTTATGGTTGGATGAGAAACCTGTATAGACTAAGAATCGACAGGTTAAGGAACTCCAAAAGAAAATATGTACCTGTTGTATAGGTCAACTGGGATACCCTTAGAGGCCCAAATATACTATGAAAGTTAAGTCCATGATACATCAGAAAATACTTCCATCATTTTAGCAAATCTCGAGGTCGAGATTTCTTTTAAGGGGGTGAGGATGTAACACCTCGAAAATCCACGTCCTATAATGTGTTGACACGTGTCATAAGCTTTGAACGAGTGAAAGAATTCTCTAGAGGGACTAGAGTTGACAAATAAGGAAAGTATGTGAATATAAGGGTTCAAAATGTCAACAATGGATAAATATACTTTACAATAACCCTACATGATGTTTATACCCTTAAACGAATGAATCATGGATCATACGAAACTAATTGTGAAAGAAAGTGAGAGATTACAAACTACAGGGGTTAAATGTGTCAACATGTTTAAAGTATACCTCTGAGTGGCCTTTTAGCAAACCCGAAGCTTTGTAACGATTAATTATGCTCACTAGAATACATGATAAAAATTTCACCAAGTTTCGTTATCATATGAGAAAGTTATGATAAAATTCGTATACGAGGGGTTAAAAGCGTCGACATGTTAATACATACCTCTGAGCGACCTATGTATAAATCCCAACCCTTAACCTGTGTTATAAACGTATGATAAGCATCCAAATCTGGTTAATGCTAACAATGATTAATCCAATGGAGTTAAACATGCGTCAACGCCGATGGGTTGAGCTCTTGAACGATTATGAATGCGCAATCAAGTATCATCCGGGCAAAGACAATGTTGTGGCCGACGCCCTCAGCCGAAAGGGTACTATACCTAAGCGTGTACGTGTGTTACAGCTTACCTTCCAATCCAACCTTCCCGCTCAGATTCGAGATGCTCAGGTTGAAGCATTGAAAACAGAGAACATCAGGGCTGAGTCCCTACGAGGATCGAGGCAGCGGCTAGAACAAAAGGAAGACGGTGCCTACTATGTTATCGGACGCATCTGGGTTCCACTTTATGGGGGATTACGCGAGCTTGTGATGGATGAAGCACACAAGTCTCGTTATTCAGTACATCCTGGTTCGGATAAAATGTACCACGATCTCAAAACTACGTATTGGTGGCCTGGCATGAAAGCCCACATAGCAACCTACGACAGTAAGTGCTTGACTTGTGCGAGAGTCAAGACTGAATATCAGAAACCATCAGGCCTACTTCAACAACCAGAGATCCCTAAATGGAAATGGGAGCAAATTTCCATGGATTTCGTTACTGGCCTGCCTAGATCTCAACGCGGAAATGATACCATTTGGGTGATCGTAGATCGACTGACCAAGTCTGCACATTTTCTGGCTATCAAAGAAACGGATAAGTTTTCTACTCTTGCAGACATTTACCTAAAGGAAGTGGTATCAAGGCACGGAGTGCCAATCTCTATTATATCTGATCGTGACGCACGTTTTACTTCAGAACTGTGGCAAGCAATGCACAAGTCCTTTGGCTCACGTTTAGATATGAGCACCGCTTATCACCCGCAGACGGATGGGCAATCTGAACCCACCATCCAAACCCTTGAAGACATGCTTAGGGCATGTGTAATCGATTTTGGTAATGGCTGGGAGAAGCACATCCCGCTAGTGGAGTTCTCATATAACAACAGCTACCACACCAGCATCCAAGCCGCTCCGTTTGAGGCATTGTACGGACGCAAATGCCGATCACCTCTCTGTTGGGCAGAAGTTGGTGACAGCCAAATCACTGGCCCAGAACATGTGGTAGATACCACCGAGAAAATTACTCAGATACGACAGCGAATGGCGGCAGCTCGTGACCGTCAGAAAAGCTATGCTGATAAGGGAAGAAAACCACTCGAACTCCAGGTTGGGGATCGAGTGCTACTCAAAGTCTCACCTTGGAAAGGTGTAGTCCGCTTTGGCAAACGAGGCAAACTCAATCCGCGTTATATCGGACCATTCGAAGTCACCGAGAAAATTGGCAAAGTCGCCTACAGGTTGAATCTACCTGAAGAACCCAGCGGAGTTCACAATGTTTTCCATGTGTCGAATCTGAAAAAGTGCCTGTCAGATGAGACTCTCATAGTTCCTCTTAAGGAACTCACTATCGACGACCAGCTGCGATTCGTCGAGGAACCAGTAGAGATTACGGATCGAGATGTTAAGATCCTCAAGCATACCAGGATACCTCTGGTCCGAGTTCGTTGGAATGCTCGTCGTGGCCCAGAGTATACCTGGGAACGAGAAGACCAAATGAAACTCAAGTATCCCCAGCTGTTTAAGAAAAACGCAACCACTACTGAGGCTGAAGCTACTACAGAATTTCGGGACGAAATTCCAAATCAACGGGGGGATGATGTGACACCCCAGGAAAATCCGGAAAACAACGCAACTTAACTAGCTTCCTCAGTAACCACGCGCTAAATTTCGGGACGAAATTCTCTTAACAGGGGGAGAATGTGACAACCCTCAAAATCCCATGTATTCCGTACAATTCATTAATAATAATTAATGTGCTTGACGACTGTGTGGAATTACTTAACTGCTTTCTGATATCTGTGTTATGCTTACACGTATTTGTTAATATACTAATAGTGTACAGAAAGGTCACTAAATAGTCCGTTATATTTTCCTAAGTGTTAGAAAGTAAAAACGTTGCAAAAATATATAAGTAGGACGCTTTACGGATTAATTAAGCGCTTTAACGGAGCAGTGTCAAACCGAACAACCGGACTTTACCCGGAACATAAAAATATTGTCATTACCATTTTTTTTCTTTTTCTAAGCCAATTAGGGTCCCCGAATACCCCAACACCCGCTACAATACATAACACACTAGTAGTTAGTTTAAACTCCTAACTAAACTAAATATCACCTAACTATCTAGTTCAAACCAAACCATATTGCCCCCCCCCCCCCCCAACCGATCGGTTCCCCCATGTGAGACACACCTACACATTCTTGATTATTTTAATAATCATGTTTAGTATCTTGAAGACATATTATATGATGGACAATGAGGAAATTGGATTATAAATAAACCCATGAGATAAGCTTTCTCTTTCATCACAACCTCAACCCAACAAGCTCTCCTTCTCCTCTCTTTCTTTGAAATCGGCAGCCCCATCATCATCACACCACCACCATTACTAGATCACCTTCAAGCATTTTATAAGCACACAAAGGTGTTAGAAGGTCGACAACTAAGCTCGGTGCTTTCAGAAGTTCAAGAACCACTCTAGAATCCTTTTATCCACCACATTTGCATCTTATTTCTTCCCTAGCTTTGTGCTAGTAGTAAGTGTTCTAAATCACTATCTTGTTCTTGATTTTAGTGGTTAATAGATGTTTGTATGATGATATACGAAGAACACACAAGAACATGATATAAAGTCTTGAACATAAGTGTTTAATGATGGATAAAGAAAAGATATGTGTGTAAATCTTATAAATCCTGCATAGTTGTGATTATCTGGTGATTTGTTAGTTAATATTGATGATTGATGATTGTTGTGGTCACTAAACTCGTTAACGGAATCAATCGAACACGATTTAGAAGGTTAAACACTAAAAATCAGAATCTGTCCTGGTTTTGCAGCCAACTTCAGTTGGCTGTAAACAGGTCTTAAACTCAACGAAAACCGATATTTTGAATCTAAAATATGTTATTATGAAATACGGTTCTAATGGCACCGGAATCGTAATTTTTGGACTTCGTTTACTATTTTTAAAGTGTTAATTTGTAACAGCAACTTAAGCTGAATTTTGACAGCAATAAATGGGTGTCGTACTTTCAGTCATAACCTGAGTTTTGTGATGAATCGGACCATGAAATTTTTACTGTAGATGACAACTGAAGTATTTGTAATTACCCCACTGGAATTTCGTAAATCGGACACTCGATGAATTTTTAATAAATTGTTTCGTGGACTGTGGTCAGAAATACATAAATCTGAGTTCAGTCCCGAATATGAATTTTTATAAAATATTGGTAATGAACCGGACCCCGATATTTTTACATAATAAAATATGGAATATTTATGACATTCTATAAAAATTTGGGAATTTTTGGAATAATCTAACTATTTTATTTAAATGTCCGAAAACAGCCGGTTTTGAGTATTAATGCTGAATTGACATAAGTTGTGACTTGCGTGTCTAAATGTCGAGTATGCTATCTGTGAATGATCTAACATGTTATATGTGTTATATGCATTATTGTATGTTTGCTTATGAGTGGGGAATGGATGGGAAGTATATATGGGCGTAAATCGTTAAAGTGTGTGCCTGTTATGTGGTAGAAGTAATGTGCAAATAAACCGTACGTAGGATACGTGTTATGCATGAGAAACTGATTGTTATCCGTACCTTATTAGGACGCGATTGACCGACCTTGACTGTTAGCTATATTTGAGAATCTAACCGAGCAAACCGAGGTGAGTTCACACACTTTCTAAGGCATGGGATTCCCGGTGGTTTGGGAATGGGTTAAAGAATTAAAACTAAATCTACATATCCTCCTTGGGTAGGATATGTACGGCCATCCTCCATAGAGTGGATGCCATTATTAAACCTACGAATTCTCCTGGTGCAGAATACGTACGTTCGTCCTCCTGGTGCAGGACAACAACCTTTAAACTAGCTAGAAAAAAACTCTATCATGAAGTCCCTCAATTTATATCGACTTAATCGCCGAGGCCAATGGCGAGCGGGTCATTAGTTAATAGCGCTATTAGGTTTAACAAACCTCACACCGTGCCGGTAGGACGGGCGTGTACTAATGGACTATGGCAGATTGTCAGTGATGATAGACACTGATATAGGGCACAACTTATTTGCGTAGCAGTCGATATCATACCGTCTAGTAGTTCAAACGGGGAAAACCCCCACTGATCATGGTTATGGATTGGGTAAAGAAAAAGGGTAATGGTTAAACATACTTTCAACTACGGGGTAACCCCCACGGCAAATAAGCCAACGAAAGTCAAACCACGTTTTCAGAAACAACTTAAAACTAAACAACCAAACGTGAACTCACTCAACTTTGTTGTTGACTCGTTGTTACATGCCTTACAGGTCGCTAAATGCTTGGAGCTTGCACGGGGAAGGAGTCGTTGTGGTGTACGGACTGTTATGTTCCGTGCTCATTGTTTAAATCCTTATGAACTTATTAAACTTGTGTTTTGAAACTTTAACCTATGAACTAGGGACTTATGCTTTTGAACTCACGTTTATGCTTCCGCTGTTTAAACCAAACAAGGTTATCTAGCTTTTGTCACCAATCGTATTATGTTTGGTTTTATTTACTTAATTGAGTTGTTCAATATGATTGGTGGCTCGATCCTGGTCACGTCACGCCTCCAAGCGGTGATACTCCGCATGGTGGATTTTGGGGGTGTGACAGATTGGTATCAGAGCCATTGGTTATAGTGAACTTGGTTTTTAAAAGGGGAAAAGTTTTTGATAAAAACCAGACTATAACCAGTACAGTGCTCAACGATCCACAACGACGCTTCGCTCCACGTGCAAGACTCAACACACTAGGTGGTATGATTTAAGTTTATATTTCTTACTTGCTAGATTACTTTTGTCCGATGTGGTGTTTATGGTCTGTTTATTTAGGGTGGTAGCATGTTGTCTATTAGCCCTACTGCATTCTTTATGATATGCAATTGTTTACTTGAAATTTGACAAGTGGTGGTCAAATCCTTTTCTAATTTCTCGTCACCCCTCTACGACAACTGTTTAAGCATTCTATCTATTTACACGCTTAACTCGACATGACGTCACCATCTGACCCTCCGTGCATTCGGCTTGTACGTCAACATTCACGAAGACCCGACCTGGCTCAAACAAACTTGGGTTTTGGAGAACTATACCCACGCATCCCCGTTGACGGACCTCATCATCTCCACTGGTCGTCGTTACCAGAAACGAAGCAGCCACAGTTATGCGCGTTCGTCGCTTTGCAACTCGCAACTCTACCCACCAAACTCTATTTTGGACAAGTGATATACTTCCGTGAATCGTTATGCAACGAACTTCCCTTTTTGTGTCATGCCGCCACACCTCACTACTATAATTGCTTCTAAGCGACATATTACTTGGTTGAATTCTTCTGTTATTGGTGGACCCCTGTTTTCGCTCGATTCTTCGCATGAACCTCATTAACTCCCTGTTTCTTCGATTGGCAACTGATTTAACGAAACGCCAACAACCACACCACTATTTCCACCGATCACAAGTTTACCCCCATTACCTTATTGGGTGGTTAATGCTTCTTCTACTTGATTTACTCCTTCGAAAACCCAACCTAGCGAATGGATGCCCTTACTGATAGGATAGTCATCAGGACGCTCAAGGACAGAAATATGGATTACTCAACTTACAGGCGAACACGAAAATCTATACGCTTACCTGACCCGCCTTACACTATAAGAAATCGTACTATTCCATGATAGTCTTCTTAAAAACGCGGAATCTTTATACTAGCTTTTATACCGACGCATGGTTATTGGTTTATGTTATGTCTAATTTCTACCATTTGCTTAGACCAAACCGTCATTCTCTTACCACAGTGACATTTCGTTCTCGCTCCACCATGCAAAGACACTGAAATGAACACCCTCTAGCATAGAGAGTTTGGAAGGCTCGACTCTCGATCCTCGGTGATCACTCCTTGAAACCTTCAGAGTGATGCAAAGAACGATCCCAACGCAGTAATGGGTAAGTTCCTTCTGGACGACTTCTTTGTTACTGTTTTGTTTGATTCGGGTGCCGATACTAGTTATGTGTCCTTAAAAGTTAGCCAAAAGCTTAAGCGCACTCCAACACTTCTGAACACCAAACACACGGTAGAACTAGCTAACGGTAAAAGTCTTGAAGCCACACACATAGATAAAGGTTGTAACCTCGTCTTGACTGGTCAGACTTTCTCTATCGATCTTATTCCTACCACACTGGGTAGTTTCGACGTCGTTATTGGGATGGATTAGCTATCTCATCATCAAGCGGAGATTGTTTGCAAGGAGAGAATCGTCCGCATTCCTCATCCTGGTAAAGAACCTCTAGTGATTCAGGGCGATAAGAGTGGTGCTGTTGTAGGCATTATCTCTTTCCTTAAGGCCCAGAAGTGTCTACGAAAGGGCCACACTGCCATTTTAGCACTCGTTACTGACACATCCATGGAAGAGAAGAGAATTGAAGACATCCCTATTGTGCGCGATTTTCCCGAGGTATTTCCTGAGGAATTACCTGGTCTTCCGCCTCATCGCCAAGTTGAGTTTCAGATCGAGTTAGCTCCTGGAGCAGCGCCAGTAGCTCGAGCACCATATCGTCTAGCTCCATCAGAACTCGAAGAATTGTCCACACAACTACAAGAACTCTTGGAAAAGGGTTTTATACGTCCTAGCTCTTCGCCCTGGGGAGCTCCAGTCTTGTTCGTGAAGAAGAAAGACGGTACCTTCAGGATATGTATTGACTATCGCGAACTTAACAAGGTGACTGTGAAGAATCGTTATCCTCTTCCACGTATTGACGACTTGTTCGACCAGTTGCAAGGGTCGAGCTATTACTCCAAGATTGATTTGAGATCGGGATACCATCAGCTGAGAGTCCGAGATGAGGACGTCGCCAAAACAGCATTTAGAACTCGTTACGGCCATTACGAGTTTCTGGTTATGCCATTCGGGCTGACGAATGCACCAGCGGTCTTCATGGATCTCATGAACCGAGTGTGCAAGCCTTACCTGGATAAGTTCGTTATTGTGTTCATCGACGATATCCTGATCTATTCCAAGAGTCAGGAGGAACACGAGCAGCATCTACGACTTATGCTGGAACTTCTTCGAAAAGAACAGTTGTATGCCAAGTTTTCAAAATGTGACTTCTGGCTTCGCGAAGTCCACTTTCTAGGCCATGTGGTAAACAAGGATGGAATTCATGTGGATCCATCCAAGGTTGACTCGATCAAGAACTGGCCTGCACCCCGCACCCCAACAGAAATCCGCCAATTCTTGGGTTTGGCCGGATATTACAGAAGGTTTATAAGAGATTTCTCCAAGATTGCGCAACCCCTCACTTCACTGACTCAGAAGGGTGTCATCTATCATTGGGGTGATGCACAGGAGTCTGGATTTCAACACCTAAAGGATAGACTTTGCAGCGCGCCTATCCTCTCATTGCCTGAGGGCACCGATGATTTCGTGGTTTATTGCGACGCTTCCTTCCAAGGACTTGGTTGCGTGTTGATGCAACGTGACAAGGTCATTGCCTACGCATCACGCCAACTCAAGGTTCACGAAAGAAATTACACTACCCACGATCTGGAGCTGGGAGCAGTTGTTTTCGCGCTTAAGATATGGAGACATTACCTGTACGGTACTAAGTGCACCATTTACACCGATCACAGGAGTCTCGAGCATATCTTCAAGCAAAAGGAGTTAAACATGCGTCAACGCCGATGGGTTGAGCTCTTGAACGATTATGAATGTGCAATCAAGTATCATCCGGGTAAAGACAATGTTGTGGCCGACGCCCTCAGCCGAAAGGGTACTATACCTAAGCGTGTACGTGCGTTACAGCTTACCATCCAATCCAACCTTCCCGCTCAGATTCGAGATGCTCAGGTTGAAGCATTGAAAACAGAGAACATCAGGGCTGAGTCCCTACGAGGATCGAGGCAGCGGCTAGAACAAAAGGAAGACGGTGCCTACTATGTTATCGGACGCATCTGGGTTCCACTTTATGGGGGATTACGCGAGCTTGTGATGGATGAAGCACACAAGTCTCGTTATTCAGTACATCCTGGTTCGGATAAAATGTACCACGGTCTCAAAACTACGTATTGGTGGCCTGGCATGAAAGCCCACATAGCAACCTACGACAGTAAGTGCTTGACTTGTGCGAGAGTCAAGACTGAATATCAGAAACCATCAGGCCTACTTCAACAACCAGAGATCCCTAAATGGAAATGGGAGCAAATTTCCATGGATTTCGTTACTGGCCTGCCTAGATCTCAACGCGGAAATGATACCATTTGGGTGATCGTAGATCGACTGACCAAGTCTGCACATTTTCTGGCTATCAAAGAAACGGATAAGTTTTCTACTCTTGCAGACATTTACCTAAAGGAAGTGGTATCAAGGCACGGAGTGCCAATCTCTATTATATCTGATCGTGACGCACGTTTTACTTCAGAACTGTGGCAAGCAATGCACAAGTCCTTTGGCTCACGTTTAGATATGAGCACCGCTTATCACCCGCAGACGGATGGGCAATCTGAACCCACCATCCAAACCCTTGAAGACATGCTTAGGGCATGTGTAATCGATTTTGGTAATGGCTGGGAGAAGCACATCCCGCTAGTGGAGTTCTCATATAACAACAGCTACCACACCAGCATCCAAGCCGCTCCGTTTGAGGCATTGTACGGACGCAAATGCCGATCACCTCTCTGTTGGGCAGAAGTTGGTGACAGCCAAATCACTGGCCCAGAACATGTGGTAGATACCACCGAGAAAATTACTCAGATACGACAGCGAATGGCGGCAGCTCGTGACCGTCAGAAAAGCTATGCTGATAAGGGAAGAAAACCACTCGAACTCCAGGTTGGGGATCGAGTGCTACTCAAAGTCTCACCTTGGAAAGGTGTAGTCCGCTTTGGCAAACGAGGCAAACTCAATCCGCGTTATATCGGACCATTCGAAGTCACCGAGAAAATTGGCAAAGTCGCCTACAGGTTGAATCTACCTGAAGAACCCAGCGGAGTTCACAATGTTTTCCATGTGTCGAATCTGAAAAAGTGCCTGTCAGATGAGACTCTCATAGTTCCTCTTAAGGAACTCACTATCGACGACCAGCTGCGATTCGTCGAGGAACCAGTAGAGATTACGGATCGAGATGTTAAGATCCTCAAGCATACCAGGATACCTCTGGTCCGAGTTCGTTGGAATGCTCGTCGTGGCCCAGAGTATACCTGGGAACGAGAAGACCAAATGAAACTCAAGTATCCCCAGCTGTTTAAGAAAAACGCAACCACTACTGAGGCTGAAGCTACTACAGAATTTCGGGACGAAATTCCAAATCAACGGGGGGATGATGTGACACCCCAGGAAAATCCGGAAAACAACGCAACTTAACTAGCTTCCTCAGTAACCACGCGCTAAATTTCGGGACGAAATTCTCTTAACAGGGGGAGAATGTGACAACCCTCAAAATCCCATGTATTCCGTACAATTCATTAATAATAATTAATGTGCTTGACGACTGTGTGGAATTACTTAACTGCTTTCTGATATCTGTGTTATGCTTACACGTATTTGTTAATATACTAATAGTGTACAGAAAGGTCACTAAATAGTCCGTTATATTTTCCTAAGTGTTAGAAAGTAAAAACGTTGCAAAAATATATAAGTAGGACGCTTTACGGATTAATTAAGCGCTTTAACGGAGCAGTGTCAAACCGAACAACCGGACTTTACCCGGAACATAAAAATATTGTCATTACCATTTTTTTTCTTTTTCTAAGCCAATTAGGGTCCCCGAATACCCCAACACCCGCTACAATACATAACACACTAGTAGTTAGTTTAAACTCCTAACTAAACTAAATATCACCTAACTATCTAGTTCAAACCAAACCATATTGCCCCCCCCCCCCCCCCCAACCGATCGGTTCCCCCATGTGAGACACACCTACACATTCTTGATTATTTTAATAATCATGTTTAGTATCTTGAAGACATATTATATGATGGACAATGAGGAAATTGGATTATAAATAAACCCATGAGATAAGCTTTCTCTTTCATCACAACCTCAACCCAACAAGCTCTCCTTCTCCTCTCTTTCTTTGAAATCGGCAGCCCCATCATCATCACACCACCACCATTACTAGATCACCTTCAAGCATTTTATAAGCACACAAAGGTGTTAGAAGGTCGACAACTAAGCTCGGTGCTTTCAGAAGTTCAAGAACCACTCTAGAATCCTTTTATCCACCACATTTGCATCTTATTTCTTCCCTAGCTTTGTGCTAGTAGTAAGTGTTCTAAATCACTATCTTGTTCTTGATTTTAGTGGTTAATAGATGTTTGTATGATGATATATGAAGAACACACAAGAACATGATATAAAGTCTTGAACATAAGTGTTTAATGATGGATAAAGAAAAGATATGTGTGTAAATCTTATAAATCCTGCATAGTTGTGATTATCTGGTGATTTGTTAGTTAATATTGATGATTGATGATTGTTGTGGTCACTAAACTCGTTAACGGAATCAATCGAACACGATTTAGAAGGTTAAACACTAAAAATCAGAATCTGTCCTGGTTTTGCAGCCAACTTCAGTTGGCTGTAAACAGGTCTTAAACTCAACGAAAACCGATATTTTGAATCTAAAATATGTTATTATGAAATACGGTTCTAATGGCACCGGAATCGTAATTTTTGGACTTCGTTTACTATTTTTAAAGTGTTAATTTGTAACAGCAACTTAAGCTGAATTTTGACAGCAATAAATGGGTGTCGTACTTTCAGTCATAACCTGAGTTTTGTGATGAATCGGACCATGAAATTTTTACTGTAGATGACAACTGAAGTATTTGTAATTACCCCACTGGAATTTCGTAAATCGGACACTCGATGAATTTTTAATAAATTGTTTCGTGGACTGTGGTCAGAAATACATAAATCTGAGTTCAGTCCCGAATATGAATTTTTATAAAATATTGGTAATGAACCGGACCCCGATATTTTTACATAATAAAATATGGAATATTTATGACATTCTATAAAAATTTGGGAATTTTTGGAATAATCTAACTATTTTATTTAAATGTCCGAAAACAGCCGGTTTTGAGTATTAATGCTGAATTGACATAAGTTGTGACTTGCGTGTCTAAATGTCGAGTATGCTATCTGTGAATGATCTAACATGTTATATGTGTTATATGCATTATTGTATGTTTGCTTATGAGTGGGGAATGGATGGGAAGTATATATGGGCGTAAATCGTTAAAGTGTGTGCCTGTTATGTGGTAGAAGTAATGTGCAAATAAACCGTACGTAGGATACGTGTTATGCATGAGAAACTGATTGTTATCCGTACCTTATTAGGACGCGATTGACCGACCTTGACTGTTAGCTATATTTGAGAATCTAACCGAGCAAACCGAGGTGAGTTCACACACTTTCTAAGGCATGGGATTCCCGGTGGTTTGGGAATGGGTTAAAGAATTAAAACTAAATCTACATATCCTCCTTGGGTAGGATATGTACGGCCATCCTCCATAGAGTGGATGCCATTATTAAACCTACGAATTCTCCTGGTGCAGAATACGTACGTTCGTCCTCCTGGTGCAGGACAACAACCTTTAAACTAGCTAGAAAAAAACTCTATCATGAAGTCCCTCAATTTATATCGACTTAATCGCCGAGGCCAATGGCGAGCGGGTCATTAGTTAATAGCGCTATTAGGTTTAACAAACCTCACACCGTGCCGGTAGGACGGGCGTGTACTAATGGACTATGGCAGATTGTCAGTGATGATAGACACTGATATAGGGCACAACTTATTTGCGTAGCAGTCGATATCATACCGTCTAGTAGTTCAAACGGGGAAAACCCCCACTGATCATGGTTATGGATTGGGTAAAGAAAAAGGGTAATGGTTAAACATACTTTCAACTACGGGGTAACCCCCACGGCAAATAAGCCAACGAAAGTCAAACCACGTTTTCAGAAACAACTTAAAACTAAACAACCAAACGTGAACTCACTCAACTTTGTTGTTGACTCGTTGTTACATGCCTTACAGGTCGCTAAATGCTTGGAGCTTGCACGGGGAAGGAGTCGTTGTGGTGTACGGACTGTTATGTTCCGTGCTCATTGTTTAAATCCTTATGAACTTATTAAACTTGTGTTTTGAAACTTTAACCTATGAACTAGGGACTTATGCTTTTGAACTCACGTTTATGCTTCCGCTGTTTAAACCAAACAAGGTTATCTAGCTTTGGTCACCAATCGTATTATGTTTGGTTTTATTTACTTAATTGAGTTGTTCAATATGATTGGTGGCTCGATCCTGGTCACGTCACGCCTCCAAGCGGTGATACTCCGCATGGTGGATTTTGGGTGTGTGACATATTCAAGACATGATCAAGAGGCCCCTACTGATATTAGAGGCCAAATTCGTAATACCTAAGTGCCTGTTCAAAGCTTGAAAGGGCAAAAATTTTTGCCTCTGATAAAGGGCTTACGGACCGTAAAGGACCCCCTTACGGTCCGTAAGGTGGGCCCAGCGACAGTAAACTTGACAGCTGCTGTTATGAACGTTATAACCGACTTAAAAAGATATTTTCACTTCCATGGGCGACCCCTAATAGTTCCTAGGCACTAGGGACACATGTGGATGATCCATGGTCAGTTGTAGCATTGTTTGTCATGATCACAAGCAATCAAACTCACTATAAAAGGTCCCTCATGTTGCAACTTTGTGATCATGCTTTCCATCTGCATTTGTGGAACTTCCTGGAGCATAAGATCAGTCCCCAAGCATCTCTAATCGTGCATTAGACCTTGGTAAGTATCCTTGACCTTCCTTAGTTGTGTTTTACTTAGTTAATTAGCTTAAAGTCAAACCGTCGTAATTAAGGTTTGACTTATCGATTAATCACTAATGGTCCAGTGATTAGTCAAACTTAAGGTAGTTATGAGTTGGTATTTATGTGGGTAATAAACCCTTAAAAGGGCACCCTTTGATTCCCGCTCTAACTAGATCAAATGTAGGGTCAAAGTTGTTTATAAAAAGTCAACAGAACCATAATTCTCGAATTAACGCATAATTAACAATGTAGAAGGCGTGTAACCTATTTTTTCACTCATATAATTTGGTAATAAGTATAAGAACTGGTCTAAGCTTGTTTGATCCGACAATTTACTGTTTAGACCCGGTTCAGAACCGAAAGTCGTAAAACTTTGACTTTTGCTTTGACTTCAGTTCTGACCCGATTTAGATGGGTTTAGAAATGCCTTAGAGCTTCCTTAGGACCAGGTTACATGATGGTATAACCCTCTGTGATTGGTTCGTTGTTTGTCCGACTTGGTTACACGTTTCCGTTAAATGCCTAATGTTGACCATAATGCCCTTTGACCATAAAACGAGAATTTTGGATATGTGAGAGGACCATAATCTTTGTTGCTGAATTATAAACATGTCCCTAAAATTTCATATCAGTTAGAGGTCTAGATTAGGAGTTATGCTCAATAGCCACTTAAAAAACTTTTTGTTAATTAAACGGCGCAATTAGCATAAAGCCTATCTAAACCCAATTTTTGACACCAAACCTTTTACAGTAATATAATATTTTGGGATTTTTAATTATTTTTAACCTGCTCATAACCTAAGGGTATGGCGTTGATTCGGTAAATACCGATTATACCCTTTTTGTTTATAAAATGAGTTCTACATAGTATTTTGACACCAATCCAATTGCTACTGATTTTATATAATAAATGAAGTATTTTGAACTTTATAAACTGATCAGAAAACTCAGATTTCCTGTATAACCCGGAAATCGCTTAAAATGGCTTTTTTCGCGTATTAAACACCTAGTATGGGTTTAAAACCATTTTGTCATATAAGACTTATTACCAACTGATATGACCTATTAATATAAGTTATTTTACTGATGTATTCGGACCCAAATCTCATAATTTCATTTAATCTCTTTTATAACCTTTAAAATGACCAAAATACCCCTACGGGGCTTAAATTAAGATTAAACTCGTTTTGGGCATAATGGAAGGTATCCTACTGATATCACAACATATTTAAGGCATATTAACTTAGGAAACCTGTATATGACCCATATGGTTACCCGTTACGCCTCTTGCGCGTTCGGTTCGGTTTATGTAACTAGTTTGCATAAATTAGCCGAAACGGGTCAAACCTTATCATTTTTATCCCAAAATCCAGAATGTGTTTAGATTACCCATATTATACAAGTCTTCAAACGTGTCAGGTCTAAATCACATTCTATTCCGGTCTTCGCTTAATCGTGCGTTTGAACCGTATCTTTCTTTAAAACTAACCGGTCTAAGTTTAGGCTTAATTAAAGCCCCGTTAGGATTCTAATAGGTTATTATAAAACCTTCGTTCCAGATTAAGAGCCCCAGTAAAAGTACTTGTGCTTGCTGATTAGAATATACGGCTGAGTATAAATTGCATTGCTAGCTCAGGTAAATACTCTTAACTTATTTTCCCTATACGGGCTTGGGATACGGTATTATAATAATACCGCTTGGTCGGGTATTGAATGTTTAGTCGTATTATGATTAAATTATTGAGGTAACCCGCTTTAATTTGTATTGTTTGAAATAAAAGCCTTTAGGGGTTAATGACCATGTCCCGGATATCCTTGACATCATTATATTATAAAATGGCCACGTCTTATGCACGGGGTGTAGGCATACACCTGACAGTGCCTAAGGGAAACGATATCTCACTCTCTTGTGGGCCTATACTTGTGGCGTGTCTGTTAATCTTGACTCGGGTTCTACATCGGGCCCTGAACATATAACGAACATGTAAATCTGTATACAAGATTATTTATATAATTGTCCCAAGTTATAAAAGATATGTTGTGCCTTGTGCATTCAAATCAATTTTTAAACCTTTTTAAAATGAGTCGGTTAATTGTATTTACCAGTGTAAACTGACGTATTTTCCAAAAAGGTTAAGTGACAGGTACTGAACGTAATTGGCTGGAAGCTCAGGGCGTTAATAAGGAATCTTGCAGGTTCTAGGCGTCTAAAGTCTGTTGAACAATGTTTATGTTTTAAGATCCGCCTGTGGATCCATCATACAATCCGTTTGTAATAATTGATGTTACTTTTGAATCGGTTTGTAATATATTTATCTTTTGCTTCCGTTGTGCATTTAAAATTGTGTTGTTTGACTATGATGATATCGATTACGTCACGATACTCCCCACCGGGACCACCGGTAATACGTGGAAATATCGGGGTGTGACAGTAATTCTAATTGATACGCCACCGCCCCGACCCGAGCGAGTATTTTGAATGGTCCAATGTATCGAGGACCTAGTTTTCCGCGTTTACGAAAACGAATTATCCCTTTCCATGGAGAGACCTTTAGTAAGACATAATCTCCCACTTGGAACTCGATTGGTCGCCTTCGCCGATCCGCATAAGACTTTTGTCTATCTTACGCTGCTTTTATTCTTGATCTAACCATATCAATCTTCTCATTCGTTTCAGCTACGACATCCTTTGACGCGAGTTCGCGTTGACCCACTTCCCCCCAACAAACCGGGGTTCTACATTTCCTTCCATAGAGCATTTCGTAAGGGGCCATTTTTATGCTGTTATGATAACTATTATTATATGAAAACTCTACCAAAGGTAGATGATCATCCCAGCTTCCTCCGAAATCCAAAACACACGCCCTTAGCATATCAACTAATGTTTGGATAGTTCGTTCCGACTGACCATCGGTTTGTGGATGGTAGGCGGTGCTTATACATAACTGGGTTCCCAATTCTTCGTGAAATTTCCTCCAGTAACGAGATGTGAACCGGGTATCCCGGTCGGACACTATAGACACCGGAACCCCATGTCGAGATATAATTTCATTCGTATAAACTTCTGCCATCTTTTTCGAATTATAGGTTTCCCGTATGGGTAAGAAATGTGCACTTTTGGTTAGTCGGTCAACGACTACCTAAATAGCATCATGCCCTTTCCTTGTCTTAGGAAGTTTGGTCACCAAGTCCATCGTTACATGTTCCCACTTCCACACCGGTATCTCCAACGGCTGCAACTTTCCATACGGTTTCTGATGCTCGGCTTTTACTTGAGAACACGTCAAACATTTAGCAACGTACTTGACAATGTCTCTTTTCATTCCCGGCCACCAATAATTCACCCTCAAGTCTCGATACATCTTTGTAGCTCCTGGATGTACCGAGTATCGAGACTTGTGAGCCTCATTCAAAAGTAATTCTTTCACATCACATTCCCGAGGTATCCAGATTCGGTCATACCTCGTTCTCATACCATTCACATTTTCTCTTAAGTCGTGAATAAATCCCTTCGTTCTTTCCTTCTTTGAGTCATCGGTGTTCAGGGATTTAATTTGAGCTTCCCGTATTTCTTCAAGGAGTTTAGAAGTGACTACCATCTTCATAGATTTCACCCGAATCGGAGGCGGGTACTCCTTTCGACTTAGAGCATCCGTCACTACATTAGCCTTCCCGGGATGATAATGAATGTCACAATCGTAATCCTTAATGAGTTTCAACCATGTTCGTTGCCTCATATTAAGATCTTTCTGTTCGAAAAAATATTTGAGGCTTTTATGATCCGAGTAAATAGTACATTTCACCCCATATAGGTAGTGCCTCCATATCTTCAAGGCAAATACGACCGCCGCCAATTCTAGATCATGAGTTGGGTAATTGTTTTCATGTTGCTTGAGTTATCTCGAAGCGTAAGCAACGACTTTACCCTTTTGCATTAACACGCAACCTAAACCTTGGTGGGAGGCGTCAGTATACACTACCAAATCATCCGTTCCATCCGGTAATGTCAACACCGGAGAATTTGAGAGCTTTTCCTTTAAAGTCTGAAACGCTTTTTCTTGTTCTTCGCCCCATATAAACTTTTCACTCTTCTTTGTTAACTTCGTCATAGGCGAGGCTATCTTAGAGAAATCTTGGATAAATCTCCTGTAGTACCCAGCCAAGCCTAGAAAACTTTTTATTTCGCTTGGATTCTTCGGGGGTACCCAATTCGTCACTGCATCTACTTTGGACGGGTCCACGTGGACGCCATCCGCGTCGATTACATGACCCAAAAATTGTACCTCTCTAAGCCAAAAGGCACACTTTGAGAACTTTGCATATAATTTTTCCTTACGAAGCGTTTCCAGTACATCACGTAAGTGGGAAGCATGCTCTGCTTCACTTCGGGAGTATATTTGTATATCGTCAATAAAAACAATTACATACTTATCAAGCATAGGTCGACACACCCGATTCATTAAATCCATAAACGCAGCTGGTGCGTTCGTTAATCCAAAGGACATTACTAAAAACTCGTAGTGTTCGTACCGCGTTCGAAACGCAGTCTTCGGCAAATCTTCTTCTCGTACACGCAGTTGGTGATAACCCGACCGCAGATCGATCTTTGAAAACCAACTTGCCCCTTGAAGCTGGTCAAATAGGTCATCAATTCGGGGCAACGGGTAACGATTCTTCACTGTTAACTGTTAACGATTCTTCACATTTTCATTTAACCCCCCCTCATCTTTTTAGAACATAACACTTTCTTTTTATTTATATAATTCTCTAGTAAACATCCATGCATACATAAGGCTTTTTAAGTTTACTAATATTTATAAAACCTTAATGATGGTAAAAATTATGTTTACCATTTCTTTTCATAAAATTTTCTGCGGATAAAATATTAGAACGTGTCATACGAAATTCGGGGTGTTACAAAAGAAGGATTATGGAGAAGAGTAGTATGGGCAGTACATAATAATAGTAGATCTTGGACATCGATTCCGGCAAAGGTTTCATTGGCTGGTCCTTGGAAGCAAATCGTCGGTATACGAGAACCTCTTAATCATGTTGGTATTAATCTTATGGATTCTATCTGGTGCAAAGTGGGTTGCGGCTCGAAATCAGCTTTCTGGATTGATTTTTGGATCGGGTGTCAGCCTCTTTATATTAGTTTTCCTCTTCTATTCGCTTTAGAAAAAGAAAAACTATGTTCCATTTCAGATCGGGTGTCTTGGGGGGCTGATAGAGTCACTCTGTCATGGTGTTGGAGCCAGCTATCATTGTCCGAGAGCGAGGAATCTGAGTTCCTGGATTTAATTTTTCTGCTGAGTGACTTTGGAGTTTGCGATGGATCGGATAAGTGGGTATGGAATCATGATCCTTCTGAATCATTCTCGGTGGCGAGTATTAAGGGTATAGTGGCGGAGGCATCCAGGTCTGTTCCGGCCTACATATTTTCATGGAATAAATATGTTCCTAAGAAAGTAGGGGTAGTTTCTTGGCGGGCGGTATCGGAACGTCTACCTACTAGAGTTGCCTTGGAAAATAGGAATATCAATATTGGTGATACCGGGTGTATACTTTGCGGCGATTATGAAGAGTCCAGTGATCATATATTCGTTTCATGCCATTTCGCTCAAACTGTTTGGCTTGTCATGTCGCAGTGGTGTAAGATCCCCCCCCCCCCCTCGTGGTAGCCTTTAGCCTTAGAGATATACTGGATTCTCACCTATATTTGCAAGGCAGTAAAAAGAAAAAGAATGTGTTTAATGCCATTGTCCAGGTCGTGATTTGGAGCGTTTGGAGGATGCGTAACGAGGTTCTATTCGGTCAGGCCGAACCTAGCATTTCGAAGGTTGTGGAGGAGTCTAAGTCGATGGCTTATCATTGGATTAAGAATCGCTCAAGATCTACTCATTGGTCTTGGAATGAATGGCGAAAATTTTCCATTGTATTGTAATGTATCTTTGTGTCTCCTTATGATCTTGTAGTTTTTCTGGTGTTGACCGGTTGGTCATCTTGGTGTTGTGGTATGTAAATGTGGTGTCTAGCTTCTTGCTAGTTGAATTAATAAATTTTTTGTTGGCCGTTCAAAAAAAAATTTGGTTTTATAAAAATCAAAACATTGGTTATTAATCTGGTTTACTTATTCGGTTAGTTCATTTATGATGGAGTTAATTTGAGGTTTTTTCATCGATATCTTGAGCTAACAAAATATATGTAATAGGGATTGTTCAAGCACTGCCTAATAAGAGAAGAGGGGGTATTTGTTTCTCATATCCTAGAACCCATCAATCATGCATTGTCACCTCATTTTTACTCACAATTACAATAATATCGCTAAATCGTTGGCAACACTCATTTCGTCTACTCTAGACCCAAATGTCCCACCCCTTTACCATATCCACCAATCACACACGCTTATTTCATCGCCTTTCTTATGTGACTTCTACCTGAGATTCATACCCGCCCAAGCTACCCTATGGGTGACGACAATGTACCCGCTTCAAGTTGCTACCCTAGAACCCTTATCCACAGGGCGCCTCCTCCTCCGTCCAAGCTACCCTAAGGAGAGAGTTTGAGTACTAAAGTCCTGTATGCAGACATTCCATTGGGACTATACTAGGAATATTCATTTGTTCTACGTATCGTTATAACCCTATGTACGACCATTCGTCCTAAGACACAAATAGTGTTCAGACACTCTTAAAAAATATAATAATGTTCATATTTGTTTTGCTGTAATAGAAATGTAGTTTTTGTTGGAAATTTGTGAAAATAGCACTTTTCACAAATATAGGAAAATGATTTTTTCCTATTTTGAACTAGAAATAAATATAAGAAAATGAGCGGGTTTTATATATTTATTTGTGGGTTTGCGTTCTATGTTGGAAGAGCTTCGCAACGAACTAAACCACGTCCAAAACGGAGCTAAGATGAATGAGATATCGATGCTCAAAGTTTGGTGTTTGAAACTTGAATACTGAAAAAAGTGGGAAAGTGGCATCTTGTTCCACATAGGAGGAGAGATGAAACTTAAAGGGGTATTTAAGTGGGAACTCTCCATCCTTGCTGTTTCATGGAAGCACTCACTAAGTGTACCCGCGAAGGGCGCGGAGCACCCTAATTCGCACTTGTGCGCGCGGCGGGGGCGATGAGGCGCAATGTGGCGCTTTGATGGCGCACTTCGCACGCTCGCATCGTCGCGAGCCGCTTGAGAGCCGCCTTTGTATTTTTGACCACGTGCTTATGGTGGAGCACAAGGGTTGCAAGGACCAGGTGGTTGGTGACGTGGCATGCAGGCGCATGACCCTGGTGGGTCCGCGCGCAGTGGTGCATGACGTGGCAGTCATGCGCAGAAGCTTCCAGCAGTTAATGCCAGTGCAGTTGCACTTCAGCATTCGAAACTGACGAAGTCAATGCTTTTGACTGTGAATTAAATGACGAATTAAAGTGCATTGAAGATGTTCAATGCAACTTAATTCGCCCATTTAATTCATTTTTCAGTTTCATCCAAGACCTGCAAGTATAAATAGGGTGCTACCTTACTGAAGAAATACACACCGAATTCACACCGAATTCACCAGCTCTCTACAATCTTCTCTCACAAAATTTTTCTCCCTTCTTCAAGCATTGAAGGTACACCTTCCGGTTGGAGTCAAGACCGGCAGTGCAACTGCTTCGGGTTGTTGTATCTTGGAAACAAATGTGTTCTCCTGGGAGACACGAAATTTGTTTTAAGGACCCATGTCTAACACGTTCCTCAGCCAAAAACATTTTAATTTTCTGCAAATTTCTGTTCTTGTTTTCTTTCAGTTGTAATTGTATTTCTTTTCGGTTTCATTCTGTACTTGTTCAGTTATATTTAAGTTAATAAAATTATTATATTTAGTTTTGCACGAACGAATTCTTGTAGTTTTTTTTTTTGTATATTGGCTCACTTACATGTATGGGTTAAGAATACATATAAATTATTCTATTAATGAATAGTATGACGTGCCCACGTATTATATTTATATATGTCTTAAAAATAAAATGCTATATGCTTGTATTTATGGTTTAAAACTTTAAATAATATGTTTTATTTACCGAACATGTAATCTAAAGACTCAAAGGTAAACCAATTTTGAATGATCAAAGTATCTAAATAAAGTACACTTTTTTCAAAAATTAAAACCATTGGATATAGAAAAGAAAAAGGTAGGGTAATTGATGAGGACAAAAGTCAATAGAGAGAGAGATTGTTGGGGGGGGGGGGGGGGGGGGGGGGGGGGGATGAACAAAAAAAGTCACTTGGGATTTCGCTTTTTATAATTCAAACACAACATAACTGAAAAAATATATAATCCAGTTGTTAACGTGATTATCTTATACACATCCAATTTTTAGTTCTTTATAAACATTTGAGTAAATTGCCATTTTAGTCCCTGAGTTTTGTCCAAATTTGTCATTTTGATCCAAATAGTTTTTTTTTTGCATCTGGGTCCCTGACTTTTCACTTTATTGCCATTTTAGTCCCTGAGTTTTGTCCAAATTGCCATTTTAGTCCCTGAGTTTTGTCCAAATTTGCCATTTTGATCCAAACATTTTTAGTGGTTTGGATCAAAATGGCAATAAAAGTGAAAAGTCAGGGACCCAGATGGGAAAAAAAAACTATTTGGATCAAAATGGCAAATTTGGACAAAACTCAGGGACTAAAATGGCAATTTACTCTAAACATTTTTTGCCATAATACTTTTAATTATAAGGTCGATAGTTTATATAGCATGATAGTGTGAGGTTAATTGGGGAACACTAAAAAAGTGGGGAACAGTGGGGAACCGACTCAAACGAACTCCGATTGGGCTCATTCCAGCGGCGTTGGAACCGGCTCGTCGAACCCTAACTAGGATCTCTTAACCCTAAACTCTAAATCATAACCCCTAAACCCTAATTATATTAGGGTTTGGCTTTTAGGGTTTAGTCTTAGGGTTTAGCTTTATGGTTTATGGTTTAGCTTTAGGGTTAGGGTTTAGCTTTAAGTTTAGCCTTTAGCGTTTAGCTTTTAGGGTTTATAGTTTAGATTTTACGGTTTAGCTTAGGTTTTAGCCTTATTTTTTAGCTTTAGGGTTTAGAGTTTAGGAGTTAGGATTTAGGGTTAAGAGATCTTAGTTAGGGTTCGACGAGCCGGTTCCAACGCCGCTGGAATGAGTCCAATCGGAGTTCGTTTGAGTCGGTTCCCCGCTGTTCTCCACTTTTTTAGTGTTCCCCAATGAACCTTCCCTAGCATGATATAACTAAAATGAATCCATAAAAAGTTTAATGTGTGCATAAAAGATATTGCTATATCGTCATATCCAATAAAAGAATTAACCTAACACAGATGGTGTATCACTTGTAATTAATCACATTTTTCTTGAGGTGATTTATATGAAAAAAATAATATTTTGCATGAAGATTGGATCATTAGATAAAATAAACTATAGACAAAGTTTATAAAGTTTGAAAATATCAATAAAGATTTAAGTCAAAACTCAAAACACATATAGATCAAGCTCTACTTGCATGTTTCAAGCTCAAATTCGAGTTTGACAAAAGATTAATTCTTGTGAAACCAACCACCTCAAATACTCATTAACTCTTAATGTCCGCGTAAGGCCAGGCAGGGCGCTCCGTTGTTTTCCGTGATGGTTGAAGTTCCACGCATGGAACACTGCCGCCACTGAATATGATCACGAGTGAGGTCATAACGCGTGCTGGCCATGACGCGTGAAGAAAGAGGGAAATTGTTGGGATGTTCCCATTGAAGGAGAGAAATTGTTGGGTGTTTTTTTTTTGAAAGGTGTGAATTATTCGCGAATGTCGGGGGGTATAACATACGTTGTCTTAACTGGGTTCGCGCTAGAGAGCCACCTCGCACAATAGATCCCCAATTTAAACCCCTCATTGAGAAACCCCTATCACTCAGACTCGAACTTGAGACATGAAGGGGAAAACTCACCCGGGCCCACCATAAGTGGACCTTAAATACCCGTGATGGGCACCCCACTAAAATCCATCACTAGTGATGGAACCAAGTTTGATGAGGTGGCGGAACATAATTGGGTGTGGTGATTGATGGAAAGTGGAGCACCCCCACACCCCTAATACAAGCAGGGGGCGCAGGATAGAGTATGTCTGGGGGGCGCCCGTCCCCCCGAACTTTTCGATGCGTAGTGTTATGAATAGTACGTTCGTATAGGTATATACGTTGCCGCCCCCTGATTTCGTGAAAATTAGGGGGGGGGGGGGGGCGTGGCTTCGCCACTGAATACAAGTAAACACAAATGGGATGTTTGGTAGCCTCTTAATCATTACATTAAGATTTAAGATGCTAATCCTTAATCAGTTAGATATATACTGTGTTTGGTACACTTAAAAGACATATATTAATTGTTCATGAAGCCTTTTAATAAATAAGTTTCAGAAACATGCTGAGTGATTGAGAGCCTACCTTTTAATCATGGTTGTAAAAATTCCGGCTAAGCGCCGATTAATCACTGATTAATCGCCGATTTATCACAATTAATCCCGATTAATTCCAATTAATTTTGATTAATCCCCAATCAATCGCTAGTCCTCACCCCACAGGCCCACTAAAGATTTCTAAAACCATATTCTTAGGGGGGTAGGGGTGGTCATCACCCACCACTCACTCATCACTCAAAACATCTAATCAAGTTCCGTTATATCATCAACCATTATTCCATTACTCACAACTTTTTTGGTGGAAATGCACATCACTCGCTACACACTATCAAAATCATTAAAAAAACAAAACTGAATTCAAAACAATTGTTCACGCGTGATATGGTTCACGCGTTATAAATTTCCGCCGTGATGGAGTATGGTGGCGGTGATGTGCGTGATACTTTCACGAGTGATGAGTGATCCATCACTGACCACCCCGGGTGGCATTAATCAATCAGACCACATTAAAAACAGAATGTTCTCAAATAGCCCAAAAAAGGTTTAATCTTGTAACTAAATCTTACAGAAAAAGCGATGATTGAAGCTAAATCCATAATCCCATACGGAGATTTAGTAACTCAAATAAAACCAACACAGTCTTAAAAATAAGACTTAGGGGGTGTTTGTTTTTTCTTATTACATCTGCAAAAAGCTTATGTTTGCCCGCCTGCAGACATAAGGCCTTAAAGACCGTTTGTTTTTTTTTTCAAACAGATCTTAAAATAGCTTTAAACATCTTAAAAAAGAAGCTATGAAATAAAGCTTCAAACATCTGCACCCTTCTTCTTCTTCTTCTTCTTCCCTTCTCCCCTGCCACCGCCACCACTACTCCCCTCCCACATCACCCACTGCCACCACTCCTCCCCTCCCACTCACACACCCAACCCCCTTTCTCCTAGCACCCCCTTACACCCACATCCATCAGAACCGTAGAGAGAGAGAGAGAACGATGAGAGAGAGAGGAAGGCGGGATAGAGAGAGAGAGAGCGTCAGAGAGAGAGGAAACGACGGGGAGAAGGTCCGGCGACCTCCCTGTTCACGGCGACGGCGGTGGAGGTCCGGTGAGAGAGAAAGAGACCGGTGAGTGAGAGAGAGAGATCGGTGAGCGAGAGAGAGATCGGTGAGAGAGAAAGAGACCGGAGAGAGAGAGGCGGTGGTGTGATGGCGGAGGTGGTGCGGTGGTGGTGGTGCTATGGGCGGTGGTGGTGACGGATTGTAGAGAGAGAGTAGAGAGAGAGAAGGCAGAGAGAGAGATAGATCTTGTGTGTGAAGAGCTTTTTGTAGGAAAAAAACAAACCCTCTTCTCCTTGCAGACTGCAGACATTTGGTCTGCATTTTCTCCTGCAGATGTGGTCCACAGACAACAGACCTTTTACGTCTGAAAAAACAAACAGAACCTTAGAAAACATAAAGTAACTTGGCTATGAATGAAAAATCCTAAAAAAATATCTGATAATGTTTAATCTCTAGATATCAATAAAATATTAAAAAAATAAAAATACATACAATACAAGGCAACACAAAAGGAGATTTGGTTATTAAAATAAACCAAATATACGAATTGATAAACCAAAACCAAAATTTTAAAATATGAGATTAAAAAACAACCAAATCTCCAAATGCGAATTGATGAACCAGAACCAAAACCAAAATTTTAAAATGAGATTAAAAAACAACCAAATCTCCAAACCATAAAATAAGATTAAAAAACCAAACAAATCCATAAACAAAGATTCAAAAACCAAACAAAACCAAAAAATAAGATGCATAAACCAAATTCCAAGATAACGACCGTTAATCCTAACTAAAAATTAGATTACGCATAATATGAAAGGGAGAAAGAGAAATTGAACATGAAACCAACACAAATTACGTAGATAATGAAGTCTATGTTATTTGTGTTGGATCACAAGAGTCTAGGTGGCGTTGGTTAAAGAGTGATCTTAGTAATTTGGTTGTATAATTTTACTTATCCTTCATTCATTATTGTTATGGTTTATACTACAGGGTAAGGATAGTGTAAAAAGGGCCTAAAGTGTGAGAAGTGTATTATAACACTATATATAATACTATATAACACCATATAAACACCGTATAACAATATGTAACACCATATAATACCATATAACACTATGTATCACTATATATCATTATATAACAAATATAACACTATACATCTATCACAGACATGCTATCAGACAACCTATAGTGTTATATTTGTTATATAATGATATATAGTGTTACATAGTGTTATATGGTATTATATGGTGTTACATATTGTTATACGGTGTTTATATGGTGTTATATATGGTGTTATAATACACTTCTTACACTTCTCACACTTTGAGCACTTTTTACAGGATCCTCTACCTTATACTACATAATATTATTTTTCTAATTATTTTTGGCATTGTTGTGTAATCTTTATTAATCTACTAGGTTAGAACCCTGTGTAATACACGGGTTGAATAAATGTAATTTTATATACCAAATAATAAAAAAATATCTTTAAAAACCTCGTTAATAAATGTAATTTTATACACCAAATCATAAAACAATATATCTTTAAAGATCTCGTTTATTACATAGGTTGAATAAATGTAATTTTATATATTAAATAATAAAAAATTATATCTTTAAGAACACCGTGTACTGTACGGGTTGAGTAAATTTAATTTTATATATTAAATGATGAAAAAAAATACATTTTTAAGAACCTCATGCATTGTATGGGTTGAACACGTGTAATTTTATATACCAATCAATAAAAAGTTGTATCTTGTTATATCTTTATAAACCATGTGTATTATACGAATTGAATAAATCTAATTTTATATACCACACAATAAAAAAAGTTATATTTTAAAAAACCCGGTGTATTACACGAGTTGCATAAATGTAATCTTGTATAGTAAATAATAAAAATATTGTATCTTTAAAAAATCTCGCTTTTTACACGGGTTGAATAAATCTAATAAAATTACATCTTTAAAAAAACCAACGGATATACCCGATATATGATGGATGGGATGATTGCGGTGATGATTCTTATAAATGTCACGTAAACATAGTGAATACCATATTTGAGTTGAGAGTTGAACACGAAAATAAAAGTATAGAACCAATAAACATTGATTAATGTTTTTGTTTACCCCTTATAAACATTTATAAAATAAGTTCTACCCTTAACTACTTTAGTTTAATAAAATAAATAAATCATTTATATTAAATAATTTTGAAATCTAATAAATATTTCAAAATATTATATTATCTCCTATATGAATTGTTTAAATTTATATTAAATTTAATTTTATATTTATCTTTTAATTAATACTAATTATCTATAATTAAGTAGGATAGAGAGGAAAAAACTAAAAAATAGATGGCTTCAATGAATGAAATGTATCCTTTTATTGGTTTCTTTTATTATATAGTATAGATATAGATAGATTTATGAATTCCGGAACAAATAAATCATAGGTGTCTTGACTCACATAATGTTTGTGAACAAATTTCTATATTTAAAAGGAACTGAAATCAGTTTTAATAAAAAAACTAGATAATTTTTTCACCAACTTTTATAAGATTTGAAATTTTATCTTTATATTAAAAGATTCCAACTAATTAATGTCACTTGGCACACTTTCTTTTTCCTAAAACTTCTCAACCAGTATTTTTCGTATTTAAATAATTGATTTCATGATTTAAAAAGGAAATGAAATTATGAAATAAATATTAATAAACTTATATCATGTAATTCCAATGTAAAATCTTACTTTTAATAAAGTACTAGTGATATTCCCTCGTGCTTCGTGGCGGGGATTAAGTCGATATCAATTTGGTTCGTTACAGTAAATGCACTCGATATAGTAATCGAAAGAGAAAGCATTACATCGATTGAAAACAAAAAAAAACACATATTGATATGGTACCTATATATGTTGTTCAGTTGATATCGGTTCGGTTCGCTTGCATTTTATGTTTATTTTATTTCAACATTACGATATTTTTTTATAACGGATATTATGTCGCTATCGTACCAAGCTCAATCGAAACCAATTGAACAACATTTGTATCAGAACCAATATTTTTTTTTATTTTCAATAAATTAATACTGTATCGCTACCATATTATACCGAACATCATCGGTACCGGTATACATTCCGTTTTATTGTTTCCTGTTTGATAACGGGTACTATGATCGTATCTTAAAAGTTATACGAGAGAACAAAATATACTTAAATCAATTTAAGTAATAAACCAAGAAAATAATAAAACCTTAGAAAAAATAATATTGAAAAAAATAAAAAACAATTGTTCCCCTCTTTTTATTTCAACATTACGATATATATTTTTTAAACGGATATTGTGTCGCTATCGTACCAAATTCAATCAAAACCGATTGAATAACATCTGTATCCGTATTTATTTTTAGTGTTTTTGCTTTCGATGAATTAATATTGTATCGCTATCATACCGTACTGAACAGCATCGATACCAGTATATATTCATTTTTATGATTTCTTGTTTGATAACTGTTACTTTAATCGTATCTTAAAAGTTATATAAAAATATATGTTTAAATCAATTAAACAAATAAAAGAATATATACTAATAAAAATCTAGAAAAAAACAATATTAATAAAAAATCAAAACACAGTTCATGGCCACTTTCTAATAATATGTATAATAGTAATATTTTCCGCGCGTTGCGGCGGGTCTACGGCTAGTATCGGTTCGATTTATGACAAGATCGATAGGGTTTCAGCACTCGGTATAGTAAGGGGCTGTTTGGCAACTTCTGAATGATTAAGTATTGAACCAATAAGAGGTCTGAACCATTAAGTGCTGAACCAGTAAGAGGTCTAAATCGTTAAGAGCCAGCATAATACTTAACCCTTCAGAGGCAAATGTCTGACCAATTCAGATTAGAGGTCTTAACCATTCAGACTTTGTTGAATACTTAATCATTCAGAGGCAAATGTCTGAACCATTCAGACATCTGCTCACGAAACAAACAGTCTGAACCATTAGGTGTTGAACCAGTAAGAGGTCTGAACCACTAAGAGCCTCATTAAGAGGTAAACAAACAGCCCCTAATTAAAAAATACAACCAAAAAATAAAAGTAATGATATTGACACGTGTTTTACAGTGCTTGAAAACCATAAAAACGAATAGTGGTTCCAATAATAACAATACAGTACCAATGTTGTTCGGTCGAAATAGACATGGCATTGATGTTGCTAAGACAATGTTAGTTTAGTTAGTCATGGTAGGGATATGGTACGAACACTCGCTATAGCTTACAATATATAAAATATACTTTATACTGCTACCGAAGTTGTGCACACGGTATTGGTTCATTTCGCACAAAATAAATCAGTTATATTTTACCCGTTCGATTCAAACAAAACTTATCTATACTATATTATAATACATGAGGGAAGGATTCCCAAAAGTTAAGAACTTCTTCCCCCATTATTTATAAATAAACCCCTAGAATGAGGGTAAAGTGGTCTTTTAAACCATAATTATTTTTTAGTCCCTCAATCTATTACATTTAAATCCTTGACATTTAACATAATTATGGGTAATTAGTTACACTTCCCCCCCTCTTTAATTCTTTAATGTATTCCTGCGATATCTTACAACCCGTAATGTTTAAAAAAAATCCGAATGTACCATGACGATCGGCACATTTTTTTAAACATTTCGATAGTTGTCTTTTTTAGTTTCGCCGTGCGTTCATAAAGTACAAATAGCCGATGCGTAAATGTACAATTGATTAAAGCCAACATTTGTTTTTTACCCAAGCCAGCTTTGACCATTACCTAGCTATCGTGCATTAACATTTGTTTTTTACCCAGGTTTTTTGTTTTGAACGACATTAATAAACTAAAATATTCCCTAATTTTACTTGTACAGAGTCAGTTTGTTGTGGCATGTTTAATATAGTATAGATAAAACTCACAACAAACTTCCTATTAAACATGTCACAACAAACTAAACAGGATATGTGCATCTTATTTTAAAAACTTAAAACTCACAACAAACTTCCTAAATAAATGGATGACCAATCTAAAACTAAACCCTAATGGACTACTATAAATACATAGCAAACACTCACAATTCTACATTTCTATTGCTAAACAGATTTAAAATATGGAGCCAGTTCTGAATTCACTTGATGCGAAAAAACAAGCATGCGATATTGAAAAATCTAAGGTCGGTTCTATGATAAGTTTTGTTATATCGCAATAATGAATAATTGTTTTCTTTTATTTACTTTTATGTGAATACTAACTTATTTGATTTTTCAGATTCAACACACCAATTTAAACACCCCAGTTGTCGAACAAGCTTTTGTTAGTTTTTAAGTAATATTTTCGCTTATAATCTTTCATATTAACAAGTTCGTTATGTTATTATTTGGTGTTTTATTGTAGGATGATGGTGATAATAGTGTTGAAATTATTTCTTATGGTGCAATGTTCAGTCCATACAAGTCTAATCTTCAACGTCAATTTAGTAAAGAGGTAATTTTAAAATTTATTTAATCTTTTTTAAAAAATTTTATTCAATATTTGTTTTTTTTATAAAATTTATTTAATCATTTTTTAACTTTTTTATTAATTTTTTGTTTTTTAAGGATCAGAAGTATGAGAATCAAAAGAAAAGATCTAAGAGACTCTCTGAATGGAAATGGGTCGAGGTTCTAAATTTAGATGATTCTGAGGACGATGAGAAAGAAGATGAATTAGATGATACTGCTGATTCGAGCACAAACAAGAAAAACGGATCAAAAAAGAAGAGAAATTAGATGAAATATATCAAGTGTTTTTATGTTTTTTTCATTTTCAGTTGTTTTTGTTTGATCTAGACTATCCCATGAATAATAAAGTTTATTTTATATTTGAAGTTTATGTTTTGTGTTATTTTATTGCACTTATAATTTACATCTCGATTGAACTAATATACTTTTGTCATTTGTTTAGTATTTTTTATTAACAAACGAATCTTTACATGTTTAAAACAGTTTTTCTATACTTTATTTATTATTAATTTTTATAACAAAACAAAACTTTGATATTTAGTAGATAGAAGATAAACTATGTTCCAAAATTTTAGGAATTATTTAATAATAATTTACGATATTAGTAGATAGATAGTAAACTATATCCCAAAATTTTAGGAATTATTTAATACTAATTTACGATATTAGTAGATATATAGTAAATTATATCCCAAAATTTTAGGAATTATTTAATACTAATTTACGATATTTAGTAGATAAATATTAAACTATGTCCCAAAATTTTAGGAATTATAAGTCAACTAATTAGGTCCTCCAAGTTAATTATATGGGATGAGGCATCGATGGCGCAACGTCAGGCGATAGAGCCAGTTGATCGAACATTGCAAGACATTATAGGTGTTAGGCTCCCATGTGTAACACTTATGACATATATCTACCACAATAATGTTATCATATACAAATAAGAAAACTACCAGCAACGAGTGCCGCAATCCAAAGTGACGCCCCCGCCGCATCGCGCGGGCACCCTACTAGTATTGAAATATAAATAAAGATAAGCATGTCGCAACGTTATTTTCTGAATTTTATAAGACATTACTTATATTATTAAAATAATGTAAAGGATAAACGGCGTCGACATATAAAAAAATACTAAATGTAGAAAAATATAGACACGTCGTAACTGCATACTCAAAAAATTTATAAAATATCATTTTGATAAAAGCTATAATAAAAGAACAAAATATACTTGATTAATATAGTAAAATAATTAAAAGGTAGAAAAAATATAATAATAAATAAAAATTTATTTACTATTCATGACAACTTTCTTTTAATAGTTATTATAATATAATATAATATAATAATAATTATAATTATAATTGTAACCCAACACAACCATCACATGTAACTATTTATGTCTACTAGTTATTGCTCCTTCACTGACGACCCCAAAAAATGCATCACTAATCAGCTATTAAACCTCCCAATTTATCGTCTTTTTTAACTCATGGTGCCAACTTAAAAAATAAAGAAATCACATAAGGGTATAGAGAGTGGTTAAACACTTTCAATAGGTAAACTTTTAAAAACGACCAATCAAACAGTGACACGTCATTTTACCTATTGCTCAAAAAACGTTGGTGGTGGTTAGACACTTTGGAATAAGTAAACTATTTTTTTATTTTTTATTTTTTAAACTAGTATATTAAGAATATTTTTTATTTTTTAAACTAATATTTAAACTAGTATATTAAGAATAACATTACATTAAATTAAAAACATTAAAATTACATTAAATTGAAATAAATTAAACTAGCCTTAGTCGAAATCGCCCAAAAGGTGGGGTAAATCTTGACTTGCGAGATGATTCATGAGATCGTGTTTTAGTCTCCAATGCGTGTCTTCATCCATCAGCTCGTCTAACACCGTATCGTCTAGAGCGGGCTCGAACGGAGGATCCCGAATGTGTACCGGTGCTATCGTCTTTCAAAATCATGTTGTGTAAAATAATACACGTGTACACAACATTCCTAATTTTTCTAACGGTTCTTGCTCGCATCGGCCGACTCAGTACACCCTATTTCGACTTCAAAACACCAAAAGTCCGTTCGACGTCTTTTCTTGCCGCCTCGCGTTGCCTCTTGAACTTCTTTTCATTTACTTCGTGAGGGTATGGGATCGACTTCACAAACACGGACCATGTAGGGTAGATTCCATCCACGAGCAAATAACCACGTTTGTATAAATGGTTGTTAACGTAAAATGGACATTTTGGCGCGGTTTCATTTCATTCCGTTAAAAATAACAGAGATTGTTGTAGTACATTGATATCGTCCCAAAAACTATTAAAAATCACCTCTCCCCGTTTACTTACATTCATCGGTTGCGAGTTCTTGTATAAGAATTGTACTGTCTCGTCCCCTCACCGTCTCTCTCTTAATAAACTTCCATTGAAGATGGTATAAGAAGGCCAAAACAAAATTTAATTTAGATTTACATTTATATTTAAATATAACAAAACATGAAAGTCCTTAGGAATGGTGCTCTTCTTGATTCTTTATTTTTTTTTATCGTTCTTATCTTGTAATGGTTTTTTTATCTTTCATTCCTTTTGTTTTGCGGTATAGGATCAAATACAAAGGATAAAATAAATAAGAAGGGTAAGAAGGATTATAGTCCATTGATCTTATATTTGGAGGGTTGAGATTAGTTGTATGGAAAAAAGATAATAGAAGGGCATAAAGGGAATTATATATTTATGGAATTTCTCTCTCCACATGCAAGGCACATGCCAATTCCCCCATCGATTTAAAACGTCCATAACTTTTTCATACGACATTTAAAAAAAAAAATCACCATAATAACGAGCGTTTTTTATCTTTAATATGAGTACCATATTATCATATAAAAATAAAATAAAATTTTTCATTTTTACCGGTTTTTTTTTTTTTGCATTGTGTTAAAGGTTCAGGTCATTGTGTCTTTTAACTGGGTTTTGATCAGTAGAGTTTCTATACATTGTGTTATTATCAAAACCTATAACACAATGTTAATTTGGGTTCTATCCATTGCGTTTTTATAAGAACCTATAACACAATAAAGGACACAATGAAGATGATGTTATATCTGGGTTTTCTATAAATTGTGTTATTAGTTCAGGTCATTGTGTTTAATATGTTATTCATTGTGTTTTAATATGTTGTCCATTGTGTTTTAATAATTTGTTCAATTTTTTTTATTATATTTGTTCATTGTGTTTTAGTTTGTTGTGTATTGTGTTTTTAGTTTGTTTTCCATTGTGTGTTCATCTGCTCTCCATTGTGTCTTTTATTTGTTGTCATTAATTGTGTCTTTTATCTGTTTTCATCAATTGTGTTTTTATTTAGTCTGATACTTATTGTGTTATATGTTATCACCATTGTGTTATACGTTATGGTCATTGTGTTTTAGTATGTTGTCCATTGTGTCTTTATCTGTTGTCATTGATTGTGTTTTTGATCTACTTTACATTGTGTTTTACATCATGTCCATTGTGTAATATGCAACTGGGTTTTTGAAATTTTTTTTTTTTGAAAAATATAACAATATGGTACTCATATTAAAGATAAAAAACGCTTGATTTTATGGTATAATTTTTTTTAAAAACAAATGATGTATAAAAAAGTTACAGACGTTTAAAAATTAGGGGGGGGGGGAATAACATGTGACTTGCATGTGCATATTCTCTTTCCTCTTGTAGACAAAATTACCCTTTCCATTTAATTCCTCCTAGGACACTTGTCACTCTCTGGTGGCTTCTTACCCTTCTTATTTTTAAATACTTTGTATTATAATTCAACCCCTGTTTTGCAGTAAGTTTGTTTATGTTTTACGCCAACATGCGGAATAGGTCTTTGTTTGTTTCTTTCCCTTACGTTTTACTTCACGCACGAGCATACATTCACGTATTTGTTTTACGATTTTCTTGGTTTTGGTCGTCATTTGCTTACTACTTAGCACGGTTTTACGACTCCTTTGTCCATGTCACACCCTGGCTTTGCGGAAGCGTGGTTAATTTGGTGTGACTTCTTAATACCATAGCTTAATCATAACCAAGCTATATGAATTAAAAACATGCAAGATCATCCATTAAGTTTTGAAAACCAAATACAGTACCATTGTTTTAACGGGAACATACCCTAACAACCATAACCTTGTTCAACAGACATTACAAACTTAAACATAATATAAACATGGTTTAAGGATTGTGTCTTGTCCAGGAAAGAGACACATCCCCTAAACCCCGGATGACCTTGGAAACTAGTGCAGCGGGAAAACATGCCATACCGTGCCAGATCTCGTTAATTTCCTGAAATACATGTAAGTTGAAAAATCAACAATAATGTTGAGCGAGTTCATGTGCAAGTGAGTAAGTAAAACACTTGTAAGTATAAAAGTTCCCTGGTATGTAGCAGTGTAAGGAAAAGAGATCACCAATGGTTTGCAAGGCCATTAGCATGTGTGAAATGCAAGTAGGAAGACTCAAACCTAGCCGATTTATGCGTCGGGCAACCAAGTCACTCAAGGTCCGTTCTGTTGGTCCTCTCAGAGGTCCGTTCTGTTGGGCCTGGAGTTGGGCTCGCTACACCCAGATAGATCTACCGCTTAAGTCCCTCGGTGTTCTGCCTACCCATTCACATGATCTAAGTAGTAACCCTCCTTACGTTAACATACCGTGTATAATAGTACTTGTAAACAAAGTAACATGTATTTCACCCCCGCAGTTAAGAAAACTGAAAACAGTTAGAGAAAAGGGGGACATGAACTCACCGTGAAGCGTCTCTACCAAGTATCTCTTGTTCACGCAGCTGTGCGACGACCTACAGGTGCTAATTCTATTAGACGGACGGCCGTGCCTTAGCTTTATAGTTTAAGTCTTTGGGAAATAGTTAGGCAACTATTTCGTGTTTACATTTTGTATATACTTGGTAGTTAAACTCCTTCCCAAGGATGGGGGATACAATACATGTGCGTAAGTTACGTTTTACAATCGAGTGGTAATATAATTACCGGCGTGACTTATATATTCATGGTGAAAGCGTTCGTATTATTTTGGAATCGTTAACGTTTGTAAATATTATTTTTACTCTAAAAACAATATTTATGTATTTTCACAAAATAATCATAAACAGTGTGTGACCATATATATTTATCACGTTAAATCTTGTGAAAATCCCACCTCCGAATATTTAGTAAATAAAGTCATGGCGAAAATTATATTTCGAAAATATGTCAAAAATAATTCTAACACTTGTTGTGTAAATAATTCTAAGTGTTAGGTTTTTAGAAAAATTTCGCCAGAGTTTCCTCTGTAACTGGAGATGGCCACGCTTTCAAGCGTATCATTTTCTTTTAACAAATCAAGTCAACCAATGTTCTCAATATTAACAAACAACTTTTCAACATTTTAACTAGTCAAAGATAGACATAATCGCAAAAATATACGAACTTGTGGTTTGTCTAAAATATGTAGTAAATCTCTTTATTTTTAATGGATCTTTATATAAAGAAATTTTGATCTCGTAAAAACCTCGTTTTTAGAGAAATCCGCCTTTACAACTTCTAGTAGCATTTGTCAAAACTAGTTCTTTGTCAGATCTTCTCATTTCACAAGTGTTTACACACTTGTGGTTTATAAAAATCATATTTGTTAGTGTAAGATCCGTCTTTTAGAAAACATGGTTTCTTTAACTCTTGGTCCTTTGAAAATACCACTTGCAGATACGTAGATCTGCTAGTTTTAAACACTATTGTACAAGTTAAAATACTTTTACACAAGTTCATGTTTCATGTGTGGTAGAGTTTCACCTTTTAACCCTTGTATTATCCAAAACAAGCTTATGTTAAGATCCATGATCTTACCAAACCGGGTTAAACGATGATCCGAGCTACCACAATCATAGATCGGGTCTCAATAAACACAACTTTCAATTACTACAACTTTTACACAACTCATAAGCTATTAACCACCAATATTAGCATTTTAAGTAGACTTTTATGTTTCAAAATGCAAGATTTAGAGTTTTAACCATCATACATCTTATTAACCGCTTTAGAATAGTTCAAGAACGAGTTTTAAGTGTTATACCTCTAGCTCAAGGCTAGGGAAGATTCTATGCGCAAAATGGGTGGATAAAGGCCAAAGAAAGAGGTCCTTCGTGTTCCGCTTGCTCCAAACTTCCTAATACGCAACCCTTGATGCTTGAATAACCTTGGAATGGCAAGATCAAGAACCGAAAATATGATGGATGTGGGTGGGGGTCTCGGCCGAAAGTAGAGCAAGAGGGAAAGAGAGAGAGTTTATTGGTTAAGTGTGAAGTTGTGTGATGATGATTATGTGTAATGACTAGAACTTATAGGCAAAAATTAGAGTTAATTACCCAATGGTTCTTGTGTAGGCTAGATCTTTGACACAAGAGATTTGCTCAATCAACAAGTACATGGGGGTGTCCCCTAGGTGACCGATTCGGTTGGGGGGGGGGGGTCCCTTGGTTCGATTTTAACTAGAGGGTTAGGGAGTAATTAGTTAAGTTAAGCGTCTTACCCCGTTACTTGTATGTTACACGTTATGGCGGGTGTTAGGGTAATCAGGGACCCTAACTGGCTCAGAAAAAATATAAATAAGGAAAATAATAATATTTTCATGTTCCGGGTAAAGTCCGGTTGTTTGGTTGGATAGTAATCCGTTAAAGTGTTAGTAAAGCTTTAAAGTGTCGTTATTGTTATTTTTAGTGACACAATTTAATTCCAACACTTTAGAAAGTGTCTAGTAGTATTTTCCCCATGTTTTGGCACTTTACTAGTCAGCTAGAAGCTGGATTATTTATTAAAGTGCTGTGTTTTGTACTTAAAGTACGTTTTAGGCACATCCAGTCACTGTGACTTATCCCTAGAGACGCAGTTCCACAACCCTTGTATCCCTACACTCACTACTAGTGTAGCCAAAATCTCAGGCTCTTATAGGCCTTGGAGGCAGTGTTTGCCTGATGCTGGTTATATCAGCATGTTCAATAGGTTATCCGTTATTGTGCTACTGTGCTTTTTATGCATCATGTTTGTCACTAAGGTTCAGTATGTAAATAATGTAGTGACGATAAGTACAGTATGATGCAAGTAAGTACATGTATCAGATATCAAGTAGCAGTTCATCAGCTAGTTCAAACAAGCACAGTAATTAAGCAGAAATTAATCATTAATTAAATCGTATGGATACCTGGTTTAGTGCGGGTTGTCACAGTCCACAACCCGTGGGTATTGGTACCGATACTGTATTCGTTTTTAAGGTTTTTCTTGATGTGGCGGAATAAATTCGCTGAACATAGAGTTGTATTCACAATAAAATATTTCTTTTGGTATCATAAGCTATATCAAGTCCATGTATTATATCGGTACCGTAACAAAACCAACCGAACAACACCAGTACCACTACATGTATTTTTTATGGTTATCAATCGATGTAAAACATATGTCGATTGCTATGCTGAGCGTCGGCATCAAGCTGGTACTGTAATGAACCGAATTGATACTGACCGAAAACCCGCCGTGAGCGTGGAGAATCCAACTAGTTTATTAACCATGCATGAATTTACTATATCTACATAAACCATGAGGGGGAATAGTGTCGGATAACACCCCTTATTGGTCGATTTTTTTATTTAACTTTCAAACCTTCATGTTTGCTAATATACATGTTTAGGCCCTCTGTTTTTTTAAAAAGAAGTTTTCTTTTTATTGGTTAACTTTTTTTATATGCGTGTTTAGTCCCTCTGCTTTAACTTTGGTAGCGTACATGTTTAGTCCCCTCTACTTTTATTCCTTTTAGTATTTCATCTTTTAGCATTTTTCCCTTGCTGCGTAATGAATCAACACAGGGGAATAGTGACAGTTAGCTATTGGTGGGAACCGCTATTACTCATGGACTTTAATAAAGTTACTTTATAATTCATAAACTTCTTTAAAACAAAAACTATTTGACACACGTATGTATCGACGTAATTTTAATTGAGATCGTGTTATGAGTAGTATATACAAATAATCAAAACACAAACCTACATGTTATTAAACTGAAAAATACTTCGTTTACCACCTTGTAACGCAGACGAGGCATAAACCAGTGTGGGTACATTTGCTATCTAGGACAAAAGTTCTTATAAAAATATTATTTCATATAGTGGACTTAATTCTTTACATCTTATATAACTTGTTCCAAAGTATGATTAGTATTCTATATACACCTTTTTTCCACTCAAATTACTTTTAACCCTTTGAGTAACATGTTTTTACACCATAGAAAATACATATTTTACACCTCCCAAACTTTATATTATTATTTTTAAGTAAGAGTATCATCATCAAGTGAGAGAAGAACAAAATAGAGGGTATAAAAAAGAACTCAACACCCACACACACCACTCACTCACTAAACTCAAAGAACCACATCAAACAAAGGTCAACAAAACAGACCACAAAAGGAAAGAGAAACAACAAAACACTCTTCATCTCTCCTTCCTTCTTCATGGAAACCTCAACAACAACTACTACAATTAATGGCCGCCATTATCAACATCACTAACTTAGCAACCACAAGCAGTAGCTGAATCTACAACCTACCCATCATCTTTTTCCTCACTCTCTCTCTAAAAACCCTCCTTGGTTTTCGTGCCATCCATCTACTCTCTTCAATTATTATTCTCATATCCCACTTCCGGTTCGAGATCTGGTCTCCGGTGACATAATGGGTAGCAAATGGAGGAAAGTTAAGATGGCTTTAGCTTCTAATTTGTGTGTTTATGTTCCCACGGCGGATGCTGACGATTCTCCGCCGCATTCCGATGGGTTTTCCGATGTTGGGTTGCTGTCTCCGGCGCCGGCGGGGTGGAGCGTCGGTGGGTCTGGTGCTCGTCCGGCGTCTCCTAGTTTACGACTGTCTAAAAGCTTCAACAGATCTTCTAAGGTTTATTATTATTATTATTATTATTTTGTGTTTTTATTTGATTTATTTAGGTTTAAATTTGACCTTAGAATCTTGGATTTGTTTATGGTGTATCGGAAGTTTAATTATCTTGTTTTTTTATTTATCTTTCTTGGTGCTGTTTTTTTGTTTTTTTCTCTGTTTTGTTGTTTAAAAAAGGAGAGAATATAATTAAGTCAAATTAGCTTCCCAAAGATGACTTATTTCAAGGAAAAAAAGGTGATATGAAAAACTAAAACAAAACAAAACAATATATATATTTTTTTAAAATTAGTTCTATTGGTGTTGACTCTTAAGCTTTTCATGAATTTTGCTCTTGTTTTTCCTTAAAAAATGCATGTTTCTTGCATTTATATATTATTTTGGGTGAATAATTGTTTAGGTTATGATTTTATACGCATTTTTGCATCATTTTTTTATTAATTTTAAAAAATCTTTCATAAATGGACCTTGAAGAACCTTTATGTTTTTAGTTTGATTGCATCTCTTATTGGTTGAACTCTTGAAGCTACAAAACCTTATATGTGTATGTAAATTTTTGGTTGATTTACCTAAAAATGGTTTCTTTTGAGTTTTGATCCTTTTTTAAAATTATTTAAAGGTACTAAACTTGTGGCATCCAAAGGTTTATGCTTAATAATATTACTGATTTGGTAACTGTTCATGCTTTAGATATCCTTTTCACTGTATGTTGATATGATCCCTTTTTAAGAAAAGTAGAGATTTAAGAGTTTTTGATGGCCTCATTTGTTGACTATCTACTTGTAGGTCTTGTAAACTTCACAATTCAAAAGATAAATTAAGAAAAAAGACAAAAGAAAATACAAAAACTAGCAAACATTTGTCTTAACATGTAATGATGAACTTTTTCTTGGTTTAGGGTTATAGTTCTTGTTTGTTATCAATGTTGTTGTCTTGTATATTGTCTTTTAGTTACCAAATCCAACTAGTTTTTGCCTTATTCTCATGTTCTTTATGTAAAAGAATCTTGTTTTGACTTTTAATGTCTAATAAAATGCTTTTTTTGACTTTCAAATTGATAGAATATCTTTGAGTTTGGGATAAATTGATATCTAATTTAATTTATTGGAAAATATTGTAAACACAAGAGAGAATATCATGGTAAAAGTAAAACATATTTAACTAATTTTAATTTTTTCTGGATTAAGTGATTAACAAGTACATGTTTTGACTTTTGGAAGTCAAAAGAGCAAGGCTTTGTGCTGCTTTTTAAAGAAATTCTCCGTCTTTTTGTATTTTATGCGATTATATCATGCTTATTGAAAAGTATGCTTTCGTTTTCTAATAAAAAGATTTTTTTTTATTGATGTGACAGAAAACATGCACGATATGTTTAGCTTCAATGAAACGAGGAGAAGGTCAAGCTATTTTTACAGCCGAATGTTCGCATTCGTTCCATTTCCAGTGTATCGCTTCAAACGTAAAACACGGTAACAAAATCTGCCCGGTTTGCAGAGCAAAATGGAAAGAAGTTCCGTTGCAGGGTCCTACTAATCCAGGTCCACCATTAGGAAGAACAAGAATAAATCCCGTAAGCTGGTCAAATGACAACTCGGTTATGACTTTGCTCCGCCCAATTCCTCCTCGTCCAAACAGCCCCCGACACGCTGCAGCACCGATTTTCCCGACCCCCGAACCAACCATATTTAACGATGATGAAGCGTTAGACCTTAAATTTACAAACAGACCCTGTTTAGAAAACTCTAATCTGAAAAGGGTATTGGTCAAAACATACACCGAGGTTCCAGCGGTCCCACGGTTTAGCGCTGCTGACGATTTCACCATTTTGATCCACTTAAAAGCACCGGCTTCCATGTCAGGGGTTAAGTCTAGTAACACGAACCAAGGTCCCACTTTCAGCCAAGTGAATCAGACTCCACGAGCGCCTGTTGATCTAGTCACGGTTCTGGATACAAGTGGTAGCATGGCCGGTACAAAACTTGCTCTTTTAAAGCGTGCCATGGGTTTCGTAATTCAAAACCTCGGACCTGCCGACAGGCTGGCGGTGATTGCCTTCTCGTCAACCGCCCGCCGTCTTTTTCCGCTTCGGAAAATGTCCGATACGGGAAAGCAGCAAGCCCTCCAAGCCGTCAACTCTTTGGTGGCTAATGGCGGCACTAATATTGCCGAAGGTCTGAGAAAAGGCGCTAAAGTGATGGAAGACCGAAGAGAGAACAACCCAGTTGGGAGTATAATTCTGTTATCAGATGGACAAGACACGTATACTGTGAACGGAAGTTCGAATCCCGGTGGCCGGAAAAATCAGTCAAATTACGAGTTACTCCTTCCGGAGTCTATCCACGGTGGTGACGGGAACCCGGGAATTAAAATTCCGGTCCATGCTTTTGGGTTCGGGACGGATCACGATGCTTCGTCAATGCACTCAATTTCCGAGATTTCGGGTGGGACGTTTTCGTTTATTGAAACCGAAGGGGTGATTCAAGATGCATTTGCACAATGTATAGGTGGACTTTTGAGTGTTGTGGTCAAAGATGCTCGAGTGATTCTCGAGAATGTAAACGCTAATGTTGTTCTTAGATCTTTAAAGGCGGGTAGTTACAAGAGTCACTTGATGCAGGATGGGAAATCTGGTTGCATTGATGTGGGGGATTTGTATGCTGATGAAGAGAGAGATTTTCTTGTTTCGGTCAACATCCCGAAAGAGTTGACTTCTTACGAGACTTGTTTGTTGAAAGTGAGATGCCATTACACTGATCCTTTGACTAAAGAGACGGTCAACTTAGAGAGTGTGGATGTCGTGATCAAAAGACCGGAAAGTCTTGGTCAAGAAGTTGTTTCTGTTGAAGTTGATAGACAAAAGAACAGGTTACACGCGGCAGAAGCCATGGTACAAGCGAGAACTGCAGCAGAAGAAGGTGATCTGACACAAGCCATTGGTACCCTTGAAAACTGTAGACGGGTTCTTTCAGAAACAGTTTCGGCTAAGTCAGGTGATCGGTTATGTGTTGCACTCGATGCTGAACTCAAGGAAATGCAAGAAAGAATGGCTAGCAGGCACATGTATGAAGCATCGGGAAGAGCATACATACTATCAGGGCTAAGCTCACACTCATGGCAACGAGCCACGGCTCGTGGATACTCAACCTATGGTTCAAGCCTGGTGCAAGCGTATCAAACCCCATCGATGGTTGAGATGCTGACTCGATCTCAAGCTTCTCTTTTGGGCAGCCCGTCGGCGCAAAGACCAGTTCGTCCTATATGGTCGTTTGCATCACCAAAACCAAGGTAAAGTTGGTATAACGTTTTTGGGGGATAGGAAGCGCGATTTTGGGTGTCGATACTTTTCGTGCTTTAGATGTGTAAAGCAATAAAAGGGGTAAGATTTGGGGGTGAGGGGGTATAAAATGGTGAAAGGGGGAAAGATAAGGGGCTTAGGGTTCTTGATTTTGTTTTTGTGGTTCAAATGTTCTTCCTTGTAATTTTTGGGGGTGATGTACATAAGGAGAAATGGTTCTTTTTCTTTTTTTGGGGTATAAGCTTTGTAATTGTGGGGGGGGATAATTGGGGGTGAATGGTTTGGTTCTATTATGACATAAGAATTATGACACTAATGATCTATATTTTGTGCTTTCACTCATATTGTGTCTTGTTTTGATTGATGGCTTGGTGATATCATGATGGATGCCATAAATAAAAATAAAAAAACTAGGTGTTAAGTATGGTACATCTTCTAATGCATATGGTAGTGTTGTAAGAATCGCTAGGCGCTAGTCGGGCGGTGGGGGTACCGACTAGCGATTAACCGGGATTAATAGGGACTAATCGGAATTAATCGGATTGAGATTTTTATATATAATTTTTAGTTACCCTATATACACACATATTTATATGTAGTTTTTTAAAATATACATGTTTTAACCCTTCATTGACCAATTTTTAAGTAATTGGAAGAAATTTATAAGGTTTGGTCGAAATTTGGCCTGCGTCAGGCCAAAATTTGGCCAGAGTAGGACCGCCATTGACCGCCTAGCGATTAATCGGCCATTAATCGGTGAACCTCCGATTTGTGATCGGCGACTAATCGGAGACTAGTCGGGACTTTTACAACCATGGTATAAGTCTTAACAAAAGTATAATGTAGGGTTTAATTATTTTAGCTTTCAATAAAGGGTTTACCTTGCATGAATAATGGAAAGTGAAATTGATTGATTTGAAGATGAGGATGTGGATGATGAAAAAAGGGGTTGAGTTGTTCACCTTTGGTCACACATGGGTGGCCCATGCCACAATGGTGTACCATCATAATCATGACCACCTTTTGATGGTGGTATGTGGTTTTACACTCTGATTTGCACATTACATTTCACTCCTGTCAAAGTGGTGTGAAACATATGGATGTGTTTGATGATGGAATGAGAATGGGAATCATGAATATTTAGAAATGTAACCCTTGACTTTGAGTTTTCTTCAAACCTTTTAAGCATGTTAGGTGTGGAATCTCATACATATTGTTATTTTACCGATGCTACAACCATACCTAGTATAATTCCATCGATAGCCAAGCTATAGGTAAGGTCTGAAGAGAGTGAGATGTATGCAAAATTTACCTCTATCCCAATGGATAAAGGGAGTGAGACCTCTAGTTCCAAAGCCACAACCATACCCAGTATAATCTCACCGATGGCCAAACTATAGATAGGATTTGAGGAGAGTGAGATGTATGCAAAACTTACCTCTAGCCCAAGAGATAAAGATAATGCTTCCAGTGCGACTGTGCGACCCTTAGCTCCAAAGCCACAACCTATGATAAGCGTCAAATGAAACATGAATACGCACATAACTACTCTAAAAGCAACTAGAAATCATAGGGTGCTAAAAGTATTATTTTTAAAGCTATCATGCAATAAAGCAAGCAATAGACACACAAGCAAGCAATAACATGCAGAAGTCACCTGAAAATCTAGACTCCTAAGACGCGACTCTAATACCCAACCGTACCAACCATCTAAAGTGCGTTACCCATAATCTTACGTCTTCATGAACACCTATCCTTGACCATGTTCTCAAAGAGGTGCAATTCTATCAATTTCTTAATTCGCTCCTCCCAAGTCAGTTTCGGTATACCTCAACACGGTTCTAAGGCCGTCGTCCACCTCCTCCTGACATATTGTCATTTTATTGTGAGCTTTAAATTCATATGATTTTTTTTTATTTAAAATCTAATCCCACTTTTAATTCTACACTATTGTTATTGTGGGACTTGAACCTTAACCTTTTGGGGAAGATCACTATTTTACACATCTGGATCTAGATACGGTTACTTTGAGGTTTAAATTCATACGATTATTATTTAGAGTTTAATCTACTTTTATCTGATCGGAAGGACAGGTGGATATGGATGGGGGTTGGGGCGGATGGGTATTCGGTTGGGTCGGTTAAGCGGATGTTGGAGTTGAGCTCCGATTTTAGTTCTCATTATGTCGTGGATTGGTGTAAATGGTTGCCTAAGAAATGCAATTTGTTTGTGTGGAGAGCTGAATTGGATAAGATTCCGACTAGGGCGGCGCTTCAAAGGAGGAATATTTTGGTTGTAGATAGCAGTTGTCCTTTATGTAATATGGGGACTGAGTCGGTTGAGCACTTGTTTACATCTTGTTGGGTTTCGTTGGTGATATGGCAGAGAATTCAAGCTTGGTGCAAGACGCCAAATTTTGTGTTTTTCTCGTTTCGGGATGTCTTGGAGGCGAAGAGGTGGTGTGGGCTAGTCGGGCAGACGGAGGTTTTCTATGGTATCGTCATTCTTGCGTGTTGGTGTTTTCGGGAAAGTATGTGAATATTAATGATATTTTTAGTGAGATTAGATCTTTAGGTTTTGTTTGGTATAAAAATAGATCGAAGGATAGGAATGTTTCATGGGAGTCGTGGTGTAATTTTGTGAATATGTAATTGGGGTTGGCCGCTCGGTTTCGAGTTGTTGCCGTTTTTTATTGAAGTTTTCTTTTCAAAAAAAAAATCTACTTTTAACTTTACACCATTGTTATTGTGGGACTCAATCATCGACCTTTTAGGGAAGATCACTATTTTACACACCTCGATACGGCCAGGCCAAAGGCCCCTTGATGTTTGAATCCTTAGGTAACATTAATTCTCGTCTACTATTACCTAATTTTTATAGGTTTAGATAGACTTTGACTATATGCAATGGAGGCTTGTAGGGATAAATCCATGATGAATATTTGGTGCGTTAGGACGTATTGCAATTTTAGAACATACAGCATCTAATGATTATGTTACAAGCCTGAAGAGAATAATATTCATTTTTCAAAGTTTTCCAAAGGAAGAAGTTTCACACTTTTATATAGTAACACAATTTCTGATGCACAAGGTATAATCCTCTCAACTTGCTTCGAATCTAAACATCGCATAGTTGACTTATTACAAAAGATGAAAACCACACTAGCATGACTAGCATAATGCAATATTGATATGGTATATATAATTTAATAATCGATAATCAATGTTAAGAAGTTACAATATAATACATATTTGTAATCTATAATGTTTGTCCGTAATACATATTTTTTACATACAAAGAGGCGTTGGGGAAAGGTTGATATGATTTCAATTGGATCAAAACGTAAAGTAAATCGAATTTATACAGTACAATCATAACGTATTATATGCAATCCGACTAACTTGAATTTATACAGTCAAGTCAAAACGTATTATATGTACCCGACTCACGCGTAGGATACGTACAAAATAAAGCATGAAAGCGTACACCAAATTTACATCGGAACGTAGACAAACTCGAATTTATAAGAAAATATATACCAAATTTATGTCGAAATGTAGACAAACTCGAATAGTGTACCAACTATGCGGCGTGATTATGTATAGATTATTATCGACCATTTACGTTAAAACGTAGACCAAATCGAATATAATCGACGAATCAAAATGTATTATATTTTACCCGACTTGTTTTCAACTAAAATTTACACCGAAACGTTCATAAAAAGCAAGCATGAAAACGTATTATAAATAAAAACCAAATTTACGTGGAAACGTACATAAAAACTTAAGCATGATAACGTATTATATTTGACCCGACTCGTTTCCAAATAACATTTACATCGAAATGTAGACCAACTCGAATTATACCGTAACTGACTCGTTTCCAAATAAAATTTACGTCAAAACGTAAACCAATTTGAATTTATACCATCAAATCAAGACGTATTATATTTGAACTGAAATATTTCGGAACAAAATTGACATCGAAACCTACATAAAATTCTTAAAAGGAATGCACCTAAGGCTGAGTTGGATTGTAATACATGGTCTAATAATGAAATGGGGAAGACCTATAAAATTTCGACTAAACATGTAAAATTCTTAAATTGATTAACTTAATTGGATAATTGGTAATTCTCAATGTAATTTCTTAAATTGATTAACATAATTGGATAATTGATTATTCTCAATGTAATATTATATTTTAAAGTTTTATGAAATTAAAGTTTTGTTTTGTTTTTATGTTATATATATATATATATTTGAAAGGCAAATTGGATTGACGGACAACTGGAGTATCATTGTGCCATCAACGGAACCACCCGATCATTTCCATCTCCACTAGGCAATAGTGTTTATACACAAATTCAGGAGGAAACCCAATAAATCTGAGAAAAAACCCCTTGTGGGAATCGAACCCAGGACCTAATGGCTATATTCAATAGAATACATAATATTTTTAATCGAATTATACCTGATTTGTGGTATATGTATATCTATGTCATAATTTAGATGGAAGAAAGCATGTATCAACGACTAGGGGCGGATCTATATGTTAGGACCGTGGTCAAGTGACCCCACAATTTTTTGTATGGTTTGTACACTATTGAAAATTGATTGATCCATAAATATTCTCCTAGAAATAATTTGTGTGATGGAACAAAAGACATTTGGTTGGATTGGTAATCCCTTCACTAAAAAGAGCGGGTTCAAATCGTAAACTCAACTTTTTTTTTTTTAATTTGTGTGATGGAACAAAAGACATTTGGTTGGATCAGCCATCCACCGAAAGCCATATGTCCAAACACTTAGGCAATCACTCCGTCTACCTTGTTCTCCCTATTGGTCTATACTCTATCCTATGGTCTATACTCTTTCTTCACGAATTCCCACGTGTCCAAACACTTAAAAACAAAAGGTTGTAGAAAGGCATTGACTAATTTGCAACCAGCTGTCAAATGCTTTAATTATCCAGACCCATTCATTTCTCTCTCCACAACTAATATTCCTAGGGCTGTTAATGAAGCTCTCTCCCCAACTATTCCTCTTTCTTCTTCACCGAGCACCACCACCACCACCCTCATCGAGCACCACCACCCTCATCGAGCACCACCACCCTCCACCGAGCACCTCAACCCTCCACCACCACCACCGTAAACCACCACGGCACGGTCACATACCAACCAACCACCACCATCACCTACCAACAATCGTCACTCTCCGCCCACCACAACCACCACCCACCACAAAAACCGGTACTAACCACAACCCCCACCACCGTCTCAAAACCATCTGGGTTTTATCACCATCTGGGTCGTATTAGTTCTTTTATTAACCAAGGCAAATATGCGTATACATCGGCTAGTGCACGGGTGCAGTTATTATTTCAGCCTGTTTGTATTATCTCAAGATAGAAAATCAAAACCATGTTCCACGGTAATACATCATCCCCGAAATGAGACCTCTTCTCTCTATCTCTCCACCCGCCGCCGAGTCCCAGTCAACTTTTTCCCATCTTCGCCGGAAAATGAGCGGAACAGAAGACGTTTCACCTGAGACGTTTCAGTGTTCTGAGACGTTTCAGCACTTGTGGACACCTGGCTTTCGGTGGATGGCTGATGAGGAAACGTCTTTGAGACGCATGGGAATTCGTGAAACCCCTCTTTGAGGGGTTTCAGTTGGCTATTTTTGAAATGTTGACCAAGTCTTGGCTATTTTGGAGATTTTCCCTTTTTTAAATGTGATGAATGGAAATTTAGTGAGATTATTAATATTAAATTCTACATATAGTGACAAACTCTTGAGTAGAGTTATTTATGTCACTTGTTTAATTTTCTATTAGTATAATAAACTTTCATGTGGTGTATTGATGTCATTTATGACAATTGATTAGAGATTTTATGGCAAAATTAAGTCTCTAATTATGTTGGACTTTTCACCACCCATGACTCTTGCATACTTAGTAGGCTATGTGCCTCTTTTGATAGTGCTAGATACAAAAAGTGAGATGTATGCATGAAGAGTCCTTGGAGAAGAAGTACTTGATGACCCATATGTTGGGAACATATAGAGATAAGTTTCTCTACACGATTCAACTACATTTATATTCTTAGTTTCCAAAAGTTCTAACACTATGATTTTACCCGGTGTAACATCGGGCGCGTGGCCTTCTCCGGTAGTACAGACTGCTTCGGCTGTTGTACCATGGGATACAGACGCGTCGTCTTTAGTAGAGGCGCGAAATCTGTTTTAAGGGAAGCGTGTTGAACACGTGCCTCAGCCACAACCGTCAACATTTGTTTGTTCTTTTTGTAGGAAACTAATATATAAGAAGACGTGGTTCAAGACCTCGTTGAAGCATACACAAAGGATTGAAAACACAACAGACTATACAAGAAGACTCGGTTAAAGCTCTTGTTGAAGACCATACTTTGAATCAATTTAAATACATATGTTGTATTGTACGTTATATTCGTAAGGATTTGTACACGGTACGGGTACTACAATTTCCCAAAAATTATGTAAAGAGAATATCTTTACAATTTTATATTTATTTATATAATTTTTATTATAATTGTGACCCATTTCCTACAAAATGATACTTAAAATAAAATTTTGAAAAATTAATAGGATGTAGATGTTAAAATTGTTGGTGTAAATAATATTACCCAATCTTGAATTTTCATATTTAAAACTTATTAGTTCAGTTCATTTTAAAATCAAATAAATATATAAAAACATTTCTATGGTATTGTTAAGTAGATTCATAACGCTTTGTAAGTTATGGACTGGACCTGTTTTCAGACTCGTTATCTACCCAATCTTGTTGTCTCCATTAAACAATGACTACTAATGTGAGACTAGTTCACTTGTTAGAGCCTCTTATCTCTTAGTGGGAAGTCTTGGGTCCAATCCCAAGCAGGGTATAGTTTAGAATTTGGTGTAATTTAGAAGATGTAACATTTCCTTTCAAAAAAACAATGACTTGTTAAATTTTAAGGTATAAAAAAATGATTCATTAATTGCAAGTACTTGTTTATGATAATATTTATTTATTTGTTTATGATATTAAAATAATATATTCATATACTCATGCACCAAGTATTAGTAAAGCCATATAAGAAACAAATGAGAAAATAGCATTTAAAGATGGTCCAAAATCAATCTACAATCTAATTACAGCAGCATCAACTGCTGACTCCCAGATTGCTTGAGAGTCCAATTACTAAAAAAAATTCACCTTAAATTTATTTGACCCTCAATCAACCAATTCACCATTTTCTTGATCTTGATTCTTGCCATTAGGGACATCTCTTATTCTCGAAGGCGGTGGCACCTTCTTGCGGCGGTCACGGTCATTGCTCGAAGCGCAACCTTCACGAGGCTTCGACTTTAACCTTAGCCCGAGCCCAAATATCTTACACAAACTGTTCCAACTCACCCCTTTAGTTTTCACAAGCTTATTGATCTCTTTCTTCATGGTCAAACACTCTTTCTCGAGCTCAGAAACCCGTCCCCGCATGTCCTCTGCCATTAACCGACGGTCGTTTTCTCTGGTGGTTAAAAGGTGCACATTCCCACTTTCCAGTAGCACCATGCTGCTGCTCAGGTGAGGCTGTGAGTTGTAATTGTCAGAAACGTATAAGCAGCCAGCTACAGATGTACGCAGCCGAAGCTGCTCGAAAAAGAGGACTTGGACTATGAACCGAAGCGGTAGTCTCTCGTTTTGGGCCGCGTGGGTGCTGGCTTCTAGCGACAGTTTCTGGCAGTCCAAGAGCCTGATGATTAGTTCTCGATCTAAATCAGTTAGCCATGGATGTGCCTGCAAAGCACAAAAGGAATGCATCATTGAGTTGCTTATTTGTATAGAATAACTACATACGACAATGCTTATTGAGTAAAAAACACAATACAAAAGTGTCGGCTGACTTTCAAGGTCAAACAAACTAAACTTCCACTACAAAAGTATGGAAATCTCTGTATCCTTTTGAGGAAAAGATGATAAATCTCTTTCATTTGTAGCAAATACTATGTATACGAACATTTTGGTTTTATATTTTTAGTAAAAGCCACCTTTTTTTATACCTCACAAGACTAAGTGGTTGGACCATCAAAAGTCAACCCTGCAATTAGAAGTAGAACAAGAGGAATAACAAAGTACCAAACACATAGCGGAATAACAAAGTACCAAACACATAGCAGATCATATGATCTTGAGAGTGTTGGAAATTTTGACCCATTTATTTATCAATGCTGGGTTATATTTTATCTTCTAATGGTTCAAAAGGGTAACATAAAAACTATTAACCGAAAAGTAAACGTGTTAAAAGCTCAAACAAACCTCTTAAATTGCTTTATTAGAAAAATTATGTTATTTTTAATTATATTTAACACTATACTCATAAAAAAGTCAAAAACTTTGGACACAAAGTGGCGGGTCAACGGTCAACCTAACCTGACCTGTCCCAGAAATTACCCGATTTTGACTTGTTACCCAACCCGTCCATATTTCCACCTTTAGTTCTGAGCTACTTCTTACTTTGAGGTATATATCAACGGCGCGATAAATCCCGTCATCCATTGGTCTTGCATAATCAGGAACAGTAGCAGCCAAAGACTGAAACTTTTCCAGCTTTAAGTTAACATCAGACGCCACCTCAGCAAGGTAATTGTCAACAAGATTAGCCACCATTGTCATTGGTGCAAGTGAACGAGACTTCCCGATCAATTCATCATCATCATCGTCATCATTATCACCATTAAAACTCGATTCAGTAACTTCACTTTCTTCTTGATCCTGCTCGGCAACCATGAAATGATCAAGCATCCTTTGAACACAATCGATCTCATAAAGTGTCTCACTTGAATAACCCATGTTCGGAATAAGAATATCTTCAATGGAAGCTTGATCCAACTGCATCCCGATCCATCTTTCCAAATTTCCAATACATAAAGGGTTACAATGTAAAATCATCGCGGTTCGTAGCAGCCTAAGAAGGAGCTTAGTGGGAACAACTTGCTTTTGACTCGGGAGTAAGTCAACTATCTCTTCAAGAAGAATCTTTTGATCTGAATTCAAATATAATGACGACGAAGAAGAAGAAAGATTCCCACTTGAAAAAATCGATTCTCTACCAAGTAAAGGAAGGTACTTTTTCGCATAGTACATGAGGGACCCGGCTATCCGTTCTTGATCAAGATTTCTTGATTCAACGGCCAAGATGAATCGTCTGTAAAGATGTAAACTCAGCTTAGAAACATCATCATACCACCAATCTTGATTTGTGGAAGTGGTTTGGATTCCGTTCCAGATCACCGTAGCAAAAGGGTTATCTTTTGATTCCGTTCCACTCCCGCTAAACAAATCTTTATCAAACGTACAAGCTTTAAGTGCAAGAGACTCGATGCATCTTGAAACTATATCAAGCTTTTCTGCATATTCAACCATTTCTTCACACGACTCGAGTGCTTTCAATGTATCGATCCAGGTATCAAACACTACATTGAAATAGCTTTCGGTGTGATCTATGAGATTTCCTTCTCCATATTCTTCCGTCATTTGAAGATATTCAGATGCGCATCGAAGAGGAACTACATTGGTTGAGTTGACTTCTAGTTTGACCCCATAACAAAACTTAGCAATTAGCAAAAAGATTTTCGGCCCTCCTGGTAGATCATGAAGTTTAGCAAAAGATCGTTTTTCATCTTCAAACGTAATCTTTCCCTCATCATCTGAAGAATCCCCAATGAGGTTTTCCAACATTTTGCTTCTAGATACCAATGGAAACTGCAAGTTATGACAAACAAAGTGTCTTTTCAATATAGTTGCAGGATAACACCGTAAAGGTGCACATAGAAACACCTCATAAATGGTTACAAACTTACAATAGTTAGGCAGTTGGATGGTAGTTTTTATATCTTATCCATTTGTTGTCTAGTTTTTTATATCAATTATGTATATATCTCTGAATTCAAAAAACTGTATGCACAAATGCTGTGTACTTAAAAAAAATATTTCATTTTGCTAACAACTACTATAGTAAGTGATTATCAATCATAAAAAATGAGTAAAAACATACCTTGTGAAGTTGGAATGAAACATCTCCAACTTCAATGGTAACATCACTTGGAAGTCCAGATGAACAAATCCTGCAAAATTTACTTGTAACTTCATATTGTTCCAACACTAGGAAGTAAGTAACTGTCAAAAGTGAATAAATTTGATATCTTAAAATGTCTTAACACATATAAAACATCATTGATCTTCTCAATACATGTTTTGCACATTCTAATTCAAATGAGAACATAGGATTACCACTAATAACCAGCACATATTTATATAAACTTTCCATTATACTTTGAAAGCTTCCTTTTCTATGCATGAAATTTGAACCTAACCTGGTTGACTTTCTAGAGTCAAACAAAGCTTTATTTGAAATGCATCATTAATTAAATAACATGCTAATTCTCAAGTGTAGCAATTCTTATAAACATCAATGTAATCATCAAAACCTTATCGAAAACATTATAATCCATGTCAATTTTTGAGCAAAAAACATTTGTTTTGACTCCAGATTTTTTTTTTTGTTTATATTATTATTATTTTTTTCATTCATACTTGCCAAGTTACATCAAAACAGAAAGATAGACGGGCAACAAGCTGTGCCGCCACCCCTTTCTAAATTGCAAACCCCAATCTACCAAATACAAAACCCCGTCCCTGAGGCTGAGCAATTGTATCTCTAATTTTAAAAATGAAGAAACACACATCTTCCACCACTGAAAATTTCCAATAATATTTGTCAGATCTCAGAACATCTTATTTTCAACAAAACTTATTGCCCCTACCCCATCAACCCCACATCCAAAAACATGAATAATAATATTAACACATTACCATCAATTCAGACCAATGTTTTAAATACCGGTATGAACCGGCCGGTTATACCGGTTAAACCGGATACCGGACACGTGCCTGGTACGATAAAGGCCGGTAAAACCCAAATACGGTATCTCTTATGTACCGCCGGTAAATCCGGTTCTACCGGTTCAAACCATTGAACCGGTTTGCATTATCTTAAAATTAGATTTTTTTCATTATAAAAAAATACGATATTAAGGTAATACCGAGGTTCCATTGTTGGTAATTAACCTAGTGCCTTCCATTACAATATTTCATCGCTATTGAAACTGTCACTCACATCATCCAATGTAATATTGTTTACAAATTACAGGTAATAAAAATGCTCTTAAAAATGCATAACATTTTACAAGAAAACAATTGTTTTTAGATAAAACCATAATCAGTTATATAAATCTTAATCGAGATTGGATTGTTTTTTTAGATTAATTTGTATTTTATGGAATTATAGTGTTAATTAGCGACCCGGTTGAACCGCCCGGTACAACCCGATTCAACCGGTTGAACCATTTTAGAGCCTAACCCCATATGAATAAAAAACCGGTTTTTAAAACATTGATTCAGACCCAAACCCTGCAAACAAACAAATTTTACAAAACAATTCAAAACGCAAATGTGGGTATCAAAACAAACCCATAACCCAATCCAATCACAATTCACAAAACCAAAAACACCACTAAAAGGGCATCGAACAAAATTACTATAAAAACCGAAAAGTGGGTATTGATCAAAAAGAGAATCAAGATATACCCACCCAGGAATCAATCTTCATAAAACAATGTAAAATCGTATCGAATCATAACTGAAAACGAAAACTGGATAAGAACTAACCAGGTTTTAGAATTTTGATCGAGATGAAAAATGTCTGATTTGGGTCCCAATGCCATCGGCGCGTATATTAATAATTAATACAGGGTGGTTTGAGTTGAGATTGTGAATTGAAATGTGGAGATATGAATGAATCGATATATAAAAAAAGAGAATGAGAGAGTGATGATGAAGAATGGGGGTAAATGTATGTATTTAATGAGTAAAAACGCACTCTTTCTCTTTCTCTTTCTTATGGTCCCTAGTCTACAGGAGAAAAATCCAGGGGGATAGAAGAATCTGTTCTTGCTGTTGCACCTGCAACACTCGCTATATATTTTCTTCCACAAATTGTCCCTCGATTATTAATCAATTACCAAATTTACTCCTCCTACGAGATATTATTTTACTTAAACTGGTACGCGTCTTACTCCTCCTACGAAATATTATTTTACTTAAACTGGTACGCGTCTGAACTAATTGCAAATTTACAATTGCGCGTCTAACATTCAAATAGTGCGCCTAGGTTTCCATGTTATGATGTATGTGAACTTGTGATTATAACGGTGTCTAAGTTCCAACTTGTTACAATGCATCTAAAATCATTTGTGATTAGGCGACGAAACTAGGGACCGGTACAAAAGAAAAGCGAAATCAAATATGAGTAAAAACACAAACCGGATATCGTATCGATTATGGCGGTATGGTACCAGTAGTGCAAAATTACCAAAATCGAAAACAACAAAAATGTATACAGATACCGACAATCGGTATCTGTATACATTTCTATAGGTATCAGTAAAAAGAATACTAATCCCTAGACGAAACTACCATCCTTTTAAAGTACACGTGTTACATCCTGGACCATTGATACGCTTCACAAGTGAAAATTCATTTTTACATTAACCATAGTAGTATAATTTGTAATGGAGTAAAAGGATAAAATTGTTATTATGTAATAACTACAATTTTGAAAGAAATTCTTGTGTGGATAATAATTGTCTAGTGGGATTTTATACAAAATAATAGTAAGGGTGAACGGGGCGCCCTCGGGGAGGGGGGCGGTGAGTGCGAACCTCGCTCGGGAACACCGCCGCCATCCCCTCAGTGACCCAAATCGGGGTGTGGTGTGCGGGTTGTGTTCACCGATAGAGTTTTGTAATTTTTGACCCCTTTTTTTATTTAAAAAAAAAAAAGCAAGTCCCCCAAGAGAGGAGTGCCGCCATCAAATTGAGGGTGTGGGGGGAGTTAAGTGGAGAGTTGACGTGGCGCGTGCTGATTGGCTGTGGGTAAGGGAGGTCACTCCCCACTTAGAGGAGTGCCCCTTACACCCTAACAAGCGGTAGAAAGTGTAAGAAGTAATTTTTAGAAATTTATGAAGGCAAATTTCTTTATCGGTAACTACGTTTAAGATGTCATACATTGTCGGAGCATGTGGGGGGACCAAACAGGCCTTTATGTAAAAAGGAAGGGTTTGTACATTGTAATTTAAGGACATCGAGTCTCACAATCCACAATTGTGGTCCTCGTAATGTACAACAGATTATACGTATTATATTGATAATTTTATATTGTTATAGGGGTACAAAGTCTTTGATTTGGTGTTAAATTTGGAGTAGCTTTGGTTGATTAGTTGAATTTTGATGGACAATAATGGTAATATACAGCTAAAAAAATGGAGTAAATGTTTGACTTTTATGGATATATAATCGAACTATAGTTAGTATTTAAAGGATTAAGACTTTATATTATATAATCAAGTACTAGACATGACACAAATTATACACACAATGTCACAATGGTCACGTGCAACACTTCGCTTAGGTGGTTTCATGTGAAAATGCAAATGGTCCCAACTTCACAAAAATATTTAAACTCGGTTAGCAAATGTCCTCGTTTTAGTCAGAGTCGTCCTTAGGATGTCGCCATCATTTGCGTCTATCACATGAAATAAAGCAAAGAATCTAAATATTAGTTTGAATAGTTATGTATATATGTTAAAGTCCTAGGTATTCATCAAATTAATGATGCACTCCTTGCAAGATTTTTTTTTTTTTTTTTTTTGAACACACTCCTTGCAAGATTATATGTTAAAAACACCCAATTTGACATAAACGCATTGAGTTAATGGCTAGATAATAGAGTGTGCTCCTGATATTTGTTTGTCTGGTTTAATTGGAAGTTACACGTATGACTATCATAATACATAACACACAATTCTTTTAATATAAATTGAAAATTTGTACATAATACGAGTTATACACAAAACAGTTACATGCAACTTTTCATAAATATATAAGCTTGGTTATGAAGATTTCCTTGTTTTAGTAAAGAGCCTTTTAGGGTGTGGTCACCCCTCTCACTTTGAGTCAATCACACGAAATAAAGAAAAGAAAAAAGATATTAATGTGAATAAGTCTGGATGTATGTTAAAATGACGGCTATTAAACCTAATGATGCACTTCTTGTAAGATTATGTATAAAAATCCCAATTTGACATAAGATGCATTAAGCTGAAGAAGTAGATAACATAGACTGTTGTATTATTTATTTATTTATTTATATGGTTTAATTTTAAGTCACTTTCATATATATGTTGCATAATATATTACTTTTAAGTTTTAATATTGTTAAAGTGAATGATTATAAGCTAGAGGTGTAAAAGAACCCGGTTTGGGTCGGATGAACCGGTTTTCAACCCGGCCCAATCTAAAAAAACTAGTTTGGGCCCCGGCCAAACCTGGCGGTTTGGCATATGTTTGGGGCTGAGAACTAGTTCCAACCTGAATTGATTTGGCCCAATCCAAAAAAAAAAAAAAAAAAAAAAAAAACGGCGTTAATGCTCTAAACCGGTTTGAACCTGACCCAAATCAGTGTGAATAGGTTGGGTGTTTTTTTTTTCAACCTAAAATCGGTTTTATAACCTGAACCGGTTTAGCCCATTCTAAAAAAAAAACAGTTTTGAAACTGGTTCGGTTTGGGTCCAAACCAGTTTCTGTACACACTATTAACAGCGTTGAGATCGTGGATTAAGCCCAGTCCATAACTGAGCCCGAAAGATATAAAACCGGCCCATAACCATTGTCAGTTCACTACACAAGCATATCATCATCATCTTCAGACGACTTGGGTCAATACTGTTGCTGGTGAGAGAGATGGAGTTCTTCGTTGCCAGATCTCGATTAACCCTAATCTTCTCACTCTTCTTCTTTCTCTCTCTATGTTTCCGATCCTCTTCTTCACTCTCATCGTCACCAACGGACCTGAAGATCCTCACCGCCGAACGCAGAGTAAGATCTCCGATCACAACTCATCATTTCCGCAATCAATTTCACTCGTTAAAACTTATGTATATCGTGCTATCTGATGTGCAATTCTGGTTCGATTATTGTAAGCTGATTAACGCCGGAACTGATTTTAAATATCGATCGAATTTAAATTGAGATTGGAACCGATTGAGGTTATGAATTTGAATCAATGCAATAATAGCTTGCTGTTGATTTAGGTTAAATTTTATTTATTATTGTTGGTTGTATCGTCTGTTTGGATTTTGATCTCCTGTAATAATGTTGACTGCTGTTTTTGCAGATTGACTTGGCTTCACACATTATTAGGGTTGTGTTGACTTTGAAGGTACTCTTCTCTAACAAGACCTTATTTCCTGAATAATTTATATGTATTGTGTTTGTCTTAAGATAAAGAATGCTGTTTGTTTTCGGTTGTGTTTCGGTGTGGGCGGGATGGTTGAATAGGTGTCAGATTCAATAAGAAACTTCACTAGTTGGGTTAGAAATACACATTTTTGAGCTTAAAAATGTGTAGATATCAGATTATCAGTTACTTATTGTACATGATTTGCTGACATAACGTGTGGAAGCTTTAGAAGCTATATCGTAGAAAATTATTTGATGCTGGAGTATTACAGGTACAAAATGATGGGGCATCCCCTGCTTCAGATGTTCTTCTTGCGTTTCCACCGGCACAAGCGAAGCATCTAGCACTGATCCACGCTGCAGAAGTTGCTGGGAAAAAGAGGAAGAAAACTCTACATCCACTAGATGTGAAGACAAGCAACAATGCTGAAGGGCCAAATGGGGCCAAGTTATACTCCATCTCCTTAAGAAATCCCTTGAGCACAGGTGGATCTGTGTCATTAGAAGTTTCGTATGTTTTGACCCAATCTCTTGAACCTTTCCCTGTAGAGATAAGTCAATCAGAACCGCAACTTGTCTTGTACCGTGATAGTGCGTTAATATTGTCACCATATGAAATTAAACAACAAACTACAGTTATTAGGACACCAAGCACCAAAGTGGAATCATTTACTAGAGTAGAACCATCTACCCATTTGCGTACTGAGCTCAAGTATGGGCCTTATGAGGACAAGCCTGCATTTTCATATACTCCTATCGTTGTTCATTTTGAGAATAACAATCCATTTGCTGTGGTTGAGGAACTTGTTAGAGAAATTGAAATTTCTCACTGGGGCAACCTGCAAGTTACCGAGCATTACACATTGGTGCATAACGGTGCTAGACACAAAGGAGGGTTCTCAAGGTCAGGCCGCTAGTCTGAACTCTGAATCACCAATGTGGTTATGTGTCGTTTACTTTGTTAATTAGTTTTTGGCTTCTTGGATCTTAATTTTGCAGGGTTGAATATCAATCTAGGCCGACTTACAGTGGCATTGCATCCTTCAAAAATCTTCTTGTAAAATTACCCCCAAGGGTTCACTCTGTCTACTACCGTGATAACATAGGCAATATCTCAACATCACATTTAAGGACAGGTTACAGTAAGGTAGTTTAAACCTTCATGCCTAAACTGTTAAGGTTTCGTTCTTATACACCAATGGTTATACTGAATTTTATTTATGCAGTCCGAATTGGAAATTGAGCCTCGGTATCCTTTATTGGGAGGTTGGAAAGCCACATTCGTCATTGGGTATGGGCTACCATTGGAAGATGTTCTTTTTGAGTCAGCTGATGGTAAGCGGTATCTGAATTTCAGTTTTGGATGTCCTATTGCTGAAACACTGGTAAACAAAATAACAAACAAGGTACAAAAATCGTGTGTACACATATATTTTTAATTTTAAGTGATCCCCACTCTTCTTCATCGTTTTGTTAACAAGTAGAAAACCTATTTCAGGTTGTGCTGCCTGAAGGATCTAAAAATCCATCTGTTGCAGTTCCATTTTCCGTGGAACAGCGTGCAGAGGTAGCTTCATTTGTACTATGCATAATCTTTAGCAGTTGGTAAACAATAAAATGTGATTATAGCTCGAGTCTGATTTGAATTTATCCAATTTTAATATTTGCAGACGAGTTATTCGTATCTTGACATTGTTGGAAGACCAGTGGTGGTTTTGGAAAAGGAAAACGTGGTTCCTGAGCACAACTCTCTTTTCCAGGTGATTAGGAACTGCTTGCACATTAAGCTTTTATTTCATCTCAAATACTTTTTCATGTCCAATTGTCTGTTAACCATCTTTCCGGCTTTGTTTTTGCAGGTTTACTATGATTTCCACCCAATGTTCATGCTTGCAGAGCCCTTGATGTTAATATCAGTTTTCTTCTTCTTGTTTGTTGCTGCCTTGGCTTACATTCACATGGACATCTCAATAAGAAAATGAAGAGCGGCACAATGCTGATGATTAATTACCAGGTAGACCGCTTCCCCAAGATATGAGCATGGTTGGATAAATTAGATTATATGTAAAACTGACTTAGACACTTGAAGGAACCATTGAGGCATGTTAAACCAGAAAACCTAAATTAGCAGCAAAAGATTTAAGAATTTTCTACATTTTCTTGAAATTTCGACCGTTTGGTGCATTTTCGGTTGCTTTAATTATGAGGTGTTTTGCGTCTTTGCTTTTGATACATTTACCTGGATTCCATCATTTTTGCATCCAAAGGCACCCAGAAACGGTGGTGTTTCTTTTTTAAATTAGCGGATGATTTCCATATTCCGCTAGTATAATTAGCCATGCTGCGGACCATATAATTTACCTTATCTTATACTCATTTTTTAATTTCAACTTTATTTTTATATAAAAGTTGTATCTAGACCAGTGGAATGCTACTGCTACCGGTTTCAATCCAAACTTGAAAATTAGTTAAGATACATTCTGGGTTGAACCAGTCAAAAGTAGTCACACAGGTAAGTTCAATGAAACTCTAGCTATCTTTAAAAACATGTTATAAAAAAGAGGACATTGTTGTTTTTAATAATATAGTTATAAGTGGCTTAATTCATCAACAAAATGGTCAACCACTTTGGTGGATTCATGAGAAAGTTTAGCGCCTCACAATTCATTATCGAGTTTAATGAGTTTGTAAATGGATTCAAGTTCTAGTATTTGCTTTCTTTGATCTTGGTGATGTCCATGATCAGTTTGAAGCATTGATTTGTTACTTCCACTTTAGTTTGTTTCCATCAAACTAGCAAATTTAATTTCTTTTGATGAGTTTAAATATATGAATATGGAATTTGAAAAATTCTTATTTCTCTTTCTATATTATTCTTCATTAAACTGCTTTCTACCCCCTCATTAAGTTTGTGAAGCATTTCTAAATAACAAGGACCGATGTAACCATCCAATATGTGCTTTGACTGGTAATGAAAATGAGTGTTTTGATCTGAACGTGCACATTGTGCAACATTTAATCATAAAAGCACACAACAAAGTTTATTTAATTCAACCGTTTGCTACTGCTCAAGAAATTTGTAATTTTGTGTTTGATGGGTAACTCCTAATTCAACACATCGAAGTGGGAACACATCCGGAGCCATGAGGTCAGGATCAGAAGGAAGGACCGTATGTTCAGAGCCATAAGCTCCGAATATCTTGACTTCACAATCTGAAAAAGGATGTGACCCAACCCGACATTTGACAGATTTAATAATGCGAATATCACTACCAACGGCTACCACTTTGGACCAACAGAAGGCCCGACAAAGCAGTCTGCAAACATGAGGCAAAATGGACAATCGGGCGGCACATCGAGATTTTGATACCATGTGCCACCTCGGCAGAAAGGTCCAAAAATATTCTTTAATATAAACACACACTTACATAGCTGAGAAAAGGGTTAAACAATCTCATAGCTCTCTTACTATTAATACTCTCATTTTGTGTCATATGATCCTGCCCCATTTGCTCTTATGATGGAGTCTGTCACAAGGAGAATTATCTCATTGTGACGAGCCGATAAGTTATCTCTACAACCATGCAAAGGAAGATCTTTGCTTAACTTCAACCACTCCAACACTATCGTCAAGCTCTTAGTCTAGAACTGTTATTTTTTCGTTTTACAATTTTAAATCTTACTCTTCACAAGCCATTGTAGCAGAGCTTGTTGCCTAAATCTAGCACAATGTATAATGCATGATGTAAATGCTTGAAATAACTCGCTTGGAATTGGGTCGTTTGTAAATTGTAAACAAGCAAAGCTGAGCCAGCTCGGTTTGTAAACAACACGAATGTGGTTTGAACTTTCAAGTGTTCATAATTATGTCAAGAAGAGGTGGTTAAGTCATTGTAATAACGAGATATTTGGATCACAAGTGCGCAAATCATTATGGTTTTGAAACCATACAATATCAAAGGAGCAAATTCATTATGATATCAAGATCACACAATCTCAAAGGAGTAAAAACATAATGATAATTGAGATTACAGAATCTGAAAGAAGTAAAATTAAAATGATATCAAAATAGTAGAATATCAAAGGTGCAAAATCATAATGATTATGAGATCATAGAATCTCAAGAGGGAGAGGGAGGGGGTAGGGGTGCTAAACGGGTCGTGTTCGCGGGTTGGCGGGTTCAACCCCACCCGAACCCGAAAATTTTATACGAACCCGAACCCGAAAATTGTGTCATGCCAATGAACCCGACCCCGACCCGAATATCCGTGGGTTGACCCAAACACGAGCCGTTCCACCCAAAAACTTTTATTTTTAATTTTTTTACACAAATTAATATATTAAATTTATAGTTTACTTAAAAAACACAAATGTATATAATACAATTACATTTAAATTATAAAATCTTATGTGAATTTCTTTTTCTAAGTTATAATTATAGCATAAAATACATACCCAATTTAATTTGGATTATTGGATTTTATCACCCTCAACTATTGGCTATTGGCCGCTGCCACCCCTAACTATCACTTTGACGTCCGTCACCCCCAACTTAACACTTAGTGTGTTTGGTCACCACGTCGTTCACTGATCACTAACTTTTAATCATGTTACTATACTTTTGGAGGTGTCATAGGGATCTTAGGAAGGTTTTAGGGATCTTAGGATACCCCTAAAAGTTTAGTAACATGATCAAAAGTTAGTGATCAGTTAACGACATGGTGACAGAACATACTAAGTGTTAAGTTGGGGGTGGCGGGCGTCAAAGTGATGGTTGGGGGTGGTAGTGGCCAATAGTCAATATTTAGGGGTGATAAAATCCAATAACCCATTTAATTTATAACATAAAACATATTGTAAAAAATATTATATAATATAAAGGGGTTAAACAGGTCATGCCACCAACCCGACCAGGTTGACCCAAACCCGTTTAGACTAAACCAAAACCCACGAATTTCGTGTTAGATTCGTGTCATGTTTTCGGGTCCTGTCAGAAATTTACACCCCTAGGAGGAGGAGGGCATATTTACATCATAGAATCTCAAAGAGGAGGGAGCGGTTCATCTGCAAGGCCATTTCAAGTAGCGTTTATTTTTTGTTCTCTGACCAGCCTAAGTTTTGACTTCAGTCCGTGATTGCGAATTTCAAAGAATGATTTAGTTAAGGCACGTTTGGCTGAACTTTTTTAAACAACTTACTGATTTATTGGCTTTTTGAAAAGTCTTAAGCTCCAAAACAATGTTTTGCAATGAGGGTGTATCATGTATGTGAGGGGAAAAGTGACTTTTTCAAAAAGTCACTCCTTACTGACTTTTTCAAAAACTCAATAAGGAGTTTTATAAGCACTCCCAAACACCCCCTTAGTGCACCAACTATATTTTCCTAGCTTTTATATGTTTTTGCTCAAATAGTAGAATCCATGGACCAGATTTGGTTTGACAACTAATACAACAATATATCGACAGAATCAGACATGATATGGTCTGCTCGAGAACACTTTTCATAAAATTTCAAGTACAAGCTACAATGATATAGTGTCCACAAACTCTGTTTCTGAATCTTCCAAGTGATCGTTTTCATCGTCTCCACTGTCATACGTATTAAGGTAGGCATCCTCCCCTTCCAGTTCCTCTTCCACCTGAAGATGAACAACAAATGACTCAATAAACTAAATCAATTATAAAAACTTAAATCCTATACTTAGGTTGAGATATACCTCACTATCCTCGTCTTCGGTGGAATATACTGCATCTAAGCTATTGAATAGTTCATCGTCACCTTCATCTTTTATAGTCGAAACATGTTCCTGAAAATCATTCATTCGTCACAAACAAACATTACGATAAAGTTGATATTCATGTTAGTCAAAGTCAATGAGCAAAAAATATGCTTATAGATAGAAGATCATACAATTTCAGATCGCAGTTTACTCATCCTGGAATGCAGGGTAGAAATATGATTCAGAAGAGCCTGTTTAACAAATAAACAAGACAAGAGTCAGTTTGGTACATGATTCATTCAACAAAAATGATACTACAAAATGACCTTTTAATGGAAAAGATACGCATGCTGAAATTTGTAAAAAAATATATATACCTCACGTCTTTGAAGCTCGATAGAACGTGCCAAAGCCTTCCTCTTTGTTAGCAAATTTTTCGGTCTTAACGCAGAAGGGCGTTTATAATCGTTACCTCGAAACACAATAATTGCGTATCCCTTTGAAACTTTATCAACAGACACTAACACCCCTCCACTCTCTGATTCAAGAGATAACGCTATATTCTTAACCTCTTCAAAATTCGTGGCCTTTACGATGATTTTAACCAACTCCCTATACTTCCAATGAAGATGCATATTCTCCACTGTGCCATCAAACACTCCACGCCGACCTGAAAAAAAATATTGTTGTTACTTCTTGTTATAAGTAACGCCAGAAAAGAACAAAGAGTGAAAATCAAGAAGCTTATTACCAAGAAGCAAGAAAGCTTTCATCCTTAAACCTAGTTTTCGAAACATAAATCTTTCCTCATCCGTGATGCTTTCTGGATCAGCTTGACGATCCGCAGGGTTTAGAAATGCTTCCACTTTGGATAAGGCTTTTTCGGCTTTCATTAGCTTTCGATCAGCCTGTGAAAAAATAATATTGTGATTTATGATGAATAGTTAGTTGTTGACTTTTTGAACCATTGTACTTGGTTTTTTCTTTGACAAAAATCTTGTGAACTGCAAACAAACACTTTGCAAAAATATGGGAAAATGGATGGGTTCGGTAACATATCAAAAATGCACTCCCGTAAAAATGAGTAATTCTTAAATAAAATAAAATAGGGTCGGGTTGACCCGAAAACACTTTTTTCTATATTTCTTTAATATTTATAAATGGCAAATGGATTAAAAACTTTATTTTTTTAGTAAAGCTACTTAAGAGGTGGTAAGAATTTAAAGATAGATATCTTGGGCCCCATTTCAACGTTTAAAAGTTTCAAGATTTGATCCGTTAAAGTTTTTAAGAACGCAGTTGGTTGAAACTATTCAAGAACGCAATATGACCCATTTTCAGTAACTGGTTGAAACTATTCAAGAACGCAGTTGGTAAAAAAAAAACATAAAAAATGATTCAGAAAATCGATAAACCAAAACCAAGAAGAGCATATTTATGAACCAAAGTTTCAAGAAACTCACAAAATAAAGCTTCCTCTCGAGTTTTCTTATAAGATTGGCCTGTTTAAGAGTTTCTGCTTCTTGAAGAACTTTTTGCTTATAATCATCATCAAGTCTTATGGCCCACCGGGCATTTGCATCAAGAGTCTCGCTAAGTGTACCCGCAGATCCGGTTTGGTCTTGTGTTTCAACTCTTGGTGTGATAAAAGTCGATGCTCTCAACCGAGCCTGTTCTTCATCATCTTGTAAAGATTTTGCCAACCTTTCTTTTTCTAATAACGCTTCTGCAACATCGGGTGTCAAGAAATCTTTTCCTCTGTAAAACACCAGAAAATCTTTGTTTCTAGACAGAAGTATGCCTCCTGTCAATTTCTGCACTTAAAATCATATATAATAAGAAGTTTTTAATCATTATTAATGAACCGAAGAAAATGTTAATCATTAATAATGAAATGAAGAATATATATAGATATAGTGAAAGGTCTAAATACAAAAGGCTCTTAACGTGTGACAGTACGCGACCACCAATATAATGTGTGTAATTATGCACATAATGTGCATAATTAGGGTTAACCCAACACATGCGTAATTATGCAAACAACGTGCGTAATTAGGGTTTAACCCAACCCATGAGTATGCAAATAACGTGCGTAATTATTTATTATAACGTTCGTAATTATGCAATAACGTGCGTAATTATCCAAAGTTAATTACTATTGTGCCACCGCGTTCAATTGAAGGCCTAGATTAGATCAGATGTGCGGTTGAGATACTCGCGTATGCATCGCACGATAAGGTGGTCTTGTACGTTAACCAGCCGCTATACATATATATATATACACATTCCAATAAGCGTATGCACTATGATGACAAATTCTTCTCAGGGTTGCAATACAATAAACCATTTAGTTTTTTATCCTTTCACCCTACAAATTCATAACAAAACAAATATTCGGGGACACAAATTTCAACATAGCCCTTTGTATTTATGTAATATGGTATTCACTGAGTACCTTGATATCTTCAGCCATTCTCTCACTTGTAGTTAGTTGAACTCCACGTTTTAATGCAACTTTTGCAATCGAACTCCTTTCCCACAATTTAACTATTGCCGCTGCCAAACCTTGATGTTGTCTGCTTCTACCTATTCATACAAATAATCAAATAATTAGGAACTTTAGGTATAGTTCATTAATTAGAATGAAAAAAGATGACATACCTAAAGCAAAATGTGGAGGGAGAAATCTTGCTAGCCTTCTTAAATTAGTAGCTTCCCTTCCCACAAGTGTGGCTTTTACGCCATATGGAAGTATTCTGAATGGTGGTTGGTAGCCATGAATCGTTCCCGGAAGTAAATCTGCATCAACGGGTAACGGGTCGCACCCGGGCCAATCCATATACCTCGGGCCCAACCCTTCTAAGAGTTTATCCACTTCTTTTTCATAGTTTACTTCATCTTTTGTTCCAGTATTTTCTGCATCTAATTCATGCCTTTGTAAACTGTCCATTGAACCAGATGCGACATCAGCATCGGAAATATATGATTTTTCTGATTTGTCGTTGTTATATTCACGGTTTCTTTGTTTTACAGATGGATCTTGGTATCCTACGCCCCGATACAAAGCAACGGTACTTCCAGATCGCCATATCACCAACCCCCCGGTTCTCATCTGAATATTGCAGATATTAAGTTAAAAGAAACTGAACATAACCATCAAAAACAATAAAACATAAAAAAAGCTGAAATATAGTAATAATAATCGTTGAATAAACTAACCTCTAAAATCTCATGCATCCGTCTCATATTAAGCGCACCCGCTCCTTCAACTTTCAACTTCACAACTTCTGCCGATTTCCACTTATCCTTAATCAAAGCCACCATTTCTCGAGTAACACCAGCACCCGTAATCCTCGTTTTATTCTTCAACCTATACGCTAAATTCCTCAACCTCCTCAACTCCGCTTCCGGAAGTGTCAACTCAGCCACACAGGTCTTACTTTTAAGCTTCACCGAATTCCTACTTTCATCTTCAGGCGACGGTTTCTCCCACGGAAATCTAACCTTCCCATTACTACCCCTAAACACATCTTCAATACCTAGAGGCGATTCAGGCGAAAACCCACCTCGCGCATTCGGTAACACCCCTTCTTCAACATAAAATATATCCTCAATTGACCCCTTTTCAATTTTATTATTATCCTCTTTCTTTTGTATAACATCATCATCATCAGCATACCCAAATTTCTTTAACTTCTCAACAATCCTATCCATTGTACTACCACTAGCATGTATACCATCACTATCATGATTATTTTCATAATCGGAATCATCGATATATTTCGCCTGTTTGGGCCAACTTTGCTTATGGGTATTAATATTATTATTGCTGTTGTTGTCCCATTTCTCTAACCAGGTACCAGTATTATTATTATTATGATTACTTGTGGACTGTAAAGCTTCATTCTTGGTGTTTCTAATAACAAGTTTGGATTTTTTGTGTGGGTTTGAGGTGGAATTGGTTTCATAATTTGCAATGATTTTGTGCTTCTTGAAAGGGTTATAAGAAGAGTACCTGAAGAAGTGGAGCTTGTAGACTGAACTGTGAAAGGAGTCTAGACGAGTGGGCACCAGAGCCATGTTTTGTAATCAAATGACCTAATTGAAAGAATGAAAAATCAAGGGGGGTTTAATCTGCTTTCACTGAAATATCTATTGAGGGGTCGATCGATGAAGAGGAGCAATGAACCGGTGATTGTGAAACAGGGGGAGAAAGAGGATAAGAGAAGAAGTTCACTGGTTCGAGCCTGGAAGGATACTTTCACTGGGCTTACGCTCAATAAGCCCAATAAGAGCATGAAGCATGGGCCATGGCCCATGGATGGAGGATTTATTAGCCCATTTGTTTCAATTATCACAAACTAGAGGGCCTTTGTAGAAGAGTTAAATCATAAAAGTTAGGGCTTTTTTTCCCTTTTTAATCGGTCAACATTGTCACATACACCCCATAACTTTGTAAAATATCATTTTGATTCTCTCGAGTTTACGTGCTTATTTTTATGTATATGGGTCAAATATAATACGTTTTTGTGCTAATTTTTTTGTATATGTTTTCGGTTGATATGCGTTTTGTCAATACATTTCGTATTTATTTTTATGTATGTTTTCAGTTCTTCTACGTTTTGTCGTATATAATACATTTTCACTATGTGGTATAAATTTGAGTTGGTTTACGTTTTGACGTAAATTTTGCTCAAATATAATACGTTTTCGTGTTTAATTTTTGCACGTTTCACTTAGTCTACTTTTTGATGTAAAATTTTGTTCGAAAACAAGTTAGGTAAGATATTTAATGTTACAAATTCGATTTACTTTAAGTTTTGACGTTGCCGCAACGCTCGATGGACCAAAATACTAGTTAAAAATAATTGAGCTGGCGGCTTGCTCACTAGTTGAACAAGCTATAATAATAAATTTGTTAAATGAAAAAAAATCTGAGTGAAATGATGTGATCGGAAGCAAATGTGTTGTTTTTATTTTTATTTTGTTTTGTTTTGTTTTGTATGTGACTGGGATATGGATGTATGGCTGTGGCTAGGTTGGCCAGCATGGGCTCAAATTCATTAGACCAATGGTCCACACTTCTTGACATTTAGCACACTCAATAATTACAGTTCAATGAACCATGGTCCAGCCCTTGGTCGGGTTAGGTGCACCACTCTAGCCCCTATCAATTTTTGTTCACATTTTAACATTTCCTTTTTCTCCAACTGAACAAATTTATGAAATCGCAATAATATTAATAATAACAGTGACATCTTTTAATGTTAGTATCAGTTGATGATTACTTTACGTACGTGTGACAATATCTGCTTTTATTGCTATAAATCTTTGTGTTGCTCTTCAAGACAACAGTATATATTAAAGTTACTTGCAAAAAAAAAAAAAAAAAACCCCTCTTCTTCTATCTCTGGAAACTTGTGCAACGATTTTTTTTAACGGATACTGTTAACCCCTTTACATCAATAATTTTAAATCATTCTCTCTAACCTAGATTTAAATCTAGGACCCCCTTATAAAACGAATGTGTCTCTACCAAATGAGCTAATTTAACATGGCTTAATTTTTTCAAAAAGTTGTGGAAAAACATTGATTTATATTTAATGTTTGTAAAATAAATTATTTGACAAATTTTAATGGTTACTCGTGGCAATTTTAAACATATTGGATGGACCATTATTCATTCATATCTAATGTGGTCACGCTACTGAGTCTGCATTTATAAATTTGTTGACTTTTTTCGCTAAAAGTTAATATTAAAAAATAAATACATATATAAATTTATATTTTTAAAATCACCATGTATGTTTGTGTTTTGTTTGTTTGTTTTTAGTTGTCGTGAGAAAGATGATAAAGATAAACTACGGGGATTGCGTGATATTTGACTTTTTTTAATTGACCACGAGACATGAGATGTAATTAAAAGTAACGTTGACCAAGGCCATAAAAACAACAAAGACAAAGGCGATGCCGCCGTGCACGGCCATCGGTGACGCCTACATCGGCGGCGGAGCATCACGTGAACTCCATAAATACCCCTACTTACTTATGACATGCTTTACACAAACAAAAGATATGTTGCATGCATGTTTTCCTTTAAACAATTGTTTAAATGTTACAGATCACAGTATAATTTGGTGTAAGTTTGTTTATTTCAGGTGATGTACTTTTATTTCCTTTATAGAGAAAAATGCCCGGATAGTCCCTGTGGTTTCGCCTTTTTTCACCTATAGTCCCCAACTTTCTAAAACTACCTGAATAGTCCCCAAGTTTTCATTTTTTGTTCCCGGATAGTCCCTGGGTCTAACTTCAGTTACTTTTCTCTGTTAAAATGATGTGAAATGACAAAAATACCCTTTCCTTAAAAGGCCAAACCATAGGGACTATCCGGGCATCTTCTTCAAATTTATTTATAAAACCCCACCATCACACTTCATCTTCAACCTCCACCCACCATCACCCTCCTCCACCCTCCACCATCATCGCCACAGTTTCAGAGAAAACCCGCCCGTCTAAAGGCCAACTGCGATAAAAGTTGGGCTCGGTCCCGAACCGACCTCAAAACTACATCGCCATCATCACCACCCTACCCCCACTCCTTCTCCCCTTCCTGTCTGTTTCTTTGTCTCTGCAACTGCAACCTGCAAACACCCATAAAAAAACAGAGATACCCAACCGAATAAACACCGAAATCGAGCCAACAAAACCTTCATTTACCTTGCACTACTGATTGCCTGATTCACTCTGGACCTGAATTGCGAAACACCCACACACACGGTCTTAGAAAATGGAAACCCAAATCTGATCAATCAAGATCCACCGGTGACGATGCGGTTATTAAAGAATCTCTGAAACATCATCTTCACGGCAAACATCATCATCAAATCTCTGGTCATCACCTCCGTTCACCGTCACCGTTCCATCACCACCACCAAACAACCACATCGATCTCCGGTCATCTTCACCGTTCTCCGATCTCCGTTCACCTCCGTCATTAAATATCAAACCAGCCGCCACTGTACCACACACCACTGCTCCGCCGTTGTGCCACCACCATCGTCATCACGTATCAATCACCCACCATACCTCCACTCGAACCACCTCCCTGCCGTCGCGACCAGGTGGCCGGAGACCACCCGTCTCGATCTCGCCTCTCTCTCTCCCTCGGTTCTCTCTCTCTCTCTCTCGGTCGAATCTCACTCTCTCTCTTGGTTATGCAGGTTATGTGTGTGTATATTGTGAGATAAAACTAATGGGGGCTAGGGTTTTGAAGAAGATGAAGAAGATGCCCGGATAGTCCCTATGGTTTGGCCTTTTAAGGAAATGGTATTTTTGTCATTTCACATCATTTTAACAGAGAAAAGTAACTGAAGTTAGACACAGGGACTATCCGGGAACAAAAAATGAAAACTTGAGGACTATTCAGGTAGTTTTAGAAAGTTGAGGACTATAGGTGAAAAAAGGCGAAACCACAGGGACTATCCAGGCATTTTTCTCTCCTTTATATTTTAAGGTGTGAAGTAGTGGCGGATCTAGATCAAAATTTTGAGAGTAATATTCGGAAAAAAAATTTATCGTACTTTGAGACAATGTAAACAAAACAAAAATAAAAACACCATAATAAATATAATTAAACATATACCTATTAGATTTCTTCTGTTCGTTTTTTGAAGCTTGAGATCGAGCCATTCTATTCTTTTACTTTATGAAAAGTGTCTCTTTCGATCACACAAATTAGATCATTGTTCAAATACTCCCCACCCATTCGATTGCGTATATTCGTCTTGATAAGAATCCAACATGGTAAAGAATTGTCTAACAAGAATCCAGCACTACAAACAAATCCTATTAGTCGATACCGATTTGCAATCTTTTCTTCCTTACGAACGCCATGAGGGCGAAGGCAACGGCCAGGGGCGTAGCTTAGTGTGAAGTGGGGGTGCACCCCCCCCCCCTCCCCAATGTTTCGGTTAAAAGTGTAAAATTTTCTATTTTTCATCCGAAATTTTTAAAATTATATAGGATTGTCCCCTCAATTATTTTGCCTAAATATTTATACAATATTTAAATTGAGTCCCATGACTTTCCGTCCTCGGAACTTTTGGTCACTGGCAGCGGCTGAGGGCGGCCTAAGGTAGGTGATAGGCTGAGGTCACTGTCGATGATGTTGAATTGTGAGGGCGCGTGTTGCTTTGTTCGGGTTCAAAAATCAAAAGAACTCAATTCTTTGGGCTTTTAACCGACCAAGGGCTTTTAATATTTTGTGTTTATTTCATATTATTGAGTTTTAATTTTAGTGAGTTTTTAACCATTTAATAGTGAGCTTTTGATCATATTTGGTTGGATAATGAATCAAATTTGTGATCAAAAGAACCCAATCACTTCGTCGTAAAGCTGAGGGGTACACCCCTCCTAAAGGGCTATGTCCGCCCCTGGTGTGAAGAAAATGTGTGTTTGTGAAGAAAATGCGTGTTTCTCTTTGAGGTAGATAGTTTTAAGTCTCATGGTGGTGTACAAATATGTAAATTTAAGCATTTAGCTTTATTATTACTTAGAATTAGAATTAGAATTAGATACATAAGTTATAAATTGTTAGTTGTTAATTATAGGTCATACGGAAATACTGGAAATGAAGTCCTCATCAAAACTATATGAATGAAACTGAAATTACCTTTAGAATCTATACGAACCAAATCAAATCATCTGAACAAATTTAAAATAACTTGTAAAAACATAAGTTACAGATTATATATAAGAAAACCCTAAATCTATGCTAAAATACCTAAAATTCATAGTTAACCCAACACAGTCCACCAAAAAATAGCGACTGACTCGGTAAAAATCTCTATTAATAGGCATATGAAAACCAAAAACTTGTGACATGATGAAAACAAATGCTAGATGTGCTATTGGACGCTTGGTTCGTTATAATTTAATGGAGTTAGAATTTTTTTTTTACCACTTACTCCATTGGTTTGCATGATTCGTTAGTCCTAAGGGTGGAGGGAGTGGGTGCGGTAACTCTGTGCGGGAGGAGTTCCGAGCGGGTATTGTGCTGCCGGTGGTTGTTCGGTGATTGGGGAAGAGGAGAGAAGTGGTGTGGGCGGTGAGTACTATTCACCGACTCGGTGAAGAAGAGAGAGAGGTGGAAGAGAGAGGGTTAATGGTGGGCCCTAACCCCGTCCAACCAATCACATTTTTTTAAATTGTTTACCACTCTTCATGTGTTTGACCATTGCTAGTGATTGAATTCAAAATAGAAAGTGGAGTTGGTACTTAACATGGCATGACATTATTGGTTAGAAAATAAGTTAAACACTCACCAAATAGCGACCACTCCCTCCACTCTAAAACATAATTCAAGGGATAACATATTTGGTTGGATAATGATTCAAATTTATAATTAGAATTAGAATTTGGATGATTTTCCTCGAATTTCTCTAAGTAAACGAATTCATCACTCCTTTGATATAATAAATAAACTCAACGAAAGAACTTGAAATTTATCTTTCCCTCCATCGCACTACCACCATCAATCTAATTGTCCCAACGTTGTTTGCCGTCACCACAACCTGTCTATGTCGCCATTATTGTCATCACCATCCCTATCCCCTACCACTATAATCACCACCACATTCCAACTTTTAAAACAAATTTACAAACTAAAAGGGCAGATTTGTTGGGCACGCGGGCACACCCCTTAAATAAAAAAAATTAATGTATTTTATAGACTAAAATCCTAATTACACCCCTTGAAATTTTGATTAAATCTCTCTTCCGCAGCCCTATAAAATAATTCTTGGGCTCCCCACTGCAAACTAAACATCATTAGTCTACCAACCTTTTTTTTAACAACAATATTTCATTCCAAGGAGACACTAGCGCCAATGAAACATACAACTTACCATTCAAAATTACACCAATCTTTCCACCTTAAAGCTCTATACGGAGTTTTATTTTTAAACCATAAAAATCCCAACGATTTTATTGTCTCCATTGTTTTCGCCACCGTCGCCTCCTTCCCAGAAAATATTGTGTCGTTTGGCATTTTCCATATGCTCCAGCATGCCGTGAAGATAATCGCTTGAATTGCCTTTGCCTTTTTCTTCTCCAATATTGTGTATTTGTGAAAGTTAATTAGATCCGTCATCGTAAAAGCGAAAATAGCGGGAATCCTTTAAATCACAAAGTTCTTTGACATATTTATTTCTCAGATAAAATTTAATTTATTTAAAACTGGTTATAATTTCTCAAGAAGAAAACATATATAAACCAAAAGCAATCTCAAAGTAATTTATTTATTTTATCTTAAAGCCATTGCAAAAAAACTGGATATATAAAGGTACACTTTCTAATGAAAAAGCTAATATGAGTGTGAAATAGATTGTTATCCTGTTAATTAAAGGAAAATTGGTATTTAATAAACCAACCTTTGCCGAGTTGGTAAATAATAATCCAACCTACAGAATTGGTATATAATAATCCTACCTATCAATATGTTGGTACTCAATGAACCTCCGTTAGTTTTTTTTAACTGAAGTTAGTTTTTAAGTTTTATTTATTACACAAACAGTCCCTGTAGTTGTAATTTACTAGTTTTAACTGGCTAGCCCAGTTGGCCAGCAACAATGATGGGTTGGATTGGGGACTGAAAGGTCACCGGTTCGATCCTGAGGAGCGCCCGAGTTTTATAGCAGTACCCTTGCCTTGCATTGGGTAGGTCGCTCCGGTTATACCGGTTCAACGACTGTCTGCGACTTTCTCGGGGGATGCCTAGCCAAACTCTGATGCCTTTGTGGGCCCTGTTAAGACAACACACTGGCCAGAGTGGGGTGATGGTGCTATCCTGTCGTTGGATAGCAGCGGTCTTATCGTTTGTTGTAATGTCCGCCATTCAAAAAAAAAAAAAAAAGTTAATAGCCAAAATGGTCCCTGAGGTTAATAGCCACAGCACCGCCACCACCACCACCACCACCACCATCGACACAGCACCGCCACCACCACCACCACCGCACCGCCACCACCACCATCGCCACAGCACCTCCACCACCGTAACCATCGCCACAGCACCACCACCACCGCACCGCCACCACCACCACCACCGTCGCTAGAGCTGTTGGATCTGTGATGTTTTTGGTCAGTTATCGTCTGTTGTTGCATCTGAATTCAAACCCCTTAGGCGTCGATGATCAAAGACAGAGATGGTGGTGGTGGCGGTGCTGTGGTGGTGGTGGCGGTGGTGCTGTGGCGATGGTTACGGTGGTGGAGGTGCTGTGGCGATGGTGGTGGTGGTGGTGGCGGTGCGGTGGTGGTGGCGGTGGCGGTGTTGTGGCTATTAACCTCAGGGACCATTTTGGCTATTAACTCATAGTTAAAACTAGTAAATTACAACTACAGGGACTGTTTGTGTAATAAATAAAACTTAAAAACTAACTTCACTTAAAAAAACTAACGGAGGTTCATTGAGTACCAACATATTGATAGGTAGGATTTTTATATACCAATTCTGTAGGTTGGATTATTATTTACCAACTGGGCAAAGGTTGGTTTATTAAATACCAATTTTCCTTAATTAAATCATTTATAATACTTGCATCAACAACCCAAGATTTGTAAAGATCCATTCATACCATTGACTAAAAGCCAATTGGTATGTTGCACATAACATGTGGGAATGCCTTCTATGATAAATAAATATGTTGGGTTGTTAATTATCATAACAGAAATTGTTGATAACCAATGGCAGAAAAATACAATTTTCATAAAGTTCGTAAACTTTGAAACTATAAGTTACTAAATTTCGTATCATTTTCATAAAAGTTTATAAACTTTGAAACTTTTCGTCAAAAATATCATTTTCATAAAAGTTTATAAATTTTGTATTTTACACTTGTAAGTTACTTCGGTTAAAAAGTGTTATAGGAGTGTGCTTTTGGCATTTACATTTACATTTTTATAATACATTTCAAGTTATACATTAAGAATTATATCATTAAATAACAGTATATTTTTCTATTTGTCTTAACTAAAGTGATAAAGATAGTGAATTAAATATCAATATATGTCTTAATATGAACGAATACAAACTTGTTAGCATACATGTTACAAATATGTGTAACATCCATTTGGCCATTTAGTGCCGACACGGCGACACTTATATCATGTACATACAAGTGACATGTTTTTGCGAATAAAACAATGATGAAACCAAAATTATCAACTCGTGGGCCGTAGTATGTATATATTTTTCTACATTCGGACAATGGTTAGTTACTACTATTTAAACTTCCTCTGCGTGATAAAAATATGTTACATTTAAAAAGAACGTAACAAATCTCGAAATAAATATATTGATAAAATAATAAGGCGTACAATAATAATAAAAAAAAAAAAGATATATTTTTTTAAATACCCAATCAAGTAAATTAATAAAGCTTAATAAATTTAAGAAAAAAAAAACAGGAATTAGCTGTCAAGCATGTTGTACTACAAATCTCATCTTGTCGAATGAGCGTAATACCATTGTAGAGTTGGGAAATAAGGGTAGCATTGTATTTAAAAAAAGTTGGGCCTTGGTATGCTGTTAAAAGGTCACGTTAGCCAAGACCATAAGGATACTCGGTATGGTGATGGACCATCCTTGGAGGATGATCCGCCACGTAGGCGCCACGTCATAGTCCTCCCAATGATGGTCCATCCTCCAAAACTAGAGAGCATGGGAGGATGGTCCTAGTCATAGTCCTCCACCACTTTTATGTTTTTTTATTTTTTTTAATCTTCAACTTTTTTTTAACATTTAACAAATAAAGTAACAAAATATTTTCATTAATATTAAAAAACATTACATAAACTTAAAAAAAAATAAATTTAAAAAAAACATAAACTTAAAAAAAAATAAACTTAAAAATATCCTAATATATTAAAATAAGCTACTAGTCTTCGTCTTCCATGTCGTGGCCGGGTTCGTTTTGAGCGTTGTTCCAAATGTACTCCACCAAGTCCGATTGTAGGTTATGATGTGTGTACTCGTTACGTAGAGCGAACATGTTCAAATCTTGTTGTTCCGCACTAACTGGAACAAAATTTTCAGTAGACGCGTTTTCGTCGTACTCGCATATCGCTCTACCTTCGTCTTCAATGACCATGTTATGAAGGATGATACAAGCGTACATAATGTGTCGTAACCTCTTTGGTGTTTGCGAACGTGCTGGATGTTCAATGATGTGCCATTTTTTTGTAGAACACCAAAAGCCCGTTCAATATCTTTTCTCGCACCCTCTTGAAACTTCGCAAACTTTTTTCTTTTGTCGTCTGTCGGGTGCGGAATAGTTTTAACGATTGTCGAGTACTTTGGGTATATCCCATCGGCTAGGTAGTAACCTCGCCTGTATTCCACCCCCGAAACTGTAAAGCTTGTGTCTGGACCTGTACCCGCCACTACATCCTCAAATATCTGTGACTGGTATATGATGTTAAGGTCATTGAGCGAACCAGGTAGACCAAAAAAAGCATGCCAGATCCAGAGATCCTGTGACGCAACCGCCTCTAGAATAATAGTCGGATGTCCATGATCTCCCCTTGTATACTGACCTTGCCAGGAAACTGGGCAGTTCTGCCACGGCCAGTGCATGCAATCAATGCTCCCGAGCATTCCTGGGAAACCATGTCTCTGTTCGTGTGCTTGATATAATTTTTGAACGTCGTTTGCGTTCGGTTTCCGCAGGTATCGCTTGCTATACAATTTGACAACCCATTCGCAAAACTTGTGCAAACATCGACGTGCGGTTCTTTCAGACATCCTAATATACTCGTCTAATGCATCGGGTGCGTAACCGTACGCAAGTTGGCGAATGGCCGACGTACATTTTTGTAAATTACTGAAACCCCTTTGCCCCCTAGCGTCGTTTCGCAATGTAAAAAACGGATCAGACTGGGCCATGTCGCCTGCAATACGTAAAAACAGTGGACGACTCATGCGGAACCGACGTCGAAAAATCTCGGCTGGGTACACGGGTTCGTCGGCAAAATAATCGGCTACTAGTTTATCGTGGCCGGCTATAAATTTAAAACGAAACATAAATGAAATTAATTATAAAATACATTTTCAAATCTATATAAAACATAAGGAAAAAAAAAGTAAAATACCTTCTTGGTCTCGGTTATATTTTGCTCGTCTAGTTAGCCGTTGGGACGACCCTTCATCAGCCGCCATGAAGACCTGAGCCGCGTTCATAATCATGTTGTGCATAATACCATCCTTTTCCGAAGATGATGAATACCACGCAGACGAAGACGATGAAGACATAGAATAAATTGAAGAAATGGGAGAAGGTGAAGACATGATAATTTTTTTATAGAGAGATGGGGTGCTAGCGGGTAAAAAATGGTATAAAAATATATGAGTTTTTATAAAAATGGAAGAGTGGTTATAAAATGTGAGAGAGATTGTAGTGGGTGAAAAGTTGTGAAAAAATGTGTAAAAGAGGTGAGTATTTATAAAAGTGGGAGTGATTTGGGTGTTTTTTTGAATTATAACCGTTTGAAAAAATAATTTAAATTAGAAATTATTTTTTTTATAACGGTTACTTTTGTCTTGGGCCCCACCTTTTTGGACCGTCACAAACGGCGAGAACTCGACGAGGACGACGCGACGTGGGGGGGGGGGGGGGCGGCACGGTGTTCACCCCGTCGCCGAACCAAGACGGACTGGGGACGAACCCCATACCTTGTAGTCTAACAATGCATAGTGAGAAACTAGGATTTCAGGTGACTAATCCGGCATATAAACTTTTTCATTTGATAAATAGGTTGTATGATTATTGGATACATATCTAAGTTGGAGGTTTCTAAATTCTTAGGATTTGTTTGGTATGAAGTAATGGAATGCACGAGATAATTAAATAGACAAAGAATGGAATAAATAAGGGAATGAAATTGATCATTACCATCTCCTTGTGATGTTTGGTTACTAATATGTTAATAGAACGAGTCATTATTTTGTACAATTTGAGGTGAAAAAAGATGAAACAATGGAATACAATTTATTAAAAAAGATAAAAATATAGTTCCTCAATGAAAGTAATTATAACAACAATTATAGATCTCTTTCCATTCCGTGAAGGAATGAATAATTTTTTTTTACCAAGGAATGAAAATTCCTAAAATGGATGGAATCACATTCTTTATAGAATGATCCATTCCATTACTATATAATAACCAAACATGTTTGTTTTCATTCCATCAGAATGATCCATTTCATTTCATTTTCAATTCCTTCATACAAAACGCTACCTTAGGGTTTCGGTTTTACTCCGTAAATCGGCATTCAAAATAGAATTAAAAAGAGGTGTCAGGATCAGCTCAGCTCTTTTGCCTAGGGAATGAGGGTTAGTCATCTAAACGCATCCATTCTTTTATATAACTAGGTTTAACCACCGCCATGTTGTGGCGGGGTTTCTTAGCTAACATGTTTCAACAAATGCTAACATAAAAACATACCGTTATTGACAATAATATTACAACAAAATTACAATCAACAATTACTAAATCTTACAACGCCTAAAAATGCTAACCACCTACGAACGTTGTTAGGGTCAGCGGAACATGCATAAAGCGTGTTGATTTCAAGTTAAGAGTTCAGCTTGCTTTTCACGGATCCGTGATATTCGTTTCATCATCACTGCCAGTTTTTGATTAATCATGCGGTCAAACTCGACTGCATGTTCAAGACAACGTCCAAGTTGTTCGAAAACATTGCGCTCCTCATGTGAGTTTGTCGCTTTTTACCTGCGAATCAATTTACAAGTAAGTATTTAATTTAACTTTTAAAATACATTAAGTCAAAATAATTTAAACCTTTTAATGTTATTAGATAAACTTTGGTTCATACACATCACATTAAGCGTTTAGCTAGTTTGATGTCACTTGCCGTCGCCCGAAAATTAGGAAAACTAAAACGACACAAAGTTGTTATTATTAATAATAATAATAGATAACCATTAACACGTTGAATTTTATAGCACTTAAAGATTAGGCTCAAATAATCTTATGTAAACTTGTTGCTTGTACTAAGCCTACACAGTTTAGTAAACAAAGATTTTATCCATCATATCCTTTTTACACGTAACAATTATTACTATGAATTAACAACATATTTAATGTATGTAACCACGATAAGGCTACAATATATAGCCACGACATATGAAGTGTGGGTTACCATAAAGCCAAAACGACCCACGTTGAGTGCCACTTAAAAACGGGCAGCCCAAATGAAGCAATCCTACAAACAAAAACACACTAAATACCCAAATAAGGTACAACATAACATAGTCAAGTTACAACCCAAGAAAGCAGAAACAACCCCAAAAACCCGTTGTACAAACCAATGATGCCATCAACATAGCATGTCCGGGTTCACAATATACAAATTCAATAATGTTGGCCCAGAAGAGGCGAATCATAAACAACACAACAATTTCAAAATCCAGTTGCAACAACAAATGTACAAACATGTTGCTAATTGATAATATATTAAAAAAACATCCAGTATCAGATGAACCATAATATAAACATCCTCATCGACATGAACCAACAAATAAACAAACATCCTCACCGACATGAACCGACAAATAAACATCACAACGTAACCGTCAAAAGAAAAGCATCAGATGAACTCAAAGGTTCCATCTTCATCGACATAAGTTAACTCTAAGATGACCAAACCAAGAAACAATCTAGCAAGAACTAAAAAGCTCCATTATCACAGGAAAATCCCAAACAATAGAATGTAAAAGAAACATGCTCGAAACAAAGCATGCAAGAGCATCAAAGCCCCAAAACTGAAAACGACACACAAACAACCAAGCATACGAATAAGCCTCGGATGAAGGCCAAAATATCATCCTCACAAGCACACCTCAAACAGCAAACTGATGTAACCCCCGCCCCCCCACCCCGCTCAAAAAAACAGCATGCAACAACATCAATGTCCCAATACAGCAACATCGGAGCAAAAGAAAACCAAAAACATCAGTTTCGATCAGAATCATAAAGATACAAACGGAAATCGATGGTATACTCCGAAAAAGCAACCCAAGTCGTCAAACAAACATAGACGTAAAGGTGTACTACCAAAAAATGACTGAGGAGTATGGTTCAGTAGGTGCTACTATGGCGGCGAGTTGGTGGCAACGAAGGATGCCGACCAAAAAGAGAGCAAATGGGGTGCTTCCAATTGAAGCCACCCCACAATGAAACACTTAAATACCCAAATAAGGGTACAACACCACAACCACAAGTTACAATCCAATAAAGCACATACAACCCAAAAAACACAAGTTACAACTATACAATGCATAAACATGTTGCTAATTCATATTATATAAATAAATGAGTGTCATTGTTAATAAACCTTGAATATTACTCAAGTTTCAATTCTATATATTACCCAACTCCCTTCGAATCACCTAATTGGATTTGTCCCTTAAACAACCCAAGCCACTTACCACACATAAACACCATTGTTTGCCACCATCTTCACCATTACAACCTTTTACTTATAGAATCCGAATCAAATGCAACATTTACATAATCACACAAAGAAATAATCAATCTAAAACTCAAACCCAAAATCCAAGGCACAAAATCACGAATACAATGACTAGCCTAAACCCTATACAAAATATGTATATGTGAAGGAACAGTGAAAAACTTTATGATAAGTTATTATAAATTGGTCTACATATAAAATAAACTGTCATTTGTTTCTTGATCAAATGCTTATGATTACTTTCGTGGTGGTTAAAAATGTTAAAATCGTTGGCTTTGATGATTAAAAACTTGTTGTGTTAACAAGTATACTGTTTTTTTTTCTAGAACTGATGTTTTTAAATTGTTGTTGTGGGTTTATCAATTATTAATCTAGTAGTGAAATATGTTACTTAACATAATTCTTTTCCATCATTCATGTATCTACAAACGTATGTTCATATACATCAAATGTGTTATAGCATAAAACTACATATGATATAATGAGAGATTGAATGATTCTAAATCGGTTCCTTTTTATTCACGATCGTAGATATTCAAGAACGAAAACGGGTTAGTGAGATCATTGGGCCAAACATAACTTGTTGGAGTCCTTGATCATCATATATACATGAGTTGTAGTCCTTTGAGAAGGAGTGACAAGCGTTGATGTATTATTAATAAACACTTTACGTGACTATGTAGCCAATAGGGTTGCTCATGCTATAAAAGTTGTGTGTCATCCATAGGAGTGGTTAACCGTTTTTGAAAAAGAGATGCAGCTATGTTGAAAAGTCAATTATCTCGTTTGCAAACATATCTGGGAGGGATGACAAGGTTACCCGATATTGTAATCATTGTTGATCAACTGAGTACAATCATGGTGGAATTTTGCGATAGTTCTGTGTCGTTAAAACTTTTCGTCGACACATGCCCTGAACACGAGGGTGATCTATAGATGATACCTTCTTGGTTATCATTTGATCATGTGTCAAACTTGAAGAATATTGTTATCATTTGATGGCTATACTTCCTCCTCAGGGCAAGTGTGTTTCCATGAATAATTATGGCACATATCACAATTAAAGACCAATCATGTAAAGTGATATTCCATTGGGATGAAGGAACTAGTATGTTTTTTATGAACCATTATGGTACATTAGGATTCATGTAAAGTGATTTTCCATCCGGGTGAAGGAATCATAGACTTTTTCTTAACGTGATCATATATGGAGAGTGCTGTCTCCATTGTGGTAGGTATCCACAAGTAAGACACCATTAAGTATAAAGTGTTTTGAATTTTAAAATATTAAAATTGAAGTTATGGTAAAATGAAACAAGAAACTAAAATTATTGTCTAACCAAACTTGGTGAGGTGAAGTTGATGTGTGGTTGTGAAAGGGATGTGTTATCTCTCCAAGTGTGTATGTTGGTGTGTTACATCCCAATTGTTGTCCGCACACACACATACATTATATATTATACACACACACATTTGTCTACTTAGTTTTACTGATTCTTAATTCATTTTTCATATAAATTTTAAAGTAGACAAAAAGATTATTCTTTTCAATCTTGACATGAGTTGAAAGCACCCTTCAAAACAAATACCAAATAAACAATATAAATTGCTAAGGCCGGGCGTTGAACGGGGCTATTAAGGTGACATGGCGGGATCTGATTGGCCAAGACAACTAGCCGTTGGCCAACGGCTATGTGTAAAAAAAATTGAATTTTTTCACTATAAAAACTCACATTTCTATTCATTTTTTACCACAACTACTCCACCTCTTCTATAATCATCTCTATCTTTAAAAAAAAAAAAATACTCATTCAGCCACAATACGAAAAATGAATCCTCATAATCGTGTTTTTGACCCGAACAACACGTGGGCATTACAAGAAAATCTTAGCCCACCACCCAATCGTCCAATTGCTCCCTTTGTAATACACTCCACTATGCCCGATATGGCGGGTTACGCATCGTTTCTCTCGAATCGTATGTATACTAACTTCCCTTACACCGACGATTATATACCTAGCCCGTTTCAACAAACGCCCATCAACCTTTCACAAACGTCCATCAACCTTTCCCAAACCAAAACCGTCCCCGAAACTCAACTCCCCATCGATGGTCCTTCCGCATCCAAACCCATCAAGAAGAGAAGTCACAAGAAAAAAACCGAGGCCAAGAAAGCACTTGAAAGCGCCAAACGAAAACAACAAAGATGGGTCGTTAATGAAGAAGTTGCATTGGCGAGGGCTTGGCTTCAACAATCTCAACATCCAACTGTAGGTATTTTTAAATATTTTGTAGCCCTTATTTTAATATTTATGTTTTTTTTATATAACTTTGTAATATATTAAATTTTGTTTTGATTAAAATAGGAAATTGTCAAAATAGAAACCATTTGTGGGAAGCGATTAGTAAAGCATTCCATGAAGAAATGGAAAGAGAGCTTTATCGTGAAAATAACAGCTTATCCTCGAAGTGGACCGAGATAAGCAGGCAACTCACCAAATTTAGTGGTTTTTTACATAAGGCAAAGCAATACCCAAAAAGTGGTGAAACCGAAGCCGACTTTGTGACAAATGCATTGGTTACATACAAAACGAATGTGGGGAGCGACTTCCGTTTCATGCATTGTTGGGACATTTGTAAGTTCCATCCCAAGTGGGCGAATATCCCTAGTGGTAGCGAAACTAACACGTCTTCCAAAAAGTCAAGGACACCCTCGTCCCAAGCCCAATCGGATGCACGAGATCAAGAGTTGGAGGACTTTGTGGATGATTAGCCAAACCGGCCTGAATACGGAAGAGATGCCGCAAAAAGGCGCACTCAAAAATCAAGATCGGGTACGGCATCGCCTTCAGTTGGGAGTTCTGGCTCGCGTAGGGGAGTATACAGCGATCAGTTGGATGACATTGCATGCAAGTTAGATACATTCAACGTATTCCAACAACAAAGGGCTGAAATTCGGAAGAACAAAGAAGCTCGGGATGCCCTGAAACAAAGACGAGATGATATGACATTTCTAGCCCAGCCCATCGATCACCTGTCAGGTGAAGAGTTGGAACTAATGTTGGAGACGAGAGAAGAGATAAAGAAAAAATATTACAAGCACTAGGAATTTTTTATGTAATTTTCTTTATTTAAAAAACATTATTAAAAAATTTAAATTTTTTGTTTTAAAAATAAATAGCAGTTTGGGCTGGCCACGCCACAAACCTCTGCCCCACCATACCGTCTTCAATGTGGGTCACCTCAGCGAAGCCCACCCAAGCCACGTGTCAACCCATGCCCCAAACCACTGCTCCACCATACCCCACGGTCTAAGAGAAAACAAATACCGACTTTTAGATCAAATTAACTAATTAATTTTGGCCCAATTATTAGTTAACTTCTTGGCCCTTTAAATTGATTTTTATAAAATGTTTTTACCATTCCGTAAGGGCTTCTTAATTTGATAAAAATAAATATAAAAGACTTCATGTTATGGGACAGATAAATGATTTATTTTTAAAAACTTATGAAAAAAGATCATGATTTACAAGAATATATCACTAATCTTGAAAAAAAAATATGACATATTGACAACAAATGAGTGAGTTATCACTTATCAGAGTAAAAGCGGGTAATGAAGATAAAAAAAAGTATGACTCGTATTTTAATTAGTAGTAATAAGACCATTTGTGTATAGTTTTTTATATGGTTCAACGTGAATATCATTAAAGGTTGGATGTTAAAGAATCATAATATATAGTATTAAATCGTCAGAAAATCTTTTTCCATTGCTGTTGACTTTGACAATGCGTGATGGTAATTGCTCAGCATAAAAAGTAAAAAAAAGTATGTTTGTTTTGACGTTTGAGTTATTGAGAACAGGGATAAATATAAATATTACTATATTAGTAGAGAATTGAGAAATCTGTTTGGTGTGTAGTTATTTATATGGGACTGGTCTTTACCATAATAGTAGACAACAAACCGGAACTTTCCGCTGGTGGCTCGACGAAGAGGTGGACATCGGGATAGTGTGGGAGGTTCGACCTGAGGAACATATTGGTTGTGAATCTAACGTTTACCTTACATCCTATCTTGGTATTCCAGGGATTCCATTCGCTGCCAGGGTGGTTCCCGGGAAGCTTTCAGTCGCAAACATGGGGAGGAGACAATGGGGAGGCCAAGAGTCATGGCGGTGGATGATCAAAGACAAACCACCAGAAGATAGAGATAAAACAATGGAAGAAGAGGATTGGGAGACGGTAAGAAAGAAGAAAGGAAAGGAAAGGAAAGTGAAGACGCAGAACCAAGTACCACCATATTTTTAACAAATTTACCAGAAGTGGTGCCGGAAAAAGACATTTGGCTGGAAATAAGAAGGTGCGGATTCTTGTCGGACGTATATTTCCCCAGAAAAAGAGACTTAAAAGGAAAGAGATTTGCGTTTGCAAGATTCAAAAAGATTAGAGACATAAACAAATTGGTACAGGCTTTAAATAATGTATGGTTCGGTGATATAAGGATCAAAGCGAATGTTTCAAAGTTTAAAAGAGATGAAGATAAGGAGGAGGGGGGGTAACAAGAAGTCAAATAGAGGACAGTGGAGGAGGAGGATGGAGGACAGGGGAGGATCCAGCATGTGGGGGGGAAGGTACGAGGAAAATGGTAGAAGGAATGATGGACAAGCACAGCCGATGATGCCAAAGAACCAAAAAGTCTGGAACAATGATTGGTCTTATGCAGAAGTTGTGGCAGGGGGGAAGAACACAGAAAGGAGAGAGATGATTACTCTGTCAAAACCATCATCAGCAGATATAACGGATTGGAGTAAAAGGACGGTATGTATGGAGGCCAAAACAATACAAATCCTGTGTAGAGCAAAACAAATACTGAGTGAGTTATTATCGGACACAATGGAGATAAGGTACCTAGGAGGGTTAAGAATATTGGTAACATTTGGCTCGCAAATGGTGACTACAGACTTCCTTACAAATTACAGAAAACAGTGGGGCGAATATTTTAAGAATGGGATTGTGTGGAAAGAAAACATGAATCAATATGAGAGGATAGCATGGGTAAGTGTCTTTGGGATTCCGGGTAGCCTAAGGTGTAAGAACAATCTAAATGCTATAGCAAGCTCAATTGGAAAAGGTGGTGGAAGTGGGAGATATTAGTATTGAAGACGGAGATTTATCGTCGGCCCACATTGGCATCATTGTCAAAACAGGCCAATTGATTAACACAGAAGTGGATGTAGTATATAAAGAAACAACATTTAAATGCTGGGTGTCAGAAGTCTTAGGCAGTTGGTCACCAAAGTTTGTCAAAGATGATTCGGTATTTGTGAACCTACCTGAGTTTAGAATGGAAGACGACGGTTACGACAACAGGGAAAATGATCATGGGGAAGACGATGAGGAAAATGAAAATGTAGGCAATACGGGTGATGAAAATAGTCCGGGGAATGGTAATGAGGAAAATACGTCGGTAAATGGAGAAGTAGAGGATACACCGGCAATCGGAGACGATGATGTTAGGCCGGAGGATGGTCATGACAAGACAGGAAACTCAGCTGGAATGGAAAACCAAGAGACAAACGAGGAGGAAGAAACATTTAATGCAGGCAATAAATTTGAAGGAAACTGGAGAGAGGTTTTCGCCGATTGCATAAGAACCGAAGAGACTGTTGGTGTTCAGAGTCCAAGGAATATTACTGAAAACAACAATATTTTTGGTATAGGCGGGAACAACTGGGAAATTAATTTCCAGGCTGGAAACAAGAATAACGGTGGGATAGAAAATAATGGGCCGGTAGAGGAAACAGGCCCAAACAAAAGGATGCATCAGAGAGATAAAGGTGGATTAAACAGTGATAGTGGGCCAGGGGACGATCCATTTAATTTGAAAGAGCTGATATGGGCTACTAGTAAAAGAAAAGCTACAAGGAAGAGGAAAAAGAGGGCATTAAAATGTGCCTATACCAATCCAGAGAAATACAAAAGACCAAGGACAAATGAAGAATCGACAGCTAATGATCAGTTGACAAATGATGATTTGATTGATCCAATAGATAGAACTTTTGATTTGAACGAAGAGCCAGCGGTTGAATCACAGGAGGAAACAGATGAAACAATGCAAATGGGCAAAAGGATAGGAGTAAGGATCTCCGGGTACCGGTCAGAAATTACCAGGATTATCCGAGAGGAATTGGAGTCGAACGTAGAACCATGAATTTTTTATCAATAAATATCAGAGGCACTGGGGGAATAGAGAAGCCAGTTTGGATTAGTAGACTGGTAAAAGAAAACAATTCATCTTTCTTATGTTTGCAAGAAACTCAAGTCTCGAATATAGATGTAGTGATGGTCGGAAGATTTTGGGGCCAAGTTGAGATGGAATGGGAATCAACAGATGCTATGGGAAGATCGGGAAGCCTAGTCTCGGCATGGGATCCAAGGATTTTTTCCAGGGCTAGTGTGACAAGGAGCGAGTCTTTTTTACTTATCTCTGGACGTATAGCAGGTACTGAGATAAATATAAATATAGCTAATATCTATGCTCCGTGTGAGCCAATGCGTAGACGAAACTTATGGGAGCAACTAAAAAGCATTAAAGAACAAAAAGAAGGACTATGGATTATGATGGGAGATTTTAATGCAGTGAGAGAAGAGGGGGATAGAATGATTTCAAGATTTGATAGCTACAATGTAATGATATTCAATACGTTCATAGCAGAATCATGGTTGTTAGAATATCAAATGGGGGGTTACAAGTTTACATACATGCCGGAAGATGGATTCAGCCTTAGTAAAATAGATAGGGTTTTAGTTTGTAACGAGTTTATGAATAGATGGCCAACGGCGAAATTTGAAGCACTGGCAAGGAATCTATCGGATCACAACCCTCTTTCGCTGGTTTGTTCTTCACCGAATTTTGGTCCAATTCTGTAAGACCCGACTTAATATAACTAGTTTAATGATACAAAAACTTGCATTTAGTACAAAATTTAGAGTTTACAAAAACTTTCATGATTTTGAAGGACCATATTTGATCCTAATATTCCAGTTAAAAACCAACTATCCGTTAAACTTACAAAACATAACTTCAAGTGTCTACTAGATAACGTTTGAAAACATAGTTCAAGTATCTACATATTGCTAAAACAAAATAGATCAAGTGCGGAAGCTTCGTTTAGTGCGTTCGGTTCTTGATAATAGCTTGATCACCATCCGGGTTAGGTTCCATCTTCACCTACGGTCAAAATCATTTAAAATTATTAGTTTGTCACTTTAAATATCAAGTATAACATGTTCCATGTTCAAAACATAACAAAAACAAGAAAGTTCCACGTCCCTGATCAGTCGCGCTGCGCGAGGAGGAAATGGGGGGGGGGGGCGTCGCGCGACACCAGCACCGTCGCGCCGTGTGACGGTGGTTGTCTTCATCCGTGGCGCGACGCCAGCGGGTAATTTTCACAGAATGTTGTTGTTGTTGCTGTTAATTTCGCCCAACACCAATTTTTACCAATTATAAACTTCAAATTCACATAACTTTTGACTCGGGCGTCCGTTTTAGCCGATTCTTTTTCCTATGCGACCGTAATTTAGTTACGGACGCGTTTATCAACACGTTTTGCATAAAAACATCATTTCAAATAAAGATGTCCTATAATTTATCTCTTGTTTAATCAGCCCATTTGTCTATAATTTCCAAACATGTATTATTAACAACATAAACTTTAGACCAATGTATCCGTTTCTACGTTTACTAAATATGATCTTTTGCTTCCCTCCCGAGGGTTGCTTATGCGATTTCCATCATGCTTATTCCTAATAATTTAACCATGTCTTTCAGAATCATTTGATAAACGAATGTTCCGAACTATAAACCCTTTACAAGGGCTCATGCTTTTACAACGAATTAGCGTGTCCGTGACACGGCTTAGGCTTGATCTATATATATGTATAACCAATCACAATAGATGGTTATTAATTTCTATGTTTGTAACTCAACTTGTTTTAACCTGTTTGGATGCCGAATGGGTGTCACCATAACTAGACACATCCAAACTCTATTCCTAGCACATGTTTTGACCCGTTTTTCTTGTATATGGCACCTTGTCAGTCCCGTGACTTAACGGGTTTCCTTGTTTACCAAAATTCAATATAACAAAGTAAGACTAACAATTAAACATAATGTAGCGAAACTATAAGTCGCGTACCTTCAAAGTGTGCCCTTCAAACGTGTATCACTTCCGGCTTGTCCACTTGACGATCCGGATGCTTTACCTAAAGAGTTCCATTCATCATCAATTTAGAACTCTTTCATAATTCATAATGGACAATTCATTATGATATTCAAATCTGCGTTTTTGTTCGATTCTAAACATTTTATTCCTCACTTAGGCGTTTCAACAAACACCTAGCGGGTCAAATTCTTACATAATCATTACTAGGTTCTTGACATGTTATTTTCACCTACATTTACTTCGATTAGGAGATTTACACTAAATTTCAACATCAACAATACCGAATTTAACACATGAATTCAGTTTTCACTAGAATAGTATTCATAATCCTAGTGTTTATCTAGTCTTTACAAAATCAATAATCACCTACAATGGTGATTAAAATCTCTAGAATCATCATACTAAATTTTAACAAGAATTCTTCTAGGGTTTTATCCCTAAACATCATGTTACTTCTAATTTCACCCATGCATCAAGTAATCAAGCTGAATTTTCGTTTTTCACATTTAACCTAGAATTTAAGAGGCAACAAAATACCACAATTTTGCATACCTTTTGATCCTTGCAATGAGGTGATCACTAATTCATGTTTGAAACTTGATTTAAAGCAGATTAGAGGCTTCAATTTGTGAATTTTGTGAGGATTTTAGGGTTTGAAGGAAACCCCTGTCACCCTCTCTTGTTCTGTTCGACCAGACACTCACGTATGTGGGTGTTTGGTGTGTTAATTTCTTATTTTAACATTCCACTTTCAATGTTTGCAAGTTTGGTCCCTTAGCTTTGTTTAATTTATAATCTAAGTGTTTTAACCTTATTATATGCCACTACAAGGCTCGTAGCTGACTGGGTTATAATTTCCTAGTTAGCTGGTTCCTGTTTAATTAGCACTTTATAATTCTGATTTAGAGTTTTATAAATTCCGGGTTGTTACAAGTCCACCTCCCTTAAAAAGGGTTTCGTCCCCGAAACCTAATTACGTACCGAATAGCGTAGGGTAGAGTCGTTGCATCTCCTCCTCGGATTCCCATGTGGTATCCGAACCCTTCCGGTGTTCCCATTTGACCTTTACTTGATTGATTTCTTTATTTCTTAAGATTTTTACCTTACGATCCAAAATCGCAATGGGCTTCACCACATAATTAAGTCTATCATCCACCTCGATGTCATCGTAGTGGATATAGGTTGTTTCATCCGCTAAACATTTTCGAAGATGTGACACATGAAATGTGTTATGAATTCCGCTTAATTCTTCCGGTAATTCAAGGCGGTATGCTACTTTTCCTACTCGTTCGACAATTGTAAATGGCCCAATAAATCTCGGGCTTAATTTTCCTCTCTTTCTAAACCGGATAACCCCCTTCCATGGGGATACCTTAAGCATAACTTTGTCACCAACCTGAAACTCGATCGGTCTCCTCCTTTTGTCCGCATACGACTTTTGTCTATCTTGAGCCGCTTTCAAGTGTGCCCGAACCACATAATTCTTTTCATTAGTGGCTCGAACTATATCTTGGTGGGCAAGTTCGCGTGGACCCACTTCACCCCAACACACCGGGGTCCGACACTTCCTACCATAAAGCATTTCATACGGTGCTATCCCGATACTAGAATGGTAGTTGTTGTTATATGAAAATTCGACCAATGGTAGATAAACATCCCAACTGCCTCCGAAGTCGATTATACATGCCCGTAGCATGTCTTCCAATGTTTGTATCGTTCTTTCACTCTGTCCATCCGTATGAGGATGATACGCAGTGCTAATGAACAATTTTGTTCCCATTTGCTATTGGAAATCTCGCCAGAAATTTGAAGTGAACCGGGTATCCCTATCGGACACGATGGATACCGGTACTCCGTGGCGTGCCACTATCTCATTAGTGTAAACCTCCGACATCTTTTCTGACGTATAAGTCTCACGTATTGGAATAAAGTGAGCACTCTTTGTCAGTCTATCAACAACTACCCATATTGCATCAAATCCGCGGTTCGTCCTCGGTAGTTTGGTTAACAGGTCCATTGTAATATGTTCCCATTTCCAAACCGGAATTTCCAACAGTTGAAGCTTACCGTATGGTTTTTGGTGTTCCGCCTTGACTTGTAGGCATGTCAGGCACTTCTCCACGTATTTCACTACATCTCTTTTCATTCCGGGCCACCAATAGTTTTGTTTCAAGTCGTTATACATCTTGGTCGCTCCCGGATGGATGGAGTAACGGGATTTGTGAGCTTCATCTAATAGAAGCTTTTTAACTTCACATGTGTTAGGAACCCAGATTCTGTTGAAACGTGTTTTCAAACCATGATTACCCTCTTCAAGATCTTTAAATTGGCCGACAATTCTTTCCTTTTTCCAGTTTTCTACCTTTGCTGCTTCAACTTGTGCTTCTCGGATTCGTTCTAGTAAGCCCGAGGTCATAATAAGCTGCATTGATTGTACCTTTATCGGGGCATAATCTGTCTTTCGACTTAATGCGTCTGCTACTACATTGGCTTTCCTGGGGTGGTAATGTATTTCACAATCGTAATCCTTGACCGTTTCCAACCACCGCCTTTGCCTCATGTTTAATTCCTTCTGATCGAAGAAATATTTCAGACTTTTATGGTCAGTGAAGATTATACATTTTACCCCATATAAATAATGTCTCCATATTTTTAAGGCGAATACTACTGCTGCTAACTCCAAATCATGAGTCGGGTATTTCTTTTCATGGATCTTCAGTTGTCTCGAGGCGTAGGCTATGACCTTGCCTCGTTGCATTAAAACACATCCGAGCCCCGAATGCGACGCATCCGAGTAAACCACCATGTCATCAACTCCTTCCGGTAACGTTAGCACCGGAGCGTGAGTTAACTTTTCTTTGGGTGTTTGGAAGGCTTCCTCTTGTTCGATGCCCCATACAAACTTTTCCTCCTTGCGAGTCAATTTGGTCAATGGTAAGGCAATTTTGGAGAAATCTTGTATGAATCTCCGATAATATCCCGCGAGCCCTAAAAAGCTTTGGATTTCCGATGGATTCCTTGGAGTGTTCCATTTTGACACAGCTTCTACTTTTGACGGATCCACTAGTACCCCATCGGCACTAATGATATGCCCGAGAAACTGCACCTCTCGTAACCAGAAAGCGCACTCTGAAAATTTTGCATACAGCTTTTCTCGTCTGAGTGTCTCTAACACTTCTTGCAAATGGTAAACATGCTCGGCTTCATTCTTCGAATACACTAAAATGTCATCGATAAATACGATTACCGACTTATCCAGCATAGGTTTGCAAACCCGGTTCATGAGATCCATGAAAGCCGCGGGTGCATTAGTCAACCTAAAGGGCATTACGAGGAACTCATAATGCCCGTATCGCGTACGAAAGGCCGTCTTCGGTACGTCTTCCTCCTTGACTTTCAACTGGTGATAACCCGATCTGAGATCAATCTTTGAGAACCAACTCGCTCTTTGCAGCTGGTCAAACAAGTCATCAATTCTTGGGAGTGGGTATCGATTTTTCACCGTGAGTTTGTTTAACTTCCGGTAGTCGATACACATACGCATACTACCGTCCTTCTTCTTCACGAATAGTACTGGTGCGCCCCACGGGGACACACTCGGTCGGATAAACCCTTTGTCGAGCAATTCTTGGATTTGAGACATCAATTCTTGTAGCTCCGACGACACGAGCCGGTACGGCGCCTTCGCCACAGGTTTTGCGCCCGGAATCAATTCGATTCCGAACTCTACTTCCCGTTCTGGTGGTATTCCCGGTAAGTCTTCCGGGAACACATCCTCATAATCGCATACCACTGGCACATCTCCGATTTTGAGGGATTCTTTCTCCGATTCACTTGCGTATACCATATATGCCTTGCATCCATGTTTCATGAGTTTGTGAGCTTCTAGTATCATGCATATCACCGGGTTACCCCCTTTTTCACCGTATATCGTAACGTGCTTCCCGCTAGGAGATGTCATTTTTATTTCCTTTCGGAAACATGCCACCTTCGCGTGGTATCGGGACAGCCAATCCATACCCACGATCACTTGAAATTCTCCCATCGACATTGGGATCAAGTCTATTGTGTATTCTTCGTCGTCAATGCTCAATTTACAATTTTCACATACATCACAGACGATAAAACTCTTGTTATTACTTATCTCTACTTCTAAAGGCATAGGTAATTTTGTTACAACAAATGAAGGATGTCGAATAAACCCATATGAAATAAAGGATTTATTCACACCCGTATCAAATAATATACACGCAGGAATCGAGTTTATAGCAAATATACCTGAAACCACTTCGGGTTCAACTTTTGCTTCTGCGGCAGTCAAGTGGAAAGATCTAGCCTTTGCTTTCGGGGCTTCACCTTTCGTGTCTTGCCCGTCTTTCTTTCCCACTAATTCCGAGCATTCCGATTTCTTGTGACCCGGTCGATAACAATTGTAGCAAACCGTCACTTTTTCCGAGCATAATGAAGCCATATGCCCCGTTTTCCGACATACGGGGCAAGGCTTATCCTTGAAGCGACATTCGCCCCTATGACCCTTCCCACAAATTTTGCAATTTGGTGACCCGCCTTTTACATCTGATTTCTTCCCTGTTTCGTTCATTCGCGCTTTCTTGGTAGGGCTCGGATTGACAATTTGAGCCCTCCGTTCACCTCGTTCAACCTGCTTTCTCAGTCCGATCTCCCGTTCTTGAGCAACATTTATGATCTCGGTAAGGGTCTCGTATTTTGAAGGAGTCATAAACTCCCTATACTCGGCGCTCAACATATTGTAATAATAATATATCTTCTGTTCTTCGTTTGTTATCAGTTCATCACAAAACTTTATTTTATCCATAAACGTTCCCGTGATCTTGTCTATGGACTCACCCTTGTGCCTAAGTTGCATGAACTCTTCCTTGATTCGATTTATGACCGCCTTGGGACTGTGGTGTTTAAGAAACGGCGTATTAAATTCATCCCATGTCATAGTCTTGGCTGCTTCGCTTCCAATTTCTTTCTTTTTGTTATCCCACCAGTCTTTCGCTTGACCCCTTAATTGACCCGTACCATAAGCTACGTAGTCGTCTTCATCACAATGGGTCCTCTCGAATACCCCTTCGATATCGCTTAGCCATCGCTGGCATACGATTGGGTCAACCTCCCCATTATAGACTGACGGTTTGCACGCCATGAACTCCTTGTATGTACAAGGCTTTCGTCCCCCGGACTTTTCTTTTGCTAAATTGGCATTATCCTCCAATTTCTTGATTCTTTCCTCAAACTGATAGTACCGTGTTCTGGATCTTATCGATGAAACCAGATAAACTATTTTCGATTGCCTTTCCAACCTCCTCGGCAATCACTTCTCTTGTTTGCTCGGTGACTCTCGGTACCGTATCATCGTTACCTTCATCCGCCATCTTTAATACTGAAATGTTTACATTGACCGTTAAACATTTCATTTATAATATATGATTTACTTGTTTTGGTTTAATCAAGTTCATAACTTGATTCGACCGTTCTTGTTTCATGCATTTCTTGTGTTTGAGTGAACTTACACACTCTTTTCATGCATATTTGTTCATGTTTCATTTCTATATTTGTCGCAACCCCCGATCCCTTATCTGTCCCGGATACGGGCGGACGCGAACTCAGATTTTCGGTGGTATCAGGTTGGTTAATTTGGCAGCGGAATTTACATCAGGACCGTAGTTAGGAAATGTTTATCAGAGTAAAACTACCATATTTGATATTAATAAGCACATGGGTAAAACCCAAGTTTCTTATTACAATACATTTATAAGGATAAGCCCTATTTTATTAAATTTAAAACATCGTTTATTAGGTAACTTTTATAGCCACATTTTTCCCAAGCCTTTAGTGCTCTCCAGCTGGCTTTTTACTATTTGGCTGTCACATTGTGTTACCTGAAACGCGTTTAAAAAAAACATTTGTCAGTGGGAAATACTGGTGAGTGAATCCCAATTTAATCAAGAAACATTTTATCAATTAAAACAGTATTGAGAGCGATCACATTGTTTATTTCTACACAATTACTCATTCAGTACTGTCAATCCTGACTTGTGGGTCATATTACACATTGGCTAACTCTTTGTCCAATGGTAACGTACTGTCATCCCCGACTTACTACTCGCAGTAGTAAATTTTGTATACAAAACCCCAACATACCGACAGTAATTGAAGAACTACAAAGACTCAATCACCGCTTAATCACATTGTAAAACTATTAAGGTTTTGTAAAACATTCCAAAAAGGTTAACAAAAAAGAGGATAAACTCACATTGCTATCTTAGACTTCGCGTAAGGGTTTCCTGGGAATAATCTATAATTTATACAAATGTACATAGGTTAGTATCATAACCCTTTGAAGATATTAATGATACCCTCCTCGAGACGGCATTCCAACAACTACGTCGGGCAGAACCACGACAGTTGTTACGGAACCCTAAATCAATCGGGCAGCGTATCTATTACGAAACTGGGGTTATAATACTTACAACGGAGCAGAACCTTGCTAATTAGGGGGTATTATACTTGAAAATTATGCCTAATATCAGAGATTTCGAGATTGAGAAACAGAAATGAGCGAGTTGAAATGAAATCCCGAGGCCTTCTTATATAGGGCTGAAATCTGGTCCTCACGCGGCCCGCGTAGATGTACGCAGGGGCTTACGCGGCCCGCGTACTAGCCCGGGTAGGGTTTAGGTGATCCGGGTCATCGCCTAGACTCGCCACGATGTCAACACGTGTCGGCCTCTGGTGTTTCTACGTTGTTGATATGTCGCGGCCCGCGTGAACTTAACTGATGGTTTACGCGGCCCGCTTGAACTTAATAAAATCAAAGGAATCCGGTTCCAACCTTCATACCGCCCGCGTAAATGTTAAGGTGGGTCCTACGCGGCCCGCCTCAGCTTAAAAATCAGGTTTTATTTATTTTAAATATTATTTAATATATTTCGGGCTCGGTTTTTTTTGTACATACGGGTTATATTTAAAGACATATTGGGACATTTTAAACTATAATAGGGTGTCAGAAATATTATTCGAGAGTGTCGGTTTATTGAGGGTTGTTACATCCTCCCCACCTTGTTTTAGAGCTCGTCCTCGAGATCTACTGGAACAAGTGCGGATATTTCCTTTGCATCTCTGATTCAAGCTCCCATGTATACTCAGGTCCTCTTTTGGAGTCCCACTTTACTTTGACCATAACTAATCTCTTATGTTTGAGATTCTTGACTTTCCTGTCTTCAATTTGTAGAGGCCTTTCTACAAACTTGAGTTGTTTATTTACCTCTATATCCTTAAGAGGTACTATCTGTGATTCATCAGCTAAACACTTTTTGAGATTAGATACATGAAATACATCATGTATTCCTGCCATTTCCTCTGCCAGTTGTAGCTGATAGGCTACAGGTCCTATTCTTCTAATAATCTCAAAAGGTCCAACATATCTGGGACTCAGCTTTCCCCGTTTGATGAATCTTACTACTCCTTTCCAAGGAGAGACTTTTAATAACACTTTATCTCCTACTTGAAATTCCAATGGCTTGCGTCTGTTATCGGCATAGCTCTTATGTCGATCACGTGCTGTTTTCAGTCGTTCCTTGACTTGAATAATCTTGTCGGTTGTTTCTTGCACTATCTCAGGTCCAGATAGTTGCTTTTCCCCAATTTCTGCCCAACAGACTGGGATTCGGCACTTTCGTCCATAAAGTGCTTCGAATGGTGCAGCATTGATACTTGTGTGATAACTATTATTATAAGAAAATTCTATTAAAGGTAAGCGATCATCCCAATTACCTCCAAAATCAATTACACAAGCTCTAAGCATGTCTTCCATTGCCTGAATTGTTCTTTCGCTTTGTCCGTCCGTTTGAGGATGATAAGCTGTGCTTAAATTTAACTTGGTTCCCATTGCCTTTTGGAAACTTGACCAAAAATGAGAAGTAAATCGGCTATCCTTATCAGAAATAATTGATAAAGGAATTCCATGTAAAGAAACAATTTCATTTACATATAACTTAGCTAATTGTTCCATACTGAAAGTTTCCTTCATTGGTAGGAAATGAGCTGAATTGGTTAGCCTATCTACAATCACCCAGATTGTATCATTGCCTTTCTTTGTTTTAGGTAATTTAGTAACAAAATCCATTGTTATTAATTCCCATTTCCACACGGGCATTTCTAATTGTTGTAACAATCCTGAGGGTTTCTGGTATTCAGCTTTAACTTGTGAACAGGTTAAACATTTAGAAACATAGGCTGCTATGTCCTTTTTCATTCCTATCCACCAGAAATTTTTCCTTAAATCCTGGTACATTTTATCATTTCCTGGATGCATCGTATATTTAGATTTATGGGCTTCTTCTAATATACGAAGACGTGGTTTTCCTATAGGTATCCACATTCTCTTCTTATGGAATCTCCAAATTCCATCTGTTCCTTGTTCTAATTCTTTTATCATACTTTTTAGCTTTTCGGTATCTTCCTTGATTACTGATTCTTGTGCTTCTCTTATTTGATCATTTAAATCTACTTGCAGATTTAATTTAAGAGAACGTATCCTTTTTGACTTTTCATGATATTTACGGCTTAAAGCATCTGCCACAACATTTGCTTTTCCTTCATGATACTGGATATCACAATCATAATCACTAAGCATCTCCATCCAGCGTCTTTGTCTCATATTCAACTCCTTTTGTTTGAAAATATACCTTAAACTCTTATGATCAGTGAATATGGTAAACTTACTACCATAAAGGTAATGTCTCCAAATCTTAAGAGCAAAAATTATAGCTGTAGGATCGTTTTGTGACCCAAACGAGTCAATCAGAAGAGTTCCAATCAATTCAAGAGGCGGAAACAAATGAATTGACTTGGAAAACAGCTTGTTTCACACTTAAACGTCTTGTTTTATTGAAATAACAAGTTTCCAGATCAGTAGACACGTCGGCAGCACTTCGGTACCGGAATTACAAAAGTTACAAATGATTTCGTTTCAAGGGTATATATAGTGGAGGTGATTTCGCTTGAAAGTGGCAAGTGTCATTTCAAGCGAAATAGCTAATGTTGATTTCGCTTGAAAGTGGCAAGTGCCATTTCAAGCGAAATTAGCTCAATCACATACAAACCCTAGTTTCTCGAACTACGTGCCCTGATCTAACATACTTAATACAAGACTCGATACAAGACGAAGTCGACAGACGCATGCACCAACAGACTCCCCCTCGAATGTTGACGAGTCTTAAGTGTCGAGTCTTCACAGTCTTCAGTCTTTATCAGTCTTTGGGCTTCTATTCTCAATCTTCTCTCTTCTTTTCTTTCACTATTCTGCATCAGCAACTTGTGTGATCTTCAGGATTTACATCTGGCTTTCCTATCCTCAAACTTATCTTTGCTAACAGAATCCTCCTTAAAGAATACATGGGATCGTAATCTGTCTTTCACAAATTTTTAGAATCGCAATCTGACTTTCTTATAGCCATAACCTGCACATTCTCTACCTCAAAGTAAGTTTTACAGAATTTAAAATTTTTACAAATTATAAACTTTTGCAAAAACCAATCTGAAAAATTTAACAATTAACATATCTGATGACCACTTGTAGAAATAAATTTTTCATATCAAACAATCTTCTTCATTCCAAACACATTTTCCCAAACCCGTTGTTCATCATGTTTAGCACTCGGAATTTTGAAAATCAGCACTTCAATATCAGTTGTCTAAAATCTTTTTGAATTTTTCAAAACTTTATGCTAAAACACTCTGAAAATCTTTTTGGATTTTTGAATTAAATGCAATGTAGTAAAATACAGTAACGAAATATTTACACACAATATTTTTTGTGAGTTTGTGTAAGAGGATCATATCAGTTTTTGAGACAAATCACCAACACCGTTAAGCTTTAAACATTTTCAGTTTTAAACGATTCACTTAGATTGTCAGTATACTGATCCACTTAAATTTTCACACAAAGTTCAACTGTTTCGAGATATGAGATTAATGTTTTAAAGACTTAAACTTATTCGCGTGTCCCACCTCAGAATATACTCCCGTATCCAGATCCCAATATTCAGTCTTACAGATGAGTATACCTAGATGATATCTGTAAAGGGTTAAATGCGAAACCGTGAGAGCTCAGGTCAGAAATTCCGTTCAGCAAAGAGATGACGGCTCGTCTTTTGGTGTGTTCCCTTTAGAGAATCTTTTCTTCAACAGCACATGATTAGCATTTTTCAATGTTTCATCATTTTTTGTACTGAGGGCGAGCTTTATTTCAAAGCATATGCAAAGTATTATACGGGGACTAGGCCATTGCTTCCGCAAAATCAGAAGTCCTGGAATAATACCCCAGATATCACTGAGTATAAAGACCTAGTATCTCAGAAAGAGGGACCTTTCAAACAAGATTTTGGGGGTTACCCATATATCCGAGAGATGTTCCCCACGATATAAGCAAGTTTGAAATTTAGATTTATATCTCGTCACAATCTACTAAATGTGTAAAAACCTACTGGCACATCATCAGTGAGACCGTTTATCACTTTTTGATCTTTCAATTCTTTAGCATGCTGTGAATGTCCACTGATGTACTATCTTTCCTCTTTTCTCAACAAAACTCATTTTTGATTTTATCATGTTTTTGACTTTTTCAAATTTTCTAAATGTTTTTGGATTTTCTGAAATTCTTTACTCCCCCTAAAATTCAAACGCGTTTAAAAGGAAATATGAAAACAAACTGTACAAGTAAAGTGACAACTTTTATCAAATCGCTTCAATTCGCCATCCACTTGGTCTAAACAATCAGAACTCCCCCTCACAACAAAACATTTTCCCATTGAATTCAAAACACTTAAGTTTGTTTTAATCAAATGGTTTTTTTGAAAAATTAGTTTTGTTTTCATCATAAACCACTTGTAGGTTAGGGGATCTCATCACATTGTTCTTTCATTTTTAACCTTTTGAAAAATATAACAATTTTAAGTTCAATCAACAAACACCACTTGTAGAAAATCAAGTACAACTTAATGTCCCTGATTTACCACTTGTAAGTCGAAATATCAAAAACGTGAATTTCTCAAGAAAAATGCCGATTCATGCTCCACGATTACCAACTTTGGAGCTCCAGCAAGTCAGATGTTTAATCAGAAAATGATGTCACCCAAGCCTGACCAGCCTTGGGTGATTTTGGTACACATCTATCCCACCAACATTTTGATTTATAAAATTCTTTTGCACCTTTCACTTTCCCATCAACCATCTTACCGAAAATATGTTTAACTTTTCCATTAAACACCTTTTCAGCATCAAATTCTTTATTACCAGCAAAGAATTGACCTGAAATCTCAGTTTTACCAACCTTTAACTTCAAATTTTCTTTTGACAATTTTGGAAAGTTTTCATCGTTTATCTCAGGAACGAAATTTTCATTCTTTTTCTCAACAGATGACTCCTCTGATTTTATGGAATCAGATTCATTGTCAGAACTACTCTCAGATTTCACAACCCATCTCTGTTTGTTCAAATCAACTTTTCTTTTGTAAAAACGTTTTGAATCTTCACCAATTTCAAAAATTGAATTTTCAAATTGTTTAATCTTTTCTGCAGATTGTTTTGTTTTTCTCAATTCAGAGTTAGAAGAAACTCCATGTTTTGTCTGGTTGGACTTGGAACAATTCCAAGCAATGTGTCCAACTTCTTGACATTTAAAACAAGTTCTTCTGTCAACTCTTGGTGCAAATTTGTTCAAATTCTTTTTCTTCTCAGCAAGAAACTCCTGGTTTGACTGTTTCCAGAATGGTTTCTTCTGTTCCTCTTCAGCACATCCTCCTGAAACAAATTTTGTATTTGATTTATAAGTTTTCTCATTTTTATAATTTTCCGGGGGAATGAAACCTAATCCTTTCTTTTTGAAATTACTGTTATGATTTGGTTTCTTTTGAAAACCAAAACCAAAACCAGAACTGTAACCTTTTTTCTTGTTCAATCTCTGTTGAACTCTTGAAGTGTACTTTTTAGGTTTCTCAACAAGATTTATATCTTTTATTTCAGAAATATTAATTTCTGTTAATTTGAAAACCTGTTTGATCATTTCAGATTTAACACTTCTTATTGGAAATTCCTCATCAGAATATAATTTGTCTGAATCATTCAAAGTATATGCAACTTTGATTGGTCCAACATTCAAATTAGATTTTGATAACAGGAATTCTTTATTGTAAACTCTTTTAACCGGTGAACTCGGACTCTTTTCTGACGAACTCGAATTTTCAGATTTAGACTCCGACTTTGACTCTTCATATATATCCAACACCTGATCGACCACTTTCTTTAACAACTCAGACTCATGATCAGTGTCAGACGCTGTGAATGTGACATCAATATTGTCTGGTAACTCATCAATAGTTTCAGACTTTAACTTGATGTTGATAGCCTTATTTAAACGTTCCTCATTTGGCTTTCTGGGAGCATAACTTTCATAGATTGGGGGTGGACACTTGTTATACTTGACACTTTGTTTCTTACCAGTATCCTCTTCCTTCTTTTTGTCTTGGAAAGCTTCAAGACCTGCAACAGTAGGATAAACTCAATCAATCAAATAATCACACGTTGTATAACTCAACAACAAACGTTTGATTCTTTCACTCTCAATTTTTTCAAGTTCCAAATCCTGCTTCAGCTTAGCACAATCTTCAATATACTCATTTATGACTTTCTGCTTTGTCATTAAAGTAGAACTCATCATTGTCATAGCAGCATCAACTTCTCGGTTTGTCTTGTTCAGACCATCAACTGTTCTGTTCAAAACATCATAAGCTTCCTTCACATACTTCACATCAGACAACAAATTCTCTTTCATCTCTTCCAGTTCACTAATCTTCTTGTCTTTCTCCTCACAATGTTTGCAAGACTCCAAACATTTCAGACAAGGTTTAACGACCTCAACAATCTTTTCAACCTCGACAATCTTCTCGACTTCAACAATTTTTTCTACTTCAACTATTTTTTCTACCTCGACGACTTTCTCAACTTCGACGAGTTTTTCAACTTCGACTATTTTTTCGATCTCAACAATTTTCTCTACCACTTTTTCAACTATCTTTTTAACCACATTTTCTTTATCAACTTCTGTTTTTATCTCACACTTTTCATTTTCGACTTTTTCTTTTGAATTTTCTTCAGCTTTTGCTTTTTCAGCTTCCAACTTTGCCTTTTCTTCAGCAATCCTTCTTGCTTCCAAATCTCTCTTCAATCTGGCAGCTTTCTTCTCATTCAGTTTTTCAATTTTATCTGCAAAAAACAAATTAAAACTAAATGAGTCTAAACTTTTTCTTGCATTATTAATGTACTCTTCCTCGTCATCAGTATCATCATCACTTTCTGATGATCTAAAGATATTCGTTCTTTCGACTTCTTGTTCTTCCAAGATTCTAGCAACAAGACCTGAACCAGGTGGAATGTATTTATCCCAGCTAAATCCCTCTGCAACCTTTTCATCATCTTGGTCAATTATACCATAACAAGCTCTTTTCTCTTCAATGGTACGTGCATGTGCAGTTTGTGGTTGTTGAACAATCTGATGAAAAATTGACTTTTGATAATAATCATTCTTTCCATCTTGTCTTCCGATTGCTTCTTTGTTTTTGCATTCTCGTTTAAAATGTCCCTTTCCTTTGCAACGAAAAAAGGTAACTTTTGATTTGTCAAATCCTATCGGAGAATTTGCAAGATTACAAAGATCATCTCTACCGGTGACTTGTGTAAATTTCTCAGCTCTTCTGACTGCACTGGCTAAACACCACTTGACGTCCATCAACTCAAGTTCTTCAGCATCAATTTGGTCATAATCCTCTTTGGTAAGCATTGGATTTCCAATTTTGCCAGCAATCAAACTTTCATATGATTTCTGGAGAAAGATTTTGACTATTTTGAATGTTCAAGGTAACATTGCACTGCAGATTTGTAGAATTCTTTTGTTGAGAACTTGGTGTTGTAAAATTTGGATCAAAGCTTGAATATGAAGATGAAGGTCCACCACTTTGAGTCACAATACTTCCCTTTGTTCCAGAAGAACTATCAGCACTGAAACCAGTTTGTATCTTTGGGCTTGGAGTAACTTCAAATTTGTTTTCTCTGTAGTATAAACTCACATCTTGTTGAGCATTTGGATTAGACATGATAACAGTTTTCTGGATATCCAACTCATGCTCTTCAATCTTCTGAATAAACTATGCCAGATTCATATTTTCATATTTTCTCATGTGTTTTAAGATCAACAAATAAGTTCCCCGTTTCTACTGTGGTAATGCATCAGCAAGTTTATCAACCCATTCATCGTCGTCTTTCTTTATCTCTAATCTACCCATTTCCAAAACCAAATGACAATATCTATCAATAGTTTTTTTTGTTGTTTCACCTTCCAAGGCTACAAACATATCAAAAGATTTCTTTAGTAAAGCCTTTTTGTTCTTGATCATATCTGCACTTCCTTTAAACTTTTGAATTAATGCCGTCCAAATTGATCTTGCAGTTCCATCATGTTGGAGTAAAAAAAAAGACATCTTCTTTAACTGCTTGTTGAAGAATACTGATCATCATTTTTTCACTTGTATATTTCAATTTTTCAATATCTGAATAGTCACAGAAAGCTTTTTCAATCCTACGTTCATTCTTCGGTTTCTTGTAATTTTTCTCTAAAGAACACCATGCATCAAACTTATAGCTTGCACCCAGTTTTCAAATCGATTTTGCCATTCTCTAAAATCTTCAATGTACATAAGCTTCGGCGGTTTTTGATAAGTTCCCGTCTCATTCTCACTGTAAAGAGTTTCGGCAGCTGTAACTGGAGCAACTGGTGTAGCAAACGCATTGTAGAATTCCTCTTCCATGTTTTGGATTTTTTTTTTTTTTACAAAAACTCAAGTTTCACACGAAATACAGGTTCAAACGGAATCAACTCTCGAGCGGAATCACTTTTCACACGAAATAACTGATTTCGTGTGAAGTAGCACACTTTCAAACGGAATACCAATTCAAACGGAATTAACTTTCACATGAAATAACCTCCTTCAAACGAAATTACCACTTTCAAACGGAATAACTAATTTCGTGCGAAATCAGTCAAGCGAAATAACACCTTGAAGCGAAATAACCTAATCTCTTGTGAAATAAGGTGTATTTTCAAGCGAAATAGCAATTTCAAGCGGAATCAAGTGCTATTTTCGTGTGAACTGCTGCTGACGTCATCAAATTCGATCTGATTTTCAAAAGAAATTACTAATTTTATCAGTTTTAGATCAAATTAAGGTCCAATATTCTCAAGGATTCATTAAAATACTGTTTTGCTTATAATGTGTGAAATTCAGACCATTTTACCGTGAAATTTTGTGAATTTTGTAAAAGAAGGTGTAGAAGTCAGATTTTATGGCTATTTTGGCAAGAACTCTTCCTCCTGTGCTCTGATACCACTTGTAGGATCGTTTTGTGACCCAAACGAGTCAATCAGAAGAGTTCTAATCAATTCAAGAGGCGGAAACAAATGAATTGACTTGGAAAACAGCTTGTTTCACACTTAAATGTCTTGTTTTATTGAAATAACAAGTTTCCAGATCAGAAGACACGTCGGCACCACTTCGGTACCGGAATTACAAAAGTTACAAATGATTTCGTTTCAAGGGTATATATAGTGGAGGTGATTTCGCTTGAAAGTGGCAAGTGTCATTTCAAGCGAAATAGCTAATGTTGATTTCGCTTGAAAGTGGCAAGTGCCATTTCAAGCGAAATTAGCTCAATCACATACAAACCCTAGTTTCTCAAACTACGTGCCCTGATCTAACATACTTAATACAAGACTCGATACAAGACGAAGTCGACAGACGTATGCACCAACAATAGCTCCTAATTCTAAATCATGTGTTGAATAATTCTCTTCATGATTCTTAAGTTGTCTAGATGCGTAAGCTATAAACTTTTTACGTTGCATTAATACACATCCATAACCTAATTTAGAAGCGTCACAATATACTATAAAATCTTCAGTTCCTTCTGGTAACGCTAATATGGGTGTATGGGTTAATTTATGCTTAAGAATTCTAAATGCTTCTTCTTGTTTTAATCCTCATTCAAACTTAATAGATTTACAGGTTAACTTAGTTAAAGGGATGGCTATTCTAGAAAATCTTGAATAAATCTTCTATAATAACCGGCTAATCCTAAGAAACTTCTAACCTCGGTTGGTGATTCAGGGGTTTTCCATTTAGTAATTGCCTCGATCTTTGTTGGATCCACATGAATTCCTTCATGATTAACTAAATGTCCAAGAAATTGTACATGTTCTAACCAAAATTCGCACTTAGAAAATTTAGCACAAAGCTTTTCCTTTCTTAATAGACTTAAAAGTGCGTGCAAATGCTTTGCATGATCCTCTTTATTCTTAGAGTAAATGAGAATATCATCTATGAAGACAATTACGAATTTATCCAAATATGGCTTACATATTCGGTTCATCATGTCCATAAATGCAGCTGGGGCATTGGTTAAACCAAATGGCATGACAGTACATTCATAATGACCATACCTTGTTCTGAATGCGGTCTTAGGAATATCCTCTTCCTGTACCTTTAATTGATGATATCCTGACCTTAAATCGATTTTTGTGAAAAATTGAGCTCCTTGTAGTTGATCAAACAGATCATCGATTCTCGGTAATGGGTACCGATTCTTAATCGTAACCTTGTTTAATTCACGGTAGTCAATGCACATACGCATCGATCCGTCCTTCTTTTTAACAAATAGTATCGGCGCTCCCCATGGTGACGAACTTGGCTATATGAATCCTTTTTCTAACAATTCGTCTAATTGTTTCTTTAATTCTTGCATTTCTGCAGGTGCCAGACGGTAAGGTGCTTTGGCAATTGGTGTTGTTCCTGGTATTAAATGGATTCTGAATTCAACTTCCCGATCTGGAGGTTGCCCTGGCAATTCTTCTGGAAATATATCTGAAAACTGAGATACTACTGGAATATCTTTTAGTTCCTTTCCTTTAGTGTTAGTGATTATAGAAATCAAATACACTATAGAACCTTTTCTTATATAACTTGCAGTTTTCATTACAGAGATGAATTTTGTAGTTCTAGATGGTTTATCTCCTTTAATTGTGATCGTTTTACCTTTTGGTGAATTTATTTGAATTGACTTTTGATCACATAAAATACTAGCTTTATTGGTTATTAACCAATCCATTCCTAAAACAACATCGAATCCTGCCAAATTCATTGGATAAAGATTTGCAATAAATTTCTGATTTAAATTTTATATTCTTGCTCCCTGCTAGATTTCAGAAATCCTAATAGTTTCTCCATTAGCTGTCTCTACTAAGCATTCTTCTGGTAGTTTAGTTAATGACTGATTTAGAAATTTGCAAAACGACGTATTAATAAAACTTTGGTTTGCACCAGAGTCAAATAATACTTTAGCAAAGACATCATTAACTAAAAATGTACCAGCTATGACATCTGGAATCATCTTGGCTTCATCTGCGGTCAGAACAAATGCTCTAGCATTTTGAGTATTCTTGTTGTTCGTAGCTGGAGCTAATTTCGGGCAAGTAAGCTTGATATGACCTTGTTCTCCGCAGTTGTAACATATCCTGTTATTAGCTTTCTTCCTGCAATTTTCTTCCTTGTGTCCCGACATTTTGCAAAAGTTACAGTATATGGAGCATCTTCCTGGATGTTTTCTTTTGCAATTCTTACAGTAAGGTGTAGAGGTAGAACCTATATTTTTTCCCACGATTAAAATTTCCAGAACAAAATTCTTGTGTGAGCTTCTGAGTTAGGTTCCTCCTTTGATCCTTTTCTCGGGTACGGACTAATTCATCTGTCAAGGTATTTGCTAGTTCTACAGCTTCTTCTATGGTTTGAGGTCTAGCTGCCTTGACTACATGTCTTATCTCTCCAATTAATCCCCAGATATAACGGGAGATTAATACTGGTTCTGGTGAAGCAAGAGTTGGCACTATTCTAGCATATTTGAAGAATATTTTAGTGTATCCCTTACTATCCACACCAGTCATTCTAAGGTTTAGGAATTTGTTTGCTATCTGTTCCTTCTCATTGGGTGGGCAGAATTTCCTTTCTATCTTGTTCTTAAATTCTTCCCATTCCATATTGTAAGTTCTATCACTTCCTCTTGATTGGATGATAATGTTCCACCATTCTAGTGCTGAATTCTTAAACAGATTAGAAGCAAACAATATCTTATCTTCTTCAGCACACTTTCTTATCCTTAAGACTGCCTCAGTTTTCTCTATCCAGTGTAGGCTTGCAATGGCCCCTTCGTTGCCCGAGAATTCCATTGGTTTACAAGACCAGAATTCTTTATAAGAACAACCATAAGGAATGGTTCTTCTTCTTTTGGGGATAGGCATTTGAAGTACAGGTCCATTGTTCAAACTGTTTTCTGGTTCAATTGGTCGCTTACTGCTATGTTTACTTTTATTATTCGCTTCCTGAACTGTTTGAAGAATAAATGGCATGGCATCTATAATTCCTTGTGCCACTATATGTTGAACAACACTATTATCCATTTGGTTTCCATTGTTATTGATGCTTGGATTCTCATTAACCACGTTAATGTTACTCTGGTTATCGTTATTCAGATTTCCTTGATTTTCTTCGTCGGCCATCTGAATTTTAAACATTTACCCCATATTAATATCACAAAATAATATTTAATATAGTCAATCACGTGACACGCATTTTTGTCAAAAGCGTCGATCATTGCGACTTTTACTCTATTCATATACTATTATGCATCTATTACACACTAGTACTGAAATAAAAATTACAATACCAACAGAAATAGAATCACACTAATAGTAGTATGCATCCGTACACACATATTTTATTTTATTATTATTATTATTATTATTATTATTATTATTATTATTACTATTATCGTTTTACCAACACATTCATGGATATGGATTCATCCAAAAATCCATATTGCGTTCATCGTATTTCCATACGAGACGCTCTCCCACCTGTCGCATTCGCTCACTACTCTCTAAAATTTCCTCCCCAAAAGTACTAAGTTCTTCGACGTTTTCTGCACTCATTGGGGGTGCAGGTTCTAGGACTGGGTTTGGAATCTGGAGTGCTAGTTCCTGATATGGGGGTGAAAGTGCCTGAAATCGGTAAGGATCTTCTAAGATCTCCCTAATATATTCATCATGGTAATAGGGATCTAAAGGGTCCATACCTGGGTAGGCTCCTATGTTCTGTATGGGTGTGTCTTCATGTATCGGGTAACGTTGCACAAAATCCCTATTATCGTCCCACCAGGGGTCATAATTTGGGTCTAGGGGGTTTGGTGCATGTACCCTAGGGATTTCTTCTGGGTTAAAGTCATGCATCTCCACTTGGTTTTCAGGGTTTTCTATCTCCGTGGGTTGATCTGGGATTAGTGGTTGTGGGGCTACTAGTTGTTCCAGACTTGGGTCAGCAGCAGTTGTAGCTAGGATATGGAAATTGGCTAGGCTTCTATTAAGCATATCCTGTGTATGGGCATCTGACTTTCGCTTAACGGCTGCTAAGGCTCTTTGCTGTTGCAACTTTCGCATTCTTTTCCTACGCGCAAAAGCTTCCTTACTGAACCATCCTCGTTTCTTATGAGGGAATGGCTCTTCAGACTGAGCTTTAAAGGCAAACATCCCTTCTTCCTGATCAGCAGAATACCCAGAAATGGCAGGCTGTGAAGAGGTACCTTCACTCCTAGGTGAATCAGACAACTGACGACACATGTCTGAGGGTCCTTGATCACTCATACTGTAAACTAACAAATAGTCAAATAACACATAACAAATAAATACAGTTATGCACGTATTTCCGTAATTTATTTCCTAACACAAAATTTTAGAATTTAAGTGTCAGCCGAACACTTCTGTGGCTCAGACCAGTGGCTAGGCTCTGATACCACCTTCTGTCGCAACCCCCGATCCCTTATCTGTCCCGGGAACGGGCGGACGCGAACTCAGATTTTCGGTGGTATCAGGTTGGTTAATTTGGCAGTGGAATTTACATCAGGACCGTAGTTAGGAAATGTTTATAAGAGTAAAACCACCATATTTGATATTAATAATCACATGGGTAAAACCCAAGTTTCTTATTACAATACATTTATAGGGATAAACCCTATTTTATTAAATTTAAAACATCGTTTATTAGGTAACTTTTATAGCCACATTTTTCCCAAGCCTTCAGTGCTCTCCAGCTGGCTTTTTACTAATTGGCTGTCACATTGTGTTACCTGAAACGCGTTTTAAAAAAAAACATTTGTCAGTGGGAAATACTGGTGAGTGAATCCCAATTTAATCAAGAAACATTTTATCAATTAAAACAGTATTGAGAGCGATCACATTGTTTATTTCTACACAATTACTCATTCAGTACTGTCAATCCTGACTTGTGGGTCATATTACACATTGGCTAACTCTTTGTCCAATGGTAACGTACTGTCATCCCCGACTTACTACTCGCAGTAGTAAATTTTGTATACAAAACCCCAACATACCGGCAGTAATTGAAGAACTACAAAGACTCAATCACCGCTTAATCACATTGTAAAACAATTAAGGTTTTGTAAAACATTCCAAAAAGGTTAACAAAAAAGAGGATAAACTCACATTGCTATCTTAGACTTCGCGTAAGGGTTTCCTGGGAATAATCTATAATTTATACAAATGTACATAGGTTAGTATCATAACCCTTTGAAGATATTAATGATACCCTCCCCAAGACGGCATTCCAACAACTACGTCGGGCAGAACCACGACAGTTGTTACGGAACCCTAAATCAATCGGGCAGCGTATCTATTACGAAACTGGGGTTATAATACTTACAACGGAGCAGAACCTTGCTAATTAGGGGGTATTATACTTGAAAATTATGCCTAATATCAGAGATTTCGAGATTGAGAAACATAAATGAGCGAGTTGAAATGAAATCCCGAGGCCTTCTTATATAGGGCTGAAATCTGGTCCTCACGCGGTGTTTTGGTCAAAATTTACCGAAGTAATTAAGTGATCAAATTAGTTAAGTGAGGTAGTGTGCTAGAAATATGTGTGAAAAATGTGTTAACCAAATTAGATATGAAAACAGTTTAAGGATACGACTCAGGATATAGAGCTGTATCTATGATCAAACAATGAGCGAAAATGTAAAGATGGACACGTGATGTACGAGGAAAGCCCTTGATCAATCTAGATCGCCGGCATAAAACCTCGGGAGCTGACAATCGCAGCTGCCTAGTTCTTCTATTGCTTCAAAAATCAGGATACAGTGCAAGATGTGGTACGGATCGACTAAGTGTTACAACGAAACTTGAATACAAGTGTGGTGTTTGCGATGAGCTAGAGAGTGTAAGTGTATGAGTGTTAGTGAAAAATCGTGTGTTCTAAGCTGATCCGCCCCCATCTATTTATAGTAAAGATAAAATAACAAACTAGCCTAAACTTGCGGGATCCACCGAATATTCCTTCTTCGAACATTGTAGACCTGGTCTTTCAGGCTCAACGTCTCTTCCTCAACAAATTCGTCCGAGTCTTGAGGAGAAGAAGTCCTCTTGACCGTTAGCAAGTCTCAGCCCTTAACCTGCACGTGGTTAATTCAATAAGCCTCAGGATATCGCCCAAGATGTTAGCAATATCCTCTTCCAGCATCCTGGTCACAAATGAACAAACATAGGCAGGATATTGGTCAGGATATAATTGTTAAGAAAATGACCCCTAACAATTGTCCCCAAATATATCGGTTGGGATACCAATCCAACGGATATATTTTAAAAGTTTCACCTCATAACTTAAGGCAATTAATATGACTAGACTCTTGAAATGACAGCGGTGCAACTTCCGAGGCATTATTTACTTTTTACCCCCCTATATTCATCCTATATTAACCGAGGGACTCCTTGTCTCGGTTATCCTTATCTGCAAGTAAACATCAGGTATCTTCTTTTCTAATCTCCTTTCTTGAATTTTTCTTAATTTGCTCAATACTCTTCATGGCACCACGAACAAAATCCCGATCAGACCGACCAGCCTCAACCCTCATAAGTCAAAACTTTATCACCGATCCAACAAAGGAGATTTGCTGCTTCAATAATGCTGACATTGCTGCTCTCAAAGACTCCGGTGCCTTTCCCACCGGAACGGTCTTTCGCCCCTTTAACAAGGAAGCCCGATCGGACGCATCATCCGACGAGTGGGTTTGTTTTTTCGCTTATCCTTTCTCTCTTGGACTCCGGTACCCATTTCCACCCTTTATCTCTAGCTTCTTCGACCTCACCGGCCTTAGCTATGCCCAAGTTATGCCAATGGTCTGGCGAGTCTTGATAGTGTTGGATCAAATCAAATCTCGTCATTTTCCTAACCTACTTGTTGAGGACCTTCCCGTAGCATACCGGTTGAGATCCCATGGCAATCACCGTTATCTTCTGTTTTCCATCAAGAACCCTTTGGTCCTTAAAGCCACCAAGAATGAGGATCGATGGCGACGAAAATTCTTTTTCGTAAAAAGAGACTCTATTGATAAGGGTTTCGATCTACCGGTTAAATGGTTAACCAAAGGTAGGATTTAGGGTTTTTGGAATATCCCCAATTATATCTTCAAACTGTATCCCGGACTTATACTCTGATGTTTTTATGCAGCGAATTTCAAAGATTTAGTGCCTCCCAGTGCAGAATCTGAATCCAAGATCAAGGAAATCTACCGTCTTCCTGCCAGTGAAAGAACTTTTTCCCTGTCTCTTACAGGTTCTCATCAAAAATCAAGCTCAGAAATGTCTGGTAAGCACATTCTTATATATATTAATTATTTTTCAAAAATACGATGAGTTTAAGAATATCTTCCCTTTTGTAGTACCAGTCGTCAACCTTGAAGGTGTTGAACTTGACGAATTGGATTGCTACTCCAGCCTTGAACCCACCAAACAAGAATCCAAGCCAAAGTCGTCTGCTACACCAAAGCCTACCTCCTCGAAAACCGTTTCTGCTCCCAAAGGCCCTCCGGCATCCAGGACCCGGGCATCCAACTCTCGTAAAAGAAAGGAGACTGATTCCCCAGCTGCTTCTGAAACATTCTCTCTTGAAAATCATGGGTTCAATGAAGCCACCTCATTCCTCAAACAGGTAGAATTTCCTTTTCAATATCCTGTACAAGTATGTTAGTTTTTATCCTGCTTATTTTTCACATTAATACCTGTGTCTTTATCAATAGGGTTTGGATCGTCTTATGCACTTGCATGAAGACGCTTGCGGGCTTAACAAGATGTTAAAGATCCAGCTGGAGAAAGCTCAAGCCACCATAGCTGACCAAGGAACCATCGCGGCTGCCAAATCCCAGCACTATGAAGACAAATACAAGGCAATGACTCAGGAACATCAAGCCGCCCTCCACAAAGCTAATGAGGACGCTCAAGCCAAGCTAGATGCCGCTCTTCTCCAAGATCTCATACCGGGATAGCCTAAAAGCTTCGGTGGTCGTCTCTCTTCTCCAAGCCAGGATAAGGATGGCTTATGAGGCCATGGATCTGGGTTTTGAATGCCCCTCCTGGAATGTAAAGGCTTGGGAGGAGAAACTACAGGGCCTCGGAGGTCATCCCGTTGCTCATCCTGCAAAACATACTGGTGAAGAGCCTTCTAAGGCGGCAGAGGAGGTGGCCAATGCTGGCGATGATGCTGAGAAGAATCCCGAGGTTGATGCTGGGGCGAATGCTGGCAAGGAGGTTGCTGATCAAGAAGGTGCCGCATCTTAGGCGGCGAAATGGGCGATGATGGATATATGTGCCAAGGCCGGATCCCATTTTTTAAATTCATGGTTGTGGTTGCATAAACAATTTACTTTTCCTGTCTTTGAACAATTTACTTTTCCTGCACTAGAACAATGTGATGACCAAAGGTGGATGGGTCCTAGGTTTTAGGACGAAGCCCTTGGTCATCAATTAGTATAACTTGTTTTGAACGTAGTAACGGTTGTAGGTGGACGGGTCCTGTTTTGAGATAGATCCTGCAACCGTTACACAAGTATGGTAAAAACTAACTGTGCTTTTGGCGGATGGGCCTTGGTTTTAGGTGAAACCAAAAGCACAACTTTTGACTTGTTAATAATATAACTATCTTTTAACTTATTTTCTGTTACCTTGCATTTCTTTGCATTATTTAGTCTTATTTTTGTAAAGATTTTGTATAAAATATCCTGATCAGTATGCTCAGCAACATACTGCAAAAGCCTTTTATTAGATAGATCTTCCAAACGTTCCTTCAACTTTGTAAAAAATTCTTTTAGAAAGTAAAAAATAGTTTATCTTTTCAAAACCAAGTTTTGATAATATTTAAATGATCAAAGTTCCAAACCAATACTAGTTTCAAACATCCTAATCAAATATCCTTAAAAGGACTTTGAGGATATATATCAGGATACTTAACATAATGTCACCAAAAACCTAAACGATGGTTATAAAGGGAAGATCATACCAGAAATAGGACATAAACCTATTACCAAACTTCAATTCCTTTGAAACTCTTCCAGTGAAGATGTCCCCTGTGCAAGGTACTTAGTGCATTAATCGCAAACTTCATCCTTTTAGCTTTACACCACCACCTTGCATCTCTTGATGATCTTCTGACTCTTCAAAGGGCTATCCTTTTTGTGATCCTTGGCCGGGGAACTTCGGAGCAACATTTTCGAAGTGATGAAGATAAAGAAAGGAAGAAAGAGGAGAAAGAGATACCTGATTGATCTTCAACTGAGATTATAAAGGGAGTTTCTTTCGGATTTGAATGCATATTGATCCTATCTATATCTCTATTTATAATTATGATTCTGCAGGATTGTCACTTCCGTGACATCATCATCGCAACGGCTAGTTCTATTTTAACGGCTATATATCCGTTAGTTTGTTACGGATAAGATCAAGAAAACATAACTCGCTAATTTTACAATTTCACTCCTTATATTTTGGGGGCAATTGTTAGGGGAGGATTTTCTAACAATTAGTGATCCTTATTCGTTATCCTAACTGGTGATCCTTACTTCTGTGACAGGTGGTGATCCTCAGAAGAGCTTCAGGATCAGGATCATGGATCACTTTAAGGATCCTCGTACTGACGATTGTTTACTTGTATTTTGTAGCATCTCGCAGGTATAACAAGCTTGACCAAGTCTTAGCGACATTCCTGGAGAATATTCCTAAACTATTCTGCACGTGCTTGACCAAAAGTAGACGTTATGGAGAACGTGGAGGCTTGGCACGAAAGTCGGATAATTAGTTTAGGTGGTTATTTCTATTTTAAAAAGGGAGTAACGAGCTAGTAGAAAAGACTTAGTCATTTTTTGCAGTTACACACACTCGTACAAACGCTCATACAAGCTCTCGTTCAAACACTAAGCAATTACATACACTTTTTACACATTCCACCGTAGTGATCCTTGTACCTAGCTCGTTACTATCCGAAGTTGTAAACATTAATTCATTTATTTGAGCTTGGTGATCGGTAGTTTCCATCACCCGGGGTTTTTTGTGCCGGAGATCAACTCTTGATCAAGGGCTTTTTCCCCGTATAAATCCTTGTGTTGTTTGTGCAATTTACATTGAAGTGATCTTCATCGCTGTTACACATTTTGAGCATCATTCCCCGTAACAAAGAGTTTGGTTGCAATATCCTCAACAGATTTTTTGACCAAAACAGTTTGGCGCCCACCGTGGGGCAATTGGTGCTTCGTCCTTAGAAAAATACGCATTTCTGTGCTTAATTCGGTTCACTACAACCAAGCAAATGGCTTCCTCAGCGAAGAATGCTTCAAACTTGATGCCCTCATTCACTTCTTCACAAGGCGTTCCTCCTTTGCCTCCACCACCTTCTGGATCCCAGAAGAATACTGAGAATGCTGCGAAGAAACCAACTCCCATTTTCTCAAAACCACCTACTTCTTCTGTTTCAACTAATCCTACTACTAATGATCTCTATGCCTTGATTTTGCAGATGAGGAATCATGCACAAGAGCAGGATAAGACCAACGAAAGGATCCTCCGGGAGATTGACGAAATTAAGAAACAGAAGAAAACGGCAGAGGATCGCTCCCCACTGATGCCCAGATCTTTGAATTTTGATACTCCGGTGATTACTTCTCAGCCATCAGTGGTTCCAGACATTCAATATGTGGGTGGACCAAAAGGAGTGCACTACGGAACAACAACAATGACCCAGGCATCAGGTTCACTTTTCCAGCCAGCGGGATCCTATCCTCAGCATATGGGATCCCTCACAAGTTCAGGAGTGCAGCAGTTTCAAGGATCCTCCTTCGTTCCAGGATCATCCCAGGTTCAAGGATCCTCCTTCGCTCCAGGATCATCCCAGGTTCAAGGATCCTCCTTCGTTCCAGGATCATCCCAGGTTCAAGGATCCTCCTTCATTCCAGGATCATCCCAGGTTCAAGGATCCTCCTTCGCTCCAGGATCATTCTAGGTTCAAGGATCCTCCTTCATTCCAGGATCATCCCAGGTTCAAGGATCCTCTTTCGTTCCAGGATCATCCCAGTTCCAGGGATCCTTCCAGATGCCAGGATCCTTGAGGAGCTTGCAAACAGGAAGTTCAGATGTCCATCAGGGAGATTTTATTCCAATGCAGACCAACGCTTCTACTGGTCCCTCGATCATTCCAGAGCCTCAACAATATGGATTAACATCCATTCTTCCTAACTTAAATCCAATGGGAGGTAACACTTTTAATAATTCTCATACTACTAACCATGGTCTTATGCAGGATCCATGTATCAATCATGCCATGGCCAGAGAATTGCAAAAGCTAAAGGATATGATATCAAGTGTTCCGGGAGTGGTCAAACCTATCCCAGAGATCGCAGATGGGAGCCATAAGATATCTCGTTTTGCACCACCAATCTGTGATGCTGAGATACCCAAGAGGTTCCATGTGCCTACAATGAAACTGTATGATGGCTCAACGGATCCTGAAGAACACATAGCACAATACAGGGAGAGGATGGAAATCAATCCAATTCCAGAAAGGTTAAAAGAAGCATGCCTGTGCAAGGGATTCGGATCCACTCTTACTGGATCAGCTCTCAAATGGCTGCTAAGTCTTCCTCCCTATTCTATTACCTCATTTGCTAACCTAGTTAACTTGTTTAATAATCAGTTTTCTTGCAGTTGAAAATTTGAACGATTAACTAGTGATTTATATAGGATAACCCAGGGTCATAATGAATCATTAAGGGATTACATTACCAAATTCAGTAAAGAATCCTTAGACATTCCCAACTTAGATATAGCTACGGCTGTTGAGGCCTTCAAAATGGGATTGCTTAGGGATTCGTTATTTTATGATGATCTTGTTATGACACCATGCAGGAACTTAGATGAGGTAAGAACCCGAGCACTTAGGTTCATTCGGCTAGAGGATGACAAGAGGATCCAGGAGAGGTTAGCAGGATCCTCAAAGCAGGATAAGCAAGGATCCTCATTCAGGAACAACAAATTCAGATCCTACAGCAGATCTGATAATCAGAATGTGCATGCTATTGATCAGGAAGAGGATGATGAGGATTATCCTCCAATCTCTGAATATTGTTTTTTTGTTGACAGCAATGAACTAATCCTTGCGATGCAGGGTTTAGGTGATAAAGCTAGATGGCCCAGAAAAAATGATAGACCAGCTGCAACTAAGGATAAATCAAAGTGGTGTGCATACCATGAAGATTTTGGGCATCTCACAGAAGAATGCATTGCTCTAAGAAAGGAGATTGGATACTTGCTGAGCAAAGGGCATCTAAAGGAATTGTTGGGAAGAAAGAAATCAAAGACTCAGGATCCTGAAAGGATCCCTGAGAAGGCTCCAGCCCCTCCAGCGGATGCACAAGTAATAAACTTCATTTCTGGAGGATCCGACATTTGCGGCACATCCTTCTCAGCAGCTAAAAGGCATGCAAAGGAAACTAAAATGGATAATGGAGAAAGACCTGTTCGAACATCAAGTGTCTCGGAAGGGAAAGTCATAACCTTTGATGAAGAGGATCGTGTTGATATCCAGGATCCTCATCACGATGGTTTAGTTATTACTCTTTTCATTTCTAACCATTTTGTCCGCAGGATCCTTATAGACGGAGGAAGTTCAGTGAACATTATCCAGCTTGATGTCCTAAAGAAGATGGGTATCCCTGAATCAGATATCATACCAAGATCCTCTGTGCTTGTAGGATTTAGTGGCGAAACTAAGAATACCCTGGGGGACATTAAACTCCCAATATATATCGAAGGCTTACATTCTTACCAAAAGTTTTGTGTTATTGACTGTTTATCTTGTTGTAATGTGATCCTTGGCAGGCCTTGGATACACGATATGAAGGCAGTCCCGTCTACTTACCATCAATGTGTGAAGCTCCCTAGTCCTTGGGGAATAGTGAAGATTGATAGTGATCAGCAGGAGGCTAAGAATTGCTACACTTCATCGATGAAACCAGCCTCGAAGTCAAGGGAACAATAGCAATCAAAGTATCCTCCAAGGGATGTCTTGGAGGCAAGAGAGTAGGATGTGGTAGAAATCCTCATGGATCCTGATGATCCTGAATCCAAAATCTATATCGGATCAGGGATCCTTAGCGAAATGAAAGAAGACCTCGTATCCTTCCTCAAAAGGAGAAAGACCACCTTTGCATGGAAACATGAAGACATGACTGGTATATATTGCTATATTGCTATGCCGTTCGGATTGAGGAATGCAGGTGCAACATATCAAAGGCTGGTGAATATGATGTTCAAGGAACAGATCGGACAAACTATGGAGGTTTACATAGATGATATGGTGGTAAAATCCATAAGAGCTGAGGATCACCTAAAGGATTTGGAGGAAGCATTTGATATCCTTGACAAATATAATATGAAGCTTAATCCTTCAAAATGTCATTTTGGTGTTAAAGCAGGTAAATTCTTAGTATACATGGTGACTAAGAGAGGCATTGAAGCTAGCCCGGAACAAATCAAAGCAATAGTGAACATCAAATCTCCGGCCAATGCTAAGGATGTTCAAAGGCTAACAGGCAGGATAGCAGCTTTGAACAGATTTATATCCAAATCCTCGGAGAAGTGCAAAGAATTCTATGATATCCTAAGGAAGAACAAGAAATTTGAGTGGACCGAGAAGCATGAAAATGCTTTGAGAGCCCTCAAAGATTACTTATCCTCAGCCCCATCCTTGATGAAACCAGAAAAAGGCGATGTGTTATCCTTGTATCTTGCAGTATCCTCAAAAGCAGTAAGTGCGGTCCTTGTTAAGGATCATGAAGGTACACAACATCCTGTCTATTATGTAAGTAAAAGTTTACTTAATGCCGAATCCAGGTATTCACACCTTGAAAAACTTATTCTTGCATTAATAATGGCATCTACTAAGCTAAGACACTATTTTGAGACTCATATTATTATCGTTAAAACTAATTTTCCAATTAAGAATGTCCTCAGGAAACCAGAGATGTCAGGAAGGATGGCTAAGTGGGCAGTGAAGCTGAGTGCGTATGATATGAGATATGAGCCTAGGACAGCCATCAAATCCCAAGCATTAGCTGACTTTGTGGCTGATTTCAGTAGTGATTTACAAGAAGAAGCTGAGTTAGAAGTCCAGCAGCTTGAGGAGACCAAGGATCCTTGGATACTCCACACTGATGGATCCTCAAATGTCAAAGGCACAGGGCTTGGAATACTACTAAAATCGCCACAGGGGGACATAATACCCCACTCTATAGCTTGTGAGTTCCAAACCACTAATAATGAGGCTGAATATGAAGCCTTAATTGCTGGTTTGCAAATTGCAAAGCATATGGGGATCAGGTATCTTGAGGTACATGTAGATTCATTGTTAATTACAAACCACTTTAATGGATCCTACGCTGTTAAAGGTGAAAAACTAACCAAATATTTGGAGATAGTCAAAAGTTTGGCACTCTCTTTTGTTTCCTTTAGTTTGTCACAGGTACCTAGGGAAGAAAATACAGAAGCTGATGCATTGGCTAACTTAGGATCATCCTTGAAGATCCCAGAGGATATCAAGATTCCTATTATCCATATCCTGACCCCGGCTATCGAGGATCACGAGGCTATGGAGATAGGAAATGATTCTGCAATTATCCCTTGTGAGGGTACTCAATCCCATTCAGGATCAGGATCATGGATCTCACCAATTATGAGATACTTACAACATGGAGAGATTCCTACAGGAGAAAACCCTAGGGCTTTCAAATCTAAGGTATCTCAATTCACAATTATGAATAACATGTTGTATAAACGATCTCTTGCAGGACCATACTTGAGATGCATTGAGGATCCTGAAGTTCAAGAAGTTTTAAAAGACTTCCATGAAGGAGATTGTGGAAACCACACTGGGGGCAGGGCACTATTCTCAAGGATCCTGAGGACAGGATACTACTGGCCAACCATGAAGAAAGATGCTGTGGAGTATGCCAGAAGATGTGATCCTTGTCAGAGACACATCAATATCCTTCATCAACCAGCTGAATTGTTACATCCCATATCCTCCTCTTGGCCATTTATGAGATGGGGTATGGATATAGTTGGTAAGCTCCCTAAGGCACCTGGTGGAAAAGTATTCATGCTTGCTATGACTGATTACTTCTCCAAGTGGATAGAGACTGAAGCTTTTGCCCAAGTTAGAGAAAAGGAAGTTATATCCTTCATTAAAAGAAATATTATAACTAGATTTGGAATTCCTTCCGAGATTATATGTGATAATGGTTCCCAATTTATTGGGGGCAGAACCACTAACTTTTGTGACAGCTGGGGGATTAAGATGATAACATCAACACCAGTCCACCCACAAGCTAATGGCCAAGCAGAGTCATCTAACAAGATCATCATCAACAATTTGAAGAAGAAGCTTGGATCCAAGAAAGGGAAATGGGCAGAAGAACTACCCTATGTGCTCTGGGCTGACAGGACGACCCCTAAGAATGCTACTGGTCAAACACCATTCTCTTTGGTGTTTGGGGCAGAATCGGTGATCCCAACAGAAATGGTGGTTCCAACTGCTAGAACAACTACTCGTGATCCTGAGGAAAATAATGAAAACTTGGCTCAAGACCTGGATACTATTGAAGAAATCAGGGATATGGCTAGGATAAGGATGGCCAGTTATCAGCAAAGAATGGCTGGTGCTTACAACAAAAATGTCAGGATCAGGAGGTTTCAAGTTGGAGATATGGTATTAAGGAAAGCATTCCAAAATACTACCAATCCTGCTGATGGGAAGTTGGCTCCAAAGTGGGAAGGCCCTTATTTGATTGAAGCTGAAGCAGGAAAGGGGGCATATAGATTGCTAACCATGGAAGGTGATTTGCTACCAAGAGCTTGGAATGCTGTCCACTTGAAGAAATATTTCATGTGACCAGGATCCTCATGGCAGAGGTGATCCTAGCGAAAGGGATATCCTTAAAGGATCCTCAAAGTATCGGTGATCCTTACTTAGGTAATATCCTAAACTTGAGCTATTTCATTTCATTATTTTCTCTTATAAGGATAAGGATCATGTATCCTTTATCCATCTCTCACGTGAGTTCAAGTTTTGAAAGTTCAGGTATCCTTAGCATAACGTTGGTTATCCACAGAAGCAATCCGTCTTTTGGGTTTAACCCCAGCTATTCGGGCTTGTCCCCAGATTCCGCCTGTAGCGCACGATGATCCTGGTGTAGTTCAAGGCTTTGGGACCAGTACTCGTTCTAGGGGCTGATAATTCCATTGTTCTGGCTATGCTTAGGATCCTACGTATAATGGTAGACGTACCATACATCCGTTCATAAGGTTTCTAACGTTTTCACGTTAGCTAAGGTTTCTAACGTTTTCACGTTAGCTAAGGTTTTGGCATCTTCATGTCACTAAGTTTGGATAGTCGCCAGTTAGGGCCATACTCTAGTTTACACACGATCCTTGGGCTTGTCCCTAGTTATCCTTGGGCTTGTCCCCAGTTATCCTTGGGCTTGTCCCCAGTTGCTAACTCTTTTCTTATATTGGCTTAGTCCCAAGTTATGCTCTATTTCAGGTCCTTGAAGATAGGCAGCTAGGGATCCTTGATCCTTATTTCACTCTAAGGTTTATCTTATAGTTATCCTTATTATGGTTAGGATTCTAACTTGGATCCTCAGGTATGATCCTTAACTCTTTTGATTTTATTCATTATTCTTTTAAATAACCCTTATACTTGACAACTGAACTTGTGTTTCTTAAACCATATCACTTTTTAGAACCTATCGGTTATGGGATATGTGATCCTTGATCATATCCTAAACTTTTTGGATATCTTTTCTAATTTTTCAAGGCTTGATAAGTATAAACAGATTGAACATTATAACAGTTGGAAAGTAAGATATTAAAAAGGATAACAACACATGATAAGCGACAAAAGGTTAAGTTTTTATTTATTAACATAAGGCTAACCCTTTAAAGGTTGTCAAAATTACCTACCCGAGCATCTACCAGCAAAACGTGGCCCGTCCGCTGGGGTAGGTAAAGGGTGTCCATGATAATGAGTTCAAAGGTAGTGCAGGAATATAGAGGCGGCAGGATCACAATGGCTTCATCCCCCAAACAGAGGATCCCTCCACCAATTACAATCCTGCCTATTGTCCAAAGGATCATACATGACCTTTAATCCTAAAAACCTATTGTTTAGTACAACCCATCATTGTTCAACAAAAAACACCATCACCAAAACAAACTATCAAACTTAAAAAATTGGGCTCCGGCTACGTCTAGAAATGTCCATCATTGCCCAATCAAGCATCCTAAACCTTCGCTGCATCACCACCTCCGGCTCCACTTGCTTCACCAGCTTCATCCTTGCTACCAGCCTCGATTGTCAAGATCTCTCCAGCCTCCTCTTCATCACCCAATTCAGCCAGCCTTGCCTTCCATTCTTCAATTTCCCAGCTACTTTTGTCAAAGGCAGGATCCTGAGCTTCCAAGGCCATTTGAAGCTTGGTTTTGTACATTGCTATGGCGGCAGAAACTTTAGCATCATCTGTGATCTCCTGCCTTTCATAGTCAAAATTAACCAGTACCTTAGCCATCTTCTGTTTGGTATCCTGGAGTTCCTTCTGAAGATCAGCAAGTGCAAGATCCTTGAGCACAGCAACCTGCTGGAGGTCGGCAATCTTCTTATCTTGATCCTCAACATGGCCGACGTAATCCTCGTTCTCAGCGAATTTCTGTAAAGAGGATAAAGGATAAGGTTAGAATTAAGTGATCCTCAGGTCAGTAGGATATATCAGCAGGATATATCAGCAAGATATATCAACAGAATATATGAGCGAAGACAGTGATCCTCACATCATTAAAGTACTCAAGGAATTGGTGGCGAATTAGAGGCAGACCCTGCAAATCCTCAGCCTCGGAGGCCTTTCTCCTCTTGATTCCCTTTCCTTTGAGGGGTGCCTTGGGGATTGAAGCTGTGGGGCTGGTAGGAACCTTCCTTTTGGAGGATTTGACAGTGGTGAGATCGGTGACACTGAACCTTGAAGCAGCTTTGGCAGATTTTCCAGCACCTACACAACCAAAACAAGATAAGTATCTTTTCTTAATATACATTTAACTATTTATTTAAATTTTAAACAAGGATACTTACTTGACATTGTGACAGAGCCTGAGGATACCTCCTGTGAGTCTTGGGTTATTGTCTTAAAAGTTCTAGTTTCAGGGTCGAGTCCCCAGAAAGCAGCAAGTCTTTCCCTGGTTGCGGGTGTTGTGATGAGATGTGAAACAGAGATGGCTGCATGACACAAGACAAAGAAGGGGTTAGTGATCCTATTACAAAAACATGACCATCTGGTGATCCTTCCCAGGATCCTCCGGCCTACCATGGGTGGACCATGTTCTTGGTAAATGCTCTCCATCTGAAATGGTATCCCTTCTTACAAAGAAGAAGCGACGTTTCCAATCTTTGTCGTTTTTGGTGACTTTGAGAAGAGGATGATCTGCACTGGGTTTTCGTTTGAACAAATAATGGTGGGATCCAAAGGTAGTAAGATCATACAGTTCCGCCAGTTCTGACATTCCTAAATCAACGCCTTCCTGCTCGATGATCCTCTCTAAGGTGTATAAAACCCTCCAAATCATCGGCATGGCTTGAATGTAAGATATGCCGGTAAGGGAAAAGAAGGATTGTGTGAATTCCGGGAAAGGATAGGTGTACCCTATAGCAAATGGAGTAACTGGAAAGGCAACCCATGTTTCTGAAACATAGTCGCTCAGGGCAGTTGGATCGAAAGGTTTGAAAAAGACATTCGCCGGAAAACGGTGACGGATGTTATCTATTTGTGCATCGTTAAAGCAACACCTCTCGTTCACTGAGTTCTTGATGATCTTCTGACTCTTCAAAGGGCTATCCTTTTTGTGATCCTTGGCCGGGGAACTTCGGAGCAACATTTTCGAAGTGATGAAGATAAAGAAAGAAAAACAGAGTAAGAAAGGAAGAAAGAGGAGAAAGAGATACCTGATTGATCTTCAACTGAGATTATAAAGGGAGTTTCTTTCGGATTTGAATGCATATTGATCCTATCTATATCTCTATTTATAATTATGATTCTGCAGGATTGTCACTTCCGTGACATCATCATCGCAACGGCTAGTTCTATTTTAACGGCTATATATCCGTTAGTTTGTTACGGATAAGATCAAGAAAACATAACTCGCTAATTTTACAATTTCACTCCTTATATTTTGGGGGCAATTGTTAGGGGAGGATTTTCTAACAATTGGTGATCCTTATTCGTTATCCTAACTGGTGATCCTTACTTCTGTGACAGGTGGTGATCCTCAGAAGAGCTTCAGGATCAGGATCATGGATCACTTTAAGGATCCTCGTACTGACGATTGTTTACTTGTATTTTGTAGCATCTCGCAGGTATAACAAGCTTGACCAAGTCTTAGCGACATTCCTGGAGAATATTCCTAAACTATTCTGCACGTGCTTGACCAAAAATAGACGTTATGGAGAACGTGGAGGCTTGGCACGAAAGTCGGATAATTAGTTTAGGTGGTTATTTCTATTTTAAAAAGGGAGTAACGAGCTAGTAGAAAAGACTTAGTCATTTTTTGCAGTTACACACACTCGTACAAACGCTCATACAAGCTCTCGTTCAAACACTAAGCAATTACATACACTTTTTACACATTCCACCGTAGTGATCCTTGTACCTAGCTCGTTACTATCCGAAGTTGTAAACATTAATTCATTTATTTGAGCTTGGTGATCGGTAGTTTCCATCACCCGGGGTTTTTTGTGCCGGAGATCAACTCTTGATCAAGGGCTTTTTCCCCGTATAAATCCTTGTGTTGTTTGTGCAATTTACATTGAAGTGATCTTCATCGCTGTTACACATTTTGAGCATCATTCCCCGTAACAAAGAGTTTGGTTGCAATATCCTCAACAGATTTTTTGACCAAAACAGAGCTTAAGGTGTATAGCATTCCAAGATCTCGGTAGCATATCCCCCTCCATATTCTTGAGTCTGTATGCTCCTTTCCCTGCTTCTGATTTAACTTCATATGGTCCTTCCCATTTTGGAGCTAACTTGCCATCGGCAGGATTAGTAGTATTTTGAAAAGCCTTTCTTAACACCCAATCTCCAACCTTAAATCTTCTGGTTCTAATATTCTTGTTATATGCCCTGGATATTCTCTGTTGATATGCTGCCATCCTTAGCCTTGCCGCATCTCTCTTTTCATCTATAGTGTCTAAATCCTGACTCAAGGCTTCAGGATTCTTCTCAGGATCACTTAAGACAGATCTTGCAGTAGGTATCGTCATTTCCGTTGGAATCATTGCTTCTGCTCCAAACACCAAGGAAAATGGGGTTTGGCCTGTTGCATTCTTTACCGTTGTCCTATCAGCCCATAAAACAAAGGGTAATTCTTCTGCCCATCTTTCTTTTTTGGCTCCAAGCCTTTTCTTTAAGTTATTGACAATTATCTTGTTTGAGGATTCTGCTTGTCCATTTGCTTGAGGATGTACCGGAGTAGATGTGATCATTTTGATTCCCCAACTCTTGCAAAAGTTAGTAGTCCTCTTACTTATGAACTGAGAACCATTGTCACAGATTATCTCAGCTGGTACTCCGAATCTGGTCAGGATATTCCTCTTTATGAAGGATACTACTTCTTGGTCTCTAACTTGAACAAATGCTTCAGCTTCAACCCACTTAGAGAAATAATCCGTCATTGCTAGCATGAAGACTTTTCCTCCCGGAGCTTTCGGTAGCTTTCCCACTATATCCATACCCCACTTCATAAATGGCCAAGGGGAAACAATAGGATACAATGGTTCAGCAGGTTGATGCAGTATGTTACTATGTCTTTGACATGAGTCACATCTTCGAGCATATTCTGCGGCATCTTTTCTCATTGTTGGCCAATAATATCCTGTTCTTAATACTTTTGAGAATAACGACCTGCCCCCAGCATGGTTACCACAATCCCCTTCATGTATATCCTGAAGTACTTCCTTGGCTTCATGATCCTCCAAGCACCTCAAATACGGTCCTGCAAGAGATTTTTTGTATAAAATATTATCTATAATAGCGAATCGTGATACCTTCATCCTAAATGCCTTAGGATTTTCATTTCCAGGGATGTGTCCTTCTTTGAGATATTTCATGATTGGAGCCGTCCAGGATTTAGGATCCTCTTCAAGATGTTCTACTCCAGGATCCTGAATACCAGCTACCTCTTTATCCTGAGGATTCGTTGCAGGATATAGGACATGTAGTATTGGTATTTGCGTCCCTTCAGGTATCTTGATCGATGATCCCAAATTTGCTAAGGCATCCGCTTCAGCATTATCCTCCCTTGGTACCTGTTTAAGTACAAAAACTTCGAAATATCCTGCTAATTTTTTGAGAATATCGAGATATTCGATTAATTTCTCTCCCTTAACTGCATAGGATCCATTAAAATGGTTAGTAATTAACAAAGAGTCAACATATACTTGCAAATTTTTTATACTCATGCTCTTAGCCAACTCTAATCCTGCAATTAAAGCCTCATACTCTGCTTCATTATTAGTAGCAGGAAATTCACACCTAATAGCCTGGGGTAATATGTCCCCCTGTGGCGATTTTAGTAGTATTCCTAATCCTACTCCTCTTACATTAGATGCACCATCAGTATATAATGTCCAGGATCCTGAGGATTCTCCTAGCTGTTGAACTTCTAGATCTACCTCGTCCTGAATGTCACTACTAAAATCAGCCACAAAGTCAGCTAAAGCCTGAGACTTTATGGCATTCCTAGGTTCGTATACTAAATCATAAGCACTCAATTTTACTGACCACTTGGCCATCCTGCCTGACATTTCTGGTTTCCTAAGCACATTTTTGATAGGATAATTTGTTTTAACATGTATCCTATGTGTCTCGAAATAATGCCTAAGTTTCGTTGATGCCATAATTAATGCTAGTATCAATTTTTCTAAATGAGAATACCTAGTTTCAGCATCTAACAAACTTTTACTAACATAATAAACAGGATACTGCTGACCTTCATGGTCTTTTATAAGAACGGCACTTACAGCATTCCCTGATACAGCAAGGTACAGGGATAGTGGTTCACCATTTTCCGGCTTCATCAATAGAGGTGCGGTTGAGAGATACCGTTTCAAATCCTGCAGGGCTGCTTCATGCTTTTCCCCCCATTCGAATCTTTTGTTCTTCTTTAGGATATCATAGAAGTCTTTGCATTTCTCTGAGGATCTTGAGATAAATCTGTTTAGAGCTGCTACTCGGCCTGTTAATCTTTGTACGTCCTTCATATTCGAGGGTGATTTTATATCCAGGATAGCTTTAATCTGCTCCGGGCTTGCCTCTATCCCCCTTTTCGTCACCATATACCCAAGAAACTTTCCTGCCCCTACTCCGAAATGGCATTTAGCAGGATTCAGCTTCATGTTGTATTGATCCAGGATATCAAATGCTCCCTTGATATCCTGGAGGTGATCCTCAGCCTTTTTAGATTTCACCACCATATCATCGATATATACTTCCATGGTGTCCCCCAGTTTGTCTTTGAACATCATGTTTACCAATCTTTGGTATGTTGCACCTGCATTTTTCAAACCAAAAGGCATAGCTGTATAACAATAAATACCTGTTGGTGTCATGAAGGCGGTATCCTCCTGGTCAGAAGGTTCCATTTGGATCTGTTGAAATCCTGAAGATGCGTCCATGAAGGTCAGCATTTCATGCCCAGCAGTGGCATCTACCATTGCATCAATGTGTGGAAGAGGAAATGGGTCTTTAGGACAAGCTTTGTTCAAGTCTGTGTAGTCTACACAAACTCTCCATTTCCTATTCTTCTTCTGTACTACAACCACGTTTGCTAGCCACCTTAGGAACTTAACCTCTCTGATCATTCTGGACTTTAATAATCTTTCAACTTCCTCCTGGATAATCGCGTTTCGCTCTGGAGCAAACTTCCTTCTTTTTTGTTGCACAGGCTTGAATGATTTATCAATTCCAAGCTTGTGAGTGATAATATCTTTGGATATGCCTGTCATATCCTCATGCTTCCATGCAAACGTAGACATCCTGCATTTCAAAAAGTTAATTAATTGTTCTTCAATATCCTGAGGGATATTGGTCCCAACGAGCACCGAAATATCGGGATTATCCTGGTCCAGGATAATTTTCTTCACATCCTGCTCCGGATCCTCCACGATATCCTGGGCCCGCGTCTTTAATTGCTATGCTGCACTAAGTTTGGTTGAGGATTTCATCGAGGATGAGTAGCATTCTTTCGCCTCTTGCTGATCACTATCAACTTTGACCACTCCCCAAGGGGTAGGTATCTTGATGCATTGGTGATATGTTGATGGCACGGCCTTCATATCGTGAATCCATGGTCTTCCCAGTATGATGTTATAGCAGGATAGAGAATCCATCACACAGAAACGTTGTATCGAGTTGACTCCTTCAACGTATACTGGCAACTTTATCTCTCCCACTGTGTTTCTAGCCTCTCCACTGAACCCAACAAGCACGGTAGACTTTGAAGTGATATCCATTGGAGATACATTCATTCTCTTCAGAGTTTCTAGTTGGATTATGTTGACGGAGCTGCCATTATCAACCAGTATCCTGCGTACAAAATGGTTAGCCACATATAACGTTATTACCAAAGCATCATGGTGAGGATCTTGGACAGTATCCCTGTCATCAGCATCAAAAGTGATCACTTTGTCAGTTGTGAGGGTAGTCATCCTGACAGGTTTGTTTCCCCTTTCGGCCTTGGCTTCCTTCGCATGTCTCTTTGCTGCCGAATACGAAGTTCCACAAATGTCGGATCCTCCCAAAATGAAGTTGATTATCTTGGCATCTGCGGGAGGTGATGCTGCTCGTTCAGGATCCTTCTCAGTATCCTGACCCTTATTCTTCTTTCTTCCTAAGAGATCTTTCAGATATCCCTTGCTTAGAAGATAGCTTATTTCTTTCCTTAGAGCAATGCAATCCTCAGTTACATGTCCGAAATCTTCATGGAAAGCACACCATTTCGACTTATCTTTCCAGTCAGCCTTTTGTTGATTCTTTCGAGGCCACCTAGCCTTGTCTCCCAGACCCTGCATAGCATACATCAATTCAGGAATATTAACAGAAAAGCAATATTCGGACAACTCAGGATACTCTTCAGGATCCTCATCTTCAACAGCGTTCACTCTTTTGTTTTCATTTCTATTATACGGCTTAGGCCGATATGACTTGAACGAGGATTCTGACTTCCTATTAGTTGACTCATAAGTGTTGGATGAGTTCATCCTTTCTTGCATCTTTCTGTCATCTTCCAGACGGATATATCTCAAAGCCCTGTTACGAGCTTCGTCGAGATTCCTGCAGGGATTCATTACGAGATCCTGATAAAACTGAGAATCCTTTTGTAATCCCATCTTGAAAGCTTGCACAGCTGTTGCAACATCAAGATGTGGGATATCCAAGGATTCTCGACTGAATTTGTTCACATAATCCCTCAAGGATTCCTGAGGCCCTTGAGTTATCCTGTAAAGATCACTGGTTAGTTTCTCAAAACTCCGACTACAAGAAAATTGACTGTTAAATAAATTAACCAAATGAGCAAATGAAGTAATTGAGTGAGGAGGAACGTTTAATAGCCATTTTAAGGCCGATCCTGTTAGAGTAGAACCAAATCCCTTGCATAAGCACGCTTCCTTGAGCTCCGGAGGGATAGGGTTAATCTCCATTCTTTCCCTATACTGAGCAATATGCTCCTCAGGATCCGTACTCCCATCATAAAGCTTCATGTTGGGAGTTTGGAATCTCTTTGGGATCTCAGCATCACATATAGGATATGCAAAACGAGATATCTTGTGGCTGTCTTGAGATACTTCCGGGATCGGCTGGACCACCCCAGGTACACTAGATATCATGTCCTTCAACTTCTGAAGTTCCCTGGTAAGTGCTGATGTTACACCTGTATCCTGCAAAGATCCACCACTGTTAGTAGCATGAGTATTGTTATTATTCGACACGTTACCCGTTGGAGGATTTTGCCCATATCCTGAAGCATATCTTGAGCTCCTCATGGTTGACATCCTAATCGAGGAGGGTATTTCAGGAGTATGATTCTGAGGAAGACTGGGCACGATATTCCCCCTATTATCCTCGGTATATACAGCTGAACTAAAGTTCAACGCTCTGGGGTGTAACGGAGTGACATTGTCCTCAGCAGATCTGCTCGAGCCAGCCTTCAGGAGTTGTATTTCCCTCAAAAGCATTTGGTTTGTTTCCTGTTGCTGCCTCATTTGTTCCTGCACACTTCCAAATAAGGTTAAAATTTCATCATTAGAAGCTAAAACGGGAGCAGATCCCTGGACACTCCGAGTTGGGATAACATCTTGAGATTGTGTAGAGGCTGGCATCCTTGGAGGAGGTGGTGGAAGCACCGAACCGGTAGTAGTAGAAGTCATAGCAGACACAGTAGAGGAACTCATGTTTGATCTTGAGGCCATTATGGACAGTGTGGCAAAAAGTTTTGAAAATAGAAAACCGATTAGCGATTTGACAAAAAGTTTTAGTAAAGAGAGCACCACTTGCCCCACGGTGGGCGCCAAATTGTTTTGGTCAAAAATTACCAAAGTAATTAAGTGATCAAATTAGTTAAGTGAGGCAGTGTGCTAGAAATATGTGTGAAAAATGTGTTAACCAAATTAGATATGAAAACAGTTTAAGGATACGGCTCAGGATATAGAGCTGTATCTATGATCAAACAATGAGCGAAAATGTAAAGATGGACACGTGATGTACGAGGAAAGCCCTTGATCAATCTAGATCGCCGGCATAAAACCTCGGGAGCTAACAATCGCAGCTGCCTAGTTCTTCTATTGCATCAAAAATCAGGATACAGTGCAAGATGTGGTACGGATCGACTAAGTGTTACAACGAAACTTGAATACAAGTGTGGTGTTTGCGATGAGCTAGAGAGTGTAAGTGTATGAGAGTGTTAGTGAAAAATCGTGTGTTCTAAGCTGATCCGCCCCCATCTATTTATAGTAAAGATAAAATAACAAACTAGCCTAAACTTGCGGGATCCACCGAATATTCCTTCTTCGAACGTTGTAGACCTGCTCTTTCGGGCTCAACGTCTCTTCCTCAACAAATTCGTCCGAGTCTTGAGGAGAAGAAGTCCTCTTGACCGTTAGCAAGTCTCAGCCCTTAACCTGCACGTGGTTAATTCAATAAGCCTCAGGATATCGCCCAAGATGTTAGCAATATCCTCTTCCAGCATCCTGGTCACAAATGAACAAACATAGGCAGGATATTGGTCAGGATATAATTGTTAAGAAAATGACCCCTAACACGCGGCCCGCGTAGATGTACGCAGGGGATTACGCAGCCCGCGTACTAGCCCGGGTAGGGTTTTGGTGATCCGGGTCATCGCGTAGACTCGCCACGATGTTGACACGTGTCGGCCTCTGGTGTTTCTGCGTTGTTGATCTGTCGCGGCCCGCGTGAACTTAATTGATGGTTTACGCGGCCCGCTTGAACTTAAGAAAATCAAAGGAATCCGGTTCCAACCTTCATACCGCCCGCGTAAATGTTAAGGTGGGTCCTACGCGGCCCGCCTCAGCTTAAAAATCAGGTTTTATTTATTTTAAATATTATTTAATATATTTCGGGCTCGGTTTTTTTTTACATACGGGTTATATTTAAAGACATATTGGGACATTTTAAACTATAATAGGGTGTCAGAAATATTATTCGAGAGTGTCGGTTTATTGAGGGTTGTTACAATATTCTCCGAATTTACTTAAACAATTAACTCTTGATACATGGTCGAAAACCGGTATTCGTATTGGTGTAACTTGATGTTTTTACATGGGTTTTAATTCCGAATAGCCTACTTTTAATTAAAACTGTGTTTTGCAGGTTTGATGAAGTTTAAGGAGCTATTCGGGAGCTTTACGGACTATTGGGACGAAAAATGGACCATCGGAACGCGAAACGGGTTAATCGGAAGCGAGAAACACAAAAACAGAAAAATGGGTTTTCTGTGAGGCGTAGCCTACGCCACCATGGGCGTAGGCGACGCCTCCTCCTGATGCTAAACGAGATTTTTGGGGTTTTCTTGGTTGGTGACGAGTTTTAATGCTTGTTTTGACCCATTTCGGGAGTTACACTTGGAATAGAGTTTGAAATCACTTCTTGGAGCCATAACCTATCATCCCTTCCACTCTCAATCCATCCATATCACCAACCTTCATCCGAATCAAGAATCATCATCACCCAATTCATATTCATCTCTATTCACCAAACCCTAGTTTCTTCATCCATTAATCTTTCAATCATCATCACTCACCAAAACCCTAATCCTCAGCATTTGATCATTCCTCAAGCTTCAAGATGATCCTAATCAAGTTTCCAACATCCTATGATCAAGTTCCTTTGATCATGAGCGGCTAGTTTCCTGGAGGTTTCACCCCGGTGTAGGTTTTTGTAAGTCTAGGGTTTTAACATTGTTCTTGGTTTGATTTTGTGAAAAATTGCTATTTGATTTTGAAGCTTATGACAATTGTCTTGCATTTGTATTGAATTCATAAATTGTCGAGTGAAGATTAAATTTGACTTTATGAAATGTTTATGTGCAATTATGCCTTGTCTAGGTTAGAGTTTACATGTTCTTGGTAATGAAGTGCATTTTTGTCCGTTCTTTGTGGCGTTGATAGCTATTGGCACCTAAGCCTTGTAACACTAAATTCGTTAGTCACTTTTGCAATTGAATCAAATCTAAAACGTGTAGAAATCCTAAGATTGCAATTACTGAACCGGGTGTGAACCTTGTTTAATTATCTTGTTTAAAACTATCAATTACAATTTCGTGCATTTGTTTAAGTTCTCATTAGTTAGTAATTAAAAACCAAATTGTCGGTTCATTCCGACCCATTTCCTAAAAAACAAAAAAATACAAAAATACTTTAGCAAGCTTCATAATTGTGACATTCATTTTAATTCAATCGAATCCATTCGCAAACCACACACTCTTCGTGGTTCGACCCCTTGCTACCACTAGCTATTTGTTAAGGGTAAAAAGGGCTTATAAATATTATATTCGACCGGAGCGCGACACTCCGATCAACTCTTACCGGATGTTTGATCAAGCTTGAACCGAACACACTTTATTGACAACCTTGGCTCTGATTACCAACTTGTAAGACCCGACTTAATAAAAACTTGCATTTAGTACAAAATTTAGAGTTTACAAAAACTTTCATGATTTTGAAGGACCATATTTGATCCTAATATTCAAGTTAAAATTTAGAGTTTACAAATATTCAAGTGTCTAATAGATAACGTTTGAAAACATAGTTCAAGTATCTACATATTGCTAATGTAACACCCCGAAAACACAAATTCTTATAATACAATTATGTAGTGAATAAATAAGAAAAAATAAACTAACTAGGAATGACATTAACCTAGTTAGATGATGACTTATGAGTAGTTAAAGAGTTAAAACTGAATAAAAACGAAAGTTGAGGGACTAAAGGTGTTTAAGTGAAAACTAATAATAATAAAACAAAATTTAAACACACAACACACTTGTTTGTGTTGCTGAGATCGATCAGAAGGCAGGGGACGATCCCAAGCTCCCCAAAAACCCTAGTTCTTGTCAACCACCTCCAATTGAAGGATCAAATCAAGTCCTAAACGAAAATCGAGCATAGATTAATGATCCCCATTGCAAGGAGATCATAAGGTATGTAAAATTTGACAAAAATTCTCTACTTGAAATTCTCATGAATTTAGAGAATTCAAAATCTGATGATGCATGTGTGATTTGTAGATGAAATAGGAACATTAAAATGTCTAGGAGTAAACCCTAGACAAGTACATGTTGAAATCATGCTAAATTCTAGTGAAATCCATGGCCACCATTGTAGGTGATATGTAGGTTATATGGAACTTGATCAACACTAGGGTTTTGAAGGTTATTCTAGTGTAATTTGATTCATAGAAACTGATTTCTGAAAAATTTGATGTTTGATTCTATATGTGATAGCTCGATTGATGTTAATTTAGGCTAAGCGGCCAGCCATGAACTTAAATATAAAAGATATAAAATCCTGCCCTTTAAGTGTTTGTAAAAATGCCTCAAAGAAGGCTCGAAACTGAAATTTTAAAGTTAAAACGCATAATTGTGATGTTTTGGCAAATTATGCGATATGTGATTGAAAAGAGTTCTAAACGCGTCATGATTTAACTCTATAGGAAAAGATACCGGAGCGTCGAGTGGACAAGTCGGTGGCGATTTGCGTTTGAAGGGCGTGCACTAAAGGTATGTAACTTGATTCGTTACATTAAGAAATTTTGATAACTAGCATATGAATAGTGGCATTGTAGAATAAAGACTCTATTGATTAAAGCGACAATATTCATTACTTGAAATAATGGGTTAAGAATTGGTTAGAATTCGTTTGGTAGTCATCATAATGGAGGATTCCGTAGATGAGCCAAACGGGTCGAATAATGGTGTACATTGTAGTGTTAGTGTTTTAAATAGATAGCGATGGTGATAACGATCACAAGAGCATGAAGCCATAAGTTTGGTAATGAAGTGCCGGTGATAATAAGCCCCGGAAGTTGGGTAACAAGCGCCTTATGTTTACTATTACAAATGTAGCAAAATAAGGATAACTAGAAAGGGTCGAATAATTACAAAGTGAAATTTTGCCATCTGGTCCGTAAAATAAACTTTTGGCATGGAAATCATTATAGTTACGTCGGTATTGAATTTACAGACGCATAGGAAAAGAATCACCTAAAACGGACTCACGAGTCAAAAGTTATGGTCATTTTAAGTTGAAAATCTGAATTTCCGGAACTGGCAGCAAGTGCAGGTCACAAAACTGAACCTGCTGGAAAACTACATCCCCCGCGCCACGCGAGGGCCTGTCGCGCCACGCGACAGGGTAACATTTTATTTATTTTTTATTTTTGCATTTTTAAATGCTTGGAACTTGTTTATACACTTCATATAAATGTCAAAACTAACATTTTTAGTGGTTTTGACCTTAGGTAATAAAGTGAACTATCCGGATGGCGATCAAGCAAGTTTTTGAAGAATCGAACACAACTCTGCAAGCTTCCACATTAACTTAGTTTATGTTTAAACAATACTTTTGGGATGACTTCGTCTAGACAATGTTTTTGATGTAAATGATTTGCTAATCATGTTATGAATGTTTAAACTAGTCGGTAGTTGACTAGTTGGTGTTACTTTAAAACTTTTATTTTGTAATTATGTTAAACCAAGGTACTATATATCTAAAATTTAGTATCTTTTATTAGACTTAAATTAGAAATTTAAACGAGTGTTACAAGTTGGTATCAGAGCTTAAGGTTGTCAACAAAGTGTTCGGTTCAAGCTTGATTGATCGTCCGGTAAGAATTAATTTATTATTTTTTAGTAGATTTTATCTTATGTAAGAAATGAGATGTGAATTAATGTGCATGGGAAGAGTGTGTTAACTCACTCAAACCCGGAAAGTGCACCAAAAAGTGAACGGTTAAAAGCAAGTTATGAACTTGGCTAAACCAAAGCAAATAAAGTTATGTTGTAAATGAAATGTTTAACGTTTAATGTAAACATTTCAGTTTCAAAATGTCGGAAAGAAACGATGATGATCCGGTGCCGACAAGCACCGAACAAATGAAAGAGATAATTGCCGAAGAAGTGGGGAAGGAAATTGAAGGTAGTCTATCCGGATTTATAGACAAAATTCAAAACACGGTATTATCATTAGTGGAACAACAAGTCAAAAGGTTGGAAGATAGTGTCAACCTTATGAAAGAGAAATCGGGAGAACGTAAGGGATGTTCGTACAAAGAGTTTATGGCGTGTAAACCGCCGATCTACAACGGGGAGGTTGACCCGATAATATGCCAGAGATGGTTAAGCGATGTTGAAGGAGTGTTTGAAAGGACCCATTGTGACGAAAGTGACTCTGTTGCTTACGGAACGGGTCAGTTGAGGGGTCAAGCCAAATATTGGTAGGACAATAAAAAGAAGGAAATAGGAGCCGAAGCGGCGAGGGCCATGACATGGGAGGAGTTTAAGACACCGTTTCTTAAACATCATAGTCCCAAGGCGGTCATTAATAGAATCAAGGAAGAGTTTATGCAACTTAGGCACAAGGGCGAGACCATAAACAAGATTACGGCGACGTTTATGGATAAGATGAAGTTTTGCAATGAATTGGTGACTAATGAAGAACATAAGATATACTACTATTATAACATGTTGAGCGCCGAGTATAGGGAGTTTATGACTCCTTCAAAATATGAGACCCTTACCGAGATCATAAACGTTGCTCGGGAACTGGAAACTGAATTGAAGAAACAAGTTGAAAGGGGTGAACGAAGGGCACAGGATGTGAATCCAAGCCCTACAAAGAAAGCTCAAACTGTAGAATCGGGGAAGAAAATGGATACTAAAGGCGGGTCGCCAAGTTGTAAAGTGTGCGGAAAGGGGCACAAGGGAGAGTGTCTTTTCAAAGACAAACCGTGCCCCATATGTGGTAAAACGGGGCACACGACGTCTCTATGCCCGGGTAAAGTCTCAGTTTGCTACAAATGTTATCAACCCGGCCACAGAAAGTCCGAATGCCCAGATTTGGTTGGAAAGAGAGACACTAAAAAATCTCCAACGGAAGCTCCAAAGGCGAAGGCTAGGTCCTTCCAACTTACAGCAGTTGAAGCAAAGACAGAACCCGCTGTGGTCTCAGGTATATTCGCAATAAACTCGATCCCCGCACGTGTATTATTTGATACGGGTGCGAATAAATCCTTCATTTCACATGGATTTATTTGACATCCTTCATTTGTATTGACGAAATTATCTGTGCCCTTAGAAGTTGAAATAGGGTATAACAAAAGTTTTATAGTTTGTGATATTTGTCGAGGCTGCAAATTAAGCATCGATGGTGAAGAATACTTGATAGACCTAATCCCGATGTCAATGGGGGAATTTCAAGTAGTTGTTGGGATGGATTGGTTATCTCAGCACCACGCAAAGGTTGTGTGTTTCCGTAAGGAGATAAAGCTAACATCTCCGAGCAGAAAACACGTCACTATCTATGGCGAAAAAGGAGGTGACCCCATAACATGCTCGGTGTTGAAAGCTCACAAGCTTATGAAGCAGGGATGTAAGGCGTTTATGATATACGCAAATGAGCCCGAGAAGGAATCACTGAAGATTGGAGACGTACCGGAAGTACGGGACTTCGAAGATGTATTTCCAGAAGATTTACCAGGGATACCGCCCGAACGAGAAGTAGAGTTCGGAATCGAATTGATTCCGGGCGCGAAACCTGTAGCTAAGGCACCGTACCGACTCGCGCCGTCGGAATTACAAGAATTGATGTCACAAATTCAAGACCTGCTCGATAAAGGATTCATAAGGCCGAGTGTGTCTCCTTGGGGCGCACCGGTGTTGTTCGTGAAAAAGAAAGACGGAAGCATGCGCATGTGTATCGATTACCGGGAGTTAAACAAACTCACGGTAAAGAATCGATACCCGCTTCCAAGAATAGACGATCTATTCGACCAATTACAAGGTGCGAACTGGTTTTCAAAAATTGACCTTAGATTGGGATATCACCAACTAAAGGTCAAGGAGGAAGATGTGCCGAAGACGGCTTTCCGCGCACGATACAGACATTACGAGTTCCTCGTGATGTCATTTGGGCTGACGAATGCACCCGTGGCTTTCATGGACCTCATGAACTGGGTTTGCAAGCCGATGTTGGATAAATCGGTAATCGTGTTTATTGACGATATTCTGGTAAACTCGAAAAATGAAGCAGAACATGCACACCACTTACAAGAGGTGCTAGAGACACTCAGACAAGAAAAGTTGTATGCGAAATTCTCAAAATGAGCCTTCTGGTTGCGAGAGGTGCAATTCTTCGGCCACATCATAAGCGCCGATGGAATATTGGTAGATCCTTCAAAGATAGAGGCCGTGTCAAAATGGAGCCCTCTGAAAAATCCTTCGGAGATTAGAAGCTTCTTAAGGCTTGCAGGATACTATAGGAGATTCATTAAAGATTTCTCCAAGATTGCGTCACCGCTAACTAAGTTAACCCAGAAGGAGGAGAAGTTCATTTGGGGTGTTGAACAAGAAAGGGCGTTTCAAACGCTAAAAGAGAAGTTAACTCAAGCTCCGGTATTAACGTTGCCGGACGGGGTCGAAGACTTGGTGGTCTATTCGGATGCCTCATTATCGGGGCTCAGATGCGTTCTGATGCAACGGGGCAAAGTTATAGCTTATGCCTCGAGGCAAATGAAGATACATGAAAAGAAATATCCCACGCATGATCTCGAATTAGCTGCGGTGGTGTTTGCGTTAAAAATATGGAGGCACTATTTGTATGGGGTAAAGTGCACCATATTCACCGATCACAAGAGTTTAAAATACTTCTTCGATCAGAAGGAGTTAAATATGCGACAGAGGCGATGGTTAGAAACGGTGAAGGATTTCGACTGTGAAATACACTACCATCCTGGAAAGGCAAATGTGGTAGCGGATGCTCTGAGCAGAAAAGCGGACTATGTCCCAATACGAGTAAGGTCGATGCAGCTTATGGTGACCTCGGGTATACTTGAACGTATCCGAGAAGCGCAAGTAGAAGCAATGAAAGAGGAGAACTGGAAGAAGGAAAGAATAATCGGCCAGTTAAAAGATTTGTCGGATGGAAAGAACGGGTTGAAGACTCGATCCGGAAGAATATGGGTTCCAAATACTTGTGGGGTGAAGACGCTTCTACTCGATGAAGCTTATAAATCCCGATATTCTATTCATCCGGGTGCGACCAAGATGTACAATGATCTGAAACAAAACTATTGGTGGCCCGGAATGAAGAGGGATGTTGTAAAATATGTGGAGAAGTGCTTGACTTGCTTACAAGTCAAGGCGGAACACCAGAAACCATATGGAAAACTGTAACCTTTGGAAATCCCGGTTTGGAAATGGGAACATATCATAATGGACCTATTGACCAAACTACCTAAAACGATTCGGGGATTCGATGCTATATGGGTAATTGTGGATAGATTGACGAAGAGTGCACATTTTATTCCTATACGCGAAACATATACTTCAGAAAAGATATCCGAGGTATATACAAACGAAATAGTGGCACGTCACGGAGTACCGGTATCCATTGTGTCGGATAGAGATACCCGGTTTACTTCAAATTTTTGGCGAGATTTTCAAGAACAAATGGAAACGAAACTCTTCATTAGCACCGCCTACCATCCTCAGACGGATGGGCAGAGTGAAAGAACCATACAGATGCTAGAGGATATGTTACGGGCATGTATCATCGACTTCGGTGGAAGTTGGGATGTTAATCTACCTTTGGCCGAATTTTCATATAACAATAGTTACCATTCGAGTATCAGCATGGCACCTTACGATATGCTATATGGTAGAAAATGCAGAACCCCTGTGTGTTGGGGTGAAGTGGGTCAGCGTGAATTGGCACATAAAGACATAGTTCAGGCCACTAATGAGAAAATTGAAGTGGTGCGAGCCCATTTGAAAGCAACCCAAGATAGGCAAAAGTCTTATGCCGATAAAAGACGAAGACCGATTGAATTTCAAATAGGCGACATGGTTATGTTAAAGGTTTCCCCATGGAAGGGCGTTATCAGATTCAGAAAAAAGGGGAAACTAAGCCCGAGGTTTATCGGGCCATTTAAAATCATCGAACGGGTTGGTAAGGTAGCCTATCGCCTCGAACTACCGGAAGAGTTGAGTGGAATACATGGCACGTTTCATGTATCACAGCTATGAAAATGTCTAGCGGAGGAAACAGCTTATATCCATTACGACGATATCGAGGTGGATGATCGCCTAAATTATGCGGTAAGGCCAATAGAGATTTTAGATCGAAAGGTTAAGCACTTGCGAAATAAACAAATCGATCAAGTCAAGATCCAGTCGGAGCATAGGAAAGGCTCGGACACTACATGGGAGTCCGAAGAGGAGATGCGACGTCTCTACCCTACACTATTCGGTACGTACTCTGGTTCCGGGGGCGAAACCCTTTTTAAGGGGGGTGGACTTGTAACACCCCGAAAACACAAATTCTTATAATACAATTATGTAGTGAATAAATAAGAAAAAATAAACTAACTAGGAATGACATTAACCTAGTTAGATGATGACTTATGAGTAGTTAAAGAGTTAAAACTGAATAAAAACGAAAGTTGAGGGACCAAAGGTGTTTAAATGAAAACTAATAATAATAAAACAAAAATTAAACTCACAACACACTTGTTTGTGTTGCTGAGATCGATCAGAAGGCAGGGGGCGATCCCAAGCTCCCCAAAAACCCTAGTTCTTGTCAACCACCTCCAATTGAAGGATCAAATCAAGTCCAAAACGAAAATCGAGCATAGATTAATGATCCCCATTGCAAGGAGATTATAAGGTATGTAAAATTTGACAAAAATTCTCTACTTGAAATTCTCATGAATTTAGAGAATTCGAAATCTGATGATGCATGTGTGATTTGTAGATGAAATAGGAACATTAAAATGTCTAGGAATAAACCCTAGACAGGTACATGTTGAAATCATGCTAAATTCTAGTGAAATCCATGGCCACCATTGTAGGTGATATGTAGGTTATATGGAACTTGATGAACACTAGGGTTTTGAAGGTTATTCTAGTGTAATTTGATTCATAGAAACTGATTTCTGAAAAATTTGATGTTTGATTCTATATGTGATAGCTCGATTGATGTTAATTTAGGCTAAGCGACAAGCCATGAACTTGAATATAAAAGATATAAAATCCTGCCCTTTAAGTGTTTGTAAAAATGCCTCAAAGAAGGCTCGAAACTGAAATTTTAAAGTTAAAACGCATAATTGTGATGTTTTGGCAAATTATGTGATATGTGATTGAAAAGAGTTCTAAACGCGTTATGATTGAACTCTATAGGAAAAGATACCGGAGCGTCGAGTGGACAAGTCGGTGGGGATTTGCGTTTGAAGGGCGTGCACTAAAGGTATGTAACTTGATTCGTTAAATTAAGAAATTTTGATAACTAGCATATGAATAGTGGCATTGTAGAATAAAGACTCTATTGATTAAAGCGACAATATTCATTACTTGAAATAATGGGTTAAGAATTGGTTAGAATTCGTTTGGTAGTCATCGTAATGGAGGATTCCGTAGATGAGCCAAACGGGTCGAATAATGGTGTACATTGTAGTGTTAGTGTTTTAAATAGATAGCGATGGCGATAACGATCACAAGAGCATGAAGCCATAAGTTTGGTAATGAAGTGCCGGTGATAATAAGCCCCGGAAGTTGGGTAACAAGCGCCTTATGTTTACTATTACAAAGGTAGCAAAATAAGGATACCTAGAAAGGGTCGAATAATTACAAAGTGAAATTTTGTCGTCTGGTCCGTAAAATAAACTTTTGGCATGGAAATCGTTATAGTTACGTCGGTATTGAATTTACAGATGCATAGGAAAAAGAATCACCTAAAACGGACTCACGAGTCAAAAGTTATGGTCATTTTAAGTTGAAAATCTGAATTTCCGGAACTGGCAGCAACTGCAGGTCACAAAACTGAACCTGCTGGAAAACTACCTCCCCCGCGCCACGCGAGGGCCTGTCGCGCCACGCGACAGGGTAACATTTTATTTATTTTTTATTTTTGCATGTTTAAATGCTTGGAACTTGTTTATACACTTCATATAAATGTCAAAACTAACATTTTAAGTGGTTTTGACCTTAGGTAATAAAGTGAACTATCCGGATGGCGATCGAGCAAGTTTTTGAAGAACCGAACACAACTCTGCAAGCTTCCGCGTTAACTTAGTTTATGTTTAAACAATACTTTTGGGATGACTTCGTCTAGACAATGTTTTTGATGTAAATGATTTGCTAATCATGTTATGAATGTTTAAACTAGTCGGTAGTTGACTAGTTGGTGTTACTTTAAAACTTTTATTTTGTACTTATGTTAAACCAAGGTACTATATATCTAAAATTTAGTATCTTTTATTAGACTTAAATTAGAAATTTAAACGAGTGTTACAAGTTGGTATCAGAGCTTAAGGTTGTCAACAAAGTGTTCGGTTCAAGCTTGATTGATCGTCCGGTAAGAATTAATTTATTATTTTTTAGTAGATTTTATCTTATGTAAGAAATGAGATGTGAATTAATGTGCATGGGAAGAGTGTATTAACTCACTCAAACCCGGAAAGTGCACCAAAAAGTGAACGGTTAAAAGCAAGTTATGAACTTGGCTAAACCAAAGAAAATAAAGTTATGTTGTAAATGAAATGTTTAACGTTTAATGTAAACATTTCAGTTTCAAAATGTCGGAAAGAAACGATGATGATCCGGTGCCGACAAGCACCGGACAAATGAAAGAGATAATTGCCGAAGAAGTGGGGAAGGCAATTGAAGGTAGTCTATCCGGATTTATAGACAAAATTCAAAACACGGTATTATCATTAGTGGAAGAACGAGTCAAAAGGTTGGAAGATAGTGTCAACCTTATGAAAGAGAAATCGGGAGAACGTAAGGGATGTTCGTACAAAGAGTTTATGGCGTGTAAACCGCCGATCTACAACGGGGAGGTTGACCCGATAATATGCCAGAGATGGTTAAGCGATGTTGAAGGAGTGTTTGAAAGGACCCATTGTGACGAAAGTGACTTTGTTGCTTACGGAACGGGTCAGTTGAGGGGTCAAGCCAAATATTGGTGGGACAATAAAAAGAAGGGAATAGGAGTCGAAGCGGCGAGGGCCATGACATGGAAGGAGTTTAAGACACCGTTTCTTAAACATCATAGTCCCAAGGCGGTCATTAATAGAATCAAGGAAGAGTTTATGCAACTTAGGTACAAGGGCGAGACCATAGACAAGATTACGGCGACGTTTATGGATAAGATGAAGTTTTTTCAATGAATTGGTGACGAATGAAGAACAGAAGATATACTACTATTATAACATGTTGAGCGCCGAGTATAGGGAGTTTATGACTCCTTCAAAATATGAGACCCTTACCGAGATCATAAATGTTGCTCGGGAACGGGAAACTGAATTGAAGAAACAAGTTGAAAGGGGTTAACGAAGGGCACATGATGTGAATCCAAGCCCTACAAAGAAAGCTCAAACTGTAGAATCAGGGAAGAAAATGGATACTAAAGGCGGGTCGCCAAGTTGTAAAGTGTGTGGAAAGGGGCACAAGGGAGAGTGTCTTTTCAAAGACAAACTGTGCCCCATATGTGGTAAAACGGGGCACACGGCGTCTCTATGCCCGGGTAAAGTCTCGGTTTGCTACAAATGTTATCAACCCGGCCACAGAAAGTCCAAATGCCCAGATTTGGTTGGAAAGAGAGACACTAAAAAATCTCCACCTTGCATTGAGGTGATCACTAATTCATGTTTGAAACTTGATTTAAAGCAGATTAGAGGCTTCAATTTGTGAATTTTGTGAGGATTTTAGGTTTTGAAGGAAACCCCTGTCGCCCTCTCTTGTTCTGTTCGACCAGACACTCACGTATGTGGGTGTTTGGTGTGTTAATTTCTTATTTTAACATTCCACTTTCAATGTTTGCAAGTTTGGTCCCTTAGCTTTATTTAATTTATAATCTAAGTGTTTTAACCTTATTATATGCTACTACAAGGCTCGTAGCTGACTGGGTTATAATTTCCTAGTTAGTTGGTTCCTGTTTAATTAGCACTTTATAATTCTGATTTAGAGTTTTATAAATTCCGGGTTGTTACAAATTCCTTTTAGATTCTATAATAGTTGGTTGGAACTACATGGAATCGAAGAAGTGGTAGACAAAGTTTTGGATCGAACTCGGTAAAGGAAGTGGCGGGTATGTTGAAAAGACTTAAAGTTGACATAAAGCAATGGAGGAGAGAGACAAGGCTAAGAGAGGATAAAGAGCTACATGAGAACAAGAAAGCTGTAGAAGACATAGAGAAAATGGCAGAAACCCGAAGCCTCACAAGAATGGAAAAGGAGAAAAGAATACAAAGTAAATGGAAAATAAAGAAATATGAGAAAAGGAGGTTGGAAGATTTAAAACGGAAAGAAAAGATGAGGTGGGTGAAATTAGGTGATGAGAATTCAAAGTTCTTTCACGGAATAATAAATTGTCGAAAAGCGAAGAATCGAATAAATGCAATAAAAATAAACGTGTATATGGAAATAGAACCTAAGCTAATTAAGGAATTCATTCTAGAAAGCTTCAAGACACGATTCACAGAACCCGTAAACAAAAGACCTACTCTTGATGGAAGAGGCTTCTTGCAAATATCAGAAGAACAGGCAAACAAGTTAGACGCTGAGTTCTCAAAAGAAGAGATTAAGAAAGCAGTCTGGGCTTGCGGAAGTGACAGGGCCCCTGGGCCTGACGGAATTTCTTTCAAATTTGTTAAAAAGTTCTGGGATCAACTGGAGAAATACTTTGTGGGAGCACTTAAGGAGTTCCATGAGAAAGCACGTATCGACAGAGGTTGCAATCCTTCTTTTGTAGCACTTATCCCAAAGACGAGAGACCCCAAAGATGTAAGCGAATATCGACCTATCTCACTGATTGGAGTATTATACAAAGTAATAGCTAAGGTATTAGCGACTAGAATAAAAAAGGTTATAAGCTCAGTAGTTGCCCCGGTACAGACGACTTTCGTGGAGGGTAGATCCATCTTTGACGACCCTGTTATTGCAACCGAGGTTATATCTTGGGCTAAGAAAAACAAGCAAAAAATATTTGTTTTCAAAGTAGACTTTGAGAAAGCATATGATTCAATAAACCGGAAGCTCCTTTTGGCGAATCTAAAAGCGATGAAATTCCCGTTCCTATGGAGGATATGGATCGGAGCATGTCTAAAATCGAGTTGGGCTTCGGTATTAGTAAACGGATCTCCAACTTCAGAATATAAACTACAAAGAGGATTAAGACAAGGTGATCCCCTATCACCTTTCTTATTTATTCTAGCAATGGAAGCATTAGACGTTGTTATGTCTAGGGCGGGGGAAAGAGGAGCATTCAGAGGAGTAACACTACCAAACGAAGGCCCGTGCATATCCCATCTATGTTATGCGGATGATGTAATTTTTATGGGAGAATGGTCCGAGACAAATATATTAAATTTGAATAGAATCCTGAGATGCTTTTACGCATGCTCGGGACTAAAAGTTAACTTATACAAATCCAAGCTATACGGAGTGGGTGTAGATGAGGAGGAAATCGAAAGTATGGCAGCCAAACTGAATTGTAGGAAAGGTGAACTGCCGTTCCAGTTCCTTGGTTTAACCATAGGAGCTAACATGAAACGGGTGAAGTTCTGGAAACCAGTTGTGGATAAGTTTAACAGCAAACTCTCAGCTTGGAAGGCTAAATGCTTATCTTTTGCCGGAAGATTGGTCCTAGTAAAAGCGGTAATGGGAGCCCTACCTAATTATTATTTCTCGATGTATCCAGCACCAAAGAAAGTGATACAAAAACTAGAGGCAATTCGTAGAGATTTCGTGTGGGGGAAGAAAGATGGAAAAAACAAGATCCGGTGGATAGCATGGAATAAAATGGTAAGATAAAAAAACAGATGGAGGTTTTGGAATTGGGGATATGGGGAGTGCCAACCTAGCATTGCTGGCAAAATGGGGGTGGAAGTACAAGAACAATCCAAAAGCTCTATGGACTAGGGTTATAAAGGCAATCCATGCTAAAATGAGGAGCAAAAAATATTTCCCCGTTAATAACAGAATCTGCGGATTGTGGAAAGACATCGTGAATTCGTTTAGAGTATTGGAAAGTAAAAGAATAAACTTGGAAGATCGGTTAATGGCGAAATTGGGAGATGGTACAGAGGTTAAATTCTGGTTGGATAGATGGACAGGAGAGAGATCATTTAAAAAACAGTTCCCAGATATGTTTAGGATTGCAAAAAACAAACAGGCTTGTGTATCAGAGTTTGCCATAAGACTACAAAATGAAGTGCAGTGGAATATTGATTGGTCGAGACCTCCAAGTACTGATGAAGAATGGTCCCAGTGGACAGGAATGTTAAATGAATTAAACAAAGTGAAATCACTTACAGGAAAGGATCGATGGGGATGGATGATTAAGAACTGGGAAGTCTTCACAGTGGCGGCAGTAAAAGAGGAGATTAACAAGCAATCGGAAAGTGAACGGGAAGAAAGATGGTTGCACTGGAACTCATGGTTACCTGCAAAAATCAACTACTTCACATGGAGGGTGGGAATTGGCAGAATTCCGGCTAAAATTGAATTGAGGAGAAGAGGCATTGAGTTAGGAGATTACTTATGCCCTAGATGTAGAACATCAGAAGAATCCATCGAACACCTCATCAGCGAATGTCCGGCATCGATATTGGTGTGGAGAAAAGTCATTAATTGGTTGAAGATACCCTCCACGGCCGACACCAGTTCGTGTGAGAAGGTATTAACATATGCGGATGGGTTAAAAGGATCTACAGAGTTGAAGAAAATTGTGAAAATGGTGATACAAGCGACTATGTGGCACATTTGGAAAGCGAGAAATGGAAAAGAGTTTAATGGCATAATAAGATCAGGAGAGAATGTACTCGAAGACATCAAGGCAGACACGTTTTATTGGTTAAAAAGCAGATCGAGATTGAATGGTTTAGAATGGGAGAGGTGTGAGGACTTCAATATAAGAGACATAGTAAAATAATAGCTAAAGAATTGGGAGACTAGAGAATATGATGTATTTTTGCTTTGTTTTGTTTTAGTTTTGTAATCTTTCAGGTTTTACAGCATATGCTGGCCCTATTCTATAATCATAGAATTTTACTGTTAAAAAAAAGAGTAGTTATTTATACTCAAGTCAAAACCTAAATATAAAATCAGAAACACAACTCCTAACAAGTTGGTTTAATGGTTAATCAATTGGTTACTTTCTCTTCTTAAGGTCTCAAGTTTAACTCCCGCTAGCATCACTTTGAAGGACAATGTTGGTGGCAATGAAGTTTAGAACTAGGTCTGTCGCCAGTTCGAAACCGAGCCAAACCAGATTTTACCGCAGTGGGCCTTCGGACGAGTGGGTTATCCCCGGGAATTGGTGGTTTAGTGGCTCGGGTATACATCCAACTATGACCGTTATGGAGGAGTGGATGCATATGCTTGATTGGTGGCATCCCAAGATGCTTATCTAGTGATTCAGTTGGCCGTGAAAAAAAAAAGAAATAGAATCACAAACTATGTTTTATACCTAAACTTTTAGTTTAAATCTAAACTTAATCAAATAAGAAGGCTTATGATTAAGTCTTAACACTATTAAGGATTTGATGATAACAACTTTAAAGTTAAAGATAACTATTACCGTTTTGAGATTCTTACACTTATTTGATAAGTTTTTTAGCTTTTTTTATTAAATCAAAAATTAATATTATTATAACTTATAAAAATCTATCTATACTATATAATAAAAGAAACCATGTTAGGGACACATGGCGCTCTATGAGGCATTCTTAATTATTTATTTAAATATTTATTATGGAAATTTAATTATTGATAATATTAAATTTAAAATTTAAAATTTATGGAAGAGATTTAATGATAAAGACAAAGATAACTGATAATAATATATTAATTATTATAATCATATATTAATTATTAAAATCTAAAAAAATATATTAGCGTTTTAAATATTTAGAGTTAATTACATAGTTAGTCCATGTGGTTTACATAAAATAACATACTTAGATACTTATAGTTTAAAATCACCTTCTAGGGTATTAACTTTTCATTTTGTAATGTTTGAATGTATTAAATTCTAGGGTATTAACATAGTTAGTCCCTATGGTTTGCAAAAAATAACATACTTAGGTACTAATAGAATGTGATTTTAAACCTACAAATAACGTTAATACCTCCAAACGTTACAAAATGAAAAGTTAATAACCTAGAATGTGATTTTAAACTATTAGTACCTAAGTATGTTACTTTGTGCAAACCACAGGGACTAACTATGTAATTAACTAAAATATTTATAAAGATAAAGATTTTATTTAATTGGTAGTTTTAATTGTTTTTAGAGTTAATTACATAGTTAGTCCCTGTGGTTTACACAAAATAACAATCTAAGGTACTAATAGTTTAAAATCACCTTTCAGGGTATTAACTTTTGATTTTTTAACAATCTAAGGTACTAACGTTAATGGTCTGTTAAAAACTAACTCTGACACCCTCATGTGTAAAAAATGTGAGGGTATTTTCGTCATTACGATCCATTTGTTTAAATAATAATACACTGGATCTCAGACTCCATTCTCCTCTTCATCATCTTTCAAACCTTTTCAAGATCCCCAATTCAAACCCTAACCCTAACCAAGACTTAAGTGGGTGCAACAATGGTTTGGTTCTGACATCGATCACAAGAAGGTGTAGTACGGTGAGGTGCCCACCCACCATCAACGATTCTGACATCGATCACCACAAGGGGCTTTGTTTGGTTTAGCTCAGATCAGATCGGGGTCTGGTCGTAGTGGTGGTGCAGCAGTGGTTTGGTTTAGTTCAAATCTGGTTTTGATCTTGTTCGGATCATAGTAGTGGTGCCTCGATCAAAATGGTGGTGCAATGATGGCTTGGTTCGGTTCAGATCTTAAGTCACGATGGTGCAACGATCACTCTCCTCTCTCTCTAAAACTCACCGGCGATGTGATTTTTCTCAAGAGATTGTTGAAGGTTCTCTCAAGGGCTGATGCTTATGATAATAGGGAAATCTCCATTGATGTCAAAAAAAGGATTCTTATTTATCGATCCATTCATTACGCACGAAGCACACCGAGGTACAGTACAGTACAACTCATTCAGAAGGCTAAAGAAGGAGGTCTGGATGTGATTCAGAGTAATGTTTTCTGGAATAGGCATGAACCACAACCTCGTAAAGTAAGTATAGGATTTTATTAATTCTGTTTCTTTAAGGAAGAGTAATCATTTTTCTATTAACTTTTATGTTTTTTCAGTTTAATATTGAAGACTGGTATTATGTGGTTAACTTTCATGTTTGTTTTGAATGGAACATTGGGCATGATTCATAGAACTTCATGAATTCGTATGTCCTGATTGAAGGAAGTTGGTGAAAGTGTGAAGAAGCCCTTGATGTCTTATGGAAATAATGTTATTGGTACTTAAACTATATTGAAATTTATGAAGGCTTGTGTTGAAGGCTTGTGTTCCGGCACATTTTGTCTGATGTTTTATGGGTACTCAAAGGGATGCCAAATGGAGTCTGATCCAATGTATTATTATTTAAACAAATGGATTGTAATGACGAAAATACCCTCACATTTTTTGCACATGAGGGTGTCAGAGTTAATTTTTAACAGACCATTAACGTTAATACCTTAGATTGTTAAAAAATCAAAAGTTAATACCCTGAAAGGTGATTTTAAACTATTAGTACCTTAGATTGTTACTTTGTGTAAACCACATGGACTAACTATGTAATTAACTCTTGTTTTTATATTTGATGATAAGGACAAAGATAACTGATAATCACATATTAAAATAAAAATATTTATTCTAATCAACTGTTTCGTTGAAAGGATTTATTCAATACATGTAAAACATATATATTTTTATACATGTGGTATAATTAAAATCCTATTTTTAATAAAGGATCCCATTATCCCGTTTTACAGTCCAATGAAATAATAATATTACATCATAATATCTAGGGCTGTAAACGAACCGAACGAACACGAACGAGGCCTTGTTCGTGTTCGTTCGTTAAGGAAATAAATGTGTTCACGAACGGTTCGTGAACACTTACCGAACGAGATTTTATGTTCGTGTTCGTTCATTAAGGAAATGAACGTGTTCACGAACGGTTCACGAACACAAGCGAACACAAATAAATTTGGCGAACGCGATGAAGGATAAAGGTGGATGGCCCAGAGAGTAGCACTAGAACTTGAATCCCTTATTGTGGAACGGAGGTAGATCATATTCGTCGATGTAAATAATGAGAAAAGAAATGGAAATGGTGCATAAACAAGGTGAAAGAGGGTTTCCTAGTTTAATTGTTAGGGTAATGATATAAATAAAAGTTTAATAGTACAAAAAGTATAGATAAAATACATGAAAGTATAAAAATCTTTAATTAAAACACGAACATACGAACATAAACGAACGCAAATAAACGAATGTTCACGAACACCTTACCGAACGTTCACGATCACAATTGAACGAACGAGACCTTTGTTCATGTTCGTTCATTTAACTAATCGAACGGAATTTCTTGTTCATGTTCGTTCGTTTATTAAACGAACGAACATAAACGAACTTCCCGCCGAACGGTTCACGAACTGTTCGCTGAACGTTCGGTTTGTTTACAGCCCTAATAATATCCAACTTATCTCTTGTGTATTTATTTTTTTTTACTAAAATATTTCTTTTTTTTTTTTCTGCTGATTATCCAACATCAAGTAATACGTAAGTTTCTAACATAATAATAAATAAAAAAACAAAGTAAAATGTTATAAACCATGTAATACACAACTCTCTAACCTAATAAAAAATAAAGTGAGATGTTACAATAAGTAAATAGTAACTCAAAGTTCATTTTGTTAGAAAACACATCTTGATGACTAAATCTTTAAACGGATTACATTATTCGTGTAAGACATGTGTTTATTCAAATCGTGCAATACACGAGTTTTTAAAAGATGTAACTATTTTATTACTTAGTATATAAAGTTATATTTATTCAACCAGTGTAATACACGGGGTTCTAACCTAGTTATATTTTATAAGTTAAAACATGAAGTTAAAAGGTGGGAAGGTTAGTCAACAACTAGGCGCAAGAGTCGGGTCTCACCTTCAAAATGCCGTCATCCTCGGTTTTTTATTTATTTTTTAATCCTCATTTAATTCCCTGATTAATTACATAACTATTATTTAAATAACTTGTTTTTTCACAAGTCTACACGCGCGTGGAACCACTAGCCAAACCAGCTCAATGTAATATAAGTCAATATCATGTAAGTGTAATAATATAATAATAAGATTTTATCTAGCCAAACCAGCTCAATGTAATATAAGTCAATATCATGTGTTTTTTTTTTAACGGCCAACAAACTCAATCCCGAGCACTCTCGGGGCACCCACTGGACAAACGGAGTACTCCGAGAGTAACCCGAGTCCACCACCAATTCCGGGGAAAACCCGGTAACCTACCCGCCCGTAAGCACGACGGTGAAATTACCGGTAAAACCCGTTTGGCTCAAGGATCCAACCCAGGTTTCCCTGGGTCTCCTATCATTGCCCACCAGTGCCTCACTCTGCACCAAGTGGGAGTCGAACCTGCATCTCTCAAGAGAAATGCAAGCCCTCCACCACTTGATCTAGAGATCATTGGCTTAAGTCAATATCATGTAAGTGTAATAATATAATAATAAGATTTTATTTCTTTTTTTAATTATCTGGTTTGTAATTGGAGTTTTTTAACACGTTAATTTGTTATTATAATAATTGATTGACCCCACCACTATTTAAGATTTGTCATAGACTTTTGGCCTCAACCAACATTACAATCGGTTGAGGATTTGTTGGATGTTAAGGTTTAATTAGGTTGTGATAATGATTGTCTTTTTCACGTGTGAGTATTTTTCATGATATGTATGAATATTGATTGTTTGTGTAATGCAGATTTTGATTCTTAAAACGGATTGCAACATGGGTTGAATCTTTGGATTGTTACTATAATTCAATTTAACTCGTAAACGAATCACAATAAAAAGTTTCAGTTATTAGAAATCTGTAAACAGTCAGTGTAGTTGGTTTTTGTCTTTTGGTTATCGGTGAGTAGTCATTTAACCACTGATCTTTAAGTTTTTAACTAGTCTTTAAAATCCATTAGATTTAATAAAGAGATTGGTTTTGAAAAGTATAAAAGATTGTATAAGACAAAATTAGAACATATAATGATAGGCAATTTCCTTAACTACATTCAATAAATGGAATAAATGGAAGTTGAAAAGAAAACCATAACATTTATGAAATGAAACAACAGATCAACAAAGGTTCGTTTTTTCTCGATTATGAGATGTAGGATTTTTCATTGATGGGTGTGTCAATTTTGATAATATATAAATCATCATAAAGTTGGTTGTTATAACATTGTATATCAAAGTCAGATTTGCACTCTTAGTGTGTTCTTCTTTAATGTAAATTTAGTTTTTAAAATGTCAGTAAAAAGTATGTACGTAATAAGTCATTACTGAATTTTTTTTTAACGGCCAACAGAATCAATCCCGAGCACTCTCGGGGCACCCACTGGACAAACGAAGTACTCCGAGAGTAACCCGAGTCCACCACCAATTCCGGGGAAAACCCAGTAACCCACCCGCCCGTAGGCACGACGGTGAAATTACCAGTAAAACCCGTTTGGCTCAAGGATCCAACCCAGGTTTCCCTGGGTCTCCTATCATTGCCCACCAGTGCCTCACTCTGCACCAAGTGGGAGTCGAACCTGCGTCTCTCAAGAGAAATGCAAGTCTTCCACCACTTGATCTAGAGATCATTGGCAAGTCATTACTGAAATTATTGGTAGAATTAGTGATATATACGTACACACATGTGTGGATCAAATGTACAAAGGGTAAAGAACAATTTAAAAGTGTATAAAAATAAAACAACAAAGCACACATTGTGTACTAGGGATGAGATTGATAGAGTACTCGGACTGGTACCGAATTTGAATAAAACTGGGTATCAAATACTTTATCGAATATACTGGTTTGGTACAAGTATTTCGGTACAATACCTGTTTTGCTATCACTTTGCTTTTATTTTAGTTTTTGAACACTCGTACGAGTACTAAATAGGTAAAATCATCACAAATACATATTACGAGTACCAAATAGGTAAAATTGGTATGAGTACCAATGGAATACAGGTATCAAATAGGTAAAATCAATACGAGTACCATAAATATTATAAAACGAAATAATACATAATATATAAAAAAAAAACTTTTAAAGTTCTATATAATATTTGGTACCAGTACTCCTTTTTACACGTACTCGTACCAATACCGAAAGTATCGAATACCAAAATCAATAAAACCGGGTACCAATATATGTACTGAATGCCTAAAATCAATACGGGTACGGTACATGTGCCGAATTCGACTAGTTAATTAAGGAGTAAAATAGATGAAAAGTAAAGGGTTCAATTTTTTAATTGAGTTTTGAATTAGTGATTCTTAAACTAATTCGATAATCTATATTATTCTATATAAAGCATTTCATATGGATACATAGGTAATTTTAGGCTGATTCTAAACACACCCCCCTCCCCTCCTGATTATACCCCCCATTGTTTGTGAGAGGAAAACTACCGGTCCCACGCAGGCCCTACCTGTAACTATGTGAGAGGAGGGGGTGTAAAAAGTAATTAAGAGGGGTGTAGAAAGTAGCACCCTAATTTTACCCTAGATACAAGTTTTGAAAGATCATGTAAAAAAAAAACTTAATTCATGGGTGAATCAATAAAAAATTTTTTGAACGGCAAGGTGTCACAATTTTTTGGGTGCGAGACACCCCACACCCCCCCTCATTGGGGAGGCCCGTCGCCCCACTCCGGCCAGACGTGAGTGTCTTAACCGTGCCCCAGCTGGCATCAGAGTGTGACCGGCGTCCAAAGGAAAAACCCCACAGGTGCCTCGCCCATCGTAGGACTTGACGGGTTGAGAGCCGCCACAGAGGGGAATAAACCGCCTCAAGTGGGGATCGAACCCGGGCATCATGGGTAAAACCCTGGTGCCTCCCCTGCAGGTGAATCAATAAAATTGATTTTTTATATTTGATTTGTATCATATTGAAAGAGACAAATTATGCATTTCCACCTTTCCACACACAAAAGACAGCGAGTGGTTAACACGGGCTAGACATTGTGGGTGGGAGAAGCTTCCAGGTTTCAGATCTGAGGGGAAGTGAAACTTACTTAACAAGGTTACAAATGTGGCAAAAATTCACCCTCAAATTTGCATATAAGAATAAAAAGGCCTTCATTATATTTCACGTGTTTAGTTGGTCCACAAGACACAAACCTCATTCACAATTTTTTATTTGCAAAACTCCCTTTTCAAGAATATCATTTTCTGAAAAAAGAAACATCAATAATATATACTTTTACATGAACATCATAAATTTAGTCATTTAAAAATATATATTATCTTTTTATTGACAAAAAAAATAAATAAAAAAACACACATATAGTCTTTTATCACAATTAACCATTGTACATGATCTATTAGAACTTATTTTATTGACAAAAATAAATAAATTAAAAAACACACATATAGGGGCTGTTTGTTTACCTCTTAATGAGACTCTTAATGGTTCAGACCTCTTACTGGTTCAGCACTTAATGATTCAGACTGTTTGTTTCACGAGCAGATGTCTGAATGGTTCAGGCATTTGCCTCTGAATGGTTAAGATTTATACAGAGTCTGAATGGTTAAGACTCTAATCTGAATTGGTCAGACATTTGCCTCTGAACGGTTAAGCATTATACATGCTTTTAATTGTTTAGACCTCTTACTGGTTCAACACTTAATGGTTCAGACCTCTTACTGGTTCATCACTTAACCATTCAAATGTTGTCAAACAGCCCCATAGTCTTTTATCACAATTAACCATTTTACATGATCTACTAGAACTTATTTCCGAAGTGAAATAACCGATGAATTTATATTAGTGTAAATAAAGAGTTTGGAATTTTTAACAAACATTTTATAAATTACAAGATATTTTCTTGATTTTCATAATTATATAAATATGTGTGTATTGTTCATGTATAAGGAATTTATATTAATGTAAATAAAGAGTTTGGATTTTTTAACAAAAAAATTATAAATTACAAGATCTTTTCTTGATTTTCATAATTATATAAACATGTGTGTATTGTTCATGTATAAGGAATTTATATTAATGTAAATAAAGAGTTTGGAATTTTTAACAAAAAAAAATTATAAATTACAAGATCTTTTCTTGATTTTCATAATTATATAAATTGTGTGTATAGTTCATGTATGGGGCTGTTTGGCTAAGCTTTATTTTTTTACTTATTTACTTATTTGCTTATTTGAAAAGCAAATAAGTCATAATGGAATGACTTATTTACTTATTCCTCTCACATAATAAGTTAACCCAAACACCTTTTAACTTTTCAAAAAGTAAATAAGTAAATAAGTCACTAAAATAAGCTTAGCCAAACAGCCCCTATATATAAATATATTGTTTATATGTATTAATTCGTAACATGATAATGAATAGTAGCATCTTTTTTGTCTTTATTGGTTTTTTAAAACTTTATGGTTTTTCTTTTATTTTGTAACAAAATTTTGGTTTTTTATCATTTTGACATAAAAGTTAAACAACTTTAGTTTTTATTAGTTTTTATTTTACGTTTTTTTTCCTGGATTTGGTCGTCGTTCGGTTACTACTTAGTACGGTATCTGGTGGTCATACTTGGTCCCTCGGGTTTTTACCCTCTTGACTTTCCAAACTTGTCTGTACAAATTCGAGCACATCTACTTTTTACATAACGTCAGTCATTTGGTGTTAAAATTTGTGGTTTTACATTACGTTTTTTATCGGTTTTGGTTATCGTTCGGTTGCTACTTCGCACCGTTTTTACGCCTCTAACCCTGCAACGCTGGTAACACGGTTTTACGTCTCCGCCCTACAACACGGGAACTTAAGACTAGTGTGTATCATTCGTGTTATGTTCCAAAAAGTGACCACATAGACTAGATCTTCCAAGTTGAAAATCATATGTACTTTAACATATGTACTGATTTTTTAAAACAACAAACAATGTTGCTAGCATGATATAACTGATACAACATCTAATACATCTTACTTTAAATCAACTATATACCCCACTAACCGAACGTACTTTAACTTTTGAGTCTTAAACTATAATAAAACATAACTTATTATGCATCATTAGAAGATAATAGTCCACCAAATCAAAAAGTCACCCGTAACATTGATAACTCTTTTATGTGTACCTATTGGCACACCCAAATGGCTATTGGCACACTAAAAAGGACTTTTTAGTCCTATATGAACACCCTGCAGTATCAAGCTGTGGCTAAAGTGTGGCGTTTTGGTTCGATCAACCAGACAAAAGATTGACGGGTGTCTGACGGGTCTGTTGACCGGACCAAAACACCGAGCTTTGGCCGTGTTTTGGTCCTGTCAACCAGACAAAAGACTGGCCGGGTATCTGGTTGACAGGACCAAAACGCGGCCAAAGCTCGGCGTTTTAGTCCGGTCAAAAAACCCGTCAGACACCAGTCAGTCTTTGTCTGGTTGACCGAACCAAAATGTCGCGTTTTAATCATAGCTCAACACTGCAGGGTGTACATATAAGACAAAAAAACTCTTTTTTAGCTAACTATCTACACACCAAGTGTTTGGTGTGTAGATAGTCTCCCCCTTTTATTATTGCATAAAAAGTAAAACTATTGTACTTTTGGGATAAAGATCCGGGACTAAAATAGGTGGTACATGAAGAGTGTAGGGGGTATAGCTGAAGTTTGTTGAGTTTATTTAATAAATGGATAGAGTCTGTACCGAAATACTTGGGGCTCTGGTAATTTGGTGGAATCTATAACAAACACCCCCACTCACCCACCCAATCTCTCTCTCTCTATTTGTCTGTTATATGCCACCGTCTGGTCGGCAACAAGCCCTTCTGGTCAGTCACTATTTCTGTCTCTCTTCCTCTGTGTTGTCACACACTGTTTTCTGCTTAAATTCTTCTGTGCTCATTGTGAAGAAGAAAAGTCCACCCCTTTCTGCCTAATCTGATTCTACCAATTCAATTCTGTTTTTATTGATCTGGGTTCTTGTTTCTGGAGAGAGAAACATATTTCTTCTTGCTTTAATGGACCTTCAGTTTTAATTGCTCTGTTCCTTTCTTTGTCTGTCTGTCTTTCTGCAACACTTCAGGTATGTGATGTCTCGTTATATTATTTCAAGATTTTTGTCAAGAATTCATTTTTATGATTGGTTACATGAATTAGCCGGTGGGTTTCTTGTCTTTCTGGTTTTACACAAATCACACTTCAAGAGTTCAAGTATGTCGTCATGTCTCCTTATTTCTTGAAATTACACTAAAAATTCAAGATTTTGTAAAGACTTGATTTTTATGATCGATTACATGAATCAACTGTTGGGTTTATTTGGGTTTATTGTGTTTGTGGTTTTACTGAAATTACACTTCATGTATGTGTTGTCACGTTATTTCTTGATATTAAACTAAAAATAATTTTGTAATTTTTTCAAGAATTGATTTTTATGATTTGTTACATGAATTAACTGGTGGGTTTATCATCTTTGTGGTTTTACAGAAATTACCGGTGATCTTTTTCGATTTCAAGATGATTAATGTGATGGATCATGTGAACAAACCCATGAACGAAGTGGACAAAAGTTTAGATGCACAGTTATGGCATGCCTGCGCCGGTGGTATGGTGCAAATGCCGGAAATTAACTCCAAAATTTACTACTTTCCACAAGGTCACGTGGAACATGCGGTCACCGGCAATGCCGGTTTCCGGGATCTCCCAAAAATGTCTCCGTTTATTCTGTGTAGAGTATCCGCCGTAAAGTTTATGGCGGATTCCGACACGGATGAAGTTTACGCAAGAATTGGTCTTGTTCCGTTGAGAAATAATAACGATGTTGATCTTAATGATGATGGGTTGTTAGGGTTTGATCATAACAAGAATGAAAATCTTGACAAACCCGCGTCGTTTGCGAAGACATTGACTCAATCTGATGCGAATAACGGCGGTGGGTTCTCGGTTCCGAGATACTGTGCGGAGACAATATTTCCGAGGTTGGATTACACGGCGGAGCCGCCGGTTCAGAACATAGTGGCTAAGGATGTTCACGGGAAGTTGTGGAAGTTCCGGCATATTTACCGGGGTACGCCTCGCCGGCATCTTTTGACGACTGGTTGGAGTAATTTTGTCAACCAGAAGAAGCTGGTGGCGGGTGATTCGATCGTGTTTTTGAGGGCGGATAATGGCGATCTTTGTGTCGGGATTCGGAGGGCGAAGAGGGGTTTTGGAAGGGGGTTTGTTGAGTCGAATTGTTCCGGGTGGAATGCTGCGGTTGGCGGGTTCGGGAATTCCGGGAAGGTGAGTTTGGAGTCAGTGGTTGAGGCTGCGAATCTTGCGGCTGCTGGCCGGCCGTTTGAGGTTGTGTACTACCCTCGCGCGAGCACGCCTGAGTTTTGTGTGAAAGCGTCAATGGTAAAGGCGGCAATGCGGATTCAGTGGTGTCCGGAAATGAGGTTTAAGATGGCGTTTGAGACGGAGGATTCGTCGCGGATTAGCTGGTTCATGGGCACGATTTCTTCGGTTGATGTCGAAGATCAGTTTCATTGGCCGAATTCGCCTTGGAGGCTCCTCCAGGTACAATCTTTATACCGTTTTACAAGTGGGATATTACTGGATACGTTTTGTTTGTTTAGTTAGTTTTTGAAATGAATGAGTTGATACGATTTTTGGTTTTCGGTTACAGGTAGCGTGGGATGAACCCGATTTGCTACAAAACGTGAAACGGGTTAACCCGTGGTTAGTTGAACTGGTGTCGAATGTTCCATCGATTCATCTATCGCCATTTTCGCCTCCAAGAAAGAAGCTACGGATCCAACCACCGGATTTCCCCCTCCTTTCGATGCCACCGATGATCACAAACCACATTCCCGCAAGCATTCAGGGAGCCAGGCAGTTTGGATTTGATCATCATCCTCATCGGCAACAACACTTCAACAACATCCAATCTTTTCCATTCGGATTACCACGATTTCCTCCAAGATCCATGGGAATATCCCAAGAAGCCCAAGCAAACAAATTCGAAAACGAAAACGCTTCCTGTTTTCTAACAATCGGGAACGTTAGTAACTCGAAAGCCAGCATGAAAAGCGAGAAAAAACCGACCTTTTTGTTGTTTGGTCAGCCGATATTCACCGAACAACTTTCCGATAGCAGTTCTGGTGACACAGTGGCCAACCAGTCTGATGGTTCGGTGGTAGTTCAAAATGGTCCAGTGGAGAGCTCATCCGATGAAGCTGGTCCATGGTTCAAGGACCTAAGTTCCGAATTCGGACATGAGACCAGTCATTGCAAGGTTTTCATGGAGTCCGAAGACGTGGGCCGGACTCTTGATCTGGCTGCTTTTCATTCATATGAAGAGTTGCACCGAAAGCTAGCTGATATGTTCTGTGTCGAGAAATCGGTAATGCTCAACAACTTGATTTACCGCACCACATCCGGTGCGGTTAAACACACCGGTGACGAACCCTTCAGGTATTTTGCATAGTCGTGTTGTATAACGTTATGCATTAAAGCTTGTACCTTTCATGACTAACCGCGTTTTTGTTTTGTGTTGTGTTGTGTTGCAGTGAGTTCTCAAAGACAGCTCAAAGGCTAACAATTGTGATGGATTCTGGCAGTGAAGTGTAGGAGTTAGTTTTAGTGACAGATTAACAAGTTCTTGTAGCATGTACAGTTGTCGCTAATTCGGATTCTTACGAAATCTTGTTTTAGTTTCTGGTTGTTGTGGTAAAGTCCATATCAACCGATTTTTAGACGGTTTTAGTTTATGTTTTCTGTAGTAATCTCTGTTTTTCCAAACATTGTATTTTGATTCATTCTAGTGATGTTTTTTCTTCAAGTTGTGTAGTTTTGGGAATGCTTTTGTGACAAATGATTGTGTTAATTAATATGCTTTTGTGTAGCTAGCTAATATGTATGTATGTATGTATTAGGCATCAAGGCTTTAAAAGAATAAATATTATATATTTTATGTCTTTTATATTATGAAGAGAGCACACACATATTTGTCTATGAACATTCAAAAGCGATGTAAATGAATGCAATATTCATGCACAAACCATTTCAAATGCATGTTCTAAAACTGAAAACATGTGACTTGATTACCCATTTTGAGTCCTTCCAACGTAATAACCGTTTTCTAATGAGTTTTATTATTCCACAAGATACATGAATTGTGTCAAATTTAATTTTAAATCATTTTAACCGTTTAATTTTTAACGCGTTTATTAAAAATATCATATCATATAAGAAAATCAAAAGAAGATATGAAAAAAGAATGTCCTAAACTTTGATCAAACTTAACATGATACCCATCTATCCCACCGTCGACGAAAAGTGGCGTATCTATGTGGTTTTTGTAGTTCTTTCACATCAAATTGTTTATGTATTGAACGCATACTTTTTAAATGGTCCATGAGTTTAAGGCACAATCGACACTTTAATCTAAAAATGGAACTCTTTGTATCTAGGTCCCCGAGTTTTCATTTTATTGCCATTTTCATCCAGTTGGCAAACTGAATTAAAATTTTATGTTAACTTCTCCCCTTTTTATCGGTTTCCTCATTTTAATTAAGGGTATAATTTGTCATTTTATGCCATAATATATTTTAATTAAACAAGGAAACGACAAAAAATGAGAGAATTTAACAGAAAATTATAACCTAGTTTACCAATTGAATGAAAATGACACCAAAAATGAAACCTTAGATACCCGGATACAAAAGATTTTATTTTTTAATTAAAGTGGTAAAAGTGGACTGAACTCAGGGACCATTTAAACATTTTACTCTATTTTTTTAATCTCTTTTTTTAGTTTTAAACAAGTGTGAAGTATCCCCTGTTTGTTAGATAAAAAAGGAGAGTGAGTTTGAAAGATTTAGTATTTATTTTAAAGTCAAATATAAGGTTTCGGGAACATTAGTTTTGGGAGTTAACAATGGCCATAAATTGTAGGCGTTAAAAAAGGATGGTCACGTAGCACAAAAATGTGTGTTGTTAATCCCAAAAGCAAAATGAAGGGCGCAGAAGGTGGAAAGCCAAATTTATAGGGATTTGAGAGTAAACATTTAAGGGCCCTGAAATTAAGGTTTCTTTTGGTCAAAGAAGTTAGAGAAAACATATCGGAGTGAGGAAGATATGTCACCCAACAAACCAAAACTTTATTTCTTTTTGTCATGTTTTTTTATACCAAAATATAGAGGTGTGAATATGCAATTCATGCAGCTGTGTATGTGTTGTAAACTTGTAATTGTTTTATCAAAAACGTATTTGATACGATGGTTGTATAAACAAATATTTGGTTTGTATGTGGTTTATAGGAAGATAATATCTCCAATTGTTTCGTTATGTCTACGTGAGAGATTATGAGATATAAGGAATGTTATGCCTCGGATACCATTAACACGTTTTGAACTCTTGGGATGAATGGTCTTTTAAGAAGTATTCGCCCGAACACCATAAAACAAATCTACTTATTTACATGTTATCCAAATACCAAGATTTTAAGTTTTATCTCCTAATTCTATATTAATGTAATAATGTCCATCGTGAGACTCGAACCCATATAATTAGTATGAAATTAGTTAATCTGTCAATGATAATCCTATGAATATGAACTAAACATATAAGAAATATCTAGGGGTGAGCAAATATTAACATGATTGTCATATAAATATATAATTAATCTTCGTTTATAATAAAATATAGAACTATTATATTGACTTTTAAGGGGTAAAAAGGTATCCAACCGATCACAAATCCATAGGCTCAAGATCCCAAGCAAAATGTTTTGATCACCAACTCACAGTCAGAGAGTCAACCCTAGAAACTCTCTATCCATGTTTCCCTCATTTCTTGTTTTTTACCATTTCATTAACTTCTCTTTTTTTTTTTAATATCTCCAACAAATGCAAAAAAAATCCGAAGAAAATATTTATATCTTCTGGGTTGTACGGTAATATTAATACTTTGGGATAGTGTATATGATGTTATCATACAACTAAACTTAACTTGCTTAACGGATTACATCAAGAAACATGAGACTACTTATTGGTAACATGCTTGAGTGCAAAATCGGTATGGTGGAGTGTTCGAACATGGTTAAAATTACCAATGTCCGGACTTTATAATTCGAGCAGCGACATTTTGGAAAGCATTGACAGCCTAGCGGGATCAAAAGAGTGGAAGAAAGTGCTAGGAGTGGTCTTCGAGGCGACGATGTGGCAACTTTGGAAAGCTAGAAACGATCGAGAATTCAACGGAAGGAGCACACCGGATTATCAAGTATTTGAAGACATTAAAGCGAACTCGTTTTTATGGATGAAAGGAAGGTCCAAATTCCATAATTTGGTATGGGAGAGATGGAGTGACTTCAATATCCGAGATATTATAATTTAATGTAATGTAAATCTTCTTTCCGTGTGTAATCTTTGTTTGGGTTTTTACAGCATACGTTGGCCCGTTCTATAATCATAGAATCATGACGTTCAAAAAAAAAAAAAAAAAAAAAACACTAAACTTAACTTATCAAATCTATGATACATTGTGTTTGAAATATTTAAATGTGAAGAGTAAAATCAGGTTGAATAGTTTGTAGGCTTTAACTAAAATGTCATTGTTATGAATCAAATTAACTAAAGTCATGTAGTTTTGATGTCGGTTGTATAGGGACTAAAGTTAGAATGATTGTATGCTTAATAGTCATAAGGTTTGGAGTTGTCGGTTAACTAAGGCGCCGTTAATGGTGCCACATAGGCCGTTAACGGCCATCACATCACGCCGCTTACTTAAGCATGACCGTGAATAGAGGTTTTGTTAATGTGTTAACTATATTAATGGGAAGAAGGGAGTAATGATGGTGGGGCCCACCTCAATCTAAACCAATCACATGTCTTGATTTATTTATTAGGTGTTTAGTTAATTCATAACATATCGTTAATGGTCAAGTTTTTATGTGACAGTAATGTGACGATGATGTCCACAACATATAGTCTAACTTGGATTTTCGTTATGCTATGCCTTTTTATTACTTTTTGTAAACAAATATATATTATATTAACTTTAAAATGAAAGAACATTTAAAAGTTAAATAAAAAAGTTGCCGTTCATAAAAAAAAATTAGTTAAATCAATATAATATAACAGAACTTCGGATGTGAAGTTGTTGAAGATGAAAATATGAAATGGTTGGATGAAACACACAAATTTCTGTGTAAGATGACAAGCATCCAATGTTTTTTGTTTTGACTTTTGAAAACCAAAACTTCCCATAAATAACTCCTAGGCTTAGCACACCCTTCTAAATGTGTGTGGCCGTGTGGGTGTACATATCTTTACATATATTAAGGGCACTAATTTACATATTTTTTAATAATATTATATTAGGTTTCTTAAAAAGAAACTACGTTATTGTTTTAGATCGTTAATACTTAATCGTGTTTCAAGAGGTAAATTTTTTATTACAACTTTTGATGATTGGCTGTAATAATAATATTTATCCAAGGACAATCATGTGATATTTACGTTTTTTAATGGTTATCACCCAATCATAATCATTAGATAGTTATAAGTTATCTCTTGTTACAACTTTAAATTTTAAATTTATTTCATTATTACAAGTGTAAAGGGATGTGAGGCGTTTACTGATGGGTGGCAGGATATAAGGACCTTCAAAAATGTCCTAAAATGATCCGTAAGTAAAAACCCGGACCCTTGAAACCCTACTGTGCATGAAAAACCAAGAAAACAAGAAATCTGGTCTTCAGGCGGGCCGCGTAAGGGTTAAGCATAACCTCACGCGGGCCGCGTCAACCTGTGTTTGACCGGATAAGCGTGCCCGGTCCACGTGGCATCCAACTGGCAACCCTACACGTGACCCAGCAAACCTACACGTAGACTAGGTAGCTACGCGGGCCGCGTAAGGATCGGCCTAAGGCTCACGCGGGCCGCGTGAGACCCAAATTTCAGCTATAAATAGGGCAGGCTACGAGCAGTTCACTGGTGTCGAAATCTTTTCACAAAAACGAAATTTCACTGCTCAAAATCGAATTTCAATATAGCGAAGTGCAGCTACGATACAGGGTATTAACTCGATCGCTGCTACGATTCAATGTCCGATCGATTGAAACTATCCAATGGATGTTTAAGTGCTGCCCACATTTGTAACACCCCGAAAATACAAATTCTTATATTACAATAGCATTGCGAATAAATAAGAATTATAAACTAACTAGGAATGACGTTAACCTAGTTAGAGAATGAGTTGTGAGTAGTTTAAGAGTTAAAATAAATAAAGGATGAAAATTGAGGGGCCAAAAGTGTTAAGTAAAAACTAATATTAATAAAACAAGAAAATTAAAATCAAAACACACTTGTTTGTGTGTTGCTGATATCGACCAGAAGGAGAGGGCGAACCCAAGCTCCCCAAGAACCCTAGCTCTGTTAAAACCCTCAAATTGAATGATCAAATCAAGTCCAAAACGAAAAACGAGCATAGATTAGTGATCCCCATTGCAAGGAGATCATAAGGTATGTAAAATTTGATAAGAAATCTCTGCTTGAATTTCTCATGAATCTAGAGAAATCGAAACCTGTTGATGCATGTTTGTTAAATGAATAGATTAAAGATGTTATAGTGTCTAGGAGAAAACCCTAGACCACCATAATTGAAAATCATGTCTAATCTCTGAAAATTTCATGAACACATTGAAGGTGATTCATGGGTTTTGTGAGAAGTTGATGAACACTAGGGTTTAGAAGGCTAATCTAGTGTAATTTGATACATAGAAACTGATTTCTGAAAAATTTGATGTTTGACTCATATGTGATAGCTCGATTGATGTTAATTTAGGCTAAACGACAAGCCATAAACTTGAATATAAAAGATATAAAATCCTGCCCTCTAAGTGTTTGTAAAAATGCCTCAAGGAAGGCTTATATCTGAAAATTTAAGTTATACCGCATGATTGTGACGTTTCGGTAAAATATGCGAACTATGAATTGAAAAGAGTTCTAAACATGTCATGATTGAACTCTATAGGAAAGGACACCGGAACGTCGAGTGGACAAGCCGGTGGCGACTTGCGTTTGAAGGGCGTATTTTGAAGGTATGTAACTTGACCCGTTACATTAGTGAAATTTTTTTATCAAATGATGTATAGTCATATTTTAGAATAGATGCTGCGTTGATCATAGCGACAATGCTCGTTATTTGAATTAATAAGTTAAGTTAAGAACCGGTTAAAAGTAGTTTGGTAGTCATTGTAATGGTGGATTCCATAGATGAGCCAAACGGGTCAATAACCAATTAGTACGTGGCTAAGCGCTTCGTCATTATGGTCACTTAGTCTTTTGTCATAATAATAGATATGTTAGAATACGAGATGTTGGTAGTTGGGTTTGCTCGAAAGATGAACCTCATAAGGGCAAACTAACGGGTCATTAAGAGAAGGTAAAAACCGGGTACGGTAATACCTCACTCGTAAATTTTGAGCCCGAGCGAAGGGTAGTAATTTACTAAACACGCAAACCGGTGGTGGGAGTGTGGATGTTAAAAAAATAAGGAACCCGTGATTTGGGTCTTCGTATCGTGGAAAAAGTATCCGTCCATGTAGTTTCGGGTGAAATGAATAAAAGGGGTCAAAACAGTAGGCTACAGGAGCTACCGTAAGTTACGGTAGTTACCGTAACTTACGGTAGAGAACAAAGTGTTACGGTGGCTTCTTACTGTCTTACGGCAGACCATTGTTGCCCAGCTGCCACCGTAACTTACGGTGACTACCGTAAGTTATGGTAGAGCCCTGCCACTTGTGTTGAGTTTTGGATATCTTGGGTAATTGAGTCCGTTTCCAGCGTAGTTTAGACCATGCCGATTTTATAAGAACCCTAGTACTAATATTTGCCAAATTTCCAGCTTTTAGGTATTGCAAGTGCGCGGAGGATGATCGAGACAATGCTTCAAGAACCGAACACACATTTTGGACGCTTCCGCACTAATATAATCTAGTTAAACTATGTAGTTTGTAAACACTGTCAAATGATGAATGGTTTATTTCTGTTAATCAACTATGTTAAACATTATGATCAAGCATAACTTAGTTTATTAACCAAGTACTTTTGAAAATAACAAATTTTGCTTTTATGTATACTATATTTTTATGATAACTAAACGAAAATATAAGACGAGTGTTACAAGTTGGTAATCAGAGCTTAAGGTTGTAAACAAAGTGTTCGGTTCAAGCTTGATCGATCGTCCGGTAAGAATTAATTTATTATTTTAATAGATTATATCTTATGTAAGAAATGAGAAGTGAATTGATGTGCATGGGAATAGTGTGTTAACTCACTCAAACCCGGAAAGTGCACCAAAAGTGAAAAGTTAAAGCAAGTTGGGAACTTGGCTAAACCGAAGCAAATAAAGCTATGTTATAAATGAAATGTTTAACGTTTAATGCAAACATTTCAGTTAAAAGATGTCGGAAAGAAATGATAATGATACGGTGCCGAAGGTCACCGAACAGATGAAAGAAATGTCCAGTGTAACCGAGAGCGAATTAGCATCTCAATTAACTGAAGAGATGGAAGCTAAAATTTCTGAAGAAGTCGGAAAGGCAATAGAAGCCAGTCTACCGCAGTTCGCCGAGAGACTACAAACCACAATTTTGCTAGTAGTAGAGGATATGATAACTGAATTAGAAGATAGTCTCTCACAAGAAAAAGATAACGGGCTGAGCATAACTTATAGTCATAGGCTTAATCCGGTAATTATCGGTTTTGCCCTTACGAGCTATAAAATTAGTTTTTCATATCTAATTGACTCCAAACCTTTTGCTACTGATTCTAAATGATAAATAAATTATTTTAAGCCTTCTGGAATAATAAAAATGTCGGATTTATGTATAGAACCCGGAATTGGCTTCTAATCGCCTTTTTAAGCGTTTTTAACGCATAGTATGTATTAAAACTATTTTAAACATACAAGGGTTGATACCTACAGATATTTTAGGTAAATTATAATATTTTGACAGTAAGCAAAAGTTGTTAAACTCAGACTTCAGTTTTGAGCTTTTCGGCTTATGTGAAATTACCAAAATGCCCCTACGGTGCATAGTTTGGTTATAATGGAGAAATTTCACATATATACTTTACCCTACTGTTATAACTTATTAATTTGAGTATTTTTGCTGATTACATCAGACCTGTAACTCAGGATAATACTTAAACCCTTTTTATAACCTTGTAAATGACCAAACTACCCTTACGGGGCATAGTTTGTGTTTAAATTCGTTTTGGGCATAATGGAAGGTATCCTACTGATATCACAACATATTTGAGGCATATTAACTTAGGAAACCTGGTTAGGACCCTTATGATTACCCGTTACGCCTCTTGCGCGTTCGGTTCGGCTTATGTAACTAGTTTACATAAATTAGCCGAAACGGGTCAAACCTTATCGGTTTTACCCCAAAATTCAGAATGTGCCTAGATTACCCATATAAGGCAAGTCTTCAATATTTTCGGGTCTAAATCACATTCTATTCCGGTCTTCGCCTTATCATGCGTTTGAACCGTATCTTCCTTTTGAAAACTAACCGGTCTAAGTCAAGACTTAATTAAAGACCCGTTAGGATTCTAATAGGTTATTAAAAACCTTCGTTCCAGATTAGGAGCCCAGTAAAAGCTATCTGTACTTGCTGATTTGATATACGGCTGGGATTGAATTTATATTTAGCTCAGGTAAATACTTTTAACTTATTTTCCCTATACGGGCTTGGGGTACGGTATATAAAATACCGCTTGGTCGGGCATTAAATCTTCCATCGTTTGGTGGTTAATTGATATCTTAATCGGCCCGTTTAAATTATGTTTTGTTTACTTAAAGCCTTTGGGAGGTTAATGACCATGTCCCGGATATCATTGGCATCATTTTACGAAATGGCCACGACCTAAGCGCGGAGTGTAGGCGTACACTCGTCAGTGCATAAATAGTTGATGTGGTGTGTCTATTGATCTTTAACCCGGCACGATCCGGGCTACTGAACGCATAAGGAACATGTAATTCTTTTACAAGATTATATATTTAAATGATTATCCCAAGTTATAAAGAGTTTGTGCCACGTGCATTCAAACCAATTTTATAAAACTTTTCAAAATGAGTCAGTTGATAGTATTTACCAGTGTAAACTGACGTATTTTCCAAAAGGCTAAATGCAGGTACTATACGTAATAGGCTGGCTACTCCAGGCATCAATAATCAAGTCTCGCAAGCTTTAGATGTTAAAGTCTGTTGAACGATATTATCTTTCTGTTTAAGATCCGCCTGTGGATCCATCTTACATTCCGTCGTAATATTTGATATTACTTTGAATCGGATTGTGATATATTTTTATCTTCTGTTTCCGCTGTGCATTTATATATTGTGTTGTTTGACTATGATGTTACCAACTACGTCACGATACTCCCCACCGGGCCCACCGGTAATACGTGGAAATATCGGGGTGTGACAGGTTGGTATCAGAGCCAACATTGAGTGAATTAAACACTAGCTTTTTGTGTTTAATCTCAATGACACATTAGCACATTCCTTGACCTTCTGAGTCTAGACTTAACATAGGAATATTCTCAATCCTCATCTGGAAATTTCGCTTCCAATTTTTATATATTGGATACGTCGCCAAGCGAAGAAGCCGTAATAGGAATTCTCCACACCCGGAGCCTTAAATTGCTGACCTTCGTACATCGGCAAGGATGAAACGTGCAACCAAGGAGAAAGCATTCGGAAATAAAATGAAGAAGAAACTCCTTTTGCTGAAGATCGTTTCCTTAAAAGTCCTTATAACGATATTTATCTTTTAGTCCCTTCGAGGACAACATTATTCCTTACAAGTCCCGTTTAGGGCAACCTTGAACTTTTTAATTTTATCGTGGAATGACTAAATATTCATCCTAATCAGGAAATATGAAATAAATGAAAAAGAACATTTCCTTTTATAAGATCTACCATTATAATAAAATGGCAAAATCTAAAGAAAAAAGGGACAAGACCTAGCCTTGTGTCATTATTAAGACCCGGCCAAGATGGCAGTTCCTCAATTTAGGTTCAGATCCTTATTAACATCCTGAGTTAGGATTGTTCTGCGTTAATTATTAAAAAAGGAATCTTAAAGGTAAACCTAGCCTATATGACGAGGCCAAGATGGTAGGTCCTATTCAAGAGATTCAAATACTTGTTAACACCTAAGAACGTGTTAGCACTCTTGACAGATGTGATTCGAGAAAATCACAACAGTCATTCTTATATTCGATTCTTCCAATTTTCTTATCTAGTCTATTGATTTAGAAATCATGGCTTATATCATCCTATAAGATGATCATATTATAAACATCCCTTAGAAGGGAAATGCCTACGGGCTATAGTTAATGTCCTCTGAGACTAAAGACAGTGGTAGCCTACAACTCCCTGTCAAGAAAAAGTAATGAACTTTGATTCACACCGAAATGCCTCGATCCCAAACGATCATGGCTTATAAATTAAACTTGTCCACGTGACTAGGCCTTTTGTGCTATTACTAACTTATAAATTTGCCTCGATTCTCTGAAATCATGGCTTATAAATTAAACTTGTCCACGTGACTAGGCCTTTTGTGTTATTACTAACTTATAAATTTGCCTCGATTCTCTAAAATCATGGCTTATAAATTAAACTTGTCCACGTGACTAGGCCTTTTGTGCTATTACTAACTTATAAATTTGCCTCGATTCTCTGAAATCATGGCTTATAAATAAAACTTATCCTGGTGACTTGACTTTTTGTGCTATAGTTATATTTTAATTAAATCCAGGATAATTATAATAAAAATCCTGAATAAAAATAAATATCATTCCTTTCCTGCCAGTATAAATATTAAAAGAGAATCTTAAAAGGTTTGACCTAGCTTGAATGTCATTGAAGACCTAGCTAAGATGGTAAAACCTGTTTAAAAAGAGATTCAAATCCTTGTTAACATCTGAAAATGTGTTAACACTCCCGACAACCGTGACGTGATAAAATCACACTTGTCATCCTTATATTAGGAAAATTTCCAAATCCCTTATTTAGCGTAAATGATCAATAGGAATCATGGCTGGTAAACGTCGAACATGATGTACGCATCAAAACATCCATTTGGGATGTATACCTACGGGAAAAGGTGTATACATGAAAAGATAGTTTTTATTTCATAAATTTTTGTCAAGACAATGAACTATGAAATTTTCCGATCCAAAGGAATCATCGATTATGTTTTAGATTTTTCCCTAGTGACAAGGCCCTGTGCCATCAAGAGTCCTTGGGAACAAGCTCTTGTGCTATATAAAATGTCAGTACGACATTGACAGTCATGATTTATGTCCCCTGTCTAATAAATATGAAGGATTATATTCTGTTTACACGCCAAGGATGGTTTATTTAAAAACCTAGGCAGAACATAATCAAATAACTTAAATACTATCTTTTGGCCTATATGGTTTATTTACACCATAGCTATTTAATCAACAAATTCGACAATTCACCATATAATTAAATCAATTATTACTAATTGGTTTGTAGCCTTCAAAGCTTCACCATGGTTAACTCCTCTGAAGCTCACAATCATCTAGTTAATCAGAATGATGATACAAGACTGAATTTAACAGGCGCCGAGTTACAGGCTATGTTAGATACAGCTGTAAACAAGGCCGTGAACCGAGCGTTAAGGGATCATAAGCGAAAGTACGATAATACCCCGAATAATGGTTACAAAAAGGGTAGGACCAGTTCGAGCTATAACCAGTCCAAGCCAAAGAAGGCAAAACCCGAATGTGGAACATGCGGGAAGAAGCACTTTGGAAAATGTTTCTATGATCAGACCAAGGGATGTGTCATCTGTAAGGAGATGGATCACAAGACCCATGAATGCAAGGACCTGAAGAACAACCAGCGGTCAGGTGAAAAAACCAAATGCAAAACCTGTAGGAAATACCACCCCGGGAAATGCAGATTTGAATCTCAGCCTTCACCTTGTGGAATCTGCAAGTCCAAGGGGCATAAGACCTTGGACTGCAAGAAGATGGAGGACGCAACCTGCCATGGTTGCAATGAAATAGGGCACATCAAAACTAATTGCCCTAATAAAACCAAGAAGTCTGGCGAGGCTAAGAAGACCAAAACCAGAAACTCTCAAATGGATACTCAAGAGGCTATTCAGGATGACAAGGTCACAACAGGTACTTTCTATATCAATAACGCTCGTGTTAGAGTATTATTTGATTCAGGTTCAGATAAGTCTTCCATAGACAATAGATTTTGTAAATCATTAAATCTGTCTGTTAAAACTCTAATCGTTAAGTATAAAGTAAAATTGACCAATAGTACCTCAGAGACTGCTTCAACAATATTAGATGGATGTTTTATATCCATTAGGAATCATTCTTTTCTGCTGTCCTTATTTCCATTTATATAATAAGGGACTCGATATCATAATAGAAGATGAGTTGGTCATCCTGTAGCCAAACCCATACTTTGTGGATATAATAAGAAGTATGTAGTTATCAAAACTCCTTATGGTGAGCCTTTGACCATTCAAGGAGATACTGGGTATGGATTGCCTAAACACTTGTTGAATATAGTATTTAATACCAAAGATTCGAGCATGGAAACTCAGATAAGGCAAACAACAGTCGCAATGCTGAGGATGCGACAAATGTTAATGCTGCATCCAATGTGAACCTCAATGTTAATAGAGTTAATCTCCAAAACGGTAATTAACGCAGCTGATAGAAAGGCCATGAGAAAAGTCATGAAAAGGTTCGAGGAGCCGAATGATGTTCGCTTCAAAACACATGTCGCTGCTCATGAGAAAGAGCTTTATTCATGCTTCAAATGCGAAGAATAACCCAAACAAAATCATATGTGGCAAGAAGCCCCTTTCCTTTTTGGATGTACTTAAAAGTACTTCGTCTCTTAGAAGTCAAGAGACTTAAATAGTAAAAAGGGGCCATCGATTTCAGGAAATTGATGGATGAAGTAGAAACCATTAGGTATATCAGTGGTTATGCTGGAAAGGACATGGTAAGGTATACATCAAAGTCATTCGATGGCAATACCCTCAATTAGTGAGGACATTAATGAAATCCTCAAGAAGGATCCTCTTATACATGGTGGGATGGTCCAAGTTTTAAGGACCTTATTAGAAAAACCTAATATCCGTTTCACGAAATGGAAAAAGATGCGATAAGAATTTTCTAACTCTCGCCATAAAAGTTTTAGGCTTTTGACAGTATAAAGCAATTTTTTGGCTGAGACAGCGCTCTATTCCATTTACCCAAGACCTAAGCTTAATGCAATAATTGTTGGGGGTTAGCATCGGAAATAAGAGGGCTCATTAAGGTTTCAAGGCCTGCTTATTATAAATCCATTATGGATCAATCTCAGCTACTCACGTTCTATAGATTAAGGAATAATCAGTCAAAGCTGAGACTGCCCTAAAGTTATCTAAGATTTTACAGCTAAGTTTAGAAGGATTAAGAATGGAGGCGTTTAACCCTCCTGTTGAATGATTAGAGGCAGCTCACATTAGGAATGTCACCAGATAAATCCTTATCTGTGATTTTATTGCTAGAACTTACATGTGGTTTCTGGTGCGGTTAAGTCTCTCATAAGACCATAAACTTAGCAAACTTTTAGAATTTTTTCCCTGTAAGAACCCCAGATGTTAAGTGTAAGGTAGAACCTTATCATAAGAACCATTTCTTCTGCTCCTGTCAGAAACCTTCAGTCGCAGAATTTTAGAAGTATCTTTTCTCTAGGTGTAATGCGTCAGCATTTCGAGTTGATATCTCTTTAATCTTTATCGATTGGGAATACCAGATGGTATGATAAAAGCACCGTGTGAGGATTTGTGTATCTTAATATGTCCCATAGATTGCTTCCATGCCTGATCAGTATGGAGGTTTAATGCATGGAACCACAAAGATACCCCGATGGTCATATGGTAATAAAGTCAACTAATGGTATTCAAAGAAGATATCCAGGATGGAATTGTCCAAGTAAATATTTCCGGTTAAGGAAATTCGTGGAATTGTAACATACAGGTGTCACTTATTTGACACAAGCATTGATGGATGAATTGGAGCCTGAGATTTGGAAAATCTCTGTAATCTCCTTATACCTAAGTATCTTCTCATAAGTTTTCCCTGCTTACCTCCTGAGAGGCAGGTAGAGTTAAGATTAACATCCCGCTGTGGGCTGGAGTATTGTGAAAACTCCATGTTGATTATGGAATAATCGAAACCCTGATTAAGTAGGTTTTAAGACATAGGCTCATATAGCCTGACTCAATATTCTGAGGGTTTTATGTTATTGAATAAGAAAGACGGTTCATATTGCTTATGTATTAATTACCGCAACCCTAATTAGGCAACGATTGAGAATCGCCTCAGCTGCCCAGGATTATCGACTTGTTCGACTAACTGTAAGGATTAGCTACTCCTTAAGATTAGTTTTGAGCAATGGTTGGAATAACCATCTCACCTTAAGATAAGCTTTTCCATAATAGTTGCTATATAAGTATCAAGGTGGCTCTTTTGGAGACCTTGTATAAATGAAATATCAAAACATCCGTTGGATGGACGAGACTTTGGGAAGTCCACTTATCAGGATCTGAAAGCCGCATTGGAAACAACGAATAAGATCATACAAATCCCTAATCATCTGTAAGTTGCCATTATTCGGCAGAAAATCAAGAATTAATGAAAGTAGCAACCCTTCTAAATTATTGTTGAGAATAAGGTTCAACAAAAGATATCACCCAGGAAGGGTGTGTCAAATTTGTTAAATTATCAGGCTAGTTAAGCTCTGAATATATGGAATCATTCAAAGGAAATCGAATGTATCAAGATCAAGTAGCTCATAAGCTAAAACCTATTTAAGGAGCTTGGCGGAGCTCGCAATACATTGCACACTAGTGACTGATGGATGTGTTTCGCCAATAAGTTAAGAAGCACTATCACATAATGATATGCAAATTTATGATGTGATGAGCATCCTGTATCGATTGAGGATCGACAGGTTAAGAAGCTGCAAAAGGATATATGTACCTAATATAGGGGTCACTTTGGGAGCTTGGAAAGACTCCAGATATGTTATAGGAGTTAAGTCCATTATACGAAAAAAAAAGTACCTCCAACATTTTAGAAAATCTCGAGGTCGAGATTTCTTTTAAGGGGGTGAGGATGTAACACCTCGAAAATTTACGTCCAATAATGTATTGACACGTGTCATAAGCTTGGAACGTGTGAAAGAATACTTTAGAGGGACTAAAGTTGACAAACAAAGAAACTATGTGAAAATAAGGGTTCAAAACATCAACAATGGATAAATATACTTTACAATAACCCTACATGATGTTTATACCCTTAAACGAATAAATTATGGATCATATGAAGCTAATTGTGAAAGAAAGTGAGAGATTACAAACTACGGGGGTTAAATGTGTCAACATGTCTAAAGTATACCTCCGAGTGACCTTTTAGTGAACCCGAAGCTTTGTAATGATTAATTATGCTCACTAGAATAAGTGATTAAAATTTCACAAAGTTTTGATAAAGAATGAGGAAGTTATGACAATATTCGTATGCGATGGCTTAAAAGCGTCCACGATGAAGTTTAGGACTTTTCGGGTGACAATAAAGTTAACCGAGGACTAAACAAAGTGGGTATATGTCTTGAAGCCCTTATACGTCAATTTGGAGGGTTCAAGGTGCAATAAATAAAGTCGTAGCAAAGTTTCCAAGAGCCAAGGACCAAAGCGTAAAAATCTAAAAATTCAGATTTGTTCAGTAGGGGCGTCGCGCCATGCGAAGACCCAGAGGGGGTCTACGCGTGCCGCGAGGGCCTGTCTGGTCCGAAAAACTTGGGTTCTTGTCTGCCATGGCCATCTTAACCGACTTATATCCGATTTTCCACCTCTTGCACGACCCCTAGGCAACCCCTAGACACTTAGGGACATCTGGAAGTGATCCATGGCCATGGGTAGGCTTGTGTGTCAATGATCCATGAGACTTGGAACACTATATAAAGGCTTCATGTGCAACCATTGTGATCACACCTTTCTCTTGCAATCCTGATCATTTCTGGAGCTCCAAAGCAGACTCAAGTGATCACAAATCGTGCATAGGACTTCAGTAAGTTGCTTAACCTTTCTTAGTTAAGTTTTTGCTTAGTTTTAGCTTAAAAGTCAAACCGTCGTAATTAACGGTTGACTTAACGATTAATCACTAATGGTCCAGTGATAAGTCGAATTGAAAGTAGTTATAAGTTGGTAACTATGTGGGCAATAAACCCTTAAAAGGGCACCCTCTGATTCCCACTCTAACTAGGTCAAATGTCGGGTCAAACTTGTTATTAAAAAGTCAACAGAATGCTTAATTTACAATTTATGCATAATTAGCAATGTAGAACCCATAAAACCTGTTTGATCATTAATATAACTTGGTAATTAATGTAAGAACATGTCTAAACATGTTCAACCCGACTATTTTCAGTAGAGACCCGGTTCGGAACCGAAAGTCGCATAGTTTGACTTTTGCTTTGACTTTCAGTTCTGACCCGTTTAAGCATGTTTTAGAAATGCCTTAGAGCTCTATTTGGACTAGGTTACATGCTAGTATAACCCTCTGTGATTATACACCATGGTTCATTAGTTATCCAATTAATATGCATGATTCCGTTAATTGCTCATATGTTGACCATTATGCCCTTTTCACCTTAAAACGTGATTTTTGAAATTGTAAAAGAGTAGAAACCTTAATTACTAAATTATAAACTTGCACCCAAAATTTGACATCAGTTTGAGGTGTAGATTGAGAGTTATGCTCATTAGCGTAATTAGAAAGTTTCTTTAGTGATTAAACGGCGTAATTAGCGTATAGCCTATTTAAACCTACTTTTTGATATCAAGCTCTTTACCCACTGATATAATATATTATTTTGGGGTTTTTGAAGATTTTTAATTAATTTTAGGCTGAGCATAACTTATAGTCATAGGCTTAATCCGGTAATTGTCGGTTTTGCCCTTACGAGCTATAAAATGAGTTTTTCATATCTAATTGACTCCAAACCTTTTGCTACTGATTCTAAATGATAAATAAATTATTTTAAGCCTTCTGGAATAATAAAAATGTCGGATTTATGTATAGAACCCGGAATTGGCTTCTAATCGCCTTATTAAGCGTTTTTAACGCATAGTATGTATTAAAATTATTTTAAACATACAAGGGTTGATACCTACAGATATTTTAGGTAAATTATAATATTTTGACAGTAAGCAAAAGTTGATAAACTCAGACTTCAGTTTTCAGCTTTTCGGCTTATGTGAAATTACCAAAATGCTCCTACGGTGCATAGTTTGGTTATAATGGATAAATTTCACATATATACTTTACCCTACTGTTATAACTTATTAATTTGAGTATTTTTGCTGATTACATCAGACCTGTAACTCAGGATAATACTTAAACCCTTTTTATAACCTTGTAAATGACCAAACTACCCTTACGGGGCATAGTTTGTGTTTAAATTCGTTTTGGGCATAATGGAAGGTATCCTACTGATATCACAACATATTTGAGGCATATTAACTTAGGAAACTTGGTTAGGACCCTTATGATTACCCGTTACGCCTCTTGCGCGTTCGGTTCGGCTTATGTAACTAGTTTACATAAATTAGCCGAAACGGGTCAAACCTTATTGGTTTTACCCCAAAATTCAGAATGTGCCTAGATTACCCATATAAGGCAAGTCTTCAATCTTGTCGGGTCTAAATCACATTCCATTCCGGTCTTCGCCTTATCATGCGTTTGAACCGTATCTTCCTTTTGAAAACTAACCGGTCTAAGTCAAGACTTAATTAAAGACCCGTTAGGATTCTAATAGGTTATTAAAAACCTTCGTTCCAGATTAGGAGCCCAGTAAAAGCTATCTGTACTTGCTGATTTGATATACGGCTGGGATTGAATTTATATTTAGCTCAGGTAAATACTTTTAACTTTTTTTCCCTATACGGGCTTGGGGTACGGTATATAAAATACCGCTTGGTCGGGCATTAAACCTTCCATCGTTTGGTGGTTAATTGATATCTTAATCGACCCGTTTAAATTATGTTTTGTTTACTTAAATCCTTTGGGAGGTTAATGACCATGTCCCGGATATCCTTGGCATCATTTTACGAAATGGCCACGACGTAAGCGCGGAGTGTAGGCGTACACTCGTCAGTGCATAAATAGTTGATGTGGTGTGTCTATTGATCTTTAACCCGGCACGATCTGGGCTACTGAACGCATAAGGAACATGTAGTTCTTTTACAAGATTATATATTTAAATGATTATCCCAAGTTATAAAGAGTTTGTGCCATGTGCATTCAAACCAATTTTATAAAACTTTTCAAAATGAGTCAGTTGATAGTATTTATCAGTGTAAACTGACGTATTTTCCAAAAGGCTAAATGCAGGTACTATACGTAATAGGATGGCTACTCCAGGCATCAATAATCAAGTCTCGCAAGCTTTAGACGTTAAAGTATGTTGAACGATATTATCTTTCTGTTTAAGATCCGTCTGTGGATCCATCTTACATTCCGTCGTAATATTTGATATTACTTTGAATCGGATTGTGATATATTTTTATCTTCTGTTTCCGCTGTGCATTTATATATTGTGTTGTTTGACTATGATGTTACCAACTACGTCACGATACTCCCCACCGGGCCCACCGGTAATACATGGAAATATCGGGGTGTGACACCATAACTTACGGTAGAGAACAAAGTGTTACGGTGGCTTCTTACTGTCTTACGGTAGACCATTGTTGCCCAGCTGCCACCGTAACTTACGGTGACTACCGTAAGTTACGGTAGAGCCCTGCCACTCGTGTTGAGTTTTGGATATCTTAGGTAATTGAGTCCGTTTCCAGCGTAGTTTAGACTATGCCGATTTTATAAGAACCCTAGTACTAATATTTGCCAAATTTCCAGCTTTTAGGTATTGCAAGTGCGCGAAGGATGATCGAGACAACGCTTCAAGAACCGAACACACATTTTGGACGCTTCCGCACTAATATAATCTAGTTAAACTATGTAGTTTGTAAACACTGTCAAATGATGAATGGTTTATTTCTGTTAATCAACTATGTTAAACATTATGATGAAGCATAACTTAGTTTATTAACTAAGTACTTTTGAAAATTACAAATTTTGCTTTTATGTATACTATATTTTTATGATAACTAAACGAAAATATAAGATGAGTGTTACAACATTAGGGCCATACTTTATCATTCGTCGTGAATTCGATGGATGTTTAAGTATTGCGCTTTGTCATTCGTTGTGAGGGTTTAATCTCGTGAGTTATCGTAAATGTTGTATTAGTTACTGACCTAGTTCGTGTGCATTATTATTTAAATTAGGTTACAAGGCTAATCAGTAGGCTAAACTCTGCCCGTTTAAATCTGCAATGTGAGTTATTCTCTTTTATCAAAAGTATTTTACAATACTCCAATTATTTTCAAAAGTTATAATTACAGGGATTAAGTCGTGGTTATCTTGAATCACTGGCTAGTGGGGTATTGTGCACATTACTAATTTCTCACAGTTAGGCTAATAAATCCTAACAGTGATAATCATCACTACTTGGGGAAAGACCCAATAGTGGTATGACCATCGTCACCAGGAGGTGACACGGCGCCAGATAAAAATAAGATAGAAGCCATTGTAATCGCTCTTATGCTGTAATTTACTAGCATGGAGCCCGCGTGATGCGGCGGGGCGACACTTTGCATTGGATAAAGCAAAAATGGCCAGGAGTTAGACGGAAATGAGATCCCGTATTAAAAGAAGGTAGATTGGATCAAAGAACACACGTTTGTGTGGTTAAAAATAGACCTAATTGTCCATCCCTTGGAATAAAGGATTATGAGAAATGTATAATCTATAAAATTAAGTCAATTAACTACATAATTGGTTACCCAAAATCAAATGACAAATGGTTAACGTGGTACATCCGTATGCTAGTTGGGTTCAATGGGGTGCAGGTTGCAGCATTACTGCATTAGCCTCTTCTAAACCATTCTCTTCACCAGCTGCAAGTATACCACTTCAAGTTATCTCCTTTAACTTGTAACCCGACGGTTTTCAATTTATAAAAGCGCGCAAAGTTACACTAAAATTAAAATAACCACACTTTCAAAATCACATAAGTATCATACCAATACGTTAAAGAAGTTTTACTATAGAAATACGTCATTAGGTTGGAATTTCAAGCGTTCCTTCCATAAAGCAACATATTCTGAAAAAATTAAATAAAAGATTTGCATAATAGTCATCCTAAACAAATAGTTTACCTTCTATTTTCTAAAATTTCAACCTAGAATTTACCAATATTAGTAACATGTCCGAAGAAACACTAGATAATTGATCGGGATCGAATTATCTAGGGGGGTTTGGATCTGCATAAAAGGGGGTTGTTTTCTCTCGTTCGACTCGATGCTACCGACCATCTTCTCCGGTAAACTTTGCAAAACAAAGCACCGTTAGCCTCGTCAAGGGGAGAAGAGGGGTTCTCTCATTGACCCGACTCCGGCGTGAGAATAAGTATGTGTTTATGAAGAAGAAGAAGAAGATGTATTGACGAAGTGTGTGTAGCTTGAAGTTCGTACCTGAATTATCCTCATATTTATAACCGAGAGTTTGGGCGGGAAAACTTGTTGGTGAAATGTTGACGGAAGATGCTAACCCCGTAAGCGGTTACATTTCCTTCCGTTAAGCTTCTTGATCCGACGTGAGTGCACACGGATCGCTGCTTAGATCTATGGCTGGGGGTTTGCCACGTGGAAAGTGATCAAGTGGAGGTTTCTCTCCAATTACATGCCATCGTTGTGATTTCTGGGATGCCTGAGGTGGTGACACGTGTCCAGACGGTTATAACCGTCCTAGTGGTGCACGATTGAATTCTTCTAGAAGATTACTACTGTAATCTGGTGTGATTCTTTATCGTGTGGTATCAGTTAAGTAAATAATATCCAAGTCTGGATACTGTTAAGCGGAAGTGCTTGGCTTAGGATTTTCATCCTTTGTTTATGGAGGAAAGCGTAAGGATTTATGATTTCCTTTTGGCGCGCAAGCGTTGTCTGCTGTCTGTCTCTTAAGCCTTCCTTTTGTATGACCAGTGCACAGCCGCGCAAGGTAAAAAGAGCTGAAAGACGAGGTTGTGGTATGGTCCCAAGTACTTATTACAAGGTTTTTGGGACCTTACCCCTTCAAGTCCCCCCAGCCTAGTGTTGCTCTTATGCAAGTAAGTGGAGCACTGGACTTATGAGAAGGAAATGCTTTTTGGCGCGAAAGTAGGAAATCTTCTATGAGAAGATTTTACTTTGCTTATTTATAAAGATCTTTGAAAATCTTTGACTTTAGATGGGGTTGATACAGTAAAGACTGAGTGACAGGCTGTCACTGTCAGTTGTCCCTTACTGTCCGTGTGTCGCACGCGCGCGTGGAGTCGCGTTTGTGTTGATTCTCACTCGCTCTGTTGCTTGGATAACTGTGATATCCGGAAAAGGTGCTATGGCAGTTACCGATGCTATTTATTGCGGTGAGTATATAAGTTTGCTTTAGTTGCCCCTTTCTGTTAACCATTACTTTGTTGAAAGCTTTTCCTCTTCTTTTCTTCATTATCCGTTAAGAAAAAGGTTTGCCATTTCTTCTTCTTATGTCAACCGGAGAACACCAAGAAGACCTATCTGAAGAAATGTCTGCTGAACTTCCACCGTTAAAGTGGCCCAGAGCAACTTTCGATGGTTTGGTTCGGAATCTTAGATTCCCGGAGAACTGGGGTGCTCTGTATCCTGAGGAGGGGCAGACAGCAGCAGATGCTCCGGCTGGGTATATCACTCTTTTTTGGGATTTTTTCTGTGAAGGCAACTTTCGCTTTCCTGTAACAAAATTTTTCCTTGAAATCCTTGAGTATTACAAGTTGCATATTTCCCAACTGCACCCTATTGGTATGGTTAGGGTTCTACATTTTGAGTTTGTGTGTCAGACGAAGCACATTGAGTCGTCAGTCCTTCGATTTAGGGTTTTCCACCAAATGTACTGTACCCAAGGGTTTTACTCGTTTGTTCAGAGAGCGTCTGCGAAGAAGATTTTGCAGCATCCTCCGAAATCCTTCCATGATTGGAAGCAAAAAATTTTCTTTATCAAGGCTGGAGTGATTCCGGTGCGGATGGTTTTAAGGGGAAAGGAAGATGTTCCTATTGAAACAATGCAGACCCCTGTTGACGAGAACTGGTATCAATATCTGAAGGATGTTCCCAACATCGCCTTACCGGAGAAAGCCCTTGTTGGTGCCAGTATAAGCTTGAATTGGAAAATGGACCGAGATGACAAGCCGGTGTATACGGAGGGTGGTCATGGTGAGATTGGGATTTTCCTTCTTCTTTTTTTTTTTTTTGAACCCGTCCTTCTTCCCTTGTAGTTGTTTCGCTGTATGTTGTTGCGTTCAAGAGAGAAGGTGGAAAGATGGGTACCGTTAAGAAGAGGCCTGACGAAGAACTTTGGTACCATAAAATTGTAAAAAACTTTGTTCTTCCGCGGGATGCGGATCTGTCTGTTCAGCCTGCTGCTGGCGCTGGTAAGCTATGTGCATATTGTTTTACTGTTCGCTCTTTTCTGTTACGCTTCTGAGTAAATTGTTTTTTGCGCTTCCGTAGGTGAGTTGTCAAACTTGGGCATAGGCCCGGAGAAGAAGCGCGCGACAACCGGTAATGTTGCGCCTAAAAAGAGTGATGCTGAAAAAATTCAACCCTCCCAAGTTAAAAATGTTGGAGGAGAGAAGAAAGGTACGCGCCGTTCCTCTGACTACTGGTGTGATTATGTGGTGTTTTCTGATTCTTTGGAGGGTCTTGCGCCTGCAGTTACTGTTAGGAGGCGAAAACCTGAGCCGAGGGATACTACCGATATCCCCCCATCTAACCCAAAGGATCCTATTGACTTTGAATCCAGTCCTGAGCACTTGGTGCTAAGGAAAACGGGCAAAAGGAAACAGACTGACGCTGAAGGTGAAGGTCAGCCCTCAAAGAAAGTCCAGAGGAAGAAAATTACCAGGAAGGGCAATCTTGATGCTTTTATTTCTGAGTCTGTTCCTAGTAAGTGTTACCTTTGCTTCTTTTCCTTATGCACATTAGATTTTTACAGACTTTGTTGTTTTTTCAGAAGTTCCTGTTTCTCCTGTTTCCACAGAGCCGCCACCTGTGGTTAATGAAAAACTCCCACCCTCTCCTCCGCGTGCTGCCACTGCTGACCAGTTAAAAACTTCTGAGGTTCCTGAGGGTGGTGCGGAGAAGACTGTTGAGGCTGACAAGCCTGTTGATGTTACTGCGGAAGTCGAAAAGGTTATTAGTCCAGGGGTCGTGGATGGTGCTGGTAATCCACAAACTCCTGAAACTGTTGCTTATGAGGAAAAGAAAACTGCTGAGGAAATTCCTGCTTCGACTTTTTCTCCTAAACCTTCTGATGCTATGCCTGAGCGCGTTGAGAAGGTTACTGTTGAGGAACAAAGCTCGTTTTCTGATGCGGGCAAAAATTCTCCAATCCGCCCAGAGGAAACTCTGGGGGATTACTATTATAGAACTTATTCGGAGACAGATGTGTCTGAGCCTCATGCCCCTGTTTGGAATGTGAAGGAAGGTGATACTTTCTCAGATTGGCGCGTGTGCCGATATTGGTTGCAGGGCATATTTCCGCCTGGGGAGATCAAGTTTCAAGAAAACCGGCCTCATGAACAAACTTATCAGGCTTATCTTGAGGAGACTGCTTCTCATGCTTCTACCACTCATCGCATAGTGTGTGAGTGGCATAGTATGCATAAGGATTGGGAGGCTTTCATGGTATCACAGAAGAAGTTTGCTAATGATGAAAAGCGTTTAGCTCAGTTAAAAGCTAAATTGGAAGCTGATCAAGCCAAGTTTGAGGCTGATCGTAAAACTGAGGAGTGGTCTGTTGCGGGTTGGAAAAGGAAGGCGGAAGCCGAAGCTGCCCTCCTTTCTGAAGAGCGCAAAAACTGGAAAAGAATTTGCGAAAAAGATAATGCTGAGAAGGTGAATCTCCGCAATGCCATCAATAATCTCAAGGCTGAGATTGAAAAACTGAAGAAACAGGATGCGGAGATAGAAAAGTTGAAAAAGGAGAAGGCTGACGCAGAAGCTGCGCTAGAAGAAGCGCGTTCTCATAGGGAGCGCAGTGAGCAACGAGAGGTAAGAGCTTGCGCTACTCTTGCTTTTAGAGATAAAGAGTTAGAAGAACTTACTGCTTTGCTTTCTGACTAGGAACAACTTAAAAAGGATCTGGAACTTGCGCATTCCGAAAAAGCTGAGACCTCTCGTCGTTTGACTGAAACTGAAGAAAAATTGGAAAATTCTGAAACGGCGCGGGCCACAGTGGAAAGCGAGCTTGAACCTTTAAAGAATGATATGGCATGGCTGAAAGATCGTGGAATCGCCTGTGTAAGTTGCTTCTTATTCTTTGCTTTGAAGATGTTTCTGTGCCTTGTTATTTATCCTTTCTTATTTTCATAGGTTGTTGAATCAGTGTTGAATTCTGAGGAGTTGGATAAAACCATTGCGCATTTAGTTGTTGCTGCGCGCAAAGACGGGTATGCCCAAGGATATGCTGAGTGTTCTCATCATGTAAATAGCGCTTTGAAGGTTGATTGGGATATCAGCAAATCCGCAACTTACGGTGTGGACATTGGTGCTGCGCTTACGGCTTTGAAGGCAGAATTTAACAACTTGCAGCTTCCCGTTATGGATCTTATAAATGTTGCGCTGCAATCTGATGATCACGTGGCGCAACTAAAGGAAATCTTTCCGGATGAAGGTGAAGATTTAGTGTAGGTTCTGTTGAAATTATATTGAACAATTTTCTGTAATGTTTGGGATGTATATCCCTTTTGTTGGTGCGCTGTTGCGCAAGTAACTAAAACACTGCCGTGTTTGATAGTTTCTAAGGCGTATTTGTACGCTGAGAATAGTATGTCGTGTTTTTTTTTACATTTTTTTGCATGAATACAATTACTTTGATTAAGTAAGGCGAATGAAGTTGGTATAAAGCTCATGTGTGATCGTATGGTCGTTTGTGAAGTAATCACTGACCGTTTATGAGGCTTTATTTTATATTTACCATAATGTTTTTGCGCTTACTAAAAGAAATTGCATGCATTGTGTAAAAAGAAAAGAATAATAGAAACTTTGTTGTTTATTTCCAGATAGGGCACAGAGGCCATTACAAAGTTTGCTAATAAATAAACGAGACTTAACTTACTCTACTCTACTCTCCCGCTCTGCCTTAATAAATCATGCCTTCCTGCATGGAGACCATAGAGTTTCTTCTTTAGTTTTTCGCCCTTTTGCTCGGGCCTTCGTCCCCTCGAGTTATCTGCTTTATTTCCTTGCGCACGTTTTGTAGCAGATGTGTGAGCTCGCCGCTTTTAAGGGCTTTCTCAATCTCGGTGCGCAAGGAAATGCAATTGTTGGTGGTATGCCCGTTGTCTTTGTGATATTCGCAATATTGGGTTGGGTCTTGTCCGCGCTTGCTTTTCATGGGAATTGGTGGCTTAAACTGATAATCTTCAGTGCTCAAAACTTCCGCAGGGGTTTTAGTTAAGGGAGTCCATTGCCTCTCCCTGTTCTCTTGTTTGATTTCCCTCTGTGCGGTAAGTTTATTGATTGTTGCCCGAGCATCCTCAGATGAATGGTTTCTCGAGCCAGAATCGCGCCATCCCTTCTTGAATTTCCTCCCGCCACTGGATCCTAAGTCGGAGGGTCGGTTATGTGGTGGTGGCGGCCTATTAGTGGTAAGGTTCTTTTCTGTTTGTGCGTAAACCTTAGCTGCTGCCATCACTTTCTCCCAGCTTGTCGGGAGACCTTCTTTTCCGGACAGGACTTTGATCATATCATCGCATATGACCGCGTATTTGAACTGTGCGCGAATCAGTTGCTCGTGGACTCCCCCGATCTCCAGTACTTATTTGTTATATCGGGTGATAAAGTCCTCCAGACTTTCGTCGTCATGACGCCAGATGTTCATTACATCTGATGTGTCTCGGATAGATCGTCGTTGTTGACTGAAATGAGTCAGAAATTTCTTGCGCAGATCTTTCCACGATGTAATGTTCCCGATGGTTAAATTATCGAACCAGATTCTTGCCGCGCCAGTAAGGGTCTGTACGAAAAGATGGCACCATAATGGTAGAGTCCAGCCACCTACTAGCCCTGCGCTTGTAAAAACCCTTAAGTGATCATCAGGGTCTGTCAGCCCATTAAATTTACCCACGTTGGATGGTAGTTTAGCTTTCTCCAACGGAGCCAAAGCTATTTCCATGATGAACTTTGAATTTTCCACTGCTTCCGCAGGGCGGTAAATCAAATCAAAGTTGTGTTCAGCTTCAGGATTGTAAACCACACGGGGTTTACATTTGTTGTAATTCAACCGACTAAACACACCGACGTTGTCGCCTAGGCTATAGGTTGGATCATCTTTACTGTTGTAGGTGTTTCGGTGAGAACCTAACCTAGTGTAAACGGATGCCCTTCGGTTGGAGTGTGACTCGTCCCGATGCTCCCGTCGATGACTCTCAGATTGAGTATATCTCGACGGAGATCTGGAGTATACCTCTGTGTCTCCGTAATGGGATGGGTTCTCACGTTGAGAAGCATGAGCATGGGACCCTGGTCTTCTTGACTGAGTCTGAGGAACAGTCTGTGCACACAGCTGTGTGTACACTGCATTTAGTGCCCCTTGAGACCTGACGTACCAGGAGATTGGAGTTTCTCCTGGAGGTAGAATTGATTGAACAGGGATTTCTGGCTGAATCCCCGGAGTGATAGGTTCATTCACACGATTGGATTGCACCTCGTTGTCATCTGAGGCGTCCTCTGGAATTCCTTCAACCTAAAAGTTATTCCCGACATTTGGCCGAGGGCTGGTTTGCCGATGAGACGACGTTTCTTCCATATGCAAATGAAATCAACAGGGTAGATAAAAAAACGAGAGAAAATTGGGTGAGACAGAGAAAACGGTGGGCGCCAATGAAGAAACACTAGATAATTGACCTGGATCGAATTATCTAGGGGGTTTGGATCTGCATAAAAGGGGGTTGTTCTCTCTCGTTCGACTCGATGCTACCGACCTTCTTCTCCGGTAAACTCTGCAAAACAAAGCACCGTTAGCCTCGTCAAGGGGAGAAGAGGGGTTCTCTCCTTGACCCGACTCCCGCGTGAGAATAAGTATGTGTTTATGAAGAAGAAGAAGATGTATTGACGAAGTGTGTGTAACTTGAAGTTCGTACCTGAATTATCCTCATATTTATAACCGAGAGTTTGGGCGGGGAAACTTGTTGGTGAAATGTTGACGGAAGATGCTAACCCCGTAAGCGGTTACATTTCCTTCCGTTAAGCTTCTTGATCCGACGTGAGTGCACACGGATCGCTGCTTAGATCTATAGCTGGGGGTTTGCCATGTGGAAAGTGATCAAGTGGAGGTTTCTCTCCAATTACATGCCATCGTTGTGATTTCAGGGATGCCTGAGGTGGTGACACGTGTCCAGACGGTTATAACCGTCCTAGTGGTGCACGATTGAATTCTTCTAGAAGATTACTGCTGTAATCTGGTGTGATTCTTTATCGTGTGGTATCAGTTAAGTAAATAATATCCAAGTCTGGATACTGTTAAGCGGAAGTGCTTGGCTTAGGATTTTCATCCTTTGTTTATGGAGGAAAGCGTAAGGATTTATGATTTCCTTTTGGCGCGCAAGCGTTGTCTGCTGTCTGTCTCTTAAGCCCTCCTTTTGTATGACCAGTGCACGGCCGCGCAAGGTAAAAAGGGCTGAAAGACGAGGTTGTGGTATGGTCCCAAGTACTTATTACAAGGTTTTTGGGACCTTACCCCTTCAATGTCCAAACATTAAATATTTATACTTTCAAGATGGCTTATTGTTTATCAAACTTGTAACAGTTCATCTTAGTTATCACCTTTTGTGCTTGACTCACAACAATATTCATGATGCTAGGTTCAACATGGGTGGACCACCCCCACCCCTCCTATGTAATCAAAGTGTTTCACAAAAACATTGAGCAATGGTAATTGCAAGTTCATAAAGTAACACAACCACCGTCCCTTTTTCTCAAAGAATGGTTTACATAAACATGTATTTTTTACCTACTTATGAGTGGTTTGATTCAGGTTGTTTTTATCTCAACATGTAAAAAAACAACTTTAAAGGAAGTGGGCCAAAGGACTCCAAAGTCGCTCGAAGTGTACTTTTAACATACTATTTATTTATAAAATATTTTAATTAGAAAAAAAGTGTTTCTTGTAACCCAACCTAAAATTTACCAAAATTAGCATATTAAATATGTCAAGACTATGCTTAGAGAAGTGAAGTTAAAGGCTCACCTTGCTCCCCGAATATATCACTCTTGTACTCTTGCTCAAGTGTAGTGGTAAATGTAAAGGGTGAACTAAGAGCAACTCACCATGCAAGTGCAACACCAGTGGATCTTCCATGAACATCCTGCACACATATATATTTATAAACTATATGCCACAACATGTACAATATATGGAATATAATAAGATACCAACCTTATAAACATCACAATGTAACTTGCATTGATTTTGACTACGTTAATCTCTTTTCTTTAAAAAAATATGTAGATGCACAGCTAGAACAAATACTCATTCACAACCATCTTTAGCCTTATTCAAATATAGATGACATAGCTTTCCGTATAGACAAGCGTTCTCTAAACTCTTCTCTAACTTTATCCGTCTGCACAAAATTGACAAAACGGGTCAAACAAAAGATACAGCTAGTGCTAGATACTGCGGTTATTCAAGTAAAACTAAACATGCCTCCTCTAATATAATACCATATTAAGCATAAAACTGTAACAGTGGTGATATATGTGGTGCATAAACTATGCCATGTAAAAAAAACAACTTTATGAGTTATCTCACTTATGAACCAGCTTGTCTATTCGATTATTTTTTCAGAATTCATCATCAGTCATAGTCTTTGACACATTACCAATAAATAGTCAGTATCATAGACTCAGAGAGTGAACACTTCAAAGTCCTACCCTGCAAAGAACATTATACAATTAAGTATCAAATCCAGTGAGCTATAATACTAAATTCTAATACATTCATATCGACATATAGCACACTAACAACTAATTTGCCATAAACCTTACTAATACGTCTATCTTTAATCTTCAAGTAGATGCATGAAGCCAAGTACTAATAAACCCATTAAACCGCTAAATTATATTTGCAGTAACCATTTCTATATTATATTTTTACAACAATAGCATTTAAATAAAGAAGTACAACATGCAAGTTAACCAATTTGTTTAATTCACATAACCATTTAAATAAGCTCGTTACTCCCATACGTGTTACGCAAATAGTACTTATAAAAAAATATGAAACATGCAGTTGAGTTTCGTACTTACCGAAATTTGATCAGAACCCTACGTTGGGTTATCGGAATCATACCTAAGGTGTAGTTATCTTCGATCTGAACCAAAATCGCATTTGTTTCCCTTGCCAAAGTTAAACCTTTATATTTGAACCGTTTAAAATTAAACACAACCCAAACAAGACCATTCATAAGTAAATATGTTGAAATACCTCTACTTAAAACAATCAAATCAGTGTCAAATTTTATTCAAAGAAAAAGTATATCTACCTTGTGGTAATGAGTGGCCATAGGGTTTTAAGTATATCTACCTTGTGGTAATGAGTGGCCATAGGGTTTTAACATGACCGAAGTTGATCTTGCATTATCTCATGAATAAATTGTTGCATCAAGCTGCATAAACAACAATTATTTGCAACTAAAGTTAAAATGGAAACACGAATAAGAAGAGCAGTAAAATGCTTTGGGAGAGTACCTGCTTAAATTAAACTTCAAAAGAGCCCCAAGCCCAAGAAATACATAATAGATTCAAGAACACCTGAAATTCCAAACAACAAGCAAAGCATATGTAATAATCTAATCATGCTTTGACTGGAAATCAATCACCTCAAATACACAATTGATTAAAAAACAATTCAGATTCAAGAATTTAGGTTAAAATTTTTAGAAAAGAACTAAATAAATAAAATTTAAAACCCACATGGGGCTTAATCAGATTTGAAACCACAAAAGAAGAAATTCATTAAAATAAAAACAACTTAATATTTAATTGCTCAAAGAAAGGTTCAAAATAAAGAAATTTAAGAACATAGAGATTTACAAATAAAAGGTTTTACCTTTTTCTTCTGACATTGTGAAGAAGACAACTTGAACAAGAACTTTTTAGTGATCTAAAATTGGAACCGATTAAAAAACAATAATTAAAGATTGATTGGTATATAAGAGATAAATTATTAAGGTTTTTAAAAGAATCAGGAGTTCTAAATGATCTTGAACCAATTAGATTTTTGGAATAGAGCTCATCTTACCAATTGAAGTCTTGATAGGGTTCCAAGGATTGAAGATTATATATTTTATACTTCCAGCTATCCATCATCTTACAATAACTATTTCCAACCCAAATTGGTCAAGAAAAAAGTGTTTTAAAATGAAAACTTACTTGATATGAGCTTCCACACCTCTAATTCTCTATGATAATCTCGGTGTCGTGTTTATGTTTGAGGTTAAAATATCTTCCGGAGAAGAAGACGATCCAGAAGAAAGAGGCGAGTGAGCTAGGTTTTTTTGGAACATCCCTGTTTGAACTTTGAAGAGCGAGAGAGTGGATTCTGGAGAGATTTTAGGAGAAAGAGTCAAAGAGAGATGGATGAGGGGTTTTGAATTTTGAAAGTGGAGCGTGAAATATTGGTTGGGTTTTCATTTGTAAAAACACTTGCTTAAATGGGTTATACCTTTTAATTCTAATAGTTTTTTTGTCAAATTACTATGTTGTCCTTTGAATATGTAGCAACTCTATACCAAATATTGTATGGCAGTAAGCACTTGTACCATAAGGCATTATCTATTTGTACATTTTAATTCACATGTCGATGTTGACTAAAACAAACATCGAAACGTCGAAAAAAATGAGCAGGTTGTCAAGATACCTTCGAATGTTTTTAAAACATCATAGCTTAAAATATATGATAGGAATAAATGAAAGAATTATAATTTTGTATAGGATGGGGGAAAGTGTAACTAATTATCTATATTTTTGTTAAACTTAGGGATTTATGTGTAATAAGTTTAGGGGCTAAAAATAAATATTGTTTAAAAGACCAAATTATCCTCATTTTAGGGGTCTATTTATAAATAAAGGGGGGGGGGGAGTTCTTATTTTTTGGCTATCTTAAAATACCCCTCTCTTATGCATTATAATATAGTATAGATAGATATGTATAAATGATATTTTCTCACCCTTTAAATTAGGAATTATTGTTGATATTTGACTAAAGTATTAAAAAGTTGCTTAATTAGTTATTCGACAATAGTATTAGTATTCTTCTTTAATCACCTGTACACAAAGCATCATCAACTTATACCTTTTAATCCGTGCGTTGATATTGAACAAGACAACTTCCGAAACGTCGACAAAAATGTGTAGGTCGTGATGCTATCTTTGGATTTTTTTTAAACATTATAGTTTATAAGATATATCAAGAATAAGTAAAAAAATTATAAGTTTGTTATGGAGGGGTGAATTCTAACTAATTATCTATAATTTTGTTAAAACCTTAGGGATTTAAGTGTAATAAGTTTAGGGGCTAAAAAATAAATAGTGTTTAAAAGACCAAACTACCCTCATTTTAGGGGCCTTTCTATAAATAAAGGGGGGGGGGGGAGTTCTTATTTTTTGGGTATCTTAAAATGCCCTTGCCTCATACATTATAATATAGTATAGTTATCCATGTGTCAATTTGTGCAAAAATGAATGATTCACCAGTATTTCCCCGCTGACAAAATATTTTCAAAACATGTTTCAGGTGACTACTGTGAACCAAGGAAAAGTGCTACGGAGCACTAACAAAGCTTGAAGTAGTGGCTCAATTAAATAAATAAACATGTTTTGTAAATCAGGGAATTTCCTTGTGAAATTCCTCTATTGTAAATTACCGGGGTTTATCCCGAATTATGAAATAAAATAATCGGGCATTTCAAGTTTAAAAAGATCCTTAAAATCTTCCGCTGTCAACTCAATTAATAATTACCACGGGTTCCTGTCCCGCGGCTCCTAGACCGGGTCAAACCGGGGCAGGGGCCGAGACAGGAAAATGTGGTATCAGAGCCACTGATTTAAGCCAATTAAGTATTTAGAAATACTTAATTTTACTGATTTCCATCTTGTGATTACGTGTTTTATTAACTGACTACTTGTTAGTTACAGTATGGGTAAGCCAAGACTTTCGGACATCTATCGTCAATTAGATAGTTCACCAAAAGATAAGGGAACTTCATCTCAATCAAATTCCTCAAAATACTCAGCAGATACTTAGGAAGGAATATTTGTTCGTAAGGCATAGTTTGAGAAACCACTTACCCCTAATAAAAGAAGTTGGATTAATAGAAAAAGTCAAGAGAAAATAAAGAAGTTATAACCAAAAGGAGTGATGGGTAATAAGGAAACTCAGGATATAGACAATGAACCACCATGGGAAGATAAATTAGACGAACAATGGGCAGATCTCTACATGTTAGCTACTACAGCAGTAAATGCTAACCTCTAGTTGAATCGCCAAACTCGTACCAACACCCATATCATCTATAAGCTAGAAACTTTGCCCATTAAATAAACAACTTAGTAAGAAAAGTTAGACTAAAATAAATTATCCCCTAGTATATTTTAAAATTCAAATGTATTTTGTAATAAATATATATATATATATATATATCGCAATATTTTGTTTTAATCAATCTATTTGTATAAATATTCGATTTCTTTCTGGGATTATTCAATTTACAAAATTTTAACCTAGAATTTTGTGTGTTTCTTCATATTTGCTAAACAGCATGAATGAGTTATTTGAAGCTCTTCAGAATCTCAATCTCTATTATGTTTAATGTGGAAGTTTCCAAAGACTTTACTGGTTATTGTGCTGACATTGAGGAACCTATGGAATTTCAAGCTCAACCTCCGGAGAAACCCAAGCCAAAGAAGAGAAGAAGAATTGTGGGTTGGAGGCGTGTGCGCAGAAGGAAACCAGTAACTAGGAAAGTTGCCAAGACGGAGGACCCAATGGATAAAGGGAAAGGAATAGAGGTTGGAGAAAGCTCCAAGCAAACCGAGGAAATGCCGTTGCATGAAGAACTAGATTACATACTAGCAAGTTGTGATATCCTTAAGCTTGTTAATGAAAACCTTTTCACTTATCCTGCCGAAACCCAACTTCCAGTAAACTTGGAACCAGCCATCCCAGATCCCCTTGTCAATACCCGACCTTTAGGAGAAATGGAAGAATGGTGGACCAACGATTGACAATTCCAGAATCTTTTAAACAACCCTTATACCTTTCTCCCTCAGTTTGACCCCGAGCCTGCACCAAACCCACCAATGAGCAATGAGAACCTGGCTGAACTCCGCCATTTTGGCGAGGAGCTGATGGATGCAGGGAATCGAATCCGAGAGGTGGGAGAACAGATCTCCTGGAAGTACGATGAAAGGGAACGTCGTTACCGAAAATGCCAGTTGATGGGATAGCATGGATGGTGGAAGCATGTGTTTAATAATATAATAATCAAAATATAATCGTATGAAATAACTTAAAAATAAAACTTTTGTAAGATAACCAGTGTGTACGGATGCCTATTATAATATATAAAATATCGAACGTCAAAAAATCGACAATTTTGGCTATACTTGTTAACCTAATTATGTGCAATTGTTTTGTTATGTTTAATTATTAATTATTTTCTGCTAATTATTTATATAAATTAATTACCAGATGGAACACGCTGGTAATGAACCCGTTAATGAAGTTAATCATTCTGAGCAAAACAATGAAGATCAATTTCTGAATAGGCAAGATATCGAGAATATCGTTGCTCAGGGAATAGCCAATGCTATTCCAGCAATTCTTGCTGCTGCCCGAAATCCAATTGAACCTCAACAAGTTATTCCTAGCAAACGTACACAAGGCGACAATTTCAGTAATAGTGTAAACTGAGGCGGCAACCATGCTAATAACGACAACGATGGAATACAAGCTCCACTCCTTAAGAAAATGAAAGCTGCAACGCCTGGTTGCACTTACAAGGAGTTTCTTGCCTGTAAACCGGTTGAATTTGCCGGCAATGAAGGGGAGACTGCTGCACTGCGTTGGTTAGAGAAAACCGAGGCGGTGATTAAAATAAGTAAATGTACTGAAGAAGACAAAGTCATGTACGCGTCGCATCTTTTTAAAGAAGGGGCGCTAGAATGGTGGAATACGGTACTTCAAGCCAAGGGAAGCGATGCGGCCTATGCCATGAGTTGGGAGGAATTTAAGCAACTGGTGGAGAGAAAATTATGTCCCGAATATGAGAAAGAACAAATGGCGAATAAATTTCTGAACCACCGGATGGTGGATGTAGATTGTCGAGGGTATACTTCGACATTCTTCGAGTACGCTAGAGTTGTACCAACCCTGGCTTCGCCAGAGCCGGTGCTTATTTCCTGCTATATTTGGGGATTGATTGGCGAAATACGTGATATCGTTAAAGCTGCGAGACCTCGCACTATTGACGATGCTGTGGAATTAGCTAACACCCTAACGGACGGACTAGTGCGTACGCAAGAAGAAAATAGAAAGAGGGAAGTGGCCCAAAAGATTACCCAGGGATTCCGTATGGGTAACCGTAACAATTTCAAGAAAAAGGGAACCGGACAATCTTCCACTGTTCCATTTTGCAATGCCTGCAAAAGAAAGCATTTTGGAAGATGCAAAGGATATTGCAATTGCTGCAAAATTTTTGGGCATCAAGAAGAAGATTGCAGGAAAAAGAAATCCACAATCTGCTACAACTGTGGGGAAGCTGGACATTTTAGGCCAGACTGCCCAAAATTGGTCAAACCAGCAGATAACAAAGCCAAACCGGCAGAAGGAACTACCAAGAGAAACGTAAGAGCCTTCCAGTTGACTACTCAGGAAGCAGAGCTAATCCCTGATGTGATAGCTGGTACGTTCTTAGTTCATGACGTTTATGCAAAAGTATTATTTGACTCTGGTGCAAACCAAAGTTTTATAAATACTTCATTCTGCCAAGCTCTTAACTTACCCTTAACCAACCTTAGGCAAATTTTTACAGTCGAAACGGCAGATGGGAATTCGGTTAAAATAGAAAAGGTTTTGCGAGAAGAAATGATAGAACTTTTAGGCCATAAATTTTCTACAAACCTATTACCAATGAATTTAGCCGGATTTGATATAGTATTAGGAATGGATTGGTTAGTAGCCAACCATGCTCGAATTCTCTGTGATAAAAACTCTATAGAAATTCATGCACCCACAGGAGAATTAGTAGTAATTACAGGAGATAAGCCACGAAAACCACTGAAATTCATTTCAGTAATGAAGTTGGCCAGTTATTCAAGAAAACAAGAGGTGGTTTTTATGATTTCAGTAATCATTAACACAAAAGGTAAAGAACTTAAAGAAATTCCGGTAGTAGCAGAATACCCGGACGTCTTTCCGGAAGAACTACCTGGATTACCTCCAAATAGGGAAGTCGAATTTAGAATTCATCTAATTCCTAGAACTACACCGATAGCTAAGGCACCTTATCGGTTAGCACCCACCGAAATGCTAGAATTGAAAAAGCAATTAGATGAATTATTAAGTAAAGGATTCATACAACCTAGTTCATCCCCGTGGGGAGCTCCAGTGTTGTTTGTGAAAAAGAAAGATGGGTCAATGAGAATGTGTATCGATTATAGGGAATTGAATAAGGTTACAATTAAGAATCGATACCCATTACCTAGGATTGATGATCTTTTCGATCAACTCCAAGGAGCTAGATACTTCTCTAAGATAGATTTACGCTTCGGATACCATCAATTGAAGGTACAATAAGAAGACATACCTAAAACTGCTTTCAGAACTAGGTATGGTCATTACGAGTTTACAGTCATGCCCTTCGGATTAACAAATGCTCCTGCAGCATTTATGGACATGATGAATAGGATTTGTAAACCGTACTTGGATAAATTTGTAATTGTCTTCATCGATGATATACTTATTTATTCCAAAAGTCAGGACGAGCATTGTCAGCACTTGCATGCACTCTTAATTTTGTTAAGAAAAAGAGAAGCTCTACGCCAAATTATCGAAAGTGTGAATTTTGGCTACAAGAGGTACAATTTTTAGGACACTTGGTGAATCACGAAGGCATTCACGTAGATCCTGCTAAAATAGAAGCAATTACCAAATGGAAGGTTCCGCAATCAGCTATGGAAATTAGAAGCTTTCTAGGGTTAGTAGGATACTATAGACGATTCGTTAAGGATTTTTCCAAAATAGTTGTACCATTAACTAAGCTAACCTGTAAATCAGCTAAGTTTGAATGGGGACCTAGGCAAGAAGAAGCTTTTAAGATTTTGAAACAAAAGCTAACAAATGCCCCAATCTTAGCCTTGCCATAAGGAACAGAGGATTTCGAAGTCTATTGTGATGCTTCTAAGCTAGGATTAGGATGTGTGCTAATGCAACGCAAGAAGGTAATTGCGTATGCCTCAAGACAATTGAAAAAGCATGAGGAAAACTATACGACTCATGACTTAGAGTTAGGAGCCATAATTTTTGCTCTGAAAATTTGGAGACACTATCTGTATGGAAGTAAGTTTACTATCTATACGGATCATAAGAGCTTAAAATACATATTTGGGCAAAAAGAATTAAACATGAGGCAAAAAAGGTGGATGGAGATTTTAAGTGATTACGACTGTGATACTCAATATCACGAAGGAAAGGCCAATGTAGTTGCAGATGCCTTAAGTCGTAAGTATCATGAAAAGCAAAAGCGAGTCCGTGTCCTTAGATTAAATCTACAATTAGATTTAATGAAACAACTGAAAAATATTCAGGAAACAGCAATCAAGGATGATGCTGAAGGAATGAAAGGAAGAATAAAAGAATTAGAGCAAGGAAGTGATGGAATTTGGAGATTCCACAAGAAAAGGATTTGGGTACCTAAGCAAGGAGGATTAAGAAATAAGATTTTAGAGGAAGCCCATAAATCTAGGTATACCATGCATCCCGGTAACAATAAGATGTACCAAGATTTAAGAAATAATTTCTGGTGGATAGGAATGAAAAGGGACATAGCTAGATATGTTTCTAAATGTCTTACTTGTTCACAAGTTAAGGCAGAACACCAGAAACCCTCAGGTCTACTGCAAAAATTAGAAATGCCTGTATGGAAATGGGAACTTATAACCATGGACTTTGTTACTAAGTTACCCAAAACCAGAAAGGGTAATGATGCGATTTGGGTAATTGTGGATAGATTAACCAAATCAGCTCATTTTCTACCCATGAAAGAAACCTTTAGTATGGAAAGGTTGGCCAAGTTGTATGTAGATGAAGTCGTATCCTTACATGGAGTTCCACTCTCCATTGTATCGGATAGGGACAGTCGTTTCACTTCCCTTTTCTGGACAAGTTTCCAAGAAGCAATGGGAACCCGACTAAATTTAAGTACTGCATACCATCCGCAAACAGACGGACAAAGTGAAAGGACGATCCAAACCCAGGAGGACATGCTCCTGGCATGTGTGATAGATTTTGGTGGAAATTGGGATGACCACATACCCTTAATCGAATTCTCCTATAATAATAGTTATCATTCAAGCAAAGAAGCTGCCCCCTTCGAAGCACTTTATGGACGAAAATGCAGAACTCCAGTTTGCTGGGCAGAAATAGGAGAAATTCAATTATCAGGTCCTGAAATTGTGCAAGAAACTACCGACAAGATCACTCAGATCAAGGAAAGATTAAAGACTGCTTGAGATCGTCAAAAGAGTTATGCCGACAATCGACGCAAGCCATTAGAATTTCAAATTGGAGATAAGGTACTCTTGAAAGTTTCTCCTTGGAAAGGAGTAGTTCGGTTCGGTAAGAAAGGAAAGTTGAGTCCAAGGTACGTAGGGCCATTCCTAGTAATACAGCGAATAGGACCAGTTGCCTATCGCTTGCAACTACCTGAGGAATTAGCTGGAGTACATGACGTATTTCATGTATCCAATCTCAAGAAATGTCTATCGGACGAATCTCTGGTAGTGCCTCTTCAAGACATAGAGGTAAATGAAAAGCTAAAGTTTGTCGAGAAGCCACTGCAAATAGAAGACAAAAAGATCAAGTTTCTCAAGCACAAAAGATTGGTACTAGTCAAAGTCAAATGGGATTCCAAAAGAGGACCCGAATTTACTTGGGAACTGGAATCGGAGATGAAGAGAAAATATCCTCACTTATTTCAGTAAATCTCGAGGACGAGATTTTAAATAAGGTGGAGAGGATGTAAGGACCTTCAAAAATGTCCTAAAATGATCCGTAAGTAAAAACCTGGACCCTTGAAACCCTATTGTGCATGAAAAACCAAGAAAACAAGAAATCTGGTCTTCAGGCGGGCCGCGTAAGGGTTAAGCATAACCTCACGCGGGCCGCGTCAACCTGTGTTTGACCGGATACGCGTGCCCGGTCCACGTGGCATCCAACTGGCAACCTACACGTAGACTAGGTGGCTACGCGGGCCGCGTTAGGATCGGCCTAAGGCTCACGCGGGCCGCGTGAGACCCAAATTTCAGCTATAAATAGGGCAGGCTACGAGCAGTTCACTGGTGTCGAAATCTTTTCACAAAAACGAAATTTCACTGCTCAAAATCGAATTTCAATATAGCGAAGTGCTGCTACGATACACGGTATTAACTCGATCGCTGCTACGATTCAATGTCCGATCGATTGAAACTATCCAATGGATGTTTAAGTGCTGCCCACATTACGGCCATACTTTGTCATTCGTCGTGAATTCGATGGATGTTTAAGTATTGCGCTTTGTCATTAGTTTTGAGGGTTTTAATCTTGTGAGTTATCGTAAATGTTGTATTAGTTACTGACCTAGTTCGTGTGCATTATTATTTAAATTAGGTTACAAGGCTAATCAGTAGGCTAAACTCTGCCCGTTTAAATCTGCAATGTGAGTCATTCTCTTTTATCAAAAGTATTTTACAATACTCCAATTATTTTCAAAAGTTATAATTACAGGGATTAAGTCGTGGTTATCTTGAATCACTGGCTAGTGGGGTATTGTGCACATTACTAATTTCTCACAGTTAGGCTAATAAATCCTAACAGTGATAATCATCACTACTTGGGGAAAGACCCAATAGTGGTATGACCATCGTCACCAGGAGGTGACACGGCGCCAGATAAAAATAAGATAGAAGCCATTGTAATCGCTCTTATGCTGTAATTTATAACCATGTGTCAATTTGTGCAAAAATGAATGATTCACCAGTATTTCCCCGCTGACAAAATATTTTCAAAACATGTTTCAGGTGACTACTGTGAACCAAGGAAAAGTGCTACGGAGCACTAACAAAGCTTGAAGTAGTGACTCAATTAAATAAATAAACATGTTTTGTAAATCAGGGAATTTCCTTGTGAAATTCCTCTATTGTAAACTACGAGGGTTTATCCCGAATTATGAAATAAAATAATCGGGCATTACAAGTTTAAAAAGATCCTGTAAAATCTCCCGCTGTCAACTCAATTAATAATTACCACGGGTTCCTGTCCCGCGGCTCCTAGACCGGGTCAAACCGGGGCAGGGGCCGTGACACAGGAAAATTCAAATCTGACTGAAAAACTCAAAACCCAAATGTATTGATTTCAAGTAACAGACCAGGTATATGATTAGTTTTAGTTAAAGCTCAATTTATGACACGAGTATGCTATTATGCAAATCTCGTCTCGATTACCCGAAACACATACCCATTTATGCATGTGATACCCAAAAGTTTTTTCCAATTAGTTTTTATCATCCCGTTACCCTTGAGTAGTTTAGTACTCCCAAGGGTCAGTAGTTCCTTTATTAAATCGTCACCTCCTCACACAAAGACATCGATCCCCTAATCCTTATATTTTGTGAGCTCATGTGCTTCATCACACTTTCAATTTCCTTGTCTATGAAAACAAAGAAAATATATTAGTTTTGTATTCTGAATTGCAACGTGTCCTCGCCTACAAGCTTGAGCTCTTTTTTTGTTTTTACGAGTTTCATGTTAGAAATAGTACTAAAAACATGAGTTTTTTCACATATTAGGAAATGATGTTTTTCCTAACTTTGTGTTTTACCATGTGTGAGTTTCACAATGAACTAAAACGTGTCCAAGACGAAGCTGATAAGAAAATGAGATATCGACTATTGAAGTTAGGTGTTTGAAGTTGTTAGAGCTATAAGAAAAAATAGTGGAAAAGGTGAAAACGTGTCCTAAATAGAAGGTAGGACAACTTGAGGTGACATATTAGTAGGAGTCTTCGTTCTTGTGTCCATAAAAAGAGAACACATGTGGGGGCACAAAGAAAACTATAACTCACCCCCGTGTGCGTGGTATAGGCGATAGGTGCAATGTAGCACTTGATAGCGCACTTTGCCCTTGTTTTTTTACATGGTCCAAGTGTGGCGCGCGGCTCATATGGTCCAGGTGTGAAGAGCTGGTGCACTTGGATCAAGACACGACATGTGTGGACATGCGGACTACGTAGCTCGATACAACGTCTAAGCAAACTACTCAAGTGTGTGCACTATGAACTTGTGTCGGTTCTAGCTCGTATAGACAGTCCAACAGGTGTTCTCATTGATTCAACAATTGCGAATGCAAATCAATTTCAATTTGAAATTCAAAATCAAAATAAAGAGAACTAAAAACGTTCAATGCAATTTATTTTCTGTTTTAATTTTTGTAGTTGTTTCGACTTTACTTTCACTATAAAACCAAGGTGAGCCATAGTTGAAAATATACCACAAAAGTCTCAAAACACTCAAATAGCAACCTTTTTTTATCATTCTGCTGCATATTCAAGGTACAATCTGGGTACTCATGTTTTCACACGCCGGTATATATTGTTTCGGCTGTTATACCCTATGAAACAAACATATTCTCTTGTGAAACTGTAATTTGTTTTAAGGAATCCGTATTGAATACAAATCTTCAGTCAAATACTTCTTATCTTCGTCCTTTTCTTTTTGTATTTACTTTATTTCTATCGTAAAGAATTGTGATTTACTGTTTTTCTACATTTCCGTATTGTAATTATAGTTTTAAATTAACTTTATGAACAGTTCTCCTACTTTTTAGTTTTAATGTATGCGCATAATCAAAGGGCACTTGTGAAAACCTAATGTCGTGAAGGTAGTGTGTTGGTCGTCGAGACATTTTTTTACAGGATTGTTACAGGTCACCCAATCGAGTTGGCATGCACACCCCCTAGTCTCTTTAATTTCTCCCTCCCTTTACTTTTTACACAACGCCACAATCCCACGAATGGCAAAGAATTCGAATACTCTTAGGGTATGTTTGGCATGGGGTAATGGAATAGACGGTGGAATAGAATGAACGAGGTAATGAAATAGATGAGGTAATGGAATTGATCATTACCATTTCATGTATTGTTTGGTTACCATGTGAGAATAGAATGAATCATTATCTTTTAGTGTTTGGTTGACAAGAAAATACGAAGGAATAAAATCGGATGGTGGTGGGCAATGACGGTGGGTGGTGATAGGTGGCAGTTGTATCGGCGACGGTAGGTGGCGGCAGTGGTATGTGGTGATGGCGGCGGTGGTGGTGGGTGATGACGAGGTTGGTGGTGGCGGTGGCAGTGGCGATGGTGACGGTGGTGATGGTCGTGGGGCGGTGGTCGAAGGTGGTAGTGGTGCCGACGATGGGTGGTGGCGGCAGCGGCGGACAGCTGTGGCGGAGGTGGGTGACGGCGGTGATCGGAGGGGGGGGGGGGGGGGGGGTAGCGGCGATGGTGGGTGGTGGTAGACGTGGGTGGGGGCAGTGATTGAAAGTGGCAACGACGGTGGTGACGGAGGTGGGTGGCGACAATGATCGGAGGTGTCAGTGGCAACGATGGGTGGCGGCAGTGGCGGGGACGGAGGTTGGTGGAGGCGGGTGGAGGTAGCAAAGGTGGCGGGTCGGGCGGTGGTGGCAGCGATGGTTGCAGTGGCAGTGTTGGCAGTGGTGGTGTCGTAGGTGGGCGGCGGCGGTGGTGGATGGCCATGGTGGTGGGTGGTGGCAACAGTGGTGGGTTGTGGTGTTTTTAATAAAGGGCGAAGAGGAAATGGAATGGAAAAAAAACACGGGGGCGGATGAAATGATTTTGAGGAAATGAAATGCATTTTGGAATGGACGATTCCATTCCATCGACCAACCAAACACTCTTTTCTTCATTCCCTCGCAATGATCCATTCCATTTCACCTCTCATTCCTGCATACCAAACGCTACCTTAAAACATTCACATTGGATCACCGTATTAATGTGAATGAGTTCTCTATATTATATTGAGTAGTTGCGAGTGGTTATGAATGAAGGAGAAAAAAAATGTAATGATAAAAATATTAAATTAATTGAAAACAAGAGTGAAAATATAGTGATTTTTAGTATAATTACAACGTAGTATTAGATTTTGAAATGAATAAACCTACGATTCTACGGTATTTAAAATACACAATAAGTTGACAAGTATCTATGAAAACTTCACAAGACACAAGTGACCGGGAAAAGGTTGCGAAAAATAATTAAACATGGCATCTATGTTTTTTTAAAGAAGTCACCTTTAACATAATAGGATGATTAAATTTCATTTTTTATTCAACGACAAACAAGACTATCATTCCACCAAAACAGACTAGCAGGAAGCCTTAGATTTCAGATGTCAAAACACTTGCATAACTTTCTTCAAGTAAAAAGTTTCAAAACACCATAATTAACACGTTTAATGATTGCAACTAAGAAGTGATATTCAACTAATAGAAGACGAGATATTTGAATACTAAAAAAGCAATGAAAAAGGGCCTATGATGGATAGCCCTGACTTCAAACGAATCACACAGCCAAATAAGGAATCAAAATTCAAACATAAATAGTTTTCCTACAGAGTTAATTCTATTGTTAATGACAGCCAGAAGTTCAGGATTATGATGCATTTATCTATAATTTTTGTTACATGTATAACATAAGCAGTGAAAACTTAAGAGACAGAAAACTAACAATCTTTATCAACTTTGTTAGCTGGATAACAAAATTAAGTCGAAACTGAATTCGCTAACTCAATAAAAGCGCATTACATAAAACAGACTTACAAACAGTATTGTATGTGATAGTTTACTTTGAAGTTTCATATAAAATATGAGGGGAATAACAAGATAGATAGTTATGTTGTTCTAGCTGTAAGGAAGATGACTTATCCTAATCCAACTATTAGCAGATCAAAACAACCCAGGATAACTGGATAACTCCAAGATCCTAACATCAAGAACTAACAAAAACTTGATTCATTAAGCAGAAAAAGAATCATCAACTCAATTGACAATCAACACATTTTTTCTCGCCAACAAAGCAGAATACACAGAAATCAAGCTGCGGGTATGTTCATAGCCTAAATTGCAATTACATATAATACTCAGTTGTTTATCAATTAGAAACCTAATGTATCGGCATGATTTCAACCTACACGTTAAAAAGAACCACAATGAAAAGTTGCAAAAATCATGAATCATTTGATCATCAGATGAACCCAGTAAAGAATTTTTGTACTGTCTAGAAAGAAGTGAGCAGACACAGTTGTACTGTCAATTCAATAGCATGTCAAACCGATAAAACAACAATCGAAACTAAGAAACGCCTTCGCCTTAAAAAACGAGATCCTCACAAAATTATGGAGATGATCTATCCTAATATCAACCATTAGTAGGTCAAAACAACCATGGGTAACTCCAATTCATTATACAAAAGAAGAATCATTACTGACAATCAACACATGTACCCGAAGCAAGATACACTGAAATCCAGCAGCAGGTATGTTCGTAGCCTAAATTGCTACTACACATAACATTTAGTGGTTTTACCATTGGAAAGCTAATGTATCAACATAATTTCAAGTTTTCAGCCTACAAGTTAAAAGCTCAAGCATCTACATTTAAGCAACTAAGGGGCTGTTTGGCAACTTCTAAATGGTTAAGTGCAACCAGTAAGAGGTTTCAACAGTATTGAACCAGTAAGAGGTCTGAACCATTAAGAGCCAGTATAATGCTTAACCCTTCAGAGGCAAATGTCTAACCAATTCAGATTAGACGTCTTAACCATTCAGACTCTGTATAATACTTAATCATTCAGAGACAAATGTCTGAACCATTCAAACATTTGTTCATGAAACAAACAGCCTGAAACATTAAGTGCTGAACCAGTAAGAGGTCTAAACCATTAAAAGCTACATTATTAAGAGGTAAACAAACAGCCCCTAAGACAATCTAAACCAGTCAGAGAACATAAAGCATAAGATTATGCAACTGAAGTATTATAGATTGTATGGTTACTTGTTTTGATCCCTTTAGCTATATTTTTATTGCTACCTGGATTGTTTTCATGTAGCCGTGAACCTCAGCGAGAGCAGCCTCTCTATTCCTTGAGACAGGGGTAAACTGGTAAAGTTTGCCCCCATCACACCCTACCAATAGATATGCTATGAGTGAAATTACACTGGGTATGTTTGGTTTGGTTAGATAACTGCAGCATTAGTTATTAGCCACATTCAAGAAACATACAGTCCAGTTACATACATACTTAATACTTTACCAAATATTAACAGATATATCTGCCATAGTTTCCACCAAAACAGTGTAACTTGAAAGGATAAAATGGAATAAGTGTTAAAAAATAAGATCAAGTGATCAGCAAATGAACCAAGTTTTAATCTTTTGTACCATCCAAGATGAATAAACCCCACACAAATAATCCTAACCTGAACGGTTAAAAGAGCAAACACATGGTGACTCAAAATTAATTACTTTAAGCAGTCAAAAAAATAAAAAATAAAATAAGAAATAAACTAAGAAGATATAGCGTTAAAACTCAGCAACGAAATTATAAAAAAGGCTAAATTTCAATTACAAGCATATATCATAACAACTGTTACACAATTCAATATTTATTCTTACACGATCAGGTAATTATTATCATTCATCGAATCAAACTTACGTAACCACCAGCATCATAATAACTACAGCCTCAATTGTAGTAGAGTTCAAGACCCATGCCATCGTGAATCTCGTAGTCCTTAAGGGTGATGTGATCCTTGTAGATGTTGTACCACTTCTGGATCCTAATCTTGTCAGCGCGGGTACCGGTCTGCGCTGCAACGAGCTTCTTCAGGTCGCCGATGGTGTCGTCGTCGTTGCACTTCACACGGACCTTCTTCCCCAAACGATCGTTCAACACCACCTCGATCATCTTCGTTGATCTTTGATTTTCTCCTGCAATTCGATTGGGTGTATCGAGCGTATTGATTGATTTGAAACCCTAATTTCTAATTTGTATGCGTCAGATAAATACCAAATTCAAGGCGGTGGAGGGCCTCTGGTTTCATGGAATTGCAGATTCACCCCTTCAACTTTACATTTTCTGATTTGTTATTCTTAAAAATAATTTGTAAAGTTTTTTTTTTTAAATAATTTGTAAAGTTTTTTTTTAAATAATTTGTAAAGTTTTTTTTTAATCAAAGAAAACTAGATTATAATAATCCAAACTTTAATATTTGACCTGGGTTAATTCTAACTCAGAAAATGCTTACAGAAAGTCCAAACTTTGAACATTTTTCTTTAGCAGTCGTACCAACTGAAACTGAAAGTTAAACTCATTTAGGTGCTGTTTGTTTTTTCTGCGGGTAAAGTTCTGCAGTCTGCGGACCACATTTGCAGGCATCTGCAGGAGAAGAGGTGGACCAAAGGTCTGCAGTCTGCAAGGAAAAGAGGGTTTGTTTTTTTTATTTTATAAAAACATCTTCTCACTTAGAAAACACACACAAACACACTTTCACACACAAACCTCCCTCGATCTCTCTCCTCTCTGCCTTCATCACCACCACCAAGCATCACCGTCACCACCGTGACCACCGTCACCACCATCACCACCGTCACCACCGTCACCACCGTGACCACCGTTGCAACCACCCACCCCCGTCACATTCTCCTCCATCGATCTCTCTCTCTCTCTCTCTGCCTTCATCACCACCACCAAGCACCACCGCAAACCCACCGATCACCGATCTCCGATGATGATGATGGTCTCCTGCCACTCACAACAGTCTCTCCCTCTCTCTCTAGTCTCTACGGTATCTCTCTCTCATCGATTTGGGGGTTTTATTCGATTTAGGGTTTTGGTTCAAGCACCACCACCGATCTCCGATCTGTTAGCACCACCACCACCGATCTCTCTCTCTCTCTACGGTAGGGTTTTGTTCGATTTGGGGTTTTGTTCGATTTGGGGTTTTTGGGCAGGGATGTGGTGGTGGAGGTTTGGGCAGGGATGCGGTGGCAGAGGTGGTGGCAGGGATGTGGTGGTGGAGGTGGTGGAAGAAGAGGTCTGCCAAGAAGAGGTTCCAAGAAGACATGGAATCATGTCTGTGTGGTGAAGAGGTCTCGCAGACCTTTTTTAATGAAAGGTCTGCTAGAAAACAAACAAGCTGCAAACATAAGTGGCCAGAAGTGCTTCTGGCCAAAAAACAAACACCACCTTAGTTTTTTTTATGTAGGCTGTTTATATGACAAAAAAAATCAAAGTTTTGATGATATGGGTTGTTTATGTGGCAGTCCACGTCAACAAAGTCAAAAACTAGTTGTATTAGTTAGTACGAGATTGCTTAAAAAAATATGTTCAAAGTTTGGATTGTTTATAGACATTTCCTAAGTTGGGATTAAAGTCGACCAATAGGTCCTAGGATTATTAGAATCCAATTTCCCTTCTTTTTATGTATTAACTCCACTTAAAAAAATGCACATGTGCGCCAAAAAAATTATTTTTAAAGACTTTTTATAGACATCTATTATATACTAGTGGGGAACCCGCGCGTTGCGGCGGAGTCAATAGTACGGGACGGAAACATGATACAAACCTTATCTAATACTGTTCAGTTGGTTAAGTACTGGAACAGTTCCGACACTCATGTTTAATGAAAACAAAAGACAACCAATAAAAATAGTAACAATTCTCTATTTAGTTCTGGTATGAATTGGAGCACAGACCAGTCTACGACAATATAGATGACACTAAAGTTTGGCTGATAGGCTTTTTTTATATCCTCCAGCATGGATTCTGTGTGTTGCACAAACGTTGGTGCATTAAAATCCTCTTCAAGATCAATAATACTGCAGTCTTCATTGTCGGTTGCAATAGCGATTGTTTGGATCTTCGGCTTCTTTCCCTATTAAAAAATAAAGTTCATACATCTTTACATTTTTTTGTAAAATAGGCATAAGTTCCCTTTTACTTATTTATTTTTCTTAACTATGTGGAATTGGTCATCTCAATCAGATATAAAATCTGATTATCAGTCAAGGGCCGGTATTTGAGATTGCGGTGGGATATTCGTGGGATATCAGTAATTTTGGTATCATGCAAAATTTATATATACACATATAAAACGAAAAACATATGTAAATGAATAGTAATATTCAAAGTCAACTCAAAAGTGCCAATATTTGAAACATGATCCAAAATAAGGGTCAATATCGTTCTAATATCGGTCAATATCGCCGATAATATCGGAACCAATATTTTGTAGAGGGCCGATAACCGATATCCCACCGATATTAACTGCATAGTATAAAAGTGATTAAAAAATATAAAAAAATGGCTAAAAAGTCGTCGAAACCGTCCCACAAATAGGCGTAAAGTGTATTAAACTCACAACCTTCTACATTGCTTTAATAAAATAATATGATTATTATTTTAAAAATATAGGATAGATAAGGGTTTATACCTCTGGTAAGGGCAGTGATGGTTTAGTGGTGACATGTGCACTAATTTCCTTGCAGAAACAACAGGTCAACAAAACCAATTTAACTCAGTGCACCTAAACACAAACTTCTTGTAACAAGAACAACAAAAGTGTCTATTACCGACCTTGTAACGGGTCGACGAACCGGAACAAGTGGTTTCTTAGCAGGGATTTGTTTTTTTCTAGACAGAAAGATAACAACAAACAAAACAACATTCACTAAAAAATTACATACATAAACAAGAAAATTGAGTTGACTTTTTGGTGTTTACCCTGGTAACACATTAGCATAAGGGTATGCTGTTGGACCAGTGATAATGTTCTTGTTGATCTAACTCAATGCCCTACTGTTTTGACCGATCGGTGCACCCAATTTCCCACATCCGGGCTTGAAACCCCCTACTAAATAGCATCAAAATTTCAAACTTTAGTAGGGATTATAATCTTTTTTATTCAGTCAGACATTTCATCAAACAGTTTACATTCATTCTTCATTTGAACTCTAACCTTGTGGCTTTATAGCCCTAAACACATCTGTGATATTCCTCCTCGATTCAGCCATTTCACAATCTGCATAAACCAAAATCCCAAAACGACACTGTTTCAAAACCCATCAAAAAAGCTTAAAATTTCATAATAAGAAAAAACATAAAAGAACATAAATACAATTGACCAATTTGACCCGTTATAGAACAGAAAACCCAAATCGACCTAGATATTATATACATGGACCAAAATGGGTAGGGTTGAGGTTAAAACAGGGGGAAGCTCATTTTAACTATGCTTTCAACATAAACAGCAGGAAGCTCCTTTTCTTGACTATGATTTCATAAACCTCGAATAGAAGTACAGGTGGCAAGATGGGTAGGGTTGAAGGTATCCCATTCAACCATATACCATCTTCATCCCTGAATGTAGTTATTTCTCATAACATAACATAACAAAATCATAAAAATAAAAATTAAAAACTATTATTTTTAGAAGACAGAACCATAAACATTGATCAAGAACTAAATATCTTCGATGATAAATAAGTTATTTTAACAAGAAGATATTTGGTTAACCTTATGATCGTATAACTAACTATAAGCAACCCCAAACACCCTACTTAATTTATTTTCTTAATACAATAATAACATAGCTTTAACTACTCCTGTCACTTGTAGTGCAATGAAAGAATCACATGCTGAGAAGTCAAGATCTAAATATCTATTCACCACTATAAGATATGATTTTCATAGTCCATTGAAGTACAAAAGAGCAAAGGCATCAAGATTTTAAAATCAACTAACATTTAAAGAAAATTCCTGTAACTTATCCCAAAATCTTGAAAATTCAACATGTTTTCAAGAAACATAGCAAGAATTTGATGAACATAACCAAAAGAAACAAAAATGCAACTTTTAACCTCTCTAGTTTATACCATGAAAAATATGCAAAACACCAACAAAATAGAAATTGAACTTTTTTTACCAGTTGACCACTCAATCGTTGAGTCGTTGACCATTCAATCCTGGTCCTCTTCTGGAGCAGGAAGATTGAGATCAATCATATCCGAACACGATGGAGCCGTGTGACCCATGGCCGCATAATGATCCATCGACCCGTTAATAAAATGAGACCGTTTGTGACCAACTAAAGCTTGCCCCGATTTAAACATCCTGAAACAAATCGGGCATTTGTGCCCTTTGATCTTTTTCACCTTCGTTTTCTTATCGTATTTCGCCTTTTGAGTATGTGCAAAGTCACCTTCTAAACTGTTTTCACCACTGTCATGTTTTGACCCTATCGTATTGTTCTTTTTGTGACACGGTCTATGCCCGCCAAGCCCTTGAAACGACGTAAAAACCTTGTTGCAGTCCAAGCCATTGGCACTCCTCCTTGAACACGAAACTCCAACTCCTTTTTCCATGAAATTGAAGATTTTAGTGGAATTTCAGCAGATCCCTGAGTTGGGACCGTCGGTTGGCAAGATCTCTGAAATTAGGCCAGATTCAGATCTCTACAAATCATAAAATCTTCATAGTCCTCTTCCACTCCAGTATTTTTCTCTGTTTTTGACGCACTAATCTTTTTTCGTAACACGGGCATTCAATGGCTCGAAGTGACGGCCTAATCTGAGCCCATATTTGGACCCGATGATTTCTTGAAGAAACTTCATCCTCTTGTGCATCAGGTTCTTTTAAACCATCATTTCATTCTTGAATCTTATCAGAGCCATCGTCATTTGAATATATGCTTTGTGTTCCTATGCAGATGAGCCAGTTACTGGCAACTGAGCACACTCTAAATGTCGTTCTAGAAATTTCTTCCACCTATCTGATTGTGCCTCCTCTTCCTCCTGAAACCTTGTTAATTACTAAAAGATTAGTAGGTTTTGTGTTATGAAGTGTTTGAATAAGCAATAATGTGAAAGGGAGAGAGTAAGAAAGGCAATTAGCTTTGCTGTTGATTCTTTACCCAGATCGATCTATAGAATATATTTAAAAAAATACACTTATATAACGATAATAATAGCAAAATATTCAAAAAATAATGTAGCAACACAAGTAAAAAATTTAGCACCTCGCTACGTTTTGTTGTATCAACAAGAATCCCTAATGCATCTCCATTAGAAAGAATAGTTTGAACCAGCATGTGACACTGAAATGAACGTTGCGTTCTTCGGGTTTGTGATTTTGGAAATCACCAAATATTTTCATTAGAGTCATGTTTGAAGATGCAAGATCTTCAATTCCACCACCAAGACAAGGTAGAACCGGTGCCAATGGATTAATCATTGTTGGTGAGAGTTTTCTTGTAGCATCATCGGGTGTTTCTGGTGTGTATGCCTGCATATATAAGATAATAATTAAAATGTTCAGGAGACTCGAGATTTTACCACGTTCTTAATGAGGAGTAAAATGTGTGATTCCAAAAATACAAATTATTAGAATTGCATAATAATAATAATAATTCAAGATTTTACCACGTTAGAAGAGCCTTCTCCCATCTAGTAGGCAATACACCAGTAACAATAGATTTCAATTCAGGAGCTTTTTTAGGATACTTACTCTCGTAAGCTGCAAATTTAGCAGTCCATTCAGCTTCAAAAGCAGCACCATCAGAGGTATGGCGGCTCCAGTGCCTGCAAACAGGGAAACCGAAACATCAAAATCATCAAATCCTAGTTCAGAAATTCATATTAATCCAGAAAACAAGTTAGAAGCTTTAAGATTAGATGTGTTAATGGATCCTTTTTCCCTTACAAAAAATTGACCCATTTGGAGGCGTTACCCAAACCTCCAGCCCCACCCCACCCCACCTATTATGCCACCTATATTGACAATCAATTAAATATCAACAAACCGTAGTTAAAAGTTTGATTCGTTAAGATCTTTTGCATACTTGTTAACTTCATCTGGTACATGGAATGGCTCGTAAGGCCATCCAAGGTTTTGTCTGGTTGCATCTACTTCTTTTGTACCCAGAGCTGCTCCATGGACACTGTAACCATCAATAAACTTCATTTCCTCCATGGTTGCATCTAAGAATTTGCCTTGTTTGGTGACCCAAAACCATGAGTTTCCCTAAATTCATGTTTGAATTGAATCATATAAATGATTGCAAACCACAACAAATATCATCTCATCTAAATAGCAACCAAGCGGAACTCATAATTCAACCATTTTTGTAAACAATCAGCATAAATCTGTTCAAAATGAGATCATCAACATCAATATTACATCATATATAAATCAATTTTATAAGCAATCAACATAAAACCTGTTCAAACTGAGATTATCATCATCATAATTCAACCAATTTTATAAGAAATCAACCTAAATCCAATCAAATTGAGATCATCAACAGCAAAAAGACAACTAACCATCAATAAACCAAAATCAATTAACTAATAAACCAAAAACCTGAGTGTAGCCAAATGAACTTGCAAATGGCTACCCAATTCCATGATGGGTTCGGTGTTAAATACTTGCAGGTATGAAACGTGTGGGGCAATTGATTTCAGTTGGCCTAATTCATCCAATTTGTTGTGCAGCTGTAGAGATTGAATCATAAAACCTATCATAAAGCCTAATTGATTATGCATATAACTGCTCGGGCTCTTTGGCGACTGACAATCAATTGAGGGCAAATTTGGGAGAAGGAGATGAAGATTAGGGCAATAACTCATGATGGTTTGTCTGCCATCTTACAATTGCAAGGAGAAATTACATTTTTGTCCCACTGAAATTTGGGAGAAGGAGATGAAGATTAGGGCAATAACTCAGATGTTACCTTTGATTTTGAACTTGTCTGATGGATAGTTCCGATTTACAGATGCCTGGCTTCTGAGCGTCTCTCTCCCCCTCATATATAGGCGCAAATCTATCTATAACGGAAGACGGGTTTAATATACGACCCTTCATTTCTCCGGCCGTTGAAGGGTAGCTCTGGGGAGGGTAAAGGGAACGACTGTGTTAATGATAATATTGAATTTCAATGATTAGGGTTTCATATAACAGGGGACGTAGGGAGAGGAGGGGCAGAATGGGAAGAAAAAGGAAAAAAATATAGGGCTTTGTTTAAGACTTTTAGTCTGTCATCTTAAAAAGTTGGGGTTAAATTACTATTTTAGACATGGGAAATGCTTATATATAGTATATAGATTAAATATAACAGTAAAAAGTGTGGTATATGAAGAGTAACTTATTAAATTTCGTATTTTACGTAACCTTTTTATTTTTCTAACCATTTTCTACTTCTGTCACCTCCTATGATCTTTGCAAGCACATTTCTACTTCCTTCCATTATCCAACAAATTAGCCTCATCTTTCCATTCCATCTCTTTTGTTCGTAAGCCTTAACTCGTATAAAGTGTCTCTATTACAGACAATAAGCTCCAATATTTTTCTTCTCTTAAACAAAACTCTCAATTACTAACTAAAAAAAATAGTAACAGGTATGGTTATCGTAGTCCAAAATAATAAACTTGCTTATTAGTTAAGACCTATTTCAAATATCTGATAACTAGGTCAATATTTTTTAACATTTCAAAATATTTGATATATTTTACTGGAAATGTAGTTGATGATAAATGCAAAACACATGTTGTAAGATTAAATATATTTTATTTTATATTTAATCTAGTAGCCATTATAATCATTTACATTATATGGATCAAAATATATAACAACCTATTAAATAATTAGTTGGTAATTATTGATGGGCCTTATTACCATTATTAACTAATTAGGGTTTCCTCTTGGGTGCATATATAAGGAGACTTATGTAGAGGTTCTAGGGTTAGACACATAACCTAATTACTCTCATAACATCAATCGACTTCCTCTCCTCAATTGATACCCTTTTCAGTTTACTCATCATCATCATTAGATTGCACACTAAGGAGGAACCAGATCAAGATGACAGTCATGTCAAACACTAATGCTGCGTCTCCATCTGGATTCTCTGCTGGCCTGTTCTGCTGCAATCAGGTATGTTATTCATGTTTTCCATTATGCCTAAAACAAAACTGATCAACATGTGGTATCAGAGCATATGTTGATTAAATCAGTTCTGTTTTTGTATCCTTTAATTCTGGGATTGAAATCATGAAAACAGAAATTTTGAATAACTTCATAATCATAACCGCCGGTTTCGAGTCATGACCCGAAATCATTGTTTTCGGAAAAGAATGTTAAATCAATGACACGAAATCATAATAGTTAAAATCAACAAATCCGAAATCTGTTTTAGAAGCCTTAATTTTCAGGTTTCGGGTTCCAGAATTATTATTTTATTTTTTTAGGGTTCATCATGTGTTCTTAGAAAATTCGAAATTCCTTTATGTTTTGGAATGTAATTAGGATTATTGAGTGTTTTTCCTGTTTTGATCCAATTTTATCTTTTAATTTTGTTTGAAAACTGTTTATTGATAATCAAATAAATATTTTGATAAAATTAGATCATCACTAAAACCGGAAACCATTTCTCAAATCCCTAAGAATTCGAATTTTCAATTATGCTTTTACATTAACAGATGTAACAGGAGTTTCGAGATAAATTTTAACGAACCGAGACCAAGATCTCGACTCGAGACCACAAGGTCTCGACTCGAAATCATAAGTGTTCTCAAATCCTTACAACTTGAGACAACAATTTCGACTCGAGACCATAAGGTTTCGTCTCGAGACCACTAAGGTTTCGACTAAGGGCTTCAATCTTCACAACTTGAGACCATGGTTGCGACTCGAGACCTCATTATGGATTCGAGATCTCATAAAACACAGTAGTCGAGACCATGATTACGACTCGAGACACTGAGGTTGTGACTCGAGACCTTAATGAGTCGAGACCTCATAATGTTACAAGATGAGTCGAGACTGGACTCGAGATCTCACTCGAGACCTCATAACTGAGTCGAGATCTCATAACTGAGTCGAGATCTCATAACTGAGTCAAGATCTCACTCGAGACCTAAGACTAACTCGAAATCTCAACCTCGTTACTTTAGGCTGTTTAATGTGAACTAAAATTCAAACCTCATTAGTAATCTCAACCTCATTACTAACAGGTGGTTTGCTATTAAAAAAAATTGGTTTTCGTAAATACTTAGTTAATTAATCAGGATCAACTAATGTTTTACAAAACGAAAATGGCTTTACTTGAATGAGCTTTTGATGTATCATTTCTGGCCAAAGCTGATTTGATACATCTACTTATCGTTCAAGTATTACGAAAGCTATGTTAAGTGTGCATTACAAACGTGAATGTCTTAATTTCTGGCCAAAGCTGATTTAATTCATTCATGTCTAGCATACTTAACAAGCGCATAACTAAAGTGATTGTCTCATTTCTGGCAAAAGCTGATTTGTCGCGATTACTTTGCACACATGCTTAAATGATTACACTTCTGGCCAAAGCTGATTTGTCTTCGTTTAAGTAGAACTTTAAATAAGTCTATTATTTTGATGTTAATAATAGACATATCACAACATCTTCACATAGTGATCCTTATATCAATGATCCTTCATTAATTTTATGATCATTTCGTCTGCCTTATTTTTTTTAGTACCCATAATTTTACTCACTGTAATTTTCTTCTATAAATCTATATCTCATCCACTCTAATTCCTAAATCTAATATGTTTTGCTTTACTTAAAGTTTCAATAAGAATTAACTCTTAAATTAAATCCTTGATTATCTCTTAAGACACGTTAATCCTACTGCTCTCTTCTGATAAAGGTACTACAGAAGAAAAGTAGAGCATGATGAATAGGACAAATCGAGCATGATGTCTCTTATGATAATCAAGAACTCTCTAACATAAATGTTATCACTAAAGTTATTCCAGATTAAGTCTTTTCTAAGACTAATCTATTATCTATGGAATAATTACAAGAATTCCTAAGATGCATGCCTTCATTTAAAATTATTAAATATAAAACTAAGTGGTATATGTGAATACATAATAATGTACAATACCATGACCCATAAAGTTAAGGGTTTACGCATGGAAATAAGTACATTTTTTCCAGTACATTACATACTAAGATTTTCACTTGTACAATTTGATGCCTTATAAATCAACTATAACACTCAAAAGTACCAAAGTATAATGAGTGTGTTGATAAGCAACATATGTACAAAGAAATAAATGTTTAAAGCTGGAAAATAAGTTGTTACTCGCCTTACAACCATTTAAAACTTTAAAAGAGGATTGTTCTAAGGTCCATAGTCAAAATACAAGTACAAAATCCCAGCTCTAAGGTTCTTCAAGGGAAAATCTCACTGCATAATTATGCCATTAGACTAGACATAAGCAACGAGACTATCCATTATTCTAAAGAACAGTTGGATAAATTAATTAGATAGTCACTTACTAATGATATTTAAGTATGGTAATTTTAATATTCCAATTAACACATGATTAGTTGACTCTAGTTTTAAACGTTTCCTTGCCATAAGTCAACAAATAACTAACATGAGAGTTAGTGACAAAATTAAATGTTAAGACTATAAGAACCATAATAAACAGTCTTCTAACAACGCCTTTCGATACCTTATATATTCTGAAGATTAATCAGAATATAGTATCATAATTAAGCAATGTTATGAAGGTTGTGAGGTTTGCATAGTCAACATAAAGTCACACTTACCTTAAACTCTCATCTTATTTGTTCTAAATATCTGGATTGAAACATTACTAAGATAAAACTAGATGATACTTTACACTTTCACAACTTTTGTCATCATGTAAATGAGAATTTGATAAAAGGGAAATGAGACTTACAAATTTCATCCATTATAACCAAAATTCATGAGAAATCATGACATGGTTAATGAGGATGATTATTCAACTAATCTCATTCTAAGTGATTTTAAATCATGACGTTAAAGCCCTAAATATTACTTGGCTCAAGGAATAAGTATGGGTCCATCATAAGTCATTGACATTCGTGGAACTTATTCCAAATGGAACATTCAGACATAATTCATTTATCATTTAAAAGACAATCAACTTGTATCTAAATTTTATCGCATATTGTAACACCTCGAAAATTCACGTCTTATAATGTATTGACACGTGTCATAGGTTTAAACGTGTGAAAGAATGTTCTAGAAGGACTAAAGTTGACAAACATGGAAAGTATGTGAATATAAGGGTTCAAATTGTCAACAATGGATAAATATACTTTACAATAACCCTACGTGATGTTTATACCTTCAAACGAATAAATCATGGATCATACGAAGCTAAAAAATGAAAGAAAGTGAGAGATTACAAACTACAAGGGTTAAATGTGTCAACATGTTTAAAGTATACCTCTGAGTGACCTTTTAGCAAACCCAAAGCTTTGTAACGGTTGATTATGCTCACTAGAATGCACGATATAAATTTCATAAAGTTTCGTTATCGTATGAGAAAGTTATGATCAAATTCGTATACAAGGGGTTAAAAGCGTCAATGATGAAGTTTATGACTTTTCGGGTGAACACAAAGCAAACCGAGGACTTAACAAAATGGGTATAAGCCTTGAAGCCCTTATAAGTAAATTTTGAGGGCTCATAATTCAAGAAACAAAGTCGAAACAACTTCATAAAGGACCAAGGATCAAAACACAAAAACTTGAAAAGTGAAAATGGATCAGAAGGGGCATCGCGTCACGCGAGGACCCCTAGGGGGGCTACGCGTGGCGTGAGGGGCCCTCTGTTCTGAAAATTTTGGGCTGTTGTTGCTAGGTGTCTTCTAGGTGCATTATAACGACTTATAATCGATTTTCCTCATCTTGGACGACCCCTAAACAACCCCTAGGCCCTTAGGGACATCCGTGGATGATCCATGGCCATTGTTAGGCTTGTGTGTCAATGATCTATGGGGTTTTGAACACTATATAAAGGCCTCATGTTGCAACCATTGATCACACCTCACTTCTGCATTTCTGGAGCTTCTTGGAGCTTAAGAGCAGACCCTAAGCCTTCCTAATCGTGCATAGGACTTCAGTAAGTATGCCTAACCTTGCTTAGTTGAGTTTTTACTTAGTTTTAGCTTAAAAGTCAAACCGTCGTAATTAACGGTTGACGTAACGATTAATCACTAATGGTCCAGTGATTAGTCGAATTGAAAGTAGTTATAAGTTGGTAATCATGTGGGCATTAAACCCTTAAAAGGGCACCCTCTGATTCCCACTCTAACTAGGTCAAATGTCGGGTCAAACTTGTTATTAAAAAGTCAACAGAATGCTTAATTTCCAATTTATACATAATTAGTAATGTAGAACCCATACAACCTATTTGATCATTAATATAACTTGGTAATTAATGTAAGAACATGTTCAACCCGACAATTTTCAGTAGAGACCCGGTTCGGAACCGAAAGTCGCATAATTTAACTTTTGCTTTGACTTTCAGTTCTGACCCGTTTAAGCATGTTTTAGAAATGCCTTAGAGCTTTAATTGGACTAGGTTACATGCTAGTATAACCCTCTGTGATTATGCACCTTGGTTCAATAGATATCCAATTAATATGCATGATTCCGTTAATTGCCTATATGTTGACCATTATGCCCTTTTCACTATTGTCACACCCCAACCGATGGCGGAATCATCGGGGCGTGGCACTGAGCGAAGCAGATTGTCCGGAAGTTTCCATAACAACTATCATTACCATTCAATTTAAATGATATGTCCCATACCGTATCTTAAATAGTCAAACAAGTTATTACAGATAACATCAAAACAAAAATTCTGTTCCGACAACTCAGATTTAAACATAACAATTTATTCGTTGGTTTCTAGGACTCCAGTTCCTAGCTTCAAGTTCATCACAGCACAAAGAGCATAAAAGCAACCTAAGCACCTGTCACATACGTTAAAATAAAGTCAATACATAAAATGTAAAGGTGAGCATACAAGTTTGATAATAGCATATAGAGTTCGAACTCGTTTACACATAACCAGCACGTACACATAGTGAAATGAAGCACGTTAGTTATCGACATAGATCCATCGATACCAATGACTGCGGGTTGACTGCCCGAGGCAGTTCGCAATACATGATTACCACCGTAATCCATGCAAGTAAAAGATCCTTAACAACCCCCGTGTGAACGGGCGCTGAGTCCAAACTATAGTACTATCGTTGCTAAGGCAGGTAGACAGCATTCCATGTGTAAACATAACAAACAAGCATTCATAAGCCACGTATAACATGCGTAAATGGTTTAGCATTAAAATAGCTTGAGTAGTGTGATAGTTGTAGTTTAAATATTCGTAACGTATGTAACACCCAAAAGTGCTAAAGCAAAAAGGGTTCGAGTATACTCACAGTGATTATGGATTGAAGGGAGCGCTTTTCAGCGAGTACGGTTAGCCTGAATAGATTCGATAACGTAAGGATAAGTGGCACGCAAAACAGTACAAGGTGAGAGTGGGTAGGGTGACTGGTCGTGCGGATTGGTAATCCGTGTGAGTGGTAATCCGTGCAAGTGGTAATCCGTGCGAGTGGTAATCCGTCCGGATTAGTCACTCGTGCGGGTTGTTATCTGTGCGGACAAGTTATTCGTGCGAGTGGTGATCCGTCCGGATTAGTCACTCGTGCGGACTGTTATCCGTGCGGACAAGTAACCCGTGCGGATTACACTTCGTCCGGACGAGTCACCCGTGCGGGTAACATGTTCGTGCGGGTAACGATTCGAGTGGATTGTTTCTTCCTAAGTTAAGGATGTGTTTGTGTATGATGGCTTGTGCTTTGGAGTTTTCGTTGTAGCATTTAGAAAACATCTAAGTATCTCTATCCTTCAAGCCGGTCGCGCGGACGACAATCCGTCCGGATGGTAGTCCGTGCGGACACAACCTTAAGGGTGAGTCACTTGGTGGAGTCCGTCCGGATGGTAATCCGTGCGGACGATGGTAATCCGTCCGGACAGTCTGTTCGCGCGGACAAAGACAATCCGTCCGGATAGTCTGTCCGTGCGGACAACTTGGCCGTGCAGATGAACATGTTTGGATTTGTTTAAGGTCTTAGTATCTCATGATCTGAAGAGTTATCCATTCAGAGGTCTTCCGTCCGGATTGTCCATTCGTCGATACTCAAACCTTGCTTTTGAAAGTGGGTCCCAAGTGTAGTTCGTCCGGGTGACAACCCGTCCGGATCGTCCGTCCGTGCGGACCACTTGTCCGTGCGGACAACTTGTCCGTTCGGACAGTCTCTCGTCTGGCTGTCCCGTTCGTCTACTCTTGGTTTCTGTTGTCGTTTATCGAGACGTTCTGGTTACGTGGCAACCACTTGGAATTGTGTTCTTATTCGCATGACTAAGCCGGCCAGGAACCACCCTAACTCGACCTGTCGGCGGCTCAGAACGGTCATTCCGGTTTGTCTCGTAATTAGGTGTCTTGCGGGTAGAATTCAGATCTAGGACTAGTGCATCACTATTATCGAGTAGAAGACTAGAACCGATTAGATTCGTACCGAAAAAGAAGGAGAAAACTTGAGTTTATTCCTTTCAACCCTTTTATTCTTTGAAAAGTTTAGATTTATGTGAAGTTGTTGTGAAATCTTGTGGAAATCGTTTAGATCTGAGTTATTCTTGGTGGAATGAGGTCAAGCTTGAAGTTCATGAGAACTTCATGATGACGTCACCCGAGAATACCTCAAATCTTGATGATTTCATGGTTAGAAGTTGAGATTTGAAAGATGGAAAGGTGTAGAATTGTGTAGTGATCAAGAATGTACAAGAATTAGTGCAAGATCTTACCTGGATTGAGAGAAATCTGAGAAAAGGTGAAGAATGGGTGCGGTTCGGACGTCACTTACCAAAAGTGGAAAATTTGGAGAGTGACCCGTGTATTTATCGGATGCCAAAAAGGGAAAAGGGTAATCCGTGCGGATAGCACGTTACCCGGATTGGGTTATCCGTCCGGATTGGTCATCCGTCCGAATTGGCAATCCGTGCGGATTGGCAATCCGTGCGGATTGACCATCCGTTCGGATGTCGCCTGATTTGGTGCGTTCGGTGCGATGACGCTCCGGTTTCGGTTTTCGAGCAATTAGATAGGGTTTCCTAGTCAAATTACTTTCAGTCCCAACTACTTTGTATATGGTTCGACTCGGAATTTGGGTTCGGGTTCGTTTACATTCGAGTTAGACTTCGAGTTCGATTGAGTTCGCTTGATTATCACAACAACTAGAGGTGCACAAACCGGTTAATTTTAATAACCAGATCGGTTAACCGGTTATACCGGTTAATTTGACTTTTTGACTTTAACCGGTTAATGCTTTAACCGGTTATTACTTTAACCGGTTATTTTTTTAACTGGTCCGGTTAATTACTTTAACCGGTTCGGTTATTTAACCGGTTATTTTCGGTTAAAAACCGGTTTTTTTGCCTTTTTTATGAATTTTTCGGTTATTTTTTCGGTTAACCAGTGTATCGGTTAAAAAACCGGTTTAAAAAAACCGGTTAATAACCGGTTATTATACTAAAAACTTGTAACCGGTTACTAACCTACGGTTAAATAACCGGCTGGACCGGTTATTCCTAAATCGGTTATTAACCGGTTACGGTTTCGGTTAATAACCGGTTACGGTTAATTAACCGGTTATTTTGTGCACCTCTAACAACAACCCATAAATAAACATGTACAGGTAACACGTAAGGCACACACACACGTATAATGACGAGTAAAATACATAGCTCGAGTTACGATTTGATGTCGATTCGATTAGTATAGCTTAATTAACTTTATCGCATTGTTACTTCCTATCATTCACAGTCGTAGGTCGATTGAAATACGGTCAGCATGATTCGATTATTGCAATGAACGACACTTACTTCACATAATATAAATAAAATAAAAACATTTCTACGAGTCAAGTCGCGCGAAATCGGTCGTTGACTTTGACCTTGACTTTGACTTTCACTTATGAAAACACGGGGTGTTACAGCCTCCTCTTGTTTAGGGAATTTCGTCCCGAAATTAAGCTGAAAGCCGTAACCAACCGTGGATCACATGTGAGCACTTTTCGTTCGAACCACCGAAAATCGTCAAATTAATCGACTTTTTACGGTAAAAAATTGCTGATTTTTGGATATGTTATGCGAAATTCACTGATCTATAAGCCTACAAAGTTTCAGATCTTAATTCGAAGCCGTTTGTGAGAAATCTGAGTTCGTTAAAAATGTTGAATGTTGCTGTTGATGTTCACCGTACGGATGGCAATCCGTGCGGATAACAAATCCATGTTGACTTTTGTTGACTAGCTTATTCGCATGGATAATTGTCGACTCTGAGTCGTACGGAATCCGTGAACGCGTGTGACCAAACACAATCGTAACGGAGTCGAAACCGGTCCTACAAGTGGCATCCGAGCAGGTGCTCGATTGCGCGGATCAAAATATACTAGGATGTAACAAAATCGATGATTCTATTGATAAATCTGAAATCGTACAAGCACTAGAATCATAAAGCCATTTTCTCTCTAACGCTTCCCCTAATTAAACAACTGTGGATACTTTGTCTTCATGTCGCTTTCGAGTTCCCAAGTGAACTCCGCGCCTCGTTTACCTTCCCGTCGGACTTTCACAATGGGAATGCGAGAGCGCCTGAGTTGCTTGGTTTGGCGATCCATGATTTCGACAGGCTTCTCCACGAAGGGTAATGTTTCCTTCACTTGTAGATCGTCTAGAGAGACATGTAGATCGTGGTCAGCGATGCACTTTCGGAGGTTTGACACGTGGAAAGTCGGGTGGACATTGCTAAGTTCCTCCGGTAATTCGAGTCTGTAGGCGACTTTTCCGATCCTTTCCAGAATCTTAAAAGGTCCAACATATCGAGGCGCGAGTTTCCCCTTCTTGCCGAATCGGACTACACCCTTCCAAGGCGATACCTTTAGGAGTACGTAGTCACCAACGCCATATTCACGGGGCTTGCGCTTTTTATCGGCGTAAACTTTCTGTCGATCCTGAGCTTTCGCTAGGTTGTCTCGAATTTGGAAAATTTTGTCTGTCGTTTCTTGTAGCAGCTCCGGACCGGTTAGTTGCGAGTGACCGATCTCGTGCCACACAATAGGCGATCGACATCTTCTTCCGTATAAGGCCTCGAAAGGTGCCATCTGAATGCTAGCCTGGTAGCTGTTGTTATACGAGAATTCGACTAACGGAAGGTGTCTATCCCAATTACCACCGAAGTCGAGAACACACGAACGGAGCATGTCTTCAAGAGTACGAATCGTTCTCTCAGTCTGACCGTCGGTTTGTGGGTGGAACGCAGTACTTAGATTAAGCGTTGTACCGAGTGCCGTTTGAAATGTTTCCCACAATCGTGAAGTAAACCGAGCATCACGATCAGAGATGATGTCATGAGGCGTCCCATGTCGACAGATGATCTCGTCGGTGTAGATTCGGGCTAATCGTTCCACCTTGTAGTCTTCTCGTATTGGTAGAAAGTGAGCTGATTTAGTCAGACGGTCAATAACAACCCAAATGCTGTCGTGACCTGATGACGTGGTTGGAAGCTTGGTTATGAAATCCATGGCTATGCTTTCCCATTTCCACATAGGAATTGGTGGTTGCTCGAGCAAGCCAGAGGGTCTTTGATGTTCAGCCTTGATTCTAGCACAGGTTAGGCATTTTCCGACTTAGAGAGCGATATCCCGTTTCATACCCGGCCACCAGTACCTATAGCGAAGATCATGGTACATTTTGTCAGCACCGGGATGGATAGAGTATCGGGATTTGTGGGCTTCATCCATGATAATCTGTCGCAAATTGGTTCGCTTGGGAATCCAAATTCGGTCTAAGGAGTGGAATATCCCATTTGGTTTGCTCACAAGCTGGGCTCCATCGTGGTAGATTCTTTCTTTCTTCAAAGTGCGTTCGTTGAAACATGCATGCTGGGCGTCGCGGATGAGAGCTTCGAGGTTGTGCTGGGCTTGAACATTACGAGTGCTAAGTAGATAGCTCCGTCTGCTAAGTGCGTCGGCAACAACATTTGCTTTGCCTGGGTGATAACGAATCTCACAGTCGTAATCGTTGAGAAGTTCTACCCATCGGCGTTGACGCATATTTAGTTCCCTCTGATTAAAGATGTGTTGTAGGCTCTTATGATCGGTGAAGATCGTACACCTTGTACCATACAGGTAGTGTCGCCAAATCTTTAATGCAAAAACGACTGCGCCTAGCTCGAGATCGTGGGTTGTATAGTTCTTCTCGTGGACTTTGAGCTGACGAGATGCGTAAGCTATGACCTTGTCTCGTTGCATTAGGACACAACCGAGACCAAGGTTGGAAGCATCATAGTAGACAATGAAATTATCGTTTCCGTCGGGTAGTGTGAGAACAGGAGCATTGCAAAGCATGAGTTTGAGGGTTCGAAAGGCAGACTCTTGTTTGGTCCCCCAGACAAAAGGCTGGTCCTTATGCGTGAGAGTGGTAAGTGGTACAGCAATCTTCGAGAATCCTTCGATAAATCGTCGATAATAGCCCGCTAGCCCGAGAAAGGAGCGGACTTCAAACGGGTTCTTAGGCGTAACCCAGCTCTTAACAGCTTCAATCTTCGCCGGATCGACGTGAATACCCTGACTATTTACAATGTGACCCAGAAACTGAACCTCCCCCAACCAAAATTTGCACTTGGAGAATTTGGCGTAGAGTTGGTTCCCCTGGAGTAACTCGAGAACCAAACGTAGATGTTGCGCGTGTTCGGCTCTCGTTTTGGAATAGATCAAGACATCGTCGATGAATACGATGACGAAACGGTCGAGATATGGTTTACACACTCGATTCATCAGATCCATGAAAACCGCTGGTGCGTTGGTTAGGCCAAAAGGCATGACAACGAATTCGTAATGGCCGTAACGAGTACGGAACGCGGTTTTGGGTATATCCTCCTCTTGTATACGCAGCTGATGATATCCGGAACGTAGATCGATCTTCGAGAAACACGTAGCGCCTTGTAGCTGATCAAACAAATCGTCGATTCGAGGCAGAGGATAGCGGTTCTTGATAGTCAACTTATTCAACTCCCGGTAGTCGATGCACATCCGGAACGACCCGTCCTTCTTTTTGACGAAAAGGACTGGTGCGCCACAAGGAGAGGTGCTCGGGCGAATAAAGCCTTTCTCAAGTAATTCCTGGAGTTGGGTTGAGAGTTCGCGCATTTCGGACGGCGCGAGTCGGTAAGGAGCTCTGGCGGTAGGATTAGCTCCAGGAATGAGATCAATGCGAAAGTCAATATCGCGCTTTGGAGGTAGTCCGGGAAGGTCCTCTGGAAAAACTTGAGGGAATTCCCGAACCACAGGAACGTCTTTTACTTCCTTCTTCTCTTTCTTTTCCTTCTCCGCTACTACGACGTTAGCCAGGAAAGCCCTGTATTCCTTGCGGAGATACTTGCTAGCTTGTAGGCATGACATAAGCTTGAGACCCTTCGAAGTAGTATCACCATAAACGCGCAATGAATCACCATTTGCGAGCGAAAAACGAATCATCTTATCGAAGCACACAACTTCGGCATGGTTTTCTCGAAGGAAGTCCATGCCTATTATGACGTCGAAGCTTTCGAGTTGCATCGGAATAAGGTCGATTGGAAAGATGTGATTGTTGAGCTCGAGGGTGCAATCACGAATAACAGAGTTTACAGCGACGGTTCTTCCGGTAGCGACTTCAACATCGAATGCAGAGGAGAGTCGAGAACGTTTACGACTAAGGAGTTTCTCAAATTTGAGCGACACAAAGCAATTATCGGCTCCAGTATCAAACAAACATGAAGCATAAATACCATTCACAAGGAACATACCATTGACCACGTTGTTGTCGGCCTGGGCTTGACGCACATTGAGATTGAAAGTTCTGGCGCGTGCAGCCTGTTGTTGCTGCTACTGTTGTTGCTGTGGTTGCTGCTGTTGTGGTTCTTGTTTCACTACCCTGTTCGGGCACATGTTGGCGAAATGATTCGGGTCGCCACACATGAAGCATGCTTTGGCTTTGACTGCGGGTGCCGGAGGAGCTTGTTGACCCTGTGGGGCAGCGAGTAGAGCTTGATTGGCAGGAGCTTGGCGAATACGGCAGTTGGCAGTAAAGTGGCCGTATACATTGCAGTGAGCACAGAAGCGGCATTGGATAGCTGTCGGGTGATGATAGGTGCAAGTAGGGCAGAGCGGGTGTGGCCCAGTATATGCACGCTTCGCAGGCGGTGCATTGGCCACAGGCGCCGCTACTTGACGCTGTTGGGCAGGTACAACTTGGATCGGTGCAACAGTAATCGCACAGTTCTTGTTGGTGGAGCTGTTCTTTCTCTTGTTGCTTGACGAGGTGGTTTCAGCAGTTGGTGCAGTAGTGGTGGCTTGATGCAGATGCTTGGAGGTCTTATCCCACACCCCAGCCTTAACCCTTTTGTCATTGATTTCAGCGGCTAGCATATAGGTTTCCTCGATCGTGGTAGTCTTAGCCGCTTGCACGAAATCAGCAACGCAGTCGGGCAAGGCTCGGATGTACTTCTTGATGGTCATATCGGGAGTCTTGACCTGATCGGGACAGATAATGCTGAGCTGTTTGAAGCGAGCAGTAAGACCAGCGTTGTCCCCATCCTTCTGATGTATGTGCCAAAATTCATCTTCAAGCTTTTGATGCTCGTGAGGAAGGCAGAATTCCTCTAGCATGACTTCCTTGAGCTCATCCCACGACAGACCGTAGGCTGCATCATTCCCTCGCTTGTTCCTCTCGGCCGTCCACCAGTCTAGAGCACGGGACTGGAAGACGCCGGTAGCGTTCAGAGTTCGAAGGTCATCAGGGCAACCACTTTGTCGCAGAGTAACCTCGATAGAGTCAAACCAGTGGAATAGTGCAGTAGGACCTCCTTCGCCTGTGAATTCTTTCGGCCCACATGACTTAAATTGTTTGAAACTGAAAGGTCTCGTGATAGCTTTAGGACCTTCAGTCCTCGATTCCTCGGATGATTTGTTGGCATTCTCATAGGCATCGCTCACAGCCTTTGCCACACTTTTCGCGATGATGGAAGCAAGGCGTCTGTCCCTCTTTTCTTGACGAGAAAGTGCATGACGGGATCCAGACGACATTGTCTGCAATAGACATCGCCATGGAACTCGGCACATTGTATTCGTATCTCACCTCACACATCTACTACTTACTAAAGCTCAGTAACACGTATCCGGTAAGCGCATATAGCCACAAATCACAGAATTACACAAAATTGTACACATAAAGCACATAGTCACAATATTCCTACATACGTAAGCACAATAGCAAGAGACACACAAACCTTAGTCACTAGGGGTATATACAAGCATACAAAGCATTCTGAATGCCTCTATTGTCGATTTGTTAATGACGTGTTGCGTGAGTAGCCAAGGCTAAAAGCATTAGATTGAAACCGGTAGTACCTCAAAACGTTAATGAATAAGCACAAAACACGTAATTCTCATAAAAGCGACGAAAACTTGAAACACATAAAATCGAGAATGGATTGTCTGCGGCTATTAGACTTCGACTAACCAAAGTGGTCCGACTATTCACAAGGATCCTGTGTGCACAATTACCTTCAGGACTATGCCTTTGCCTCGATTCTTGGGCGTTGGCGCAATTCCCATTGGTTATATTGTGTCTTTAGATCATTGGAGTCCATCGAAACTTTGGTGGGAGTTTTTGTATAAAAGCAGGACGAGTCGTCAAGGTTAGGGTTTCACACCTATCTTGCAACTTCCGTCCCTGTTCTTAATAAAAATTGAGGAGATTATTCATCAAAATATGGATTTCACTCCTAATTTGGTATGATTCTCCTCGTTTGTGGCTAAAACACAACCTGATTAGGCAACCTTAGTCGAGAGTTTGCGGTTTTCACACCTATTCTCGGCCTTATTACATGTTCATAACTTGAAAATTCGAGTGCAATGATAGAAAGAGCGAGTGATAGTGGCGAGTTTACGCATACGCGTGAGTTGGTCTGTTGGTTCTTAACTATAGACTAGGTCTCTAAGACTTCGACCCGGACTAGGTCGAGTCTTGCCTAATTCCCTATAGTTATGGCTCTGATACCAATCTGTCACACCCCAACCGATGGCGGAATCATCGGGGCGTGGCACTGAGCGAAACAGATTGTCCGGAAGTTTCCATAACAACTATCATTACCATTCAATTTAAATGATACGTCCCATACCGTATCTTAAATAGTCAAACAAGTTATTACAGATAACATCAAAACAAATATTCTGTTCCGACAACTCAGATTTAAACATAACAATTTATTCGTTGGTTTCTAGGACTCCAGTTCCTAGCTTCAAGTTCATCACAGCACAAAGAGCATAAAAGCAACCTAAGCACCTGTCACATACGTTAAAATAAAGTCAATACATAAAATGTAAAGGTGAGCATACAAGTTTGATAATAGCATATAGAGTTCGAACTCGTTTACACATAACCAGCACGTACACATAGTGAAATGAAGCACGTTAGTTATCGACATAGATCCATCGATACCAATGACTGCGGGTTGACTGCCCGAGGCAGTTCGCAATACATGATTACCACCGTAATCCATGCAAGTAAAAGATCCTTAACAACCCCCGTGTGAACGGGCGCTGAGTCCAAACTATAGTACTATCGTTGCTAAGGCAGGTAGACAGCATTCCATGTGTAAACATAACAAACAAGCGTTCATAAGCCACGTATAACATGCGTAAATGGTTTAGCATTAAAATAGCTTGAGTAGTGTGATAGTTGTAGTTTGAATATTCGTAACGAATGTAACACCCAAAAGTGCTAAAAGCAAAAAGGGTTCGAGTATACTCACAGTGATTATGGATTGAAGGGAGCGCTTTTCAGCGAGTACGGTTAGCCTGAATAGATTCGATAGCGTAAGGATAAGTGGCACGCAAAACAGTACAAGGTGAGAGTGGGTAGGGTGACTGGTCGTGCGGATTGGTAATCCGTGCGAGTGGTAATCCGTGCGAGTGGTAATCCGTCCGGATTAGTCACTCGTGCGGGTTGTTGTCCGTGCGGACAAGTTATTCGTGCGAGTGGTGATCCGTCCGGATTAGTCACTCGTGCGGACTGTTATCCGTGCGGACAAGTAACCCGTGCAGATTACACTTCGTCCGGACGAGTCACCCGTGCGGGTAACATGTTCGTGCGGGTAACGATTCGAGTGGATTGTTTCTTCCTAAGTTAAGGATGTGTTTGTGTATGATGGCTTGTGCTTTGGAGTTTTCGTTGTAGCATTTAGAAAACATCTAAGTATCTCTATCCTTCAAGCCGGTCGCGCGGACGACAATCCGTCCGGATGGTAGTCCGTGCGGACACAACCTTAAGGGTGAGTCACTTGGTGGAGTCCGTCCGGATGGTAATCCGTGCGGACGATGGTAATCCGTCCGGACAGTCTGTTCGCGCGGACAAAGACAATCCGTCCGGATAGTCTGTCCGTGCGGACAACTTGGCCGTGCGGATGAACATGTTTGGATTTGTTTAAGGTCTTAGTATCTCATGATCCGAAGAGTAATCCATTCAGAGGTCTTCCGTCCGGATTTTCCATTCGTCGATACTCAAACCTTGCTTTTGAAAGTGGGTCCCAAGTGTAGTTCGTCCGGGTGACAACTCGTCCGGATCGTCCGTCCGTGCGGACCACTTGTCCGTGCGGACAACTTTTCCGTTCGGACAGTCTCTCGTCTGGCTGTCCCGTTCGTCTACTCTTGGTTTCTGTTGTCGTTTATCGAGACGTTCTGATTACGTGGCAACCACTTGGAATTGTGTTCTTACTCGCATGACTAAGCCGGCCAGGAACCACCCTAACTCGACCTGTCGGTGGCTCAGAACGGTCATTCCGGTTTGTCTCGTAATTAGGTGTCTTGAGGGTAGAATTCAGATCTAGGACTAGTGCATCACTATTATCGAGTAGAAGACTAGAACCGATCAGATTCGTACCGAAAAAGAAGGAGAAAACTTGAGTTTATTCCTTTCAACCCTTTTATTCTTTGAAAAGTTTAGATTTATGTGAAGTTGTTGTGAAATCTTGTGGAAATCGTTTAGATCTGAGTTATTCTTGGTGGAATGAGGTCAAGCTTGAAGTTCATGAGAACTTCATGATGACGTCACCCGAGAATACCTCAAATCTTGATGATTTCATGGTTAGAAGTTGAGATTTGAAAGATGGAAAGGTGTAGAATTGTGTAGTGATCAAGAATGTACAAGAATTAGTGCAAGATCTTACCTGGATTGAGAGAAATCTGGGAAAAGGTGAAGAATACGTGCGGTTCGGACGTCATTTGCCAAAAGTAGAAATTTGGAGAGTGACCCGTGTATTTATAGGATGCCAAAAAGGGAAAAGGGTAATCCGTGCGGATAGCACGTTACCCAGATTGGGTTATCCATCCGGATTGGTCATCCGCCCGTATTGGCAATCCGTGCGGATTGGCAATCCGTGCGGATTGGCAATCCGTGCGGATTGGCAATCCGTGCGGATTGGCAATCCGTGCGGATTGGCAATCCGTGCGGATTGGCAATCCGTGCGGATTGACCATCCGTTCGGATGTCGCCTGATTTGGTGCGTTCGGTGCGATGACGCTCTGGTTTCGGTTTTCGAGCAATTAGATAGGGTTTCCTAGTCAAATTACTTTCAGTCCCAACTACTTTGTATATGGTTCGACTCGGAATTTGGGTTCGGGTTCGTTTACATTCGAGTTAGACTTCGAGTTCGATTAAGTTCGCTTGATTATCACAACAACCCATAAATAAACATGCACAGGTAACACGTAAGGCACACACACACACACGTATAATGACGAGTAAAATACATAGCTCGAGTTACGATTTGATGTCGATTCGATTAGTATAGCTTAATTAACTTTATCGCATTGTTACTTCCTATCATTCACAGTCGTAGGTCGATTGAAATACGGTCAGCATGATTCGATTATTGCAATGAATGACACTTACTTCACATAATATAAATAAAATAAAAACATTTCTACGAGTCAAGTCGCGCGAAATCGGTCGTTGACTTTGACCTTGACTTTGACTTTCACTTATGAAAACACGGGGTGTTACAACTATAAAACGTGATTTTTGAAAATGTAAAAGAGTAGAAACCTTAATTACTGATTTATAAACTTGCACCCAAAATTTGACATCAGTTTGAGGTGTAGATTAAGAGTTATGCTCATTAGCGTAATTAGAAAGCTTTTTAGCGATTAAACGACATAATTAGCATATAGCCTATTTAAACCCACTTTTTGATATCAAACTTCTTTCCCACTGATGTAATATAATATTTTGGGATTTTTGAATATTTTTAATTAATTTTAGGCTGAGCATAACTTAGAGTCATAAGCTTAATTCGGTAATTGTCGGTTTTGCCCTTTTGGGCTATAAAATGAGTTTTACATATCTTTTTGACCCCAAAACTTTTGCTACTGATTTCATATCATAAATTAATTATTTTAAAACTTCTGGACTAATAAAAATATCAGCTTTCTATATAGAACCCGGAAACGGCTTCTAATCGCCTTATTAAGCGTTTTTAACGCATAGTATGTACTAAAACTATTTTAAACATACAAAAGTTGATACCTACTGATATTTTAGGTAAATTATAATATTTTAACAGTAAGCAAAAGTTGTTTAACTCAGACTTCAGTTTTGAGCTTTTCGGCTTATGTGAAATTACCAAAATGCCCATACGGTGCATAGTTTGGTTATAATTGATAAATTTCACATATATGCACTACCCTATTGTTATAACTTAGTAAATTAAGTATTTTTACTAATGATATCAGACCTGTAACTCAGGAAAATACTTAAACTCGTTTATAACCTTGAAAATGACCAAAATACCCCTACGGGGCGTAATTTGAGTTTAAATTCGTTTCGGGCATAATAAAAGATATCTTACTGATGTCACAACATATTTGAGGCATATTAACTTAGGAAACCTGTAAATGACTCTCATGGTCATCCGTTACGCCTCTTGCGCGTTCGGTTCGGTTTATGTAACTAGTTTGCATAAATTAGCCGAAACGGGTCAAACCTTATCGGTTTTATCTCAAAATACAGAATGTGTTTAGATTACCCATATTAAACAAGTCTTCAAACTTGTTGGGTCTAAATCACATTCTATTCCGGTCTTCGCTTAATCGTGCGTTTGTACCGTATCGATCTTTAAAACTAACCGGTCTAAGCTTAAGCTTAACTAAAGGCCGTTAGGATTCTAATAGGTTATTATAAACCTTTGTTCCAGAATAGGAGACCCGGTAAAAGCTACCTGCACTTGCTAACTGTGAATTATACTTGCAAAGGTAAATACTTTTAACTTATTTTCCCTTATACGGGCTTGGGGTACGGTATATAAAATACCGCTTGGTCGGGCATTCGACCTTAATCGATTGATGGTTAAGTATTATCGAGATGACCCGTTTAAATATGTTTTGTTTGCTTAACGCCTTTGGGGGGTTAATGACCATGTCCCGGATATCCTTGGCATCATTTTACGAAATGGCCACGACCTAAGCGCGGAGTGTAGGCGTACACTCGTCAATGCATAAATAAATAGTGTGGTGTGTCTACTGATCTTTAACCCGACACGAACCGGGCTACTGAACGCATAAGGAACATGTAATTCCTTTACAAGTTTATATATTCAAATAATTATCCCAAGTTATAAAAGATATTTGTGCCACGTGCATTCAAATCAATTTTATCAAACCTTTTAAAATGAGTCAGTTGATTGTATTTACCAGTGTAAACTGACGTATTTTCCCAAAAAGGTTAAGTGCAGGTACTACGCGAACTAGGCTGGCTGCTCCTAGCATCAATAAAGAGTCTCGCAAGTTTAAGATGCCTAACGTCTGTTGAACTACTGTTTCCTAAATATTTTTTGGATCCGTATGTGGATTGATTTCAACTGTTGTGATACTTGATATTACAATATTATATTCGGTTGAAATATATTTTTCATTTGCTTCCGCTGTGCATTTAAATATTGTGTTGTTTGGCTATTATGTTGCCAACCACGTCACGATACTCCCCACCGGGCCCACCGGTGACACGTGGAAAGTCGGGGTGTGACACATATGGCCCACGGTCTTAGAAGAAATCTATTCATATATATATATACTTAATAAGATTTCTATTAGATATCTCCCTGAGTTTTCTTATGACATCTGGACATTAAGGGAATCAAATAAAGTCTAACGTATATATGATAGGTTCCCACGTCACGTAGCTCATTGAAACTTCTCTTGTAGCATTCTAGAGATATTAAAGATCAGTGGGAGCATTAAGTGTCTTAATAATAACTTGCAATAGTTGCAAGAGGAGGGGGAGTGAAAATTTCACATTACCTCAATTTACACCTCTTGTACAAGACACCGCTTGTACAAGACACCGCTCCATCACAACACTGTTCTATCAAAACTTGTCTCCTTAAATCTAAAATGCTACTCTTACAAAAGTTTCATTGTTGCTTAATTGTGGGCACACTTAGATTTCTTACCTAAACTAACATAATCCTCAACAAGAGAAACTACAACGACTGACGTCATTAACTTGTTTCTCTATCTTACCTCAATTTACACCTCTTGTACAAGACACCGCTTGTACAAGACACCGCTCCATCACAACACTGTTCTATCAAAACTTGTCTCCTTAAATCTAAAATGCTACTCTTACAAAAGTTTCATTGTTGCTTAATTG